>CM057480.1:57654398-58279398 GCA_030035585.1 Dugong dugon
GTTGGGTTATTTTATTTGTCCTGAAGAACAGGACATTGTTCTGGACATTGATAGGCAAGGATAGATCCTGCGGAGCAGATAGCTCAGAGTTATCCACCCAGGAGCTCCCCCTTCATGCTTCCCACTGGCTACCCATGACTTCATGGTAGGCCTGACCCCAGGTGAATGGAACACTCCCGAGCACCCCCTTACCAGTAGCACACACTGCTGAAAATCATGATGCCAAGGATACTGAAGGGGAGGACATGCAGCATGTAGGCCAGCAGCATCTGCCACTTCTGGTACAGGCCATCCTGACTCTCCTGGTCGCTGACAGCTCGCAGCACAGGGACTGGACATGGAAGGCAGGTTTCAGAACAGTCAGTCTTTACACAGCTGAGGGTGGAGGGCTGGCCAAAGCTGAATTCAAGATCTGTCAGGGCTGGGCAACAAGGGCTAGCTGGGCAGGCTCCCTCATCATGGAATGAAGGGACTTCCTTCCACAGGGCCATAAATATCCTGACCCCAGAAAGCTGCACTCCACCTGAATTTCAGTGCAGCTGCAAGAGTTGTCATGATTTAGTTCATTCTCTCTAAGGTCGGGAGTTGTCACCAATTCAAGAAAAGTACATGCAAAAGGGGCACAAATGAGTGGTTTGAGGCACTTTGTCCCTGTTTTGTGCAGGATCTGGCCCGACAGCCACCTGCCTTTTGCACTGAGTCTCAGAGGGCCAGGAAGCCCTGGTGTCGGCAGGGTGTATCTCCATCTCCATCTCTAGGACCAACTGTGCAGAAGCGCCATCCTTCCCTCTTGTATCTGAACCTAGTGTGACATGTTGGACATCCCTCTAACATCCATTTCCCTGCATAAACTATAACATCAGGCAGCTAAGTGTTGCATCTGGATCCCCCCAAGTTTGAACCTTAGGTGTTGGTTGTCCTAAAACAGGCTCCAAGAAGAACCTAAGGGTGCAAAGTTGGCCCAGTAACAGTGCCCCAAAGGGCTGTACATCCTAATGACCAAGATAGGATTCGAGGAATGGCCTTTTGAAAAGCCCTTCCCAAACCCTGCCCCACAAGCACAGCAAACTTCACATTTGCCTGGATTCTTCTCCTTAGACCCTAGAAAACCATCTTGTAAGCAAATTCACCCTAAGGTGTTAGTAAAGCAATGCATTATCTTTCCCCAGAGAGAGTACTTGGAGAGGGCCAGGTTTAGCTCAGAGAAATACCCATATGATGGTGGATTTTTGCAAGGCAACAGCTGGACGAGGGGCTGTCTGGGGAGAGAGGGCACCTCCAACCCCAAGGCACATCTCCTGCCCATGTGCACTTACACAGAGTCACTGCGTTGAGCATGCCTGTGTACGGGGTGGCACCCAGACACTGGTACAGGAGGCCTACTCGGTCCTGGAAAGCACCCTTTAACATGTCATCCGGAACTCGTAGGAGGAAGAAAATGACAGACAAACCCATGATCAGATTCTGAGTGAGACGCATTGTCACTGCCAGCTTATTTCTCAGTAAGTTCCTCGTCACTCTCCTGAAAGCCAAACAACCCTGTTTTAATTGCTTTTCTTCATTGGTGATGTCTAAAGACCTGAAATGGGCCTTGCTTACATTTGCAAGGTTCTTACCTCAGGAGGACACAGAGTTTAGAGACAGCTCCAGGAGAATCTTTGGGTTTGAAAGGAACAATTGGTAATGTCTTCAGGCGTTTTGTTCTTTCAATGTTCTCCAAAGTTTTGTGATAAATTGCTGACTCCTTGTAGGCAGATTCGATCATTTGGACTCTCTTGTAGGTTTCTATTTCCCGTTCTTTGCTTTGAGTATCCACTGACGTCAGGTCCACTAGATTTTTTCCCAAAAGATATGACCCATGTGTTTTTAAATATATGTGTATATATACAATGGATAATAATATATGTTTTATGGTTGATTCAGAAGTATTTAAAACTGTGCTTAAAACTCGGGATTTTGAACTGTCCCATAATACCTCATTCCATGAGAGTAAAACCTGTTCTTAATGCCCACCTGTGAAATCAGAATATTTTAGAGCTACCCAGCTGGGCCATGAGAATCCCTTTGGGGCTGTTTTGGAGAATTCAGAACTGTGGCAAATTTTTCTCTGACAAAGTGGGAGGGCACCAATTTGTTGGAGGGAGGTTCCCTGCCATATTCTGATAGGTCGTCTATGGCAAGTTCATTGACTCGGCCATATTCACTCCTTGAAGAGTAAAGTACAAACACCAAAACAAAAGCAGAAATAAATCCCACTAGTGCTGGTGTAATCCAGGTGGAAACCCGAGATAATCAAGTTCAAAACACCTTCGGGATGGGGAATATGAAGGAAAAACTTACTATAGAAGTCAAAAGGGTTGGAATGCTCAGGACAAGGGTAATTGCAGCCATTGAAGAAATCAAGCATTTCCACTGGCGTACCGCAGAAAACCAGCTCTCCACAGCTCAGGATGGCGATTTTGTCAAAGAGCTGACTGGACAACAGACAGTGTTAGTATATGTGTGTCCTCAGGTCATTGGGTTATTACGGCAGCCAGTCCTTTGACTATCTCAGCCATGCACCAGTACTCTTAATGTACTTAATGGAGACACCCAGAGTACCTCTCTGTTTCAGTCTGGGCCTCCTCCGTGGATTGTGGGGCACCCCAGCTTGATCCCCGGTGTCACATGTGTGGCAGAGGAGAACTACCAGTAGTGGACCTGGGTTTGAGCCCACCCATTCCACCAAGTAAGTAACTTGGCCATGCTGGATTTTTGTTTTGTTTTGCTTTTTTATCTCTTATCTATAAAAGGCCAATGATATCTACCAGTAAGATACTGAAGGAGCCCCCGTGGCGCAGTAGTTAAGAGCTTGGCTGCTAACCGAAAGGTCAGTGGTTCACCACCACTGGCTGCTCTGGGGGAGAAAGATGTGGCAGTCTGCTTCTGTAAAGATTACAGTCCTGTAGGGTTGTTATGAGTTGGAATAGACTTGACGGCAACGGGTTGTAATAGGATACTGGAAGCCTAAAGTGAGAATTCGGGAAGGGGATCTGTATGATCTAGTAGAAAAATAGTCTCGGAAGACAATTGAACCGTAAATGGCAATGCCAACTTTTTACTGTGATATTGGCTCAATTTTGTATCGTTTCTAAGTCTCACTCTTTGCCCCTATTAAATGGATATACTGATACCCACCTCATAGGATTAAATGAGCTAGTGTACAGAAAGAATTTGGCACATGGTAGGTGCTGAGAAAAAGTCATTTCCATCTTTTGCCCTTCCCATTGGCGCTGTTGACTCCAGTTCCTCAGGTTTGACAGTACTAATCTTTGCCCCAAGAGTTCATGGGTGGTGCAGATGATTAAGTGCTCAACTACTAACCAAAAGGTTGGTAGTTCAAACCCACCCAGAAGCACCTTGGAAGCAAGGATTGGCGATCTGCTTCCAAAAAGTCACAGCCTTAAAAACCCTATGGAGGAGTTCTACTCAGGACACATGGGGGTCACGATGAGTCGGAATTGACTCATTGACAACCAACAACAATCTCTGCCCCGCCTCCTGACATCCCTACCTTAGCACACTCATACCTGCCCTTGACTGCTTGATCAGGAACAACAGGTGTCACCCTTACCTGGAAGAGTTCTGAGTGGGGCTGGTGGATGGTGAGGCTCATGATGCGGTCCCTGCGGGCCAGCTCCGCAAGGAGGACGACAATCTGATTGGCAGTCATGCAGTCCAGGCCTGTGGTTGGCTCCTCAAACAGCATGACCTCTGTCCACAAAGCAGAGTTGTGCTGAGCCTGGGATCTGTCCTAAAAACTCAGAATTTTGAACGGTCCCTTGCTGAGCTGTCTTGACCCGTCCCAACTATACAGTGAAAGGTAGCTGCATGTAAACTGGCTTTCAGCCTGGTCCCAGGAGAAAGTTCCTGAACTGGGAGATCTGACCCCCAGTTCTTGAAGCACATTTGGGCCTTAATCCTTGATGGGACAGAGGAGCAGCCAGTTCTCCTCTGACGTGGTGCCATGGCCTGTCTGGGCTCCTCCAGGGGACCCTGACAGGAAACAGTGGCTGGTGGGAAGCCTGGTTAAAGAGACCTAACCCCATTTCATGACTGTAGCATTTTCCAACACTAACAAGTTCTTTGCACTGCAAAAAAATCTGACCCATGAAACACTGTCTGAAGTGCGGTAGGCGTTTATATTCTTTAGAGTTTACCTGTAGCGATATTTCTACCCAAGAAGTGAACAGGGGTCTTGAGAACATCATTTTTGTTTGTCTTCTGCTGACCAAGGAGCATCTGAAGAGCAGGCGGTCTGGATCTATCCCAGCATAAAGAAAGGATCCAGAGGAAATATGTCCCCTTTCAGGTGTATGAAAGTGGTGGGAGAATGACCAAGCCAGGCGGGGGAGCAGGTGACTGGTTACCCATTTGATAGACCCTCCCAACACACATACACTTTTGAGTGTATCACTCAGAGTCCTACTTCAGTTCCTCTCATAAACTCTTCTAGTCACACCAAAACTCATTGGCTTCCCCCAGCAGATACAGTGATGTTGCTGTAGTAAGAAATGAGGATGGGCAGAGCAGGGCCCCATGTTCATGGAAGACTTTAACTGAACACCAAAATGCAAATACAATGCTTCCAAGTCCAGAAGTGTTTTGAATTTGGATAATGGAATAAAACCCAAAACCAAACCCGTTGCAATCAAGTCAATTCCAACTCATAGTGAACCTAGAGGACAGAGTAGAACTGCCCCATAGGGTTTCCAAGGCTGTAATCTTTACAGAAGCAGACTACCACATCATTCTCCTGCAGAGCACCTGGTGGGTTCAAACTGCAGACCCATTAGCAGCCGAGCTTTTAACCACTGCACCAGCAGGGCTCCTTGTTGGATAATGGAATAGTGCCCGGAAAAAGAACCATGTAGTATTTTTAAAAAAGTGGGTTGCCAGTTTGAAAAACCTCAGTAACTTCAGTTCCACACAAACCCCTTCCCAAATAGGGACTGTGAAGAAAGGGCCTGAAGTATCTGCAGACTCATGGAAGATACCTCTGCAGCAACTGGTAGCAGTTCTGGGCCCCACTTACTGGGATCCTGGAGGAACTGGACTGCAGTGGAGACCCGGCGCCGCTCACCACTGGAAATTCCCCCAAAGCGGTAGTTGCCAATTAGTCGATCTGCCACGTGACTCAGACTCAGCTCCTCCATGACTGCCTCCACCTGCAGAAGACATGAAGTCTATGCTGTGGCTGCTATGCTAGTGGGCTGGGGATGGCATAGAAGAGGAAACATACCTCCCTAGACTGCCAGGCCACGTTCAGACTCACCCTACCCTGGGGAAATCAAACCTGTTATAATAAATTCCAATTTGATTTGAACTAGACCTGTTTTAAAGGAGCCCTGGTGACACAAAGGTTAACTGCTCAGATGCTAACCAAAAGGTTCGTGGTTCAAACCCAGTCAATAGTTCCTGCAGGAGAAAGACCTGGCAATCTGCTGCTGTAAAGATTACAGCCTAGAAAACCCTATAAGCATTTCTATTCTGTCACATAGGGTTGCTACGAGTTGGAGTTGTCTTGATGGCACCTAACAACGACAGACCTGTTTTATCCTATGTAACCCAAGTAAATTCTGGGGTTCCATATGGCCCAATCTCAGTGTGGTTTTGCATCAAAGAAATATAATCCAGTGATCAAAAGTAATTAAAAATAATTCCAATCTTTAGCTTAATCTCTTTAAGGACTTTAAAGAAAACCCAATTTATAACTGACAGCCACACTTCTTAAAATTTCCTTTCCCAGTATTAACCCAAGAGACAGAAGTGGCCACATAAACCAGAGACTTCATCAGCCTGAGACCAGAAGAGCTAGATGGTGACTGGCTACCACCAATGACCACCCTGACAGGGAACACAACAGAGAGTCCCTGACAGAGCAGGAGAAAAGTGAGGTGCAGAACTCAAATTCTAGTAAAAAGACCAGAGTTAATAGTTTGAGACTGGAGGGACCCCGGAAGACAGGGCTCCTGGACTCTCTTCAGACAAAGATTAGCTAGACTGTGGGACATAAAATGATACTCATGAAGAGTGTGCTTCTTAGCTCAAGTAGATAAATGAGACTAAATGGGCAGCTCTTGTCCAGAGGTGAGCTGAGAAAGCAGAGAGGGTCAGGAGCTGGTTGAATGGACACGGGAAATCCCGGGTGAAAAGGAGGATTGTGCTATCACAGTATAGAGAGAGCAACTAGGGTCATGTAACAATGTACGTATAGATTTTTGTATGAAAGACTAAGATGAATTGTAAAGTTTCACTTAGAGCACAACAATAAAAAAAAATCCTTTCCCCCAATTCTCCTTACTCTACTTATACTCCTTTGCCCCCGAAACCTCTCTCCCTGAATTCTCAACTCCCCCGCAACAATACAAACTAAAAATATTCTCTACTGATTTTCTAATCAAGGAGGCTAGTCTTTTTCCTCCTCTCCTCATTTCCTTCCCCAGCTTATCTCATCTCCTGAGACCCATTCAAAGATCTTTATTTCTGATCCTCCCTTAGATCCTACCCCTATTTGCATAAGGCCTTGGGGAATGGGGGTAGGTGGAAAGAGTCTGAAAATACTTAGATGGTAATAAGTTTTGTCCCTATACATCCCTAATGAGATTGTGTTACTTTTATTATGAAAAGAGAAAGGAAAACTTCGCATTAAAAAGTCAAACAAACTGGATTAAAGAGGGGATGATTTATGGAAAAAGGGTTCAGAGGAATGGGGAGTGAGATCAACAATATAGATGAAGCTTTGGCTGAAAGAGGGGACACATCTGAAATTGATAGAAAGGAACAATGAGGAGGTAAAAATGCATAAATAAACTACTGTGATTTGTCCTTGAAAAAAGAAAAGTATTCTCTTGCCATCAGGGTGGAAGGATCCTAGAATTGAGCTTTGCTTGACTTGGCTAGGTTTATGGCCTCACCAGCCAGGGCAGATTCCTGAGCCTTCTTTTCATCTGCTCTCCAACATCAACAAAGGAGTAAAGCTTGCCTCTCCTGGCTTGAAGGGATAGGCAGAGGAGACATGTACTTCATCTGTGTCAGATGTCTCAGACACCAGCAGGAAACTTCCCTCATTTTTTGCAAATACTTTTGAGAATGGAATTCATAGAATCTTAGAAGGGGCCATTGGGATCGTCAGGTCTAACCCTCTCTATAGATAAGAAAACCAAAGTCTACAGAGACTAACTTGCCTAGAACAGTTAGGGGCAGGGCAGGGGCTTAGAAGGGGGTGGGAGAGAACCAACATCTATTGAACCTCCTACTCTATGCTGTGGACACTCACAGCATAATCTGACTCCTCACATCAACCCCAGGAGAAAACAGATTCTCAGAAACGTCCATAACTTGCCTAGGGTCACACCATTAGAAAATGGCAGAGCTGGCATTGACAGCAGGACTGTCTGGGCTCTCTTAAGCAGTCCATGAAGCACCAGCTTAGCCTACAGCCCAGCAGACACATTTGTCCACCTCATCCATGGCTTTATTTCCCAGCTCCTCAGAGGATAGAAGCAGATCTGCTATTCTTCCTCCTCTTTTATCACCAGCACTTCCTTCTGACTAAATTACTTTGTCAGGAGTTTACACCCTGTGGACTAGCTTTGCTAAGAAAGTACTCTCAAGCAGGGAGAACTTGTGATATCAACCTTTGCAGGACATTAAGGGGCTGTCAGTGCCAGGGAGAGGGGCCATTCACTAGAGGAGCAAATTTGCCATGAATAAGTTTCAAGGTACCCATCATGGATTGACTTGTGTCCCCCAAAAATACGTGTATCAATTTGGCTAGGCCATGATTCCCAGTATTGTGTGATTGTCCACCATTTTGTCATTTGATGTGATTTTCCTATGTGTTGAAAATCCTGCTTCTATGATGTTAATGAGGGGGGGATAGGCAGCAGTTATGTTAATGAGACAGGACTCAATTTACAAAATTACATTGTGTCTTGAGCCACTTTCTTTTGGGATATAAAAGTGAGATGTGAGCAGAGAGACAGCAGGACCTCATACCACCAAGAAAGCAGTGCTGGGAACAGAGTGCATCCTTTGGACCCAGGATTCCTATGCAGAGAAGCTCCTAGTCCAGGGGAAGATTGACAAGAAAGGCCTTCCTCCAGGGTGGACAGAGAAGGAAAGCCTTCCCCTGCAGCTGATGCCCTGAATTTGGACTTTTGGCCTACTAGACTGTGAGAAAATAAATTTCTCTTTGTTAAAGCTATCCACTTGTGGTATTTCTGTTACAGCAGCACTAGATAAGGAAGACAGTACCATAAATTTTCTGAATATTTATGCAAATATGTGTATTTTCTGGGGAAAGTGTTCAGTGGCTTTCTCAGATTCTCTCAATGGGGTGAGTGATGTAAATGGATCATTAGCTCAGATCCCACCCAAATACCAGCAAGATTTTCTCCATCTAGTTTAGAGATAGAAACACTAAAGCAAGTAGAGAGAAGGCCTGCAGAGAGCTTGTGTGGCCTGGCTCCTCACCTGTCACTCACTGTCAGAACCACTAAACCATGTGAACATGCCTATGCCTCACCGTGTGCTGAACTCTGACCTCCCTCTTCTCAGACCCCAGAGAGATTCAGGAGGCCCTGGGGCTCAGGGAGACATGGTGAAGCTAGTGCTCCTTGGGCTCACGTCCCAGCTCTGCCATTACCAGCTGTCTGATCTTAATCTCCTTCGGTGTCAGTTTCTTGATCTGAAAGATGACGGTAATATCTCCCTCCCAGGATTGATGTAAGAATGAAATAAAATAGTGTGTGTGAACAAGCCTTAATGCCAGCCAGATATGATAGCTCAAAGTACAACCTAATAAAATAGCAACAATCTTGCAATACCTTCTGAGCACCCTAAGGTAACCTCCAGGGAGGAAGCAGCGTCAAGCTCTCTCTGTGAGGCCAATGGTTATTCTTGAGGGCCAGGTCTCATTAAGACTCCTCTAGCATGAAAGCTGTACCCCAGGGTTATCTAGGACCCTCAAAAAGAAGAGGGCCAACTACGCACTTAGAATGTGTCCAACCACCAAGGGGCTTAGTGCTTCACAAAGAGCGAATCAGCCTGCTAGTACTCAGGACTTGGTCAGATCTAATTCTACTCTCCTTGAGCCCTGTCTGAGAGTCTAGCCCCACAGGGATAAGCAACCTCACTGGTGACAGGCTCAGCAGTGACCGATGAAAATAGGGTACCGTGCTGCGTTCACTCTCAGCTGTGATGAGGGAGTTCCTGAGAGCCTAGATGGCATTCAAGAAAGGCTGGCCTTGGGGCCTGAACTGGAGCCTGAACTGCAGATATAATTTATGTGATGAGGAGGAGCCCGAGGCCCCTGATGAGGCCTCAGAGTGGTGAAGCCTTTGAGGCGCATGCTGCTGCTCCACTCTCACAGATCAGGGAGCCCACTGCCCAGGGAGCAGTGCCAGGTTTCAGGTGACACGTGTACCTGTTGTTGATTCCCTGTGCATTCCCAGACCTTCACAGCCCACACATGAAGAGGACACCGTTTCCAGGTAAAGCCCCAGTGAGTTTACTTGTGGCTACTTCCAAATTGGGCACATTTAAGAAACAGTTTGAAATGAGGAAGAGTTAATGATTCAATAGTTCCTTCCTTCATTAACTTAATCCATCTTGGATAAGGCCCATTCCAGATGCCTTAAAGAAAGTTGGGGAAAATCTCAAGAGAGCAGTAGGGCGAAGCATGAAAAACCTGTTGCTGTTGAGTGAATTCCAACTCATAGAGATCCCATAGAACAGAGTAGAACCGCCCAGTAGTGTTTCTTAGGCTGTAATCTTTACAGAAGCAGATTGCCAGGTCTGTTGTCCTGTAGAGAGGCTGGCAGGTTCAAACTGCAGACCTTTCAGTTAGCAGCCAAACTGCTTAACCACTGCACCACTAGGGTTCCTTGGGTGAAGCACAGGGTGGGAATAATCATCTCTGTTCAAATATAGAGCCCCTAGGACAGAGCTGTGTAATAGAAATACAATGCAAGCCATATATAGAATTTAAATTTTTGTAGTCATATTTTAAAAGGTGAAATTAATTGTAATAATACAGCTATTAACTCAATATATTCAAAATATTATCATTTCAACCTGCAATCAATACTAACAAAATTATTGAGATATTGTCACTTTTTTTTTTTTCCAGACTGTTTCCCAAATCTGCTGTGTATTTTACACATACAGCACATCTCAATTGGGACTGGTCCTGAAGGGAAACAGGCTTTGTGAGGCCAAACATGGGCACCCCCATGTGGTGTGCTAGATCATCATAGTTTGCATTCTTATGTAAGCCCCTGGCATGGAGCCACTATTGTCCACCACCACTATAAAACCTCTACCCTCCCACTGCAGGGTGCGGAGATCTGCTCTGATCCTACTGCCACCCAGGACTTAGCCTTATCTGTAAGCCTCCCTAATAAGCTGCTTTACTGCCACACTGGAGTTGTGTGCCTCTTTCTTCAGTCTCTCGGAACCCTCCATTTTCAGAGGCAAGTTTCACATTACTGGTCCATGCCTGGACTGGTCCCATTTCAAGTTCTCAAAAGTGACATGTGACTAGTGGCTGCCTATTGGACAGAGCAGGTCTAGATTCTGAAGTAAAGGGTGGAGATGGAGAGTAAAGGGGAGGAATGGACAAGTGGAGGTCAATAGGTGAAAGATGGGGTACGAATTGACTGGAGTTGCTGAGTCTCAGATTTGTGCCCCAAGTGACCCTGCTTGGGATCTGGGGAACTCAGGGGCCTGGGGCCCCTTTCCAGGGCTGCTCTGAAGACAAGCTGTACCCACCTTCTTCTGGAAGAAGCCCTGGGATCCACCACGGATGGCCAGCAACGCTGTGTAGCTCAGCATCTCCCGCACCGTGAGGCTGCTCAGCAGAGTGTCACTCTGTGCGAGAGAGAGGAGTCAGCATCACCCAAGACCCCAGGCTGCGGCCGGCCTGCTGGGGACATGCCCACCTGCAGGGGACATGCCCACCTGCAGGATGTAGGAGAAGCATTCCTGGAACTGCTCTCAGTGCAGCCTGCATCCATTCACGAACACCTCCCCCAGAAGGGTTCCCTTGCACCACAGCCTCCCAGGCATGGTGTCTAGCAATGTGGTTTTCCCAGAGCCTGTGGGGCAAGAAGAGAAAGCCCAAAGAAATCCCTCCCATGACAGCACTGGAGGAACTTCCCGAGACCCTCTGTGGAGTAGCTTAACCCTCAGTCCAGCCCTGACTGCTCTCACTTTAACCTCTGAGGCCCCCTCATGGGTCTAACCTTCCAAATGACAACAGCCATTTCTCTCATCTGGGACACTGGTCAAGACTGAGTGTATTTTTTCTGCTTATTTATTTACTTTTATAGTTTTGGGAAGTTGAAAAAGAAAATGGAGGATAAGGATAAAAGGAAAAGGTTCTTGGAAACATTTAGATCCTACAACATGTAAATTTCTTTTCGTGTCCGTCTGGGATTGTCTAGTTGTGCTGACATTGCCCAGAACCTGGCTAATCAAAATGTGGCAGGAGGGCCAGCAGCATCAGCATCACCTGGGAGCTTGTTAAACATACAGAATCCTGGGCCACCCCAGACCTACTGAGTGACCAATAGAATACAGCAGAAGTGACAGTGTGCAGCTTCCAGACTAGGTCATAAAAGCCACTGCAGTGTCTGCCTTGGCTCTTGGATTGCTTGCTCTGGAGGAAGCCAGTGGCCGTGCAATGAAAACACTCAAGCAGCCCTGGCATGGAGAGGAACTGAGGCCTCCTGCCAACAGCCAGCACCAACCTGCCAAGGGAACCAGCTTGTAAGCAGATTCTCTAGTTCCATTCAAGCCTTCATATGATGGCAGCGCCAGGTGATATCTGACTACAATGAGAGACCCCAAGCCACCCAACCACCCCACCAAGTCACTTCCTAATTTCTGACCCACAAATACAGTTATTGTTGTCCTAAGCCACTAAATTTTGGTATTATTTGTTACATAGAAATGGATAACTAATACAGATTTTAAATTTTAAACATGTGACCAATATTTATTAACTTATTAATGAGGAAAACAGCCGGATGATGAAACTCATTCAATGGAGGATACAAGAAAGTGATATGTATCCCATTGCCATGGAGTCGATTCCGACTAATAGCAACCCTACAGTACTGGGTAGAACGGCCCCATAGGGTTTCCAAGGAGCAGCTGATGGATTCGTACTGATAACCTTTTGGTTAGCAGCTGGATGCTTAACCACTGCGCCACGAGGACGCCTGTGATATGTATAGTCAGTGGAAAAAAGAAGATTGAAGTAAGACAGCAAAGTTAGACACAAAGCTGGTGAATGCCCAATAAAACCATGACCTTCGGGATTATCTTCTCTATCAGGACAGAAATCACTCATAACTAATCAATCTTCTGCAAGGAAGCATCCAGCCCAGAGTCTGGGCCCAAATTGATAACAAACAGTGAGTCAAACAAGGTTACCCTCCCCTGGAGTGTTAGGTGATCCAGGCAGACTTGTGACTATGCTCTAGTGAGACTTTGAGTCCACACTAATAAAGATTTGTTAGACAATGCTGCATTAGATAAGGTGCCACTGAACTCTGGTTCATGGTTATTTTTATGAAATGCTATAAGTAATTCAGAGAATTGATTCATTTCTTTATTCATTCAACAAATATTTATTGAGCACCTACTATATTCTAAGTGTTGAGAATGTTGTTAGCTGCCATTGAGTCGGCCCCTGACTCATGGTGACCCCATGCACACTGGGATCGTACCATTGTGATCCATAGGGTTTCATTGACTGATTTTTGAAAGTAGATTGCCAGGCCTTTCTTCCTGATCTGTCTTAGTCTGGAAGCTCCACTGAAACCTGTTCAGCATCATAGCAACACGAAAGCCTCCACTGACAGATGAATAGTGACAGGAGCATAGGGAGGGTAATGAGCGCCCAGGGGCAATCTAAGTTACAAGCCCCCCCATTTCAAGATGACTAGATGTTGATATCAGTGACATGTCAGCAGAAACGCCTTCCCCCCTCTTGTCCGTCTGCCTCAGTCCGGTGACTTTCGTATTTGTTCCTCCTCGGAATGTCATTCTGTGCCTCATCTGGTGCCCCCTTGGACTTGCGCTCTGGGGCAAGTGCCCTCCTCTGCCCCCCACCTGCACCCCTCATTACACCTCCGGGTGGTGGCTGCGCTGAGGTGCACTGGCGGAGAATTGAACCTGGGTCTTTTGCATGGAAGGTGAGAATTCTACTAATGAACCACCACTGCCCTCAGGGGCTGAAGATACACAGGGTGGGAGGGAGACAAAACACTCGCTTTGTGGGAGGTGCATTTCTAGTAGGAATTCATATTCAGAGTAAAAGGATCATCCAGAACAAGCTCACGAACTCCCAGATCAGGGCACCACCACCCATTTTCCTGCTGGGATATGCATGAAGATGACAAGGGCCTGTGGGGCACACTCCCTGTATGTGTGCCGTGTGCCACCCTTTTAGTCCACACGAGAATGCAAGTGAACGAGTGACCGATCACTATAGAGATGGCCCAGCTTTGTGTCTTGTATGTTATCTTTAGCAAAAGGCAAATTAGAATGCCCCTCGATGTCCTGGTACATACAAATAGTTAGAAATGACTAAAAATTAGAAACAAGAACGGACAGGAAATGACAGGAAAATACAACAGCTATAGTCAGTGAATTCCTTTTCCTCTGATCCTAGCAACACTTCTAGTGCCATTTACTTGTCCATTCACTGCAGCAAGTGGATGACTATGGATTTAGCTCCCCATCACCTCATCACCGACTTGCATTATCCATCTCCATTAAAGAGCGTGCAAGTGGAGAGTGGCAGTAAGTGTCAACAGTTGCAAGTGAGAATTCAATCAGGAAGCTTCTATGAAGCCAATCTGTCAGAATCTTTCAACCCTAAAAAGTGCAGGATAACCCAGGGTAGTGGACACTGTGGTGTACCACCCAGATACCCTCATCAGGGCCAAGGCACCCATCCCCAGGCTGCTGGGGAGATCAGCTGCTGAGGATTCACAGCTGTGACCCCACAGGGCATTGCCCTCTGTCCCAAGGAGCTGCCTCATGGAAGGGTATACCCCTCCCAGAGCAATGACTGACTGATACAGGGGCATGAAGACAGACTGGAATTCAGGCTCAAGTGTAGTTACCCCTGGGAAAGGGGAGCAGAAGGAGGAGGTGGGGAATGGGCACACAGATGACCTTGATGGACTCTGTAATGTTGAATTCCTTAAAAAAGAAAAGGATCGGAAGCAAATACGATATAATGTTAAGATTTGATAAAGCCACATGTTAATTCATGAGCATTCTTTATATTAGTCTGTATTCTTGCCTGTATGTTTGAAATACAATATAAAAAAAAAAAGAAGGCATCGAATATGGAGGCTAAGTGGGCATCTTTGTGCTGATTTAACCCCTTTTCCTGTCTCCAGGCAGGGTACAGATAAGGGAAATCGAGTTTACTGAGCACCCCTATATGCCACGCACACCTTTCCATGCCTTGAAATATGAATACACTTACATGTTAAGCAGCACTTTATACTCACTCGTTCAAGGATTTTTCTCAAGATTTCACATTAGGACCAGGCTCTAATGTTTTATACCATTCACACTCAGACGTGTCAATCGATTTCACTTGTGCTACAGCTTAAATCTGTTTCCTCATTGTGGTGTTTAAATCAAGCCACAGCCTTTTCCGAGTCCTCGTTTGAGAACATCTTCCCAGGCTTACCTGAGCTCCCCATGATGCACATGATCTGCCCGCTCTCCACGTACAAGGAAACGTCTTTGAGGATCTGCCTGTTCCACCTCTGTCGGCGAGATGTGATGTCCCACCAGGGCCCAACACGGTGGCTTCAAAGGAAACCGTGCAGGTAAAGACAGTGTGGGGTCCTGGAGGGGCCAGATGCCCCCCTCCCCAGCAATGGTCTCAGCTTTTCCCACCTCAGCTGTCCCTAGACAGGTTCCTAAATGTGGTTTAGCCTCAACGTCCTCATCTGTAAACCTGGCGAGACAGTGACTGAGCTCCTCTGTGCACAGCACCTCCTGGCAGTGCTCCGAAGCCAGCTGTCTGTCTGGAAGCCGGCAAACAGGGCACTACTTCTCCCTGAGGCCCACCTTGCATTCCCTCACGCGCCTCATTACACCTCGCGTCCCCAGCACCCCACTCCCTGGGCCCTCTCTGTCCACACAGGGCAGGCCTGCGGACAGGGGGAGGCTGGGGGCCAAAGGGGTGGGTAAGAGGCAAGGGCATCAGGCAGGGCACTGCCCCGCATTTTTTTGTTTTGTGTTGTGGTGAAATATTCACAACAAACCCAAATACACGCTGTGTATTCTGCCCACTGTCAAGATAAGGATGCTCTGGCTAAAGGTACATCAGATAATGGCATCGGTGGCCTTACCCTGGGGCCACACAGGGCAGGCCAGGCAGGGAGTCCAGGGCTGTCAAGTCGATTCCGACCCATACTGACCCTATAGGACAGAACAGAACAGCCCCATAGGGTTTCCAAGGCTGTAATCTTTACAGGAGCACATTGCCACATCTTTCTCCCACGGAGGAGCTGATAGGTTCAAACTGCTGACCTTTCGATTAGCAGTCAAGCGCTTTAACCACTGCACCACCAGGTGGTGTGGTGTGCGATACACAACAAAACATATGCCAGTTCAACAACTTCATCATGTATTATTCAGTGTGCCCCACTTTTTAATAGCTTCCAGGCCCCGCCTTCATGAGAGCAGGGTCCATTCGCTGTTGCCCCTCATTTTCCAGTGGCGACCCACCCCCCCTTCTCTCCCACCCGATCCGCTAAGAGGGGGAATCCCCAAGCCTCCATGCATACACCTCATTACGGAGAAAAGCCAGCAGAGTGAATGGGTGAGAGAGGTCCACTCCCTCTGGGTCATGCACGTCCCTGACTACTGCCCAAAGCATGGGCTGCAAGCTCCCAGGGGAGGAGAAACGCCCAGCACTGCCTTACCTGACGCTGTAGGAGGCATGGAGAACGCTCAGGCTGTGTCGGGGCTTTGAAGCAGCTGCTGGTACCTCCTCTGGGGCCCCCCAGGAGCCACTATTTGCTTGGAGTCCCAAGGACCCTGCAGAGGTCCATGATGAGGGCTCACTCATGGCCAACAGGGGCAAAGCCAGGCGGAGTCTCGGGTGGCCTGACCCCCAAGCACCCTCAGCTGAGGAGTCCTCGGCAACTGTCCTGCCTGCTCCACGCCAGCCCTGGACACCCTGTCTGGCCTTCCCAGTGTGGCCCCGGGGTTAGACAACTTACACCATTATCTGATGTACCTTTAGCCAGAGTGTCCTTATCTTGACAGTGGCTGGAATACACCTCGTGTGTTTGTGTGAGGGTTTGTCAGGGAGGAATGCTGGGAGAAGCGGATGGTGGCACAGACAGAGTGGGCCAGAGGTTGGCCGCTCTGGGAAGGAGAAAGAAAGCCCTGGCCAGGGCAGGTAACAGCTAAGCTTCTGGGGGAGCTGCCAGAAAGGGGCAGACACTGCTGGGCCCCATGGCTGAGACGGCCCCAGCCAAGGGAGGGTTGTGGAACGAGGCTGCTCCCCAGGATGGCTTGGTGAGTGATGGGCATCCCTGCAGGCCTGGAGGGCTGGAGGAGTCGGGCCCTTCCTTCCTTCCCCAGGACCTTTCTGTCCTTACTTGCCCCCAGGACAAGCAGAGTGAGAACTCCGTCTCCCCTGAGTCAAAGGGCTGAGGGGAGCTGATTCAGGGCCGGGGCCTCTGAGGTCACCTCCTACAGGGAAACAATGTCCTGGTTTGTGACTTTGGCTGATTTAGCTTTGTCCAAATGAGACTGATCACAGAAGTGTGGTTGCAAGTACCAAGGACTCTGCTCGTGCCTCCTTTGGCAGAGGGGCTGTCAAGCTCAGAATCCCAGTGGCAGTAAAACGATGAGACAGATGACAGATGGCTATTGTAGGAACATCAGTACTTACGCCCAAATTATGGCTGCACAGGTAAAAGCAAGATCTGGGGCACGGCTGGAAGGAATAGACCTCCGCCAGGTGGCCAAGAGGTGGAGGTGCAAGTTTCCTCCCTTGATTATCCTGAGAAATGTTTACTGGAGAAATGGCCTTTGACTGAAATTGAGTTGTGAGTGGGATTTGAAGCAGGAGGCTAAACTGGAAGGGACCCACTATATACACTTACCTTACCCCACCCTCTGTCTTTGCCTGCCGTGGGGAGAAGCTGGGAGAGAAAGACATGAATGACTGAGGACGTCACACCCGACAGGGACGGCCAGAGGCCACCTGCGCTGGCCTTGAATCGGTAGGGCTTGACCTCAGCAGGGGCCAAGGACCCCATGTTTCAGTTCTGTAGCCACAGCAAATGACCGTCTCTGCTCTCTGAATACCCCAGGGGCCCAACCCCTAAGAGGAATGACTCCTGTGAGCCATGAGAGCAATGCCTACAGCCTCACGGTGTATAAAGTCAGTGGTGGACACTTTCTGCCTGGAAGGTCTGGCAATTCAGCCACCACAGCTTGGGAGACAAAGGACTGCCCGAATCCAACACCCAGGACTGTGGGCAGATTCTGCCATTTTCGAATTCCTCTTCTCCAATACTGTTACTCAAGATGTCAAGCAGTGTTCTGCCCCTAACATTTGTGGGGCCTGGAACAAGAGGATGGGGGCCACGTGTCATGTCTAGCTATTTAAAAGTTGTAAATCAAACTAAAATTTGTTTAATAAAATAATTTCTGATCTCTTACCTTGATATACCTTCCTAACAACCTGGAAGTTGTTGTTGTCAGGAGCTGCCGACTCAATTCCGACTCATAGCGATCCCGTGTGACAAAGCAGAACCACTTTGTTCTAGGAACACATCACCAGGTCTTTCTCCTGCAGAGCTGCTGAGTGGGTTCAAACCACCAACCTTTTGGTTAGCAGCCAAGTGCTTAACCGTTGCTCCATCAACAACCTGGAAGGCCAGGTTTAAATTTAGAAACTGTAGGACTCCTAGGAGTGGTGTAAGGAGCCCTGGTGGCACAGTGGGTAAGCACTCGGCTGCTAACCGAAAAATGTGGCAGTCTGCCTCCGTGAAGGTTATAGCCTCGGAAACACTGTGGGACAGTTCTACTCTGTCTTGTGGGGTCGCTGTGAGTTGGAATCGAATTGATGGCAATGGGTTTGGCTTTGGCTTCCTTGGAGTGGCACACTGGAGTGTGGTGGCATGGGGAGGTGGCTTCCAGCTCCAGCTCACGGCCTGTCCCCTTATCTGCCCACCCCAGCTTTGTCCCACCACACTCCTGTGTGGGCACCGCAGGCTGCCCTCCCAGCTTCCATCCCTACCCTCCACAAACAGCCACCTCTCTGGTGCAGGGTGCCTGGTTGGGGGGCACTGTGAGCCCTCAGGAGGATAGACCTGGGAGGAGGCACACGCAGGCCTGGGAGTGGGCTTAGGGCAGTTTGCACAGGGGATTCTGGGGCCTGAAGTACGTGGGGTGGCAGGTGTCCCCGGCCCACAGACTCCTCATTTGTGGCAGTAGCACGGCCAGAGGAGGACGGGAGCTCCTCACAGAGGAGCCTGATGAGCCTTTCTCTGCTCTGCCACTTAACAGCCGTGTGACCTTGAGCAAGTTACTTAACTACTCTGAGCCTCATCTGTGAAACAGGGATTATAGTACTATTTATGTTACAGGTTTGTGATAAGGAATGAATGAAATAATGGATATGAAGCAATTAACACAGTGCCTTGTACATATAAGCACTTGATAAATTATTGGTAAATTACAATTATTATTAAGAGAGGTGCCCAGGCCTCAGGGCAGAGCCTGCATAAGATCTAGTCTGACGTTCTAGTAAAGGCCCAGGGTCATCTTTTCAGCCAGAAGCCTACGTGGCCACACCAAGACCAGCCGCGTGCCTCTCTGGGGCACATCCTGCTCAATGCAGAACAAGGAACTTCTGTGCCCCCCAAGTTTCCTTCAGTTTATGGTTCTGACTCAGGAATTTGTTCAGAAGTTAATACAAGGAGAAATTACAATGCAGCCCTGCAGGAGCCGAGGTGGTTACCTACAAATAAAGCTGCTTTTGCTTTTTGGGGTGTCACCTGTCAGAAAACCAAGTGATGTTCTGACAGTCATACTGATTAAGATGTCAGCCAAATAGATATTTAAGTCTTTGAAAAATACAGAGAGTTTGTCAAAACCTCAGGAACAGTCTAACAAATCCTTCCTGAGAGCCAAGGAAAATATTTCAGAATGGAGGCATTCCCCGAACCCAAGCTTGAGTTCTTTTCTCTGAAAGTTGAGTTGCCTGTGCAGCTCCCCGGAGGCACCATCCTTGGATGGTGCTTGGCGACCTGGGTTGGCCTACGCAGTCCACTTAGCCACAGGGAGTGAGGGAGGCTGCGAGGGAGCCTGGGAGCAGGGAGCCGCCCCTCTTGCCTTCCTTGTATAGCAGTCTCCTCTGGCCCTTCCACCTTCTCAAAGCACAGCTTGACCCCTCCACATGCTGCTCCAGACCCCAAAATGTCTAACCTCCCATCCTTGGCAGTTTCCTCACCCCTAAATCTAGCCTGGGAGCTTTTGGCCAGAAAGGAGTGTCTGAGCTAACTCATAAGCTCATACCAAAAAAAATAATAATAATAACAGTTGCTGTTGAGTCTATTCCAATTCATGGCAATCCCGTGTGTATCTGAGTAGAACCGTGCTCCATAGGGTTTTCAATGGCCGATTTTTCACAAGTAGATTAAGCCATAACCTGTTGGCATTTAGTTGATTCTGACTTAGAGCGACCCTATAGGACAGAGTAGAACTTCCCCATAGGGTTTCCAAGGAGCAGCTGGTGGATTCGAACAGCTGACCTTTTGGTTAGCAGGCGTAGCTCTTAACCACTACTCTACCAGGGCTCAATACTCCAAACTTTTGGTTAGCAGCTGAGCGCTTAGCCATCTACAGCACCCAGGGACTTCCATAATCCTATCCTAAGTGACTACTGGCTCTGTATCTCTTCTATGGATATTTGCATTAAAAAACAAGATGCTTGTTAGCCCAGATGAACCTTTGAGAAATGGATAGGATTTGACAGTTTGACAGCAACAAACGGAAAAATTCAGCAGTGTGTGTGATGTTGGTGGAGGTGGAGGGTGAGGGTAGGGGCCACTGAGGCAGAGCCCACCTGCCAGAGCGCAGCAACAACCTGAGCTTTTCTTAGTCTTCCCAAGAGCATCGTTCTGCATCTCTGACAGCGCATACCCTCCAGCCTCCCACACGCCCCCCCGACCCCCACCTCACTCCTGCTTTGGATGCATTGGCAGCTGGGGGGCCAAGGGGGAGCTAGAAACCTGGGGTCCTGCTCTCTCTGGCTGCTCGCTCTTCCAGTTTGAAGATACATTTTGAAATATTTCAGACAAAATGGTTTAAAGAATAGTGAACTCCCATGTACCCACGACTGAACTAAATAATCACCAATAGCTTTGATGACCCACCCCAGCGCTAACCCTTCTCCTGAATTGATATTTATATTTCCCAGGTTTTTCTGTATAATTTTGGGTCTTTCTGGTAATAGTTCGAACGTTAAACAGTGTAAGTGGCAATGGTCTGCTGCTTTTCATACTGTCCTGGAGCTCTGGGTGCTATTCACCGTGAGCCTGCGGCAGGCTGTCAACTGACAAGGTGTTGTATTTATTTCTCTCCACCTCCATAGGCCTGGAACGTAGTCGATTCCAAGGACCTCTCATGCTCACCATTGCAGGGCTGCTTTGACAAAGAGACTGTGGGTGTTTCAGCCATGTTATTTCACATAAGGCATCCCTGAGTGATGCAAACTGTTAACGCTCTCGGGTGCTAACCAAATGTTTGGAGGTTTCAGTCCAGCCAAAGTCACCTCGGAAGAAAGGCCTGCCGATCTACTTCTGAAAAATCAGCCATTGAAAACTCTTTGGAGGACAGTTATACTCTGACACACATGCGGTCACCGTGAAGTCGGAATCAGCTTGATGGCAACTGTTGTTTTTTAAACTGGTTATTTCATGTAAGGCACATGTGTAGGTGGACACAGTGAAAAAACACTCTCATCAGATGCTCGTGGTCAGCCTGCCTCTATGTCCTGGCCTGTCTTGCCCTCCATCCTAATCACGTGTCTTTTCCACCTGTGTATCCCAAACGTCAAGGCTGGAGCATGAATCAGGCTCCAAATAAGTGTTGGGCCCTTGATTGATTGACGAGAGGAAGCATCAGTATGAGAAGTGGCTCTGGCGGAAGGAAGCTGGAGTCAACGGGAACTTGCTGATGAATATACCCACTCCTCACTTATTGACTATCTCTTTATCCAACATTTCACATTTACGACAATAGTAAAAAATCTACAATCCGACTATTTTGTGCATTAACGACCTACATCTGGCAGTGACGAATGCCAGGGTGCAAGGCAAGAGTAATGCTGGCTGTGATGGTTAAGGTTATGTGTCAACCTGGCTGGACCATGATTCTCAGTGGTTTGGCAGTTACGTAATGATGTAATCTGGCAGTTATGTAACGGTGTAGTCATCCTTCATTTTGGGATCTGATGTGGTCATCCTCCATTTTCACATAACACCAATTTTCACGTAACGATCTGGTCTTTGGAACATAACTATGTCAATAAGTGATGAGTGGGTGTACACACTTCTTCCTGTACCACAGAAGCAGAAGAAAAACGGAATGCCCTAGACACTGAAACCTCAGTGGTTGGATTCTCCTTTGTCCAGGCCTCAATGATTTAAAGGATGGGACTGGTAAAATAGAAACTTTCAGCTAAAAATGGAATTCAGATCTGCAGATGGTTAATACCATTTAACGACATCAGTTGATACCATCGGACACTGATTTGACTGATGTACAGTGAAATCTGTGAGGGCTGGCACTTGACAGGACTGCCTTGTTTTTCCAGGTCTCACAAGTTTTCTGCCTTACTGCTTTTCTATCTCTCCTTTCAATGGAAAATATTTGAGTTTCCTTTCTCTGTCAGGTTTCTGCCTTACAAAGGTTCTGGCTTTCACAGGTTTTACTGTGCCTTCAAATATGCCACCACCCCAATAATGACTACAGCAACAGTAACTTAAACACGACGATGATGATGATGAGAAGGGACTTCCTCTGAAATCCCTAACCATATTTTCAGTGGCTTTGATGGGCAAAACTCTTCACTGAAATAAGACGTGACTTTTCTCAGGATGGTATCTTCACACATATTGAGAGTTTACTTGTTGATACCTGCTTTCCTGTCAACATGCTGGGTATACAATGCTTGTCATCAGGAAATATTAGCCCAGAGCCAGGGAAGAGAACAGTAAAGTCTGAGGGTTGGCCAGCGCCCAGCTCTAGCCTTCCCGGTGTAGAGGCTCTTTCAGCTCCCTCCAGCCCAGGGCCTGGGGCTCCTCCCCATGGCCTGCTTTGGGCTCTGCCAGCCTGAGGCTGAGGTTCTCTAGGGCCAGGAGCTGTGCTGGGGGAAAGCCCCAGAGCCCTCTCTGTTGGGAAGGAGAGATGAGTCTTCATCTACGATACTATTTTCTAAAGCCCTAGGGCTCCACTGCACAAACCCATCTTGCCAAGTAGGGGCCTCACCCATGCTGCTGCTCTCCCCTGTCTGTCTCCTCCTCCTGTCTTCTCCCATCTCCTCTGCGGCTTCTGGGTGAGCCCCTCGCCTGTCATGTCTCCCAGCAGGACCTCTGGACAGCTTGTTCTCCTCTGAAAGTGACAATAGCCTGTACTTCACCTACAGTGGCCCGTCCAACATCCTAGAGGCTTGAGACCTCAGCTACCAGGTAGGGTGACACCTCATTTACAGAGGGCCTAAGCGGGAGGAGCAGGTAGGGAAAGCCAGACAGCTCCCCAAGTGGAAGGGGAGAGTGCCACCTCTCCAAGGGTCTGCTGCCCTGAAGAACAGGGCAGGGACAGAGTCCAGCCCAAGTGGATCTCTCATGTGCTGGGGCCAAGCACCACAGTGACCTCCCTCACTCATCAGCTGCCCGTATTGTAACTGGAGGTTGAGTGGCATAAAAAGAGAATGGGACCCCTTGTTAAAATGTAAAGCAAATGTGTGAACCTATGGGGAAAAAAAATCTCTGTAATTCTTTTTTAACTTTATATTTTGAAATAATCTTAGGCTTTTGGAAAAGATGCAAAAATAGCACAGAGAGCTCCCGTATACCATTTTCCTTGCTTCCGCTAATGCTAACATCTTGCATAGACAGTGTAATTATCAAAACTAAGAAATTTACCATGGTACTAACTTAGTTAATGGTATCACCTAAGCTACAGACTTTATTTAGATTTCTCCAGCTTTTCTGTCATTTTTTAAATTGTACAATGTACTGTCCCTGGAGCTAACAAACCATCCAGAGCTAAAGGACCACTGGTCTTGCAAAGGCTGTGTGACCTTGAGAAAGTTACTTAATTACTCTGAGCCTCACTGTAAAACAGGGATTTTAGTAGAACTTATGTTACAGGTTTGCAATGAGGATTGAATGAGATAGTGGATATGAAGCAATTAACACTGTGCCTTGTTCGTAATAAGCACTCGATAAATTATTAGTAAATTACAATTATCATTAGATGAAGATGCTGTTTTGCTTTAGATTGCATTTTTATTTTTGTTCTGCTATTGCATGTGCTTTCCATTGCCCCTTGTCTTCAGACTTGGAAACGGCAGCTTCAGGTTCTCAGCTTGGATGGGTTCAGCCTTCACATTTGGTAGGACCTGGGGGAAGGGGTCCCTGCTGTGTATTGGTAGGGAGATGTCCCCTCTGGAGAGGGACCACGTTGGGCACAGAGGAGCTGGACAGGTTGCTGAAGGCCTCTGGTCTTTTTATCTCTTTGAGGACCCTTATGCTGTCTCCCCACAGGTGAACATGGCCTCCCAGGTGCCTTGGTTTGAGAATCTGACTCAGTTAAAGATGCCTTGGAAGTTACACCACAGCCAGGACTCCTGTGATCTGGGCATCCAGAACTTGAGCTTCAAAGTGAGAAGTGGGCAGATGCTGGCCATCATAGGGAGCTCAGGTACACTACAGGCAAATGGCAAGGCAATGGTCTCCCTCTTTCCTGGGATGCAGAATGTGCCCTTGGACAAATGGCTGCTTCTTACAGAACTCTATGATGACTTATGGAATAATATAGCAGAGTGGTTGAGAGCACAGGTTCTGGGTCAGACAGCCCTGGGTTCAAATCCCAGCTCCTCCATTTACTAGCTCTTATGTAGTTGCTGTTATTATGCTAGAGGGTCAGGAGTGTCCTCTTGTCCACCTGAAGCTGCAGGTCTTTAGGTAACTTCTGTGTTGAGATAAGGCAAAAGCTGTTCCCAAGATCAGGCAGTTTTGAACTGAATGTTCTTTTTAGGAGAGCCCTCTAGCCACAGGGACAGATTTCCCAATACACAAACTTTGAATGGGCTTACTTGTGCTTACTTACTAATCTGTAGTGCACAAATTTCGTCTGTTTGTCACCACATCAAAGATGTGAAATTATGCACTACAGATTAGTAAGTAAACACAATTAAGCCTGTATGTACCTTGCTTATTGGTTAATCTGCCCTTGTCCAGCCATGAGGGGCACTCTTCAGATAGCTCCTTCCACAGATTCCTGGTTATGGCCAGACAGTGGAGAGGTACAGCCCTCACTGCAACTCTCTCTTCTCAGACAGCCCCTCCAGTTTTACAGCGACCTTCACCTATTTGCAAAGATCCAGATTCTTGAAGTGCCTCAGATAGTCACTTCCACAGGCCAAATTTTAAATTACAGAACGTCAGAGCTGAAAGGGGAGCTTGAAGAACAGAGTACAGTCTCTTCCTTTTATTTCACCTTCCTTCCCTCTACCAATTTGGAAGTTATCCTCTCTATTTTATTCTTTCTGTGTTTATCATTTTCAACATGCACACTGTCATCTAAAGCCAACTGATACCCCTGTAATCTACCAGAAAAATAAAAGAACCCAAGGATGCTTCCCCACAAAGCACACTCTTCCTTCTTTCATGTAATTGTTTGAAATTTTTAAATTCTCCTTGCTTTTCTTTTCAGCCCCACCAATGAACTATTATTACTGTAATTATTTTATACCTCCACTGTTTGTTTAAATTTACTTTTATAGTTACCAATTTTTTTTTTTTTTTTTTACTCATCATTCCTTCTATTATTCAGCCCATCTCTCTGAATTTAATTTCTCTCTTCTTGAGGTACAACCTCCAGAAACGTAAGGGTCTGCTAGTGGTAAACTGTTTTTATTTAGTTGACAAAGTCTTTATTTTACTAGTTTTTGAATGACGGTTCATCTGGGTATACAATTCTAGGCTGACATTTATTTTTGCTCAGCACTTTGAAGGCATTATTCCAGTGTCTCTTGGACTTCTTTGATGGTTATGAGAAGTCTGTTACCAGTCTAATTGTTCCTTTGTAGAAATCTGTTTTGTTTTGTGTTCTCTCTGACTGATTTTAAGATCCTCTTTTTGTCTTTGTTTTTTGCAGTTCACTTTGATGTGCCTAGGGGTGAATTTATTTTTATTCATCTTGTTTAGGATTTATTGAGATTCCTGATTCTGAGAATTCGTACTTTTTATCAGTGCTAGAAAAATTTTAGCTATTGTCTCTTCAAACATTGTCTTCCCCATTCTTTTTATTATTTCCATCTGGAAATCATATAAGATATACTCTAGTCCTTTTGATTCTATCCTCTTTGTTAACTTCTCTTCACATTTTCAGTCTCCTTGCCTTTATGCTAATTCTTAGTAACTTCTTCAGATCTATTGTCCAGTTCATTCTTTCTTCACTTGTGTCTAATTTGCTGTTTAGTTGGTTTATTTTACTTTTTAATTTAATAAAATTTAATCTCTAGAAATTCTACTTTGTTACTTTTCAAATGTGCGTGGTCTTTTTTTTTTTTTTTTGTAAATAATCATATATTGCTCCTTGCTCATGCTATTTTTATTTCCTTAAATATTTTTAATATAAAGGTTTTAGATTTTGTATTATAATTAAACTATTTAAAGACTCGGGGGGTCTATTTCTACTGTATGTTGTTTTTGCTGACACTTGCTTATGATGGCTTGGCACCTTATGTATTTTGTAATTTTGGAATGTGCACTCATATTCAGCTGAGCTTCTTCCATGGGAATTCTGTGTAGTCTTGGTGGAGGATACAGCTTTCAACTGAAGATTTGTGTTTGCCTCTGCCAGGGTTCCTAGTGCACTATTTTCATTCTGTAGTTTAAGGTGTCCTGGGCCACACAGACAATGTGAGCTCAAACTCCAGATCCATGTGCAAATGGGCCCAGGGTGATGCGTTTTCAAGGGAGACTTCTTTTTTCCCACCCACAGCTCAGCCCAAGACTAAGTTTCCTTGTTGTTCCTTTGATTGTGGGCTGAGGTTTTACCTAGTTTATCCTTTCATGGAGCATTCATGTCAATGATCATGCTTTGTTGGTGGTCTCAGTTTCATCTCTTCATCTTGGATCCAAGACATAGTTCTTTGTTTATATGCAGCCATTTAAAGCTGTGTCTTAGGGCTAAAACAATTAGAAAAGGCAGCCTCAGTCCTATTACCCATTTGCCACTTTATTTTTTCAGGATTTTTTTCCCTTTATTTTTAGCCCTTGGGAGTTTCTCTAACTTTCTTACAACTTAGCTATGCATTTGAAAATATGTTTGTAATATTTTATCCAGCATTTTTAGAGAAGGGTTTTCAACTTATCTAGTCCTCAATATTTCTAGTGTCTCCTTGCCACCACACACACACACATACACACACCTGCACATACCAACACACACACACATATACACACCACACTCACATAATACACATACACGCACACACACACACACCACACACACACATACATACACATACACACACCTACACACACCACACACATACACACACCTACACACACCACACACATACATACACATACACACACACACACAAACACACAGCTTCCTTTGACAAATGAGGATGCTGAAGCCTAGAGAAGTGGAGTGGTTACCTACGGACATACATTTAATGCAGAACTAGAATTGGAACTTTAGCATCCTGATTGTCAGATTAAGATCTTCCATGCTGTGACACCCTTACATAGTCTTAGAGAGAGCACTTTTTACCTTTTAATTAATCATTTCCAGAGGTAGAGATTACTCGATTTCTTATACACCGGTTCCCAAATTTTAATCTTCTGATAGAGAAATTCTGTTGTCTAACCAAAGATCAAGTGGGATAATGTGTGTGAATGCACTTTGTAACTGTAACAGCTTCATAAACACGTCACTAAGCCCCTCGCACTTCTGGCCCTGCCTCAGCAGTTATGACTTAAAATCTCCTTCATAGGCCGATTTTATTTTTGTTTCTAACTCCTGCTATCTTGTTTTGAGAAATCTTTCTTCTCATCATGAATTGAGTGTATAGGGGACACCTGGGACCTTACCAGGCACTTCCGCAAAGCTTCAGTCCTCCTGGTTAATACTTGCTACCTTCAACACTGTAGCTATTAGTATCCCTGGTTTAAGGTTGAGGAAAGTCACCTTCAAAGCGAGAATTACACTGAGTAGTCCCCATGTTTTTTGACTCCAGATTCAGTGTTTTTTAGTTTCAGCTTTACTTGGCTAGGATTATTAAAATTGTTTCTCAGAAAGTTTTATCCATTATGCTTCCTGGGTTCCCAGGGACAAGAAGCGTTCGTTGGGGAATTTGGGATGCTCAGTTCACACCTCTAGGTGCAGACAGGTGGAGGACAGCTGTCTCTGGATGGGAGCTTGCTTCCCCAATCCAAGAGGCCCTGGGGACAGGCCCTTGCTTTGCCATCCCACGATGGCAACCCCCTGGCTGTGTTGACAAATGGGCACTTCCCCCTGGCCTGAGATGTGGCATTGTTAGGCTGGAAGTGAGTCACAGAGTCTTTACTTCCTTCTCTTCCTCTCTGCTTTGCTCGTCTGATACATTTGTTCACTCTATCTCTCTCTCTCTCTCTCTTTCTCACACACACACACACATACACACACACAAGAATAAAAATAAATAAAAAATAGCCCCAGGTATTTTAGCTTATTCTACAGAATAAGGATTCCATAGGTGTTTTCCAGTGAAGAAATTTACTGATTTGGAGATTCAGGCCCTTACTTAGGGTCTTGACTGTCTGTGGATGTATTATCCTAGTTCATACGGGGTCTACTCAAATGCGCAAAGCATCCTTCTCTGGAAAAGCCACCCACTTTCTCTCCCAAAGTATTTTTTTTTTAGGAAATGTGGGTTCCTGGGTTCCTGCTCTCTCACTGGGAATCCAGACATGTTTGCAAAGTCTGCTGCATTCCCAGAGCCTGGACCTGATGAGGCTGAGCAGGGAGCAGGCTCAAAGCCCCCTTCCCAGTTTCTCCCTGGCTGTTAAGCTCCACCAAAGTTCTAAGGAACCTCACTGAGATGCCCAGGAGCCAGCTGCAGGTCCTCTCTGAGAGCCTCTGGTTGGCCAGAGAAGGATCTCGTGGGGAGGTTTCTAGTTTCTTGGGGGCTTTTGGTTTTGTGCCAGGATGGCTCTATGCGGACTGTGGGGCTGCCTGCAGGTGGCACATGGCTAGGAGGAATCACTCTGTGCTGTGTGCTGTGCATTGGAACTCTCCTTGTTCGAAAACAACCTGGAAAATGAGCCTACTGCTCTCCGTAAGGAATACATGGTAAAGAAACCAAAATCCCACCGGGGGGACTATACAAAGCTCATTCCCAGCCTGTTTGTAGGAAGGGGTTCTCAGAGCCTGACCCCAATTCACATTACAACTTAAAAAGCCGTCAACAAAAGGAAAGGGCTGACGATGGGCCTCATGGAATAAATGCTTTGGGAAGGGACATCCAATTTGATGCTTTCTTTCCCAAACTGACAGCAACCGATACGTCATTCAGAAGTGAATGGCACTAGCCAGCAGCAGATTACCCAATAGGTAAGGTAAGCATGGTGCTTACCTTGCTTACCACATCGTGTGTACTGAACAATTTCACAGTTTTTTTTACCACATCAAAGATTCTGCTTCTCGGTATGGCTGGCATCTGTCTCTCTCACAACCCCACAACACCTTCCTACAGAATCAAAGCCTCTTTTCACATTTACAATCCCTGACAGGGACGGATGACCCCAATGTGGTGAATCTTATGTGAAACACTACAGATTAGTAAGTAAGCACAAGTAAGCCCGTGCTTACCTTGCATACTGGATCATTCGCCCCTGGTGTTAACTAATTTTTAGAGAGAGAGTAAAAAGCACCACCGAGAAAAATGAGAGCAAGAAGGGTGCAGGGAAATTCAGAGCGTATATGTACACTGTGCTGTAGTTTAAAAATCATTTCTACATATATTGTTTCTTTTTTCTTTCCCCCTCCCTTATCTCTCAAAATAGGTTCTGGTTTTGCGTTTTTTAAAGGCATCCAATTAATGCTCCAAATTAATCCTTCCCACAAAGCCAGCTTCTGAGCCAAACGATGTTGAGTGATGAGACGTTCCTGGCATGTTTGCCAGCCAAAAATAGTTTTGCTTCACAGTGCAGTTAACGTAGCCTTGCTGGGGGAGAGAGGGCGTTGGTGAGAGGCGGGCTGGGGAAGGCTCCAGGCTCAGGCAGGCCTGCGGCTGTCAGGCCTCCAGCTCCTCTGCCTCATGCAGCCGCCAGCTGCCCTGGCCTGAGCCCCCAGCACCAAGGTACCCCCAGCCTCCACAGATACTCATGGTGGCTGCAGGGAAAAGCCTGGAGCTCCAGTGGATTTGCTGGGGCTGCCCCATCCAGGCCTGGGAGCCCTGCCACCGTGCCTAGGGCTGGTCCCTTCTGCAAGGACAGAGCTGTCCAGGGTGGCTGGAGAATTACAGGGAGCGGTGGCTCCCAAGTTGACCCCACCAAAGCGCTGCTCTCAGGAATGTCCCTGGTGGCTTCGTAGGCTGCAGAAGGGCCTCCTTGCTGGACGTGATCACCGGCTGAGGCTGTGGTGGCAGGATCCAGTCGGGCCAGATCTGGATCAACGGGAAGCCTAGCACGCCACAGGTGGTAAGGAAGTGTGTGGCCCACGTGCGCCAGCACGACCAGCTGCTGCCCAACCTGACCATCCGCGAGACCCTGGCCTTCATCGCCCAGCTTCACCTGCTCAGAACTTACTCCCAGGCCCAGCGTGACAAAAGGGTAACTCCCTGACCCCAGGGGCGACCCTTGAGGTCCAAGAAGCCATGGTCTCCTTCCCCCTCGCTACCCTGCCAGGACCCAGCCACAGGTGGAGTCTAACAAGCTGGCTCACCACTGTCTGCCCCAAACGCCCCCACAGTCTTGCTGTGCTCTTTTGTGCTCCTTTGGGGCCCCTCAGCCATCTCTGCATCGCACACTGTCTCTCACACACTTGTCAGATTTGTGTATTTGTCTGTTGACTTATTTTCTGAGCTTCCATATGGGCAGGGATCCCAACTGTCTTGTCCCCGGCACGTGGACATGTCCCCAACACATGCCATTGTGCCCAGCATACAGAAGCTGCTCAGCATCTGTGGAAAGGGTCAGGGGGATGAACATCACAGCAGGAGCTATCCTCATTCACTTTAAAACCCAGCCAAAGGAGATGACATCTTTAATTTGTGTCAAAATATTTCCAACCCTGGGAAAAAACCAAACCTGTTGCTGCTGAGTCAATTCCAACTCATGGTGACCCCATGTGATAGAGTAGTACTGCCCCATAGGGTTTTCTGGCTGCAATCTTTATGGAAGCAGATGGCCAGGCCTTTCTTCCAAGGCACTGCTGGGTGGGTCTGAACCACTAACCTTTTGGTTAGTAGTTGAGTGTCACCTGTTGTGTCACCTAGGGACCTTCCAGCCCTGGACCAAAAACCAAACCCATTGCCGTTGAGTTGATTCTGACTCATAGCGACCCTACAGGACAGAGTAGAACTGCCCCATAGGATTTCCAATGAGTGGCTGGTGGATTCAAACTGCCCATCTTTTAGTTAGCAGCTGAGCTCTTAACCACTACATCACAGGGCTCCCTGGAGGTGACGTCTAAAGCCCTCGGCTCTCTCCTGCCTCCAGGTGGAAGATGTAATCGCGGAGCTGCGGCTGCGGCAGTGCGCTGACACATGCATGGGCAACACCTACGTGCGAGGGGTGTCGGGGGGCAAACAGATGAGAATCAGCATTGGGGTGCAGCTTCTGTGGAACCCAGGTGAGAGCCGTGAGGCCAGTGGGGAAATGAGGAACCAGTGTTGTCCACCTCGGCCTGATCCGGCCAGCGCGCTACTGACCCACAAGGCTCCTCTCTCTGTCGGAAAGGCATCCTCATTCTGGACGAGCCGACCTCAGGAGTCGACAGCTTCATGGCCCACAACCTGTGAGGACCTTGTCCAGGCTGGCCAAAGGCAACAGGCTGGTGCTTATCTCCCTTCACCAGCCCCAGTCGGACATCTTCCGGCTGTTTGATCTGGTCCTCCTGATGACATCTGGCACCATTATCTACCTGGGGCAGCTCAGCACATGGTCCAGTATTTCACAGAGATCGGCCACCCTTGTCCTCGCTACAGCAACCCTGCTGACTTCTATGGTGAGCTATGAGGCCAGAGGTGCCGGTACACAGGGGCTCCCCACAGGCCCAAGCACTGCCAGAGCTGAGTGAAAAGATCCCGGAGAGAAGCTTGCAGAAGCTTCAGGAGAGGGGAACCAGGATGGAGGTGGTGGGCAGAGTGGGGTGTAGGCCATGGATCTGTTTGCCAATTATCAGACGCCAGATATAAGGACCTGCAAAGAACAGCTTCTGACGAACAGCCACACTTCTGCACACATGAGAGAAAAAAGTTCTGGGCATTCCAGAGACTGGAGGGAATAGAATTCAAGAGGGTTTCGTTCAATTTCTAGAATGTGACCTGTTCAGGCTCTGTAGGGAAATTTAGGGAATTAGAGGTCAGGAAGCCATGATGAAATCTTAAAATCGGGCCATGGTGCTCTCCTTGGAGGCAGGAACCTGAAGGTTCTGGGGGCGAGGGGATGCAGGTGTGGGCCAGCTCAGGGCCTGCTGGTGGCCTTGGCCAGTGAATCTCTAGATCTGAAAATTGCTCAGCTCAGCTCAGCTCTGCCCGTGTCCTCAGCATATGGCGCTTAGGGTAGCATGAGCCTCTCCCCACATTCCTGGGGGGACAGTAGCCTTCCCGGGAACCCACTGTGGACTCTGGGTGCTAAGGGTTGATGTGGCTGCCCAACTGGTGGCACAGATGTACCAGGGCCCACAGGCCACCTGACCCCTGGCCTTGACACACTGGCCAAGGTGGTCAAGGAGCCCAAGCTTCCTCTCAGGATGGCAAGGCACAGTAAGGACCTCACCAGTAAGCAAGCGGACAGGACCATTCACCTGAAGACCAGGAACGCCAGGCTCCAGAGAGTCTCCTGTTTGACCCCCCCAGCCCTGCCAGGTCAGGGTCATCTCCCTCTTTAGAGATCAGATCGGAGCCCAAAGTGCTAAACAGCGTTGCTCCCTTGGCAGAGTTGTAGGGTGCAGAACTAGGACCCCTACCTGGGGTGTCTGTCTCAGCCCTGGCCCTTCTCCCAAGCCCTCCTCACCAGCATTCCAAACCATCCTCCATCCATCCCCTAGGAGGACGGGCTAGTCTGTCCAGGCAGCAGCTCTCACCCTGTGCACTCACACCACCCTGGGTGAACTCACATAGCCATCACCCTCCCTCCCTGCTTTCAGGGGCCCTCCTCATTTCCTGTTAACATGTTGTCCTCAATCCATCTGTCACATCTGGAGATAAGGGGGCAGAGTTCATACGCCAACCTGGCCGCCAGGAAGAGATCGGAAATAACTCTAGAGAAAGGTTAAGAGAAGTCAAACACCCATAATGCCGGCATCAGTGCCGGTTGTCAAGTTGACTCTGACTCATGGCAACCCCATGTGTGTCAGAGTAGAACTGTGCTCCACAGATTTTCAATGGCTGATTTTTCTGAGGTAGATTGCCAGGCCTTTCTTCTGAGGCACTTCTGGGTGGATTCAAACCTCCAGCCTTTCAGTTAGCAGCCCAGTGCATTAACCAATTTGGCCACCCACCTACTCCTAAATACCCATAGCTGAATCTGGCTTTCTGATCTGCAGCCCCGCACGCTGGGGTGGGGCGGGGGGGCGTGCTCCAGTTTATAAGACCCCCTCCTAGATAGATTTGTTCTGAGATGTGTTGTGAAATGGGAAGGGGGAACAGGAGAGAGGCTAAGGGATAACCCCCAGCCAGTCCAGGCTCTGCAGAAGTAATGGAACAACGGAAGCACCTGCGGGCTTAGAAAGCCCTGGCTGCACCGGGCGGGGTTTGCCGCGTTTGCCTTTTCCAGCAGCGTGGGGCTTTAGAGGTTGAACAGATGTCCCGGGAGAGCCAGGGCTGGGGCTGGAGCCTCTCCTGGGATCTCAGGGTGTACCATTCTGCAGCAGGTCTGCTGGCTCCTCCCACCGCCCCACCCTTACACGCAGCGGCTGTCTAAGGGGCAGGGAGAACTCTACTTACAAGAGGCAGGGCCTGGCACCCTTTGGCCAACACCTGCTCCCCTTTGGGCAGGCTGCTTGGGAAGCCAAATCGCTATCAGCCAAATTGGTAACTTACAATGAGAAGCAGAAGTGCCCAGGAGCCCCTGACCAGCCCACTTTCTCCCCGGGCACAGGCCGACCTGGGAGGCCGGGCCTTGCCTTCCTGGACAGCTGGAGTCGGAGCCCGGGGTGACTGTGCCGTGGTCTCTGGCTCTGAAGGTCCGATGCCTCCTGTTGGGTTCTGCCCTGTCCCAGGAGTGCCCCCAGACCGAACCTGGTGGTGATCCTTGAGGGCAGACCAGAGCCACCAGGGCCTCGCTGTCCCCACCTCTGGTCCATCGCCCTGCGCCTGGCACGCTGTACACATGGTCAGGCCTGGCAGGGCAGGCAGCCGCGAGGGTCCAGGAGCCTCTGAAAGGCGCTCTGCCTCTGCACTGACCCTTATTTCCCATTCACCGGGGAAGGTGGGGAGCAGGCCCTTAGCCCCTGATGCCGGGGAAGGGCCACTCACGCCCCGCATCCTCTGCCTACAGTGGACTTGACCAGCATTGACAGGCGCAGCAGAGAGCAGGAGGTGGCCACCAGGGAGAAGGCTCAGTCACTGGCAGCCTTGTTTCTAGAAAAAGTGCATGAATTTGACGACTTTCTGTGGAGAGGAGGGACACAGGACCTGGGCGCAGGCCCTTGTGCGGACAGGTAAGGCGGCTGGGCGCTTAGGGCGCGGGCACCCTGCTGACAGAGCTGCCAGTGACCCGTCCCACCTCTGCCTCCCACAGCCCTGCCTGCCCAAGGGACCCCAACCACCTCCCGAGGCCCACGGACACCCAGCTGCCTGGGGCGGCCCAGCAGTTTGCCACACTGATCTGTTAATTGGCTGCCATTTCATTTCCCTTCAAGAAAGTCTTTGCTTATCAGATTAAGCCCTTGGTGTCTAAAGAGAATTTGAAAGTGGAAGACGTAGAATTCTCTGAAAAAAACAGCGTCACTGAGACCAGCTCCAGCCCCCAGCATGATCCAGAGCTGCCAGTACCCCCAGTCCTCTTACATTTATTCTTTAAGTGAAATAAAAATATCTTCACTGGCCGGATGATCGTGGAAATAACACAAGATCGTTGTGAAAAATTCAGATAATTCAAACTCAAGTGGAAAAAGGAGGTCCCCTGTCATACTAGCCAACTGGAGAAAACCAGAGCCAACTGTTTGGTGTGTGTCTTTCTAGAAATCTTTATGCACATAAACATTTTAACACACAAGTGGGATCATACTCTGCATATTGTTATGTGACTAGTTTTTTCTCTCCCCCTCCCCCCCACTTAGAATCGTCCCTGTACCTCTCACCTGGCTTGTCTTCCTTATCCTTCTTAATAACTGGCATTTGACAGTGTAGCTCTAGTCATAATTCATTTACCTGTTAAAAATTTTTTTTTTGTTGTGGCAAAATATACGTAAAAACATTTGCCATTTTAACCATTTTTAAGTCTAAAATTCAGTGACATTCTGCTGTGTTGTGTGATCATCCCTGGTATCTATTTCCAAACGTTTTTCATCACCCCAAACAGAAACTCAGTGCCCCTCAAGCATAACTCCCCATTCTCCTTCCCCTCAGCCTCTGCTAACTACTAACCAACTTTGATCTCTATACACTTGCCTATTCTAGATATTTCATTTAAGTGGGATCATACAATATTTGTCTTTTTGTTCTGACTGACTTCACTCAGCATGTTCTCAAGGTTCATCCATGTTTGAGCATGGACCAGGACATCATTTCTTTTTATGGCTGAGTAATATTCCATTGTATATTCCAAACCACGTTGTGTTTATCCATTCATCTGTTGATGGACACTTGGGTTGTTTCTACCTTTTGGCTACTGTGACCATTAAGTCCATTTTGATGGACATTCAGATTATTTCCTGGCTTTTGCTATTACAAGCAACGTGACATCCTTGTCCATACATCTTTGTGCATCGGATTGATTGTGTCCTTAGGATAATTTCTTTAAATTGCAAGGCTGATACATTGATGATAAAAATAATAACCATTTGTTGAGTACCTATTCTCTGGAGTAGATGCTTTTATCAATGATTTCATTTAATCCTCACAGTGACTCTGAGGCAGGTATTACCATCTCATTTTACAGATGAAAAAACTGAGGCGTACAGAGAGTAAGTGACTTTCCCAAGGCCACCAAGGCTGTTGTGTATTGTTCCCTTGGCATCTCTTTCTTTTATTTCTCAAGTCGTCAGATTTCTAACGACTTCCGAGACCTGCCAACCCTTCTCATCCATGGGATGGAGGCCTGTCTGATGTCCCTGATCATTGGGTTTCTGTTTTACGGCCACGGGGCATCCAGCTGTCCTTCATGGACACTGCAGCCCTCTTGTTCATGATCGGTGCTCTCATCCCTTTCAATGTGATCCTGGATGTCATCACCAAGTGTAAGTGTCACCTGAGCAGAGACAGGGCATCACCACCCTCCAAGCTGATCCAAGGCCCATGTGTTCCTCTGAGTTCCAGGACGAGGCTTTGAGGAAGAAACTCATCATGACTGTGAAATAAAAGACGATAATTGTTTCAAAGTTTGCACACTAATATTAGTATACAAATGAAAGCAAATTACCAATGAGTCTTAGCCAATCCTAGTAATGGTGTACTTGCTAGCAACATACAAGTCACAGAACAGCAAAACGTACAGGGCTTTCCCTGACATGACTTGTCTGACCAGCCGTCTAAACTAGGATGGTGTTACTGGGCCTGTTTTCTAAAAATGTAACAAATACAACGTAACTACTTTTAGTTGTATGAAGAAGGACTCAAAAACTGTAAGTTAATTTTACTTCTTCATTCTCTTCTCTTTTTCACCCCATCTCAGGTCACTCGGAGAGGGCGATGCTTTACTATGAGCTAGAGGACGAGCTGTACACTGCAGGTCCTTATTTCTTTGCCAAGGTGACTGGTCAGGGCTGAGAGCCAGTGGCCACCTGGGGTGAGGGGTGAGGGCAGAGAGAGCTTCCCTGCATTGCACAGAAACTACAGGGAAGCGGTTAGCTGACCCAGCAGGCAGAACACAGGGACAGGCCATCCCCACAGGGCCCCCGTGCCCCCTGCTTTCACCAGCCATGCAGACTCCTTGTAGCAAACAGCTCCAAACTGCCCCAGGGGAAGCCAGGGGGTGTGCAGAGGAAGCTGGCCTGAGAACAAGACATCCCATCCACTATGTCCTTCTGCGACAATCTGATCACCAAGAGCAGGGAAAGTTGGCATCCTTGGGTGTTGCTACCTCTAAACATAGGTGTCCCTGGATGGTGCAAACAGTTAAGTTCTTGACTATTAGCCAAAAGGCTGGTGATTTGATCCCACCCAGAGGTGCAGTGGTTAAGCATTCGTCTGCTAACCAGAAGGCTGGCAGTTCGAATCCACCAGGCGCTCCTTGGAAACCCTGTGGGGCAGTTCTACTCTGTCCTATAGGGTCCCTATGAGTCGGGAATCACCCGATGGCAACAGATTTGGTTTTGGTCAGAGGCTCCTCGGAAGACAGCCCTGATGATCTGCTTCCAGAAGGTCACAGCCTTGAAAACCCTACGGTGCACAGTTCTATTCTGCACACGTGGGGTCACCAGAAGTCGGAATCGACTCAACGGCAGCTAACAAAAAGAAACCTTGAAGGGTTTTAAAAATAATGGTAAGTGAAGGCACTGGCTCCATGTCCTGGCAGGCGCTGTTCTTTGCAGATCTTGGGGGAGCTTCCGGAGCACTGCGTCTACATCTTCATCTATGGGATGCCCACCAACTGGCTGGCCAACCTGCAGCCGAGCCAGGAGCCCTTTTGGTACACTTCCTGCTGTTGTGGCTGGTGGTCTTCTGCTGCAGGGCCATGGCCCTCTGCGTTGCAGCCCTGCTCCCCACGTTCCATATGTCCTTCTTTGGCAACGCTGTCTACAACTCCTGCTACCTCACTGGGTGCTTTATGATAAACTTGGAAAATCTGTGGACAGGTGAGGCCTGCTTACCCTTGTTGACTAAGCTTTGTTAGCCCTTGTGTGGCCGGATGAAGCCTGCTTTCGTCTGGAGATGAAAGCCTATCATTTAGAGTCCAACTGAGGCTGGCCCTCAGGGAGCAGTGCCCTGTCCAGCTATCCTGTGTGCCCTGGGAATGTCTCCATTAGGAGGTGCAGATGACACCTTCTCGTATCCCACGGCTGACACTTGGAAGTAGCCTTGGACGCTCTTACTCCCCCAGTCACCACTTTTAACAGCAAGCCAGGTCAATTTTACCTCCCACCAGTAACCAATTTACATCAAGTCAATTCTGACTCATGGCGACCACATGTATGTCAGGGTAGAACTGTGCTCCATTAGGTTTTCCATGGCTGATTTTTCACAAGTAGATCATCAGGCCTTTCTTCTTTCACCTCTGGGTGGACTTGAACTGCCAACCTTTCAGTTAGCAGCCGAGCGCATTAATTGTTTACATCACCCATGTCCTCCTTCTGCCTTCTAAGTCTTTCTGAAATGTCCCCTTGTTCCATCTCCCAGCCCTGGCCCCTATCACCTGATCCTGGGGTGATGCAGCAGTCTGGTGTTTGTGACTCTGGTCCCCGACTTCCCTCTTAGCTCTCACCCCAGGCAGCGGACCTTCTAGGGTGCAAATCCGTGTAATTGCCTTATTCCAACCCTCCCGGGGCTGCTCATTCCCTGCGGACTCAACCCAGCTCTCTGAAGCCCCCAGTACACTCCATCTTCTCAGCTCCGAGGCTGCATCTGGCTCATCTCTGTTGTCATCAAGTCCATTCCAACTCATGGCGCCCCCCTATGTGCAGAGTAGAACTGCTCCGTAGGGTTTTCAAGGCTGTGACTTTCAGACGCAGATCACCAGGCCTGTCTTCCGAGGCACCTCTGGGTGCGTTTGAACCACCAAACTTGCAGCTGGTAGTCGGCTTAGCCATTTGCACCACCCAGGGACTCCTGGCCCTTCTCTAAGGGCATGTGTTCCCCACCTTGTCTGCTATGAGCCCCTACTCACCTCTCTTCTGCAAGGCCTTTCCTGACTACCCTGGGGAGGGTTTGTTGCTTCCCCGCCCTGCTCCCCCATGATACCTCCACAGGAGGCAGAGCATGGACTTCAGAACCTCTGGTGTGGGGCTGCCGAGTCTCCACAGCCTGTAGCTCTGTGCAGAGAGCTCGTGAAGGCTGCTGGCAGATGAAGGCTCAGTACAGCTCATGGAACAAACGTGTGGGTGACCCCTCAGTCCCATCCCAGTGCCCCAAGTGGGCCCTCCTGTGCCCTTGCGCCTTTGTTCTCTCTCCCCTCTCCCTGCTTTGCCTGGTTCAGAGCCACCATGCCCTCTCTCATGGGCGCCTTAGCCACCATGGACACGTACACTGCCAGGGAGCAGGCTGTGCCCTTGTGCAGGTGCATTAGGTCATGTGACTAATGTGGCTTTCACTGTCTCCAGTGCCTGCGTGGATTTCCAAAGTGTCCTTCCTCTGGTGGTGCTTTGAAGGGCTGATGCAGATTCACTTTAACGAACGCACTTATTACATGCAGGTTGGCAACCTCACCATCTCCATCCCAGGAGACAGAGTAAGTAGTGAAGGAGCCTCAGATTTTAACCCAAGTTTCTTTTTCACAAAAACGGATGAACATCCAACTGAATGTTACTTAATGAGCTCACTGAGTGTTTGTGCCTCCAGATTGTCGATGACATGGACCTGAACTCGCAACCCCTCTACGCCATCTACCTCATCCTCATCAGCATCAGCATCAGCTTCATCATCCTGTACTATGTGTCCTTAAGGTTCAACAAACAGAAATTGAGACAAGATTGGTGATACATGCCCAGAATCCTGTCTGCTGATGGGGGACTTGCGCAAACCCTCCAACTGCACTCCCTTCTTCCCAAGGAGCCCCCTCCTGGGACAGTGAGGACAATGATGATACAGATGCTCAGCTACATCCGGCCACAGGGCTGCAGTGGCACAGGTCGGCCACAGGATGGCAGTAGAATAAAGACAGTCGAAAGGGATTTCTGCTCACTGGCCGGAGCTTGCGATTACTGGGAACATGAAAACCTGTGGCACCTATAGCGTTGCTAATTTATTTCCTTTTGATATGTATTTATATAGACAATTCAGTGCAGCATGGGAGAAAACTGTGTAAGAATTGAGTAGCTAGGCTATGCAGGAATAGGTAGGACCCAGAGGGAACAATAACATAATTAGCGAAAGATTTGGCCTCATCTTCCAAGGTCCCCAAAGCTGTATGTTAAGCTGCTCTCAATATAGAAAGTAATCTTCTAAAACCTAATGGCGAGTTGCCATCCCTTCTTTTTGTGTGGCGTAATGGGATCCAAAAACCAAACTGAAGAAATTTAAATTTATTGAGCATCTACTCTGCTCCAGGTACAGAGCAAAACACTTCAGTGGATGACACGTTCAACTCCCAATACAATGTTTGAGATAGGCAGATCCTGTTTTACAGATGAGGAAACTGAGGTACAGAAAAATTCAGTTTGCTAAGGTCACACAGCTACTATGTGGTGGAGCCATGTAAGGGTCAGAAAAACCTCTGGGGTCTTCAGGAGTTGGAGGGTGGAAGGCAAGGCCTGAGCTACTGCCTACATGGCCCCTGCAAGGCTTGGGTGCCCAGGAAGACTCCTGGAGATGGAGACAAGCTTTACAGAGGCTGCGTCAGCTCAGCCTGGTGTCTTAGAATTCCATCTCACTGGCCTGGGCTGGGTTCCAGGACCAGCCTCCAACCATCACAGTGGCCAGGCATGGGATGGTGCAGGCCAGGTTATATGCTTAGCACATGAGCATCAGGACCATCTCATTCAGGACGTGTGTGCTGAGACTGGGAAAGGATTGTTCCCAAAGGAAAATTAGAGTCTGGAACCAAAAGAAAGGGGAAGGTGGATGTTGGGAGGCAAACAGTAGAAGCTCACCACAGGTTCCCTAGGCCCTTGCTACTTCAAGTGCGGTGACTGGCCAGCAGCATGAGTATCTTGGGAGCTTGTCAGGATCTCTGGCTCCACCCAGATCTGTTGAGTCAGAATCTTCATTTTAAGAACATCCTCAGGGGACTGGTGTGCCCATTCAAGTTTGAGAAGCAGTGTTCTAGCATACTGCCTTCTACAACCAGACCACCAGTTGCCAGCAAGTCTACTATGACTCAGGGCAACCTCATATGTGTCAGAATAAAACTGTGCTCCGTAGGGTTTTCAATGGCTGATTTTTTAGAAGTAGATCTCCAGGCCTTCTTCCAAGGTGCTTTTGGGTGGACTTGATGCTCCAACTTTTTGGTTAGCAGCCAACTGAGTTAACTGTTTGTACCACCCAGGGACTCCCCCTTATACAACACAACCCTCAAAATCATTATTACCATCTAATGGAGAAACCCTGTCCAACAACATCCTTCCTAGCAAAAGGCTACAGATCAGAATCATGGGTTGGATGTTGTCTCTTTGGTTTCCTTCAGTTTAAAACAGTTCCTCAGAATTTCCTTGACTTTCCCGACCTTGACACTTGAAGATTTTGTAAAATATCCTCAATTTGGGTTTGTCTGATATATTCTCAAGATTAAATATCGGTTATGTGTCTTTGGCAGGAATATCACAGAAGCAATGCTGTCTTCTTCTAAGTGGGCTCTGGTGTACAGGGCTGCAGGGGGCAAGGGACACAGTACAAGGACAGGAGAGATGGAGAAACCCCAGCAGCCGCCATTTCTTGGACTTCTAGAGTAGTGGCACGCCATACAGAGGTTTTCAAAGATGCCCAAGTGGACCCACCCCCAGGGATTCTGATTCACCTGGTCTGGGCTGGCACCTGGGCGTCGATTTTATTTAAAATGCTCCCCAGGCCATGTGAGGCCAGGGAGAACCTCTGCTTTAGAGGAGAATGCTCTTCCACGGAGCCCATCTCTGCATTGCAGAGTTGGAGATTTGTCCATTTATAAATATCAAAAGTAATCCTTTACTATCATTACTTGTGATGCTCCAATTTGATGCAAATTTTTTCTGTCAAGGGCCAAACAGTAAATATTTTATGCTCTGTGTGCCACATGTATTGTGTTGCAACTACTCAGCTCTGCTGTTGCAGTGTAAAAGCAGCTACAGAGGATACCGAAGAATGGGTGGCTGGGTGGCGAGGCTGTGTTCCAATGAAACAGTACTTACAAAAACAGGAAGTCGCTCGATTTGGCCCGAGGCTGTAGTTTACAGACCCTTGATCCAAAGGTAAAGCTTTTGAAATTTGCATTTTAAGTCCTCCAATTTCAAGTTATGAGATTGATGGGGAAATTTTAATTAAGCAGAAAATAATTACCCATATTGACTCAACTATTTCCTGATGTGACCTTTTTTTTTTTTTTTTTTTTTTTTAACTGCTCTAGTTCCTATAGAGATTATGTAAGTCATAACCTTGCCGTGGGTCAAGCTAGTCTCCTTGGTCAGGCTCATAGGCGTGGACCTTGCATTTGCTTTTTTTTTTTTCTCCCTACTTTTCTCAAATTCTTGTTTTGATCCCAGATTAAACAGCTTGCAGCTGTGATATTTAAATTAGCATCAAAGCCAAGTGTTAACTACAGACCTGGAGTTAGAGGTTCTACTGAGATTCAAATTAGTCACTTACAGAGGAGTTTAGCACAACCTTCCTACGTCGCTTTCCTTGGGGGCCCTGGCTTGGCCCTGGGGCTGGCACACCAAACATGCTAAGCAGGCTCTGAGGAAGTGAGAGAGGGAGCTGGGATGCCTGTGGCTGGTTTACCCGTGCTTATGTGGGAAGCATATCCAATGCTCGTCTGAAAACATCCATATTTGCAAGAAGTCTGAACTAGGTAGGTCAAGTTTCAAAAGTCATTTGTCATTCGTTTTTGATAAAACGATTGGTCCTTCATCTCAAGCGGCCTGGCTATAGAGCCGTAGCCTGTGTCCATATCACGTGGTCTCTGGCCAAGGCAGCTTCAGACGGGCAGATGGAGCCCAGCCCAGAAACACCAGCGCCTACAGTGTGAGCAGCTATTAATTAACACAATAATGTTCAAGCAGTGGGTTGAGATTTTTAAACACACACCAACTCAAAAGCTGGATAACATTTCCCAGGTTTCTATGCCATAGGGCCTACTTTACCGTTTGCACATCTGTCTTGTCTTTCTGTAAAACCAAAGGTATTCCTGCTTCCCCACGCGGCTTAAAAGCCCTACTGCCCGTGTTAAAAAAATAAAGCTCTTTATTTTTGTTGATTCCACCATGCACAGAGCCCTTGCACTATGCTTGAGTTCAGCTGACTTTCATGTTCTCAACACACACTTGAGAGATCTCTGCCTCCTGACAGAAAACTTCAAAATGGCTTTACATGTTTTCGAAGGACTTCTTGGGCCTCATATCTCCCAATGCCCTAGCTCTGAGCAACAAAGAAAATGAAGAGGAAGTGGCCTCCTTGAATTCCTTATGAAGCCAGTGTGAGGACACCTTCCAACGCGCACACAAACCACACGTCCTCACAAAGAACATGATTTGGGAAGGGAAAGGGCACAGGGCTTCCTGGGTGCCTACCAGTGCCAGGCTCTGTTCTAGGTGGTATGTCAGCAGAGCGCTGGGAGCGCTCACATCCTTGGAGAGGAAACAAACCCATAATGAAGAGACTTCCAGAAAGTGCTGCGAGCCAGTGCCTAGGGGCAGGGTTGGTAAAGCTGCTACTCTCAAGAGGACTCTGAGGAAGATCTCAACAGCCAACCATTGCCAACCAAACGCACAGGGGCAGGGCAGCTGTAGCTTGTTAAATGCTTCTGCTCTACCTGGACCAATTTTTCTGTTCCTCCTGTAAAAAAGGAAAATGATAAGTGCCTATTCTGAACTTGCTAATGCAGCCATTTCCTTTATTTGTAGTAGGGCTTCAGAACGTGGGCTTTGTAAAGTCTTCAGGGCTGAAAGCAGGATACATTTCTAATGCAAACACTCCTGTTCATGACTGTACAACAGCAAAGCGAGAAATTACTGTGATTTTGAACCCCCTGCTGCTATTTGTTCGACCACACCGCGGGAACGTTGCTTTCGCTTACAGAAATGCTACAAATATGGGTTTGGGAGAAAAACAAGTTTAAATAAAAATTGCACTAAATGCATGAGAAAAGGTGTGCAGAGCACACACGTTGCAGACCTAAGAAACTGTACTAGGAAAAAGACTCTGTAATGTAACGCTTGCTTAGGGACTGGAATCCACTGACTTGGTGATGCCCGGCACTGGACAGTTGATTAAATGGAAGAAAATACCTTACAATTAATTAATTAATACCTTACAATTAACGTGTGAAGAGATTCCAATGTGACTTTTAAGACTTGGGTAGGATCGCTCCATTTTTTGCATTCTCATATCGCTATGATTCCGGGCAAATCAACTTCTGTAAGTCAAGTTTTCTCAGACAAGAGTGGTGCCCGACGTGTGGTAGTAGGTGCTGTGTTAACCAGAGTTTTCTGCTCCCACAGGACTGACTACAGAGTATTCCATTTGCTGCAAGCCACTGTGAGGATTGTGCTGGGTGTGGGGACACAGAACATGAGACACAGCTCCAGCCCTCAGGGAGGCTCACCACCTGTGGAAGACAATCGTCCGGTGCTGTGATACCTGCTCTGCTTTAGTGGCTGTGGGAGCCCTGGAGAGGGGACAATTCGTATGCTGGGTGGGGACCCAGGCCCGAGAGCCGCAGGCAGAGGTGATGTGCAGGGCCTCAGGGAGCGTTCAAGGACAACAGGAGGGTAAAGGTAGAGACCAGGTTTAAGAGTCCAGAGACACTTGTATGTCGGTGCAGATCCCCAACATCTGTGTAGACAGAAAATGTTCCTTCTAGGAAATAAAACTCCTTCATTATGTGTCCATTTACCATACATCCAAACTCTATATTCTAAGTTTTGCCAACTTTGCACCTCAGAGATCTCAAATTAAATATCTGCTTATCCTTAAAACGGTAATTCCCAGGTAGCTAAAATGCCGCCGAGTCAGAATCTACTCAACTGCTTTGGTTTTGGTTTTTATCCTTTCAACAGATAAGCAGTGATTTCATTTATTCTCCACACACAAAATGTAAGCCATTTAAGAAAAAAATTCTGGCTACAACATAGGTCACTGTACAATTTTTAACTTAAAGTCCATGGAATGGCTTAAAACAATCACGCAGAAATTTGGTAAGATGAAAACAAAGAAGCCCATGGGTATTTAGGGAATATTTTATTCAAAGCATTTCACACTAAAATCATAAATAGGTTCGAATACATGAATGTACAATTACATACAAAAGACCATGTGCTCTAAAAGTCTACAATGTTTACTTTTTAGAATTAGCTGTTTACTTATAATTGAGTCTTAAATGTATTATAGAGTACTGCTATAATTTTATAGTTACACTATATATTTTTCAATTTGGCTTACATATTTAGAAAGCATCCGTAATCCCACCTAGAATATACAATTATTACACTTAAATATTTACACGCAAAAGGGGAAGCCAATACAATGCTACAGATCTCTTTCTAAGTATTTGTTAATACCTGTAATATATTCAGTAGCCCCAGCGTGCTGTTTCGAATGCTCGATGAGGGATTTTTATTGGTTTCTTCTGCACTACACCCACATTTTACCAGGGTCAATACACAAGAGTGGCTTGGAGTCCCTTCATGCGAATGAGATTGTACTTTGTTTCTCCAAAAGATGACTGGGAAGTCCAGATTACACCCAAGGTTATGCCGCATTTTAGAGACCTATTTTATCAACATTAAAAAAAAATTTAGTTCAACTAACACGTGGTACACACAACTGCAATAAATAAGTCCTGCTACAGTGGGATCACTCAAGACGAGTGCACAAGAGCGAGGCTCCCGGTAGATCAGACAATATCAAAACTGTCCCACGCACAGGTCCTACACCTGGGGGAGTGCACAAGGGGCAGCTTACTTCAGTCCTCCAGGCCAGGGGTTGGCATTTGTGGAGCCTGTGATTCTTCAGGTCTAACTATAAAAAACAGAAGTGTAACCATGGCCGATGCTACAATGACATTTACTTCTTGGCTTCCCTGTATGAACTCTCCCTCCCATGCCATCTGCAGGCACTGGGTGCAGAGTGGCTGGCCACAAAGTTAACAGCCAAAACAGCAAGATACCCACTTACTCCCTGAAGGCAAGGTCTCCCCCTCCATAGAAATGGTGGAACAAAGTCACTGAAATAAAAAAAAGTAGGTAGTCACTGCCTTCTAATGGAAAAGGAATACTCAAAATGGGGCTAATTCTCAAATAAAACATTTTCAACTTTGTTTTGATAATTAATGACCTAATCCCCCAGTAGGTCGATATTACATACTTTAATACACTTATGTGGTGGTAAATTGTCTTGACTACCTATCTTAAAAACTGGCAGGTAATTTTTTTTTTTTTTTAAGTAACTACTTACAATGTAGATATTAACAGGTATGAGAGCCAATATGGGGATGACTTTTGTCAATGACTTTTATTCATTAAAACTGAATACAAACCAAGATTTCCCCCTCTTCATATACGAAATCATACACTCACAGGGAATGAACATAAATAACAACCCTGGGGTAGAGTGTAGCTTGTGCCAACAAAGACCTGACACCCCTGCTCTATGTCATGGTGACAGTCATGACCGAGACCCAGTTTCAGAGGCGTCTATGACGCCCCTGTGGTGGCGGAAGGAGGGCTAAGGGGCCGCTGAGCTTTGCTAACAGCACCCTGACCCCGCGAGGCAAGTGCTTTTCACTGTGAAATGAAGAGGGCTGGATTTGAGGACTCCCAAGACGCCTTTTTGGAAACACTGGTGGCGTGGTGGTTAAGTGCTACAGCTGCTAACCAAAAGGTCAGCAGTTCGAATCCACCAGGTACTCCTTGGAAACCCTATGCAGCAGTTCTACTCTGTCCTATAGGGTCACTGTGAGTCGGAATCAACCCCACAGCAACAGGCTTTTTTTGGTTTTAAGATGCCTTTTAGCTCTAACCTTTTTTGAAATGTGAAATTGTGCACAGCTATATCCACGTAAGGAAGTGTTATGTCATAGACTGCTTAGCCTTCATTAGAAAGCTCACTGACCCTCACGTTATCCAGTCCAAAACTTTTCAGATAAACAACATTCACACGCAGGTCTATAATAAAGGAACAATATTTTTGTTAAAATAATCAGTGAAACAGACCAGAGGAACTCAGGAGTCAAATGGGAGAATCCTGAAAAATTATGGCTCCATACATCAGGAACCTCAAAGAAAATGCTACAGATTTATGTCTTAGCCAGAAACAAAAATGTCTAGTGATTAAGTGTACACGGTTATTGTCAATAAGATGCCAAGCATATCATATATTACAAATCAATAGAAGTACGTAAGCAAATTAATTTTTCATTTATTTATTTTTTCCTCTCAAATACACTTAAAAAAATAACATTTTAGACACAGAATCACAAATACACATAAAACAAAGTAGTGCCTGCACATTTCACAAAGGGCTTTCCTTTGACTCCTTCAGCTGCTTTACATAAAATTCAAAGCTTTCCTGTTAAGGAAAGAAAAGGGAGGAAAGTTACAGGTAAAGTTACCAGCAAGAAGTGATGGTGCAAAATGTAAAACCCTAAGACACTGCAAACTGGCAGCTGAGACTGCTGGCCCCTGGCAGAGCCCACTCCCCCAGCTGCAGCCCTCCTTCCAGCCCTGTCAAAACCAGCGCCAGGTGCCTCTGCTGCATGTGTGCATGTGTGCGTCAGGCATTCACAGATGGGAGGAAGGCTGAGGTATTTGAAATAAACACAGTGTAGCGATTTCAGTACAGTTACAATAAAAAGAAATCCTGTATGTGATTTCTTTTATTAAACAAAATTTCTTTGATGAAGAAATAAAAACAAATTAATATTTAAAACAAAACGAGCAATTGATAGTGACATATCTGCCTAGCTATGGAAACACAGGCTATCAGATTCTATTTAAAGTTGAAATGATGGGAGGACAACCCCAAGGACACTTGATTAATTCATACCTACAGGTGAAGGTCTTTTATGAACCTTGTATTTTAAACCTAAGCCCCAGAGGGCGATGTTCTCCCACAGCCAAACCCAAGGCCGACCTGCAGCCCCTGAAGCCTCCACGGCGTGCTTCACAGAGATCTAATCCTCGTGTAATTAAGTATTCAACCTATTTTTTATACGTGATTATGAAGCACGCACAGATTTGTAGAGGTATTTTTTTCCCCTTAATTAAGAAATACTCACCGGGGGTTCAGTGAAAGGGACAGGCTCTCCGGCACTCTTCAGCAAAACTGCGTAACGCTTTAGAAACAGATCGTGCAATTTTATATTCTTTGCAGTCAAATGTTCATACAACGCTTTAGCAGAGGCAACATCGTTGTCCAGAGCTGAAGAAAAAGATTAATCACAGATAAAGACAACCTCTTTTCACCAAAACGTAGTCCTTCACGGACTCATGGATCCCTTTACCCCAAAGCAAATGAATGCTTACCTATCTTCTGCCAGAAGCCACATTCCGAACCCACCTGCTCCCCTCACCCCTTCCCGACACCCCTCATGCAGCATCACCCACTGTGGAGGAGGAGAATGGTAACTATGCCGTGTTTAAAGGTCTTAGAAAATACTGATGGTCTCGTGTGTATACAGATTAGCACGTTATTTTGGAGACCCAGGAGGTTAAACTGACTTCAGACTGAAGCCTCGATCACAGAGTGAGGACACACCATTCAACGCCCCCTTCTGCTTAAAACCACACTTTGAAATCAAGCTAATCCAGGGATTGTTGTGGTGTGGGCATGCAAATTATGTGGAAATCTACACACTCAATATTAAGATCTCAACACCAAAAAGACTACAGACTTTCGATACAGTCTCCTGTTGTAAAATAAACAAGTGTGAGTAATATAGCTAGCTACAATGGCAGAAAATCTGTAAGGCAACATTAACACCAAGTTACACTAATATTTCACTTGAATGATGAAGTAGCTGAGGTGCTAAGTTTAGCGGGCTCTCCATTATTCAAGAACAAAATCTTCTCAAGGTGGCCAATTTGCAGGAATTTTAACATTTATTGTCAAGATTCTAAGAGCTCTGCTAACAATCGCTGTTGGTAACTCAGCTCTTTAGTTTTGCATTTAGATCCTTAACATCTAGTTACCTAACAAACTCTTACCTTGTACAGCCACCCTCAGCCCCGGAAGCTCCAGAGTGAGCACCCAGGAAGAACGTGAGTTTAGAGATCAATCCCAAAGGGAACAAGGGGGACTGACTCCCAGTTCTTGTTGGAGTGAGAAGAGATATTCGAAGTTTGGGTGAAGTTAATTTCCTCTGCTTAAGACCTTTATTCTGCTAGGGTCCAAATCCTGTCTCTACTACCTGTCAAGGGCCCACTCAAGTTCTACCATCCCCTAGGAAGCTGTTCAGGAAATTCTGGAATCGTCCTCTTCACTACTTTCTGATCTCCCTGCTTCCTGCAATTCACAAGTGGGATCATATATAGTTTTGTGCTATGTGACACTATTTTATGTTCTTTATCTATTATTTAATATCTCTCAATTTCCAAAATGGAGCTTTAAGAAGGTTTACGAGTATAGCTCTATTTTGAAATACATAACGTGCCCCTTATAAGGGTAGAAAAAGGAAGAACTAATTTACTAATTCTGATTGCTGAGGATGCTGTCCTGCCAACAATAAAATCAACAAAGCAATTCTTTATTTTCCCCAGTGCCTCATGTGAGCAAAACAGCTGGCAGAAGATGGGTAAAGCCCATGCCTGAGAAATGCTACCATTCATCTTGATTAATGAGGAAACATTAGATTGGTTTTCTTTCACATGTGATTGCCCGGCAATCAGGGAACAGACTGGTGCTTTAAAAGACTGGAATTATTAATTTCAACTAGGAATTATGGCAAAACCGTGGGGCCCACTTAGGCAGGCAGGGAGGGCACTGAGGAGGAAGAAGGTGAGTCGAATGACAGTCTCAAATATTTACCTACTTCATGTTACATTTCAGGTTTCAGGGCCTTGGAGGGGACTGGATTGGTTCTCAATACGTAAACCCAAGTGAACTTCCAGGTCTTTCCAGGAGCCTGGAATCCTACTCAGACACACATGGGCCCCTCTGAAGATCCTCAGTGATACTTTATTTTAAAATTATGGGAATAATTTCATGTTTTCCTTAAGTATAGTTTTAAAACATTCTAAAGCTAAGTAAATTATTTATATCATAATTATCTGATATTTAGGATTACTGCCTTTAAGCTGTAGACTAAGACTTAGTTGATCATACCACAAATATTTAAATCACTTAAATAATATAGTCAGATTAAACTTATTACCATAGCTTTTCATGATGGAAGCATATGCTTCTTCCTTTTCAATTAATTCAGGAATCAGTTCCATCAAAGATTTCATAGTTGGCGCCTAGGAAATTAAACATAGGTTAACATTACCACAGACTCGAACAGTGAAATAAAACACCAATACAGTGACATTGTATCCGAAAATCTTTTTGACAATAATTCCAAAAGAACTGTCTACTCAATTTAATGGACTATTTTTCCTTCTCTGTATCTTAGCATTTGATGTTGAGTCAATAATTTACAGCCAAAATAAGTTAGTATTCTCCAAAAGTTAATGTAATTATATTTATGTTTCTATGAAGATTTTTCAAAACTATTATAAAGATGGTTTCTTTTATGTCAATTGGTGCCCACATCAAAAAGGGTAGAAAAGATAGTATTTGTATCTTTAGGCACCAAGATTTTCAGACGAAACGTGAAAAATTCAGTAAACATTCTGAAGTCTTCCCTATCTGGTAGAGAAACAGAACACTTCCAGGCTCTCACTGGTACTTCTGCTTGGTTGCTTTCAATGCCACGTAGACATGGCTATGGTTCCTTTCCCTGTTGTGATTATAGAACTGCAGCGCCGTACTGAACAGCCACAGAACATTCCAGACATGCCCCAATGTCCCTGGATAAATCAATGATAAATTTTATATACGTTTGTGCCCTGTTCTCACCAAGAGAAACTAAATCTGGCTTCACTGTTCTACTGCCAGACAGCTGGATACTGTAACGGGCATCTTTTAAAATCCTAACTGGCTTTTGGTGTTTATTCAGTCAATCCCTGTCTGGACCTGCATTTCTCCAGGAACCTGTGCATTTCAAAGTCTCCTGGAAGGAATGCTGTAAGCAGGCATAATAAGTTACTGCACATTTCCAGACCCTTCCTGAGAAGGGCAGGAGGACCTCAGCACAGCTCCAGATGTGGACTGATAGGTGCTTTTTGGTTTTCTTACACTTTTACATCACACAATTTTGAAAATGTCTCTTTGATAGGAAAAAATGAAAAAATATTTTCTAAAGGTTGGTTGCCGTAAATATACAAGTCAGAGATAATGGTGAAATAGGTAAATTTTCAAAAAAAAAAAAAAAGTGTGTGTGTAGGGGGGAGGGGGCAGTGTGTGGAAATTAAGGAAAACTTGCATGCCCAGACTGGAAGCAACCTAAATGTTAATAAACAAACATTACAACTGACACTCAGCAGGAAACTCCGTAATGTGCCCAAATAAGAATGTGCTTGCTGGTGCTCAACAGGTAAAATGAGGTCTTAAAAAAAAAATGTTTTTGAAGTATGCTTTTCTTCTTTTTTAAAAACATCAAAAACAGGACATGGCTATGTTACTACACACATACTTTAGTGTAAATAAGGTAAGTGTGCAAATGGAGGGCGTTAATTTGTGGCACCAATCTCATCTGCCTGAGGGTCAAAAGCAGTCACTGGATAGAGGACACGCGGCAGTTTAAGTGGCCCTTGGCCATGCGTCTGCACTGTTACACGTGCCAGTGACGTAACAGCACAAGTTTTCTCTTCTGTTCCAAGAGCCCTTCCTCAAGGCTCCCACTGCACAGCCACATGGATGGAGAATTCACTGCACCAACCTGCTTTGCATTTCAGCCACTCTACCAACATCCTAACAATGTGAACAAGCGTGGACAAGCAATGTGTTCAAGCCCTTTAGTGTTACGCCCCTAGATACGGCCCGAACCAGCATGCTCGCACGTTAAACCCAACGGCCTGCAGCACCACTGACTTGTTAGCAGGTAAAGCACAGTACCTTTCCTGGTGTCCGCGAACTCCTAACACAGAAGATCAACAAAATTGGGGTTTGCTCTGCGATGGCACCGCATCTCTAAAAATGAAAACGTTATTCAGCAAGTGAAGGTTTCTGATAAACAAGCAGACCAAGGTGAATATTTCCAATTAAGAAAGTTCACAATAAGACAGTAGCATATCATTACCAACAGGAAGGCCTAATAGTCGACCATTTTTTTAAAGCAAGGAAGAAAAGAAAACAAGTACAAGCTATGCCAAGCTTTTGTGAATGCTGTCCTTGGCACTTCAAGTATAAAGTTTGTTTAAAAAGAAAAGGGAAAAATTAAACTGATGCTTCAGCAACCACAGAATAAGGTTTAGGACTGCAAAGAAAAGAGGAAAAAAAGAAACACTATTTCTCTCCAATTATACTGCCAAGCATTCACAAGTGAGCTAGGGATCATAAGGTTAATTATACATTTAATAAGGTGTCAGGGAGATAACTGCTCGTTTCTTCATAAAAATTAAAATACACAAAGCAAGTTCCCTTTAAAGTATAATTACCTACACTTATGCATACAAAAGGACTGATTTCAATCTCTCTATTTTATAAAAGGCTTTCACTGCAACAGACAGCCAGTGTTGGAGAAAGAGACAGAAGTTAAACTAAAAAAAAAGTTTATATGACAGACCAGATGAATCAAGTGTCTATCCAATCTTAGATGCCACAGTTAAATCAAATATGGCAAGACAATATTTTAGTTTATACTCATCAGAGATGTCATTCTCATAAGTTTCTAAAAGCATATTGCTCTTTCAAAGCTGTAAAACACTGTCAATACTAAAATGAATAGTATAAAAAGAACTTTTGGGGACACAGAGAAGACGCACATTATAAACTGATGTTTTTGACATCTGTGAATAAAGTATTCTTCACTACAGCAAGAAAAATGTTTTACTGTTTGACGAGCAGGTAAAGGATGGGCAAAGGCAGCGCTGAGGACGGCGGGAACATCGCTGCTACCTCCCACCCTATAGGCTCCTGCCAGTTGGTGCTCTGAGAAGGGTCTAGAAAACCAGGGTTCAGAACAAGCTGGCTGATGAAGTGCCAAGGGTCACTTTCTATCAACATAATGGACTAAAACTGAATGAATACTATCACATGTATAATTATATACCTATATCTTATGCTACTAATAGGTACATACACACGAATTAGACATACATGAACTATACTACTAATAGATACGTACAAATGAAGGTAAAGCATCAGAGTATATGGCTTATCTTCTAACACTGAAGGCAGTAAGATAAAACAATGAAGAGATTTTTGAAATCCCTATCTATCATAAATTGTTTTTTACTTTTTTTTTAAAAAAGGAGGGCAAAATAAAGAACCAAACCAAACCAAACCAAACAAGAAAATCCCCGATTAACTGGAATTTCTCTCCATCCAGGAACAAAAGCAAAAAAAGCCTTAGAAGTAGGAACAATTTACACTTTTCACAAAACTGCTAACACCAAGAAAATTCTCAGAGATTCTTTTGTAAATGGTTTGGATTCTACTTGTCAAATTAGATGAACTTTAAGGATCCAAACTATAGCTCCAGCAAATGGATGCAGTTTTGCCTTCCCAATTTACTACTTAAGGTTATTTCGCAGCCGGTAAAAATGTAAGTGAATATTATACTATTTACTATCAGAAATTGGTCCCAGGCCTCAATTAGACACAGGGAGTCTACAAACACAGCCGCTTGTGAGATCACGGTGACTGTCTGACTGCCACCTGCTGGGAAGGGGCTCCCCAGTGTGCCTGTTTGTGTACATTGCCAGTGGCAGCGCCGATCACCCATCGTTCTGGCGGCACTTGGCGCAGCTTTATATTTAGTGCTGTTAAAATGGCATGAATGCGGTTGTCTCCTTTCCCTGAAGATTGCTAATTTAACTGAGTGCTGGCCACAGAGACTCGCATTTGTCATTTAATGTGCTGGTGACACACAAGTGAAGAGAAAGCAGATTCAACTCTTAATAAACCTTGAATAAGGCACTGAGAATGTTTGAGTATTCAAGTGAGAAGCTGTACTTGAAAAGCAAACATTTCCTACTTTTTGTTTGCAAACTGTCTTGCCATGGCGATGCACTGTATTTAAGAGCATTAGAGAAATTAAAGTCAGAAATCAAAGGAATTGTTGTTTTGCGTTACCTATCTGCACAGAAACATTTGTCTTTAAATCATTTCAGCAAAGCACGCCCTCAACCCCTAAATCTAAGGACCTCTGTAGTCTGATCTGGCATCTTTAAAACCAGCAATCCACAACCTACCATTCCAGTCCTTGTCATGCAACCTTGATTCACAACGGATGTAAACGTGCTAGCGGCACCACACTTGTTTCTGGGATTCTATCACACACCTATGTCCAGTCATTTCCCAGTCTCCTCTCACAAGCTGCAAGCCCCACTGCACCATGGCTGGTGGGTCATACCTGGAGGAGAGCTCTGGCATCATCCACCTTGCCTGAATCCACAAGCTGAAGGAAAAGATCAGTGACAGGTTTGTAAACTGCAAACTGATTGGCCAATCTCTCTGCCATGATGCTTACTGGAAAAACAACAGATAAGAAAAATCTCTCATTAAAACAGTGGACAACTCATCCACCAAAGAAATGTGGTGGCAGTCTCACAAGAGAGAAACTGTGCTTCTGTGTGCTTTAGCAAGAACAACTAACTTACTCTTTTCAAGTGCTGGCTCCAATCGCTCCTCTATTACTTTTCTGAATAAGTACGCCAGGCCGAAGTACTGGGGCTCCATGGCTGGATTACCCGAAGTGAGCATGCTTTCAATGTTTTCTATTGCAACATCTATGTTATTGCTGTCAAAGAAAGTAAAATAAATTATTAAGAAATATTTGCTTTTGTTATTCCAGTTTTAGTATGAGAAATTACTTTTAGATTCACTAATGCAAATACATTAGGAAAAAAGGAAACATATTTATGGGTAACTGGATAAAAAACATTATGCAACCAGAACCCAATCACATTTAGGGAGCAAAGCAATTGCTAGGTGGCTGAAGTAGTAGTTGAAGTAGTTGCTTACTTTAAAGCACTATTCTAGAAAGAGAAAAGATCGAACAACTATATACAGAAGAATTAATGAAGACTCAAAAATACTGTATCTTAAATATTTAACTTGATTTTCAATCCACAAATGGTCGCTACTGCATGAAGTAAAAATAATCTGTATCATCTCAGGATTCTTAAAAAGGCTGACGATGTCTTCAAAAAGTGTATTTGTCTCTAACCCCTAGTCCCATCAATTTCTTTTTTTCAGGTATGACACAACATTTGAAAACCCTCAGTTTATACTAAAATTCTCAGAAAAAAAAGTATCTTTCACATTTTGCATTGGGGGAAAAAAATCAATTACCCTGTCTTATTTAACAAGGTATGATAAAATTATCTTTATGACTATCCTTTTGGTTAATGTAATCTTTAATTGATGGTTTATAGTATGATATGACACTCCAAAGTTAAAGAATCAATTTTATACTGATATTATTACATAAGATACAAGAATTCTCTAACAGTGAACACCCAGTTATAATAAACTTCTCCTGTGGGTTTTAGAGAATTATTTAACAGTGAATAAAAATATATACCCCGTATTATGCAGAAACTGTTAAAATGGTAACGTTTTCAAATTTATCCAGATCTAACTTGTATAATTTCTTCAATCTTCCAACTTAGTACAATTACATTTTCTTTATTAACGAGAAAATTTAAAGTTTTGTTTGGGGAAACAGTTTTAAAACATAAAAGCAAAGCAAAACAAAATAAAAAACCCTGACCTTCCACCCAGAGAAACAAGAACAAAAGAAAAAAAACCCTCCAAAAACAAACATTTATATTTTACTATCAAGTAACATTAAACATATGTAAGATTAACTACTAAAGGACGTGATTTTCTCAAGATAGGACCAATGTCAATTCTATAACTACCTCCTTGAATCTTTAACTTAAAGTACTGTGCTAGTGAGGTGAATAAAAATCAAGTCCTTATTAACTTCCTGTAGTGGTTCTCAACAAGGAATCCAGAGATGGTGGCAAAAGGATCCCCTGCAAATACCTCCCCCTTTAGTGTGTATGTGCTGGCTGACAGGAGGGGCTGGGGGTAGGAAGCGGGGAAGTATGGACCCGCATAATGGTTAACAAACTTGCTGGGCCCTCTGTTTCACTATGTTCCAGGGGAGGGTCACTCTCAAGTATAGCTGACAAAGGAGCTCATTTCTCGTTTTTTGTAACAAAGTGTTTCCATAAGCAGCGGCCCGAAGTATGTAATTTACGTACAAATGAGAAAAGTTAGCAACTGTGAAGCACGTTATATGAACTTGATAAACACTGTTTTTTCAAAGATTTAATTTAAGGCTAAAACAAATTTTGTAACATATAAATATTCCCTATTAATTAGGGCATAATCAGCAAGCAATTGGCATCAGTATTTCCTATGCAGGTGACAGGGCTTCTAACAGCCTAAAAAAGTCTTAAACGTTGTCTGAGATAATGTTCCTTCCAATATCCAATGGAGGAAAAGAAAACTCAAATATACTCACTTCTTCATTTGTGCCAAGGCAATGTTATTGATAAAAACCATATGTGAAAGTCCAATTGAATTCTCGAGACCTTTCACCATCTTCTGAATTGTCTGTACGTTTTCTACATCGCCCTTCAGGGCAAACGCCTGAATGAGGCGGGTCACTGCTATCCTAGAAGGCAACTGCTCCAGATCCAAGGCCGTTCTGAGCACTGCTAAAGCCTCTAAAACACAGGAGACAGGGTTTGCTTATACCACCCGAACCGACTCTAATGTGTTTCTGAAAACTAGCTTTTAAATATGGACATCAAATGGCTACATACAAAAAGCTATTATTCTAGATTACAGAAAATATTAATATTTTACGAGAAATCTATTGAATAAATAAATGTTTTATTTGATTATCTATTAGATGCTGAGAGACCAGAGAAATGTCTTCATTAAATCACAGGTACAAATGTTACTGAAAGAATGCCAGGTCCAGTCAGGGATAACATTCAGTGATTAATTTCAAGGAAGTTGACAAATACAGAGAAAAATAAATATGGAAGAATAAGAAAATTAAGAGTTTCCAAAATTATGTAACTTCCACACACATTTACACTTTCCCAGATTTTATTATGTTCAACGATGACATGATTATCAAAAACTTCAAATATCTTCAAGATTCTTTCTTGAAAACAATGTATCTTCCTAGTCCAAACAGGATCGATCATACAGGAGCAGCCAAACTGGAGTAGTCAACTTACACGAACTCATTTTACATTTAAAAAAAAAAAAAAAAAATACCTTGTGGATACTTTCTTGCATTCATTCTACAAAGAAAATAAAGCTCCTCTGATTCTGTGATACAGTCAAAGAAGTTTTGTTTGTTTTTTTAAAGTATCACACTTAGATGTACCTGACTCTGGATTAATATGAAATATCCTGATTGACTGGTGCAAGTATAGCAAAATCGTTATATTAAATCAAGTGGGAGACTGGGGGGAAATACAATGCTTAACACAGCGACCCCCACTACCACCATCAGCTTTTTAACACTAAAGCAACGTAACCTCGACAAAACCAAGACTCTCAAAGCAGCTCTCCAAATAAGAACAGCCTATCTCACACAGAAGAATGAGGAAAGGGTAGTAATTAAAGTCTGTTAAAAACAGTCAGTAAAAGACATAATTAACTCAGTGTTTAGTATGGAATAAACATTTGATTCATAATTATTCCCAATCTATAAACCAGTGATTCTCAAATGCACAGTCAATAATATTTTATAAATACACATCTACATATAGGAGATAAAAAATGTTATTGCCATTATTTTAATAATATAATCTATAGAAAAGAAGCTTGATAAAATCTTCATCACTGGTGGCCATGCACAGATAATAGACTTCTGAATATCCTTACACAGGCTCTTCCCACAAATGGATCAAAATAATAACAAAAATAAAGAAAATGATGATAATCGTGGTAACTAACATTTACTGAGCGTTCACTACATTTGTTCAGCATTTAGTACATGCCAAGCACAGTTCTAAGCAGCTACACTCACAACTACCCTGAGGCAAGTCTGGTTACACAGATGAGAAAACTGAGGTGCAGAAAGTTTAATAATTTGCCCCAGATCATAGCGCTAGACAGCAACCCGAGAGTCTAACCACCCCACAGCTGGCATCTACGGGTGCGTGTGTGTGGAGGGGGGGCTGGGGAATAGTCTATCCAAATGCAGCAAGGGGCATACTCTCATATAAGGACGTGCCTTCTGCACAGTTTAAGGGACACCAAAGTGGCACCCATCTCATCCGTTCTCCCGACTCCTTTTCCCATCGTCACCTAAGGCCCACATTTACTCAATTACTCACCACTGATCTTGATGATATTGCAAAGGGGCTATGTATCAGCTATTAATATTCAAGAATAGTTTAGTTTATAAAATAAGACTAAGATTTAACTGGCTTAATTTTTTCTTCCCATTTTAGCTGAGGTTGAGAAAAAGAAACCTGAAAGAGAGAACAGCAGAAAAATAGAAGGAAATTTTAAAAACTAAGAGCTCTAGTGAGCCATGGAGCAAAATAAGGAGATGGGAACATTCCTATCCTGGCTGACCGACACTGTGCTGAGACGCGGGCGTGTGCGCGTGTGGAGGAGGCAGTGGGCTCATGGCTCCTGCTCTCAGGGAGCCGCCGGTTGCGCTGACCAGCTGAGAAGGAAAGACATAAAACTGCATCATGTACTTTCTTGTAGTTGTCCCGGGCAGCTAACATACAAGCCAAGGACGGCAACCAAGTTAAACAAATCCAATTCAGATTCAGTTAAAAAATTAACCCTTTGAAATTAAAAAAATGTTTTCCTCTTATTTCTATGGCTACAGAAACATGAGTTATTTACTAAAATTAGCTTACTTATATGGAGAGCAAATTTTTTTTCAACGCTTTTAATCTGCTTATCATTTCTACATAAAATATTGACTTGACAAAAAGTCTTTTCTACTCCTGGAAATAAAATGAAAGCTTTAAAAGTTTTAATAATAAGCCCTCTATCACTCGCTTATGACTGAAGACTGTCCAAAAAGACTGTCTAGATGGGTTGGCCCTGCCTGTGGAATCCTGGGGTGGTAATTTTGCAAAGGGAGAAACCACCACTTAAATATTCAGTCCTAATCAAATTAGGAAGATGGCCAAAGACCAGTGTGACTGCAACCCTAACGCTGCACAATCAGATGGCAACGTTTCTTCAGGGATGTGAGGTTATTTTTGAATCTGCAAGTAAGGAAAAACACCCCTACTACGTACTGGGGATGAAACCTGGTAACATATTTAACAGTTAAAGCGTGTCTTTAACGTTCCTTACAGATCTCCTAAGTAGGTTTTACTGTATTGGCAAAACTGGTGTTATTGTGCTGACTAAAATTCAAATGTAAAACAGCGTGAAATGATACTTCTCTAAATTTCAGCGAGTCACGGTTTTTTCTCTTGGGAACTCACTCAGAAGACTTCCAGACGCAAACATATCCCACTGCAAACCCATAAACAGCCTCTACAAAGAAACGGCTCCCAGCCCAATCCTCCCCAAAGTCATTTCCACATCTTTCTGGTGTTACTCTCTTAATTTTAACTTAAAAACTCTAACCCCAAACAAACATCGTATTTTTATTGCGGTTGGTATTATGAACTATTAAAAAAGTATTAGATTAAGTTTTAAAAATCAATATTATAATCATTTCGTGCACAATCCCACATATTTAACACTCAATTTAACTCATTTGCTATCTCACACGCAACCAACACAATATGCAAGAAACAACTGCTGGGAATCCTTTCAGAGGCTCTAAAGTATGTTAATTTCCAGAGCAAAATGACTTGTGCTGTGAATTTTAACGCACTTGAAAGCCTGTATTTCTCTCGTTCTGGAACACAAATTTTGCATGTCTGAAGAGCTGTGATTTATCTTAAGAAAACCCATCTTGTGTGAAATGGAATGGAAACTGGACTAAGTGGTCAAATGACAAGTACATTCATATTCAAGCTGTATTATAAATGCATGTACAGTAATTTACGTCTCTCAGCTACCACAAAAGGCTCTTGATAAGCAGGTAATTTGCTAAATGGACTCCTTTATCCAAGTATTCGAAGGGCGTTACAAGAAAAATCTGCAGAGGCATTAATGTGACGTAAAGGTCAAGCATTGTGACATACCTTTCAAATAATCCCGCCTAACTTGCGTTATGATGAGGAGGCTGTTGGCAGCATCGTTCAGTGTGAAGCCCTTGATGTGGGTCTCAGCGCTAAAAGAAGCAGACATTTAGAAAGGAATTACTGACATGCTTCTGATACGATAATAAATGGTTGAGCACCAAGGTGAAATTATAAAAACTACTGTTCGTATGTTAAAAATATTGCTGCAAAATATCGACCTGGAGACAGCTTTTGTGTTATCCTGTCAATGGTTATAGAAGGATAATTTTTTTTTGCATTCTGACAGATGACAAAGTTGGAAATGAGCAACAAAAGAAACAAAGTACAAGATTTTTTTTAAACAATCGGTTCAGATTCTTGAATGCTGACATATTCGATGACTAAAATACCCACATGCCCTGCATTGTTCTGCTGTATCCTAAGCTGGATACTTTTTCCTCTTTTTTCTACATTCACCATAATTATAAAATGTAAAACTATTCTTTCAGCAACAAAAATGAACATTTATTTTCAGTGCTGTATATTTTAAAATATAAACTAAAGCATATTATGAACTAACACCGTATCATTTGGTTGATTAATTTTCAAATTTCTGTCATACAGATACATGTAGTTTTTAAAGCTGAACATACTGGAGAACTACAACTGTTGCTACGTTAAAATTAAAAATTTCACACAATTATCTCATCCCAGTCAGTCTTAAATTTGAAACAAAAAATCCAACTTTTTAAAATTCAAGAGCAAAACATCGTTTTAGTTATCACTAAAACCTTCAAGAGTTAAAAAAAAGAAAGAAAGAAACCTAGCTGGAGATGATTTCTGTTTTCTACACTGTTTGCACACCTCCTCTGATGAAATTTCAGCACCCTCACTGCCCAAGGGTTCATTTCCCCATTAGGAAATCTCTGCAGGTCAAAAGGAGCTGAAGCAATTGCTGCCATCTGCCTTATCAAGCTCAGTGATGACCTGACTGCCAGTAAGCGCACGGCCTGCCAACACGAACACACGAGCTGAGCAGATTGCGAGAAAAGCAGGGTCACTGCTAAGTTATCCTCATCAATCCCAAGAAAATCCACCAAAAACACGAGGATGACGACCCTATCCTCTCGTCACTTTCAGCTCTGAGGCTCACCTCTGTGGTCCCTGGGCGCGGGATTTCCTTACTCTCCTACCAATCCTCTTAATCCCACCAAAGCACCCATTGCTCAGTTTGACTTCTTCCTCTGTCCATCTGTCAAAGCTCTTAAGTCAACAACTTATGCATGAGACTATAAACTGCATAAAACAAAGGATTTACTTTCTCAATCTTCAGCATGATTAAATAAACTGTAATACTATTAAAGGCTCGTCTCCCATGCCAATATTATTACATGTATTATATCACATGCACTTAAAAATATTACCTAAAAATCATTAAAATCATTAGTTAACAAAACTTCTCCTTTAACTGATATCAGGCGTGAACTATAAACTTTTTGGAACCTCAAAAAACAAAACAATTTTCTTTCAAGTGTCTCTTCATATCTCAAAAAGCTGCTTATTCATTACAAATATGAAAGAGAAGATAAATACAGGCAGAAAAGAACTCCTCAGATCTGAACACACACACACACTACATATGTACAAGCTGACTAATAATAATTCAAAATATACTCCAAACTGGCAAAAGGAGAAAAACTACAAAAAGTTACCAGCAGACATCTTTGCACTGAAATCATTCATGTGTATGTATAATACAATTTCTTTTTGATCCATAATTTTGACTTTTCCTTTTGGAAAATTCTAGTCCAGCACTGCCAAATCAAACTTCTTATTCTGTCTGTGCTGTTCAACAAGGTAGCCACCAGTCACATGGGGCTACTAGACACTTGAGAATTCTAGACATTTTTTCATTTTTACAAGTGCAAAAAAAAAAAAAATTACCGGGAAAAAAAAGGTTATCAATCTCTCAACGATCAATGGCAAAAATTAACCTATTTTAACCAAAGAAGACGGTATTACAGGAGAAGTGTCACATTAGACATTTCAGAGCAGTGACTGTTCTACGGATTGTGCTTATATAACACACCCAGAAACCACTTGTCGGTGACTGTAATTTACATTACTCTGGATAACAAAAACTGGTCAATCCAGTAAAAACTATCAGTGACAGCATTATTTCTAAGCAGAATGAACTAAGAAGCTAGTAAAGACTAGAGAAAATGAAGAGCTACTTTCAAAGATAAAGAGGAGCTAGTGTCACATGATTCTCAAATTCCCTAAGAATACAGTTCAGTGTTATCAGAGATTTAAAATAATAATTATATTCTCTGCTGCTCTTTGAATAAGCAAGTGCTCTCCCTTGAAAGAATTCACTATAGGTAAATTTTTATTTTGAAACATGAGAAAATGTTATAATTCTAACTAAAAATCAAATAAAGTTAGTCTCTTTTAAAATTCTAAAGGCTGTTACTGCTACTTTTGCAATTTCATGGAAAGGTAAGCGACCTTGTTAATAAAATTGAAGAAATCTCATTAGGGGTGAAGTGAATCTGCAACACATTAGAGACATCAAGGGTATTATAATAAAAATAAAGACTGCATTTCAGTTCATAAGGAAAACCACTGCTCGTTAAGTTTGACCAAGTGACATTATGTAGAAGTGATTGCTATTTATGGACTGAGAGTCATCCTAGCATGCAGCGTCACTTGCTACAGTGGCTTGTTCTGACACACCACATTACAATAAAGCTGCCTATCAAAGCAACAGTGCTTTTTTACTCTAACCATTGATATGGAGCTGGAAAGAGATGGCCTAGTCTAACGTTGGCAACAAACTTGGAAATAAATCCAGAGACGCTTCATGACTTTCCTCCAATAAGGGTTAATTACTTGGAAAATTCCAACTAGAACTTCCGCTTCTGAATTCCCAGTCCACAGTTATCTTCAAAAGTACCCAATGTAGGTTTAACCCAAGATACATCTACATAGCTAGATCTAAATTTTTATTGGTTTAAGGGAAAGGACATGCATCCAATTCCCAGATGAGGTGTCTCTGGGCATTTTAAGGCTTTGGAACTAGGATTCTCTTGGTCCTGCCCAAGGTCAGTGAAAGAATAATCCTGGTGGGACAACAAAGCTATGATAAAAGTGCCCTCAAGAGTACAGACGAGCTTCATTAAGATCTACAGAGAGAAGGAAAGAAAGAAGAAAAACCTACATATTATGGGTTGTGCCATAAGGGGGAAAAATGGGCTGTGCTTATCACCATCTTGAGTCAGCAGCTTCAAACTTGTTTGATCAAGATCCACAGGAAGACTACAGTTAGGAAATTATATTTTAGATTACGTCCTAGTATACAGATACATACATACACATATGACTGAAATAAAAGTTTCACAATATAACACCTTTACACAAGAAATGCTCTGATATTTTCTATTCAAAAAAAAAAAAAAGCTGGTCCTGTCCCACTAAATAGATTCCATGACCCCGTAATTGGTTGCAGCTATAGTTTGAAAAGCATCAGTCTAGATACATGGCTTTCAAGGAGAGGTACAAAATCCATGAACACCCCGGGGTAAGGAAGTGTTTAAAGCTCTATTTTATTTTTCATCATTCAAAAATTTATACACAAATTGTTTTGTGACACTGGTTGCAATTCCCACGATGTGTCAGCAAGCTCCCCCTTCCTACTTTCCCCACGTCCATTAGTCCAGTTTTCCTGTCCCTTCCTGCCTCCTCATCTTTCCTTTCTGCAGCTGTTGTCCATTTGATCTCATATACTTGTGTTTTTGTTTGTCTTTCTAATCTTTGACTGAAAGATTTCAGGAGTGACTGCAGTTCTGAGTTAGGGTGTCCGGGACCATAGTCTCAGGGTTTCTCCAGTCTCTGTCAGATGAGTAAGTCTGATCTTTTTTTTCTGAATCTGAATTTTGTTCAACATTTTTCTCCCACTCTTTCTGGGACCCTCTACTGTGATCTCTGTCAGAGTAGTTGGTAGTGGTAGCTGGGCATCATCTAGTTCTGGGCTCAGGCTGGTGGAGGCTGTGGTTCATGTGGTCCTTTTAGTCCTTTGGGCTCATATTTTCCTTGTGTCTTTGTTTTTCTTCATTCTCCTTTACTCCGGATGGGATGTGACCAATAGATGTATCTTAGATGGCCACTCGCAAGCTTTTAAGACCCCAGACGCTACTCACCAAAGTAGGATGTAGAACATTTTCTTTATGAACTATGTTATGCCAATTGACCTATGTTCCCTGAGACCATGGTCCCCAGCCCTCAGCCCCAATAACTCAGTCCCTTAAGGTGTTTGGATGTGTCTAGGAAGCTTCTATGACTTTGCCTTAGTCAAGTGGTGCTGACTTCCCCTATATTGTGTGGTTGTCTTTCACTTCTCCAAAGCTACCCCTTATCTACCACCTAGTTAGTGATTTCCCCTCTCCATCCCTCCTCTCCCTTGTAACCATCAAAGATGGTTTTTTTCTGTGTGTAAACTTTTTCTTGGGTTTTCATAACAGCTGCCTCATACAATATTTGTCCGTCTGTGACTGACTTACTCAGCATAATATCCTCCAGATTCATCTATGCTGTGAGATATTTCTCAGATTCATCACTGTCCTTTATTATTATGTAATATTCCATTGTGTGTACAACCCATTGCCAAAGAGTCGATTTTGACTTACAGAGACCCTGTAGGACAGAGTAGAATTGCCCTATAGCGTTTCCAAGAAGTGGCTAGTGGATCTGAACTCTTGACCTCTTGGTTAGCAGCAATAGCTCTTAACCACTGAGCCATCAGGGCTTCTATTGTGTGTATGGACCATAATTTGTTTATTCATTCATCTGCTGTTGGGCACTTAGGTTGGTTCCATCTTTTTGCTATTGTGAATAATGAATGCTGCAATTAACATGAGTGTGCATATGTCTACTCCTGTGACAGCTCTTATTTCTCTAGGATATATTCCTAGGAGTCGAACTGATGGATCTTATGGTACTTCTATTTCTAGCTTTTTAAGAAAGTGCCAAATTGATTTTCAAAGTGGTTATACCATTTTACATTCCCACTAGCTATGCATAAGAATTCCAATCTCCCTACAACCTCTCCAGAATTTGTTATTTTGTGTTTTTTTGATTCGTACCAGTTGTGTTGCGGTGAGATGGTATTCCATTGCAGTTTTGATCTGCATTTCTCTAATGACTAATTTCTTCATGTGTCTGTTAGCCACCTGAATGTCTTCTTCGGTCCATTTTTTAACTGGATTGTCTTTTTGTTGTTGAGGTGTTGAAGTATTTTACAGATTTTAAAGGTTAGATCCTTGTCAGATATGTCGTAGCCAAAAGTTGTTTCCCAGTCTGTAGGTTCTCTTTTCATTCTTTTGGTGAAGTCTTTTGATGAGCGTAAGTGCTTAATTTTTAGGAGGTCTCAGTTGTCTAGTTTATCTTCTGGTGTTTGTGCATTGTTAGTTATGGTTTGTATTCTATTTATGCCATGTATTAGGACCCCTAGCATTGTCCCAAGGGAGCCCTGGTGGTGCAGTGGTTAAAGCCTCGGCTGCTAACTGAAAGGTGAGTTATTCGAACCCACCAGCCACTCCATGGGAAAAAAAGTGGCAGTCTGCTTCCATAAAGATTACAGCTGTGGTAACCCTACAAGGCCATTCTACCCTGTCCTACAGCATTGCTATGAGCTGGAACTTACTCGACGGCAACGGATTAGCATTGTTCCTATTTTTCCTACCATAATCTTTACCATTTCAGGCTTTATATTTAGGTCTTTGATCCATTTTGAGTTAGCTTTTGTGTATGGTGTGAGGCATGAGAAACTTCTAGTATTTTAAAATCTCATCCTATGAAAGGTTTCTATTTCTTGAGCATGTTTTATAATATACTTACATGAGATACATTAGTACAATTCACTATTAATAGTATGTGATTAAAATGTTTGAGGCATGTGCAAACATTTTTCAAAATGCATATTCCTGGACCTCACACTAGATCAGCTGCATGAGAACCACTGAGGTAGGTAGTGGGGAATCTTTATGTTACCACAGTATGAGGATCACTGTTCTAGAACAAGCCCAGTTAAAATGAAAAATTATAAACTGTACTTTTGAGGAGTATTTCAGAGGACTTTGTGACCAACCTTAGGATTTAAAGTTATTTTTAAGTGTTCCCTCTGTTTCTCTTAATCAGATACAATTTTAAACACAAAATGCTCCTCTCTTTTTTCTACCTCTCCTTCTTCCCAAATCACCACTGCCTCAGAATACCTAAACTATGGGAAGTGTTAGATAATTTTCTGAGAAAAGTAACTGGAGAAACAACTCCACACCCTTGATCTCAGTAGTTACAGATGACAGGATTCTGTTCAATGTCATTTCCCAAATCACTAATTGAGAGTATACTGAGTGTTCTAGAGGTGCATAATTTAATTAATAATTGAGTAAACACACAAATCCACCACCTGTCTGTCTGTTGTACTGTGGTAGCTTATGTGTTGCTATGATGCTAGAAGCTATGCCATCAGTCTTTCAAATACCAGCAGGAAGAAAGGCCTGGTGATCTACAGTCGAAAATTAGTCAAAGAATACCTTACAGATCACAACAGAATACTAGTGCTGGAAGATGAGTCCCCTAGTTGGAAGGCTCTCAAAATACACAGTGGCTGCAACAATAGACTCAAGCATACCCACAACTGTGAAAATGGTGCAGGGCTGGGCAACATTTTGTTTTGTAGAACATGGGGTCGCCATGAGTCAGAGTCAACTTGACAGCAACTAACAGCAATAAAAACACACTAATGAGACACACAGTGCATTAAAAACCTGAACTTAAAAGTCTTAGCATGACTGTCCCAATATAAAGACATACGAAGTATGATTCAAGATCCACACAAACAGTCACACACAATAAATTTTTCAACAGGGAGCTGCTTATTCAAAGCAGGGTAACGTAAGAGCAGTAACATGTTATTACTGACTGAAACAAACAGTAAATATACCCTATGATGCACAACTTTAGTATAATACGAGGTTTTCCAGTGACTTGAAAGAATGGCAAGCATCCACTTTCTATTCAGGATTCTGAATATTCCAAAAGTTCCATGGCTTAAAAATTCTGAAGGCCCACAATTAGCCAAAAAAGATTCTTTCGGAACTCATAATACACTAGGAAAATGTTAGTCTTTTCCCCTTGAAAATAAAGCTCCTGAGCTACCAACAAGACATGTCTATATTCCAAGGCAAGTGACCTTGGTTCTCCTTTTCTAGACCCCTTTCTGATTAGTAACTCCAGCTTTCAAGATAGCTCTTTGAGGATAAAACAAAAGACAGAGTAAGACTAACCGGCACACCAGGTAACAGACCTTTATTCTTGTTCTGATTAGAAAAGTATTTTAACCTGGGAACTAGCCAGAAAGACAAAACCACCACCACCACCAAACAGATCAATCAATGAATAAATCTGAAAACAAAAAATACAACAGCAGAAGAAAGGTAAACAGCATCTAAAATGTGCTAAGCACCTGTGTTTTCTCTACCTCACTCTATACCCTACAGCACCGAGAAGAAACCTTTCATATAAATAATATCATCATCTGCTCATCACATAGGAGAAAAATTGAGACTCAGAGATGGGAGGTAATTTTCCTAAGGTCACGGAACTTACAAGTGAGATCTAAGTTCAAAGCCCTCAGTGTCTTCATTATATCAGGCTGTTTTCACCACCACAAAAGGTACACAGCACTTGTTGCATAACAAGAAACAGCATGATACAAAGTTACTTTCTGTGTATTTAAAAAAAACCAAACCTGTTGCCGTTGACTGGATTCAGACTCATAGCGACCCACAGGACAGACAACTGCCTCATAGGATTTCCAAGAAGCAGCTGGTGGATTCAAACTACCGCCTTTTGGTTAGCGGCCAAGCTCTTAACCAGGGCTCCATACTTTCTGTGTATAGGCATATTAAATGAGATGCTAAGGCATACAAAATAAAAAAAATGTATAGTACTGTGTGGGATCAGGAAAGGTTCTATTTTTTTATAGGTTTAAAAAAAAAAAAAATCCTATAAAACTGGCTAACATTTCACATGATTTTTAGGGGTAGGTGAGAATAATCGAGCCACTATAGTAACACATCATTAGAAAAATCTTAACAGTTGCCAATATTTTTTTAAAGTGAGAGGTATAATAAATGGACTATAAATACAATACTTACACATTTTTCACTTGCATTGCTTGTATAAAACTATCCATTGACAACAGTAATTGTATAAGAGTGCTGTAAGTTTCATTGTTAAACACGATATTTTGGTTTTGTGCTTTCAGGAAAATATTATATGCATCTACAAGGAAAAAAGCAACAAAAAATGAGATATTCTGAAATGGCAAACAGGGAAAGAAAAACAAAACAAAGCCCCAAACCCATATATTTCTGGGGTTTTTTAATACCCACCCACTCTTACCAATCTACAAAGTCACACACATGGGCTGAGCAAGTAGACGTTGTCATTCTCCTAATTTTTAACAGACTTTTTAAGAAACAACTACTTAATTCAAATGGATGGATAGTACCTAAAAAGTTTTCCTTTTAAAATTATTTTTCAGACTAGCTTTCTTAGGTTGATAAACTATTTTCGTGCCAATAAAAACAAGAAACAGCTCTTCTAAATTTGTTTGCCAGAAGATGATACCAGTTTCAACATAAATTGCAAAATGTCTATTAAAGTCCAAGTAAGCCAGAGGTATAATTTAGACTGAGGGGAGCAAAAGATTCATTTTAAAGCAATCTTTAATCTAGAAGTGGGTGGTTACAATGGTTAACATTTCAGCACAATAGCATTAAAGTGAATATAGCCTATAATTCTAAAATTAGGAGATCAAATTATTTGGCTACGACAGGACTTATACAAAAACATACAATTTTCAAATATACAGATATCTAACAAGTAAACTAAGCAACATTTGTTTGACTGATTAACAGTTTTATTTCACTCATTCACAATAACTGTCAGTGAATGAAAAGATGTTACCAAAAGAGAAGTAACTACACTTTTCAGTCATTTACTTTTCTGAAATAAAATTGCCTGGCTATAAATATCCAACTGAAACCACAATCCACTCTCTTGCGTGTATAAACAAATCACAGTAAAGAGGGGGCATAACTGAAGGATCACGTACGACCTTCTGCGAACACACAACTCAACGTAAGGAGACAACGCACGACTAGGAATGAACGTGACATTAATGTTTAGAAGAACATTTGAAGCTAATTAAGAGGCTTCTGAACAAGCAGTAACTGTTATTCTCGGACTTTTAAGTTACAGGTACAGGGGAGTTTCCATTAGCTCCTCAAACTGAAGTAGCAATCTCAAAAATTTATCCCGTCAAGTTAAATTTAAGGAAAAAGAGACATTTATATTTGTCTCTTAACTTAGGAGAACAGTCTGGGAACGTGAAAAGTGGCACAAGTTAATCAAATTTTAAATAAGTTCCTCCAGAGAATAATTTCTGTTGGTCATTAAATCACCAAGCGCCTTGTATCAGATTTTTGTTTGTGAATAACTCTATGTTCCAGGACACTGGCAAACAACGGACTGATAGAAAAGGGAAACAAACATTTGAGAAGGAATTCAACTATTATTTATTGATTACTCCATCAAACACCTAGTCTATTCAGCGTACTTTACTCTTTTGTAATGGGAGAAAATTTAAAGTCATATCTATACTTAAATACCAGTATCAATCCATTACAAATTCAAAAACAATGTTTTATTTACTTGTTAGACTGTAATAGAATGTGTCATTCAGTACACAATTCATACATTTTCTTTGTAAAGGGGCAAAGAAGGTCAGATGTAATGCAATTATTGTCTACTTGCTAATAAGAATGAATAACTAGTCTCTAGTTTGGTGAATAAGGATATATAGTAAGTGTGTTTTCAATATTTAAGATCAACAAACTAAATGTAGAAAAACTTACTGGCTGTTTTCTAAAACTGTGGTCTTCACATCAAATTGGAGGGGCAGTCTTTATTATTCCCCATTAGTTTAAAAAAAAAAGTTACCACTGTAATCTACCAAATCCCTTCACCACTGGTTTATCTCTGGTGTGAAAATCTTAATACCCCATTAAGTAGACTAAGCTATCAGAGAATTGATAAAGTGTTAATGCAAGTATTTAATTTTCAAAGCAATCATATTTTGCTAAGCATTCAAATCCTGAAATATATACAAAAGTAACTAAAAACTGAAAAATTAACAGGAAGAAATCAATTAAATATAAATTGTTTATTAAAACTAGAACAGGGATCTTTACATTTATAATAAACATAAATATACATTTAAATATATAAACATAATATTTAGTTAACCGGTTAAATGTTTCAATAAGAAACAACAGTAAAAAAGGGCAAAATATGAAGCATACGAAGGGTTTCAAAAGCTTTAAACAAAAACTGTGTACATGAACCTTATATTCATCTTTGTCAAATAAAAATTTCACCAGAATATTTAAGTAAAATTGACAAAGATAATCAATTTTATATTTAGTTTTAAACAAGATGACAGTTACAATACTTGGGGAAAGAAAATGACTTCCAATCAAGCTATCAACTCTCAAAACTCCTGAGATGAAGAACTGCATGCATCTGTGCTAAGGAAATTAGCAATCATGTTTTGAAATGCAGATACTATACACAACGGTTAAAACTACTATTTTAACTACTAAGTTACACTCAATAATCCTTAAAATACTTCTAAATAAATTACTCGGGATTTAATTTCTTAGAGAAAGTTTAGGGAAATCTATAATCTAGAAGTTCTTTGTATAGACTGTCCTTGTGGCTGTGCCCCAATTACTCAGCAGCATCTGAAGTCCTTAGTCCTATATGCAAGAGCATTGAAATGCAAGTCAATTAATCTAATATAAAGGATTCTAAAGAAATTCCACATTAATACCCTAGTAAAATTTGACAATCATCACTAAAATTCACATGAAACAACTCAGGTGTCAGATATTTTCTCATTACATGACATAAAAATGGGCAGGAGTGTAGATTTGGTTTGAAATTTGAAGCTAGACATTGGAATGTCCCTGATTGTCAGGCAAGAAAGCTTGGACTTGTCCTGTAAATGTTTTATAAGATTGATCCAGAGAGGAAAAAAAGGTTTTGTGATGACGACTTGTAAATGCAAAACGCTATGTCCTCTGTTGGAGATTCACGATGCAGATTTGCATATTAGAACTCTGAGAAATGAATTATACCCAGATCAACAGCATTTCACAAATAATTGACCCCAGGACACTTTTTTCAAATAAGATCTATTAACCTACCAAGGATCTTGGAGCCAAGGACCTCATTTTGGAAAATGGTGTGGTTGACAAGAGGGAAGCCATGACTTATCAAACACAGGCATACAGTTGTGGCACACTTTGAGGGAAATTCCTTTAGAAGCTTCCTGTGATCATGGCTACACAAGGCATTAGATAAGGTTAAACTGAAAGGGGACAGAAATGGAACTAAAACAGATATATGTTGAAGAGTCAAGGCTGGATTGAATGAATATGCAACAAAGGAAGATGATTCAGAATTTAAAAAAAAAAGTGACCCTGAGTGATTGGCAAAGCTTAAGAACTTAGCTTCTTCTTACTTGATACACTTCATATCAGTCTGACAAAATTTATAGTTAAATCAGGAAATTAAGAGGTTCTTAAGTTTCTAAATGGTTTCTTATCCCTTGATTTAGAGTTCAAAACTGTCAATAATAAAATAAAAAATATTTGCTACATTTATTGCCTTAACAGTTAAATCACCATAAAGTATGCTTGAAATCCACACAAAAGCTGAAGGAATTAAAGATCACAGTAGCACTCTATGGAGACAAATGAACAAAAATAAGGGAATAAGAGTAAGATGTGATTTGGGAAGGATACAAGAAAGTCTAAATAAAAATATCTAGAATTCAATAAGGAAGTTATACCAGAGGGTTAAAGATGGTCATACAAATTTTAAAGTGGTCAGAAGAGAGGGAGGGATGTCTTTAAGAAGATCTACCACAAGAGAAAGGGAAGGAGAGCAAGAAGCACGGCTCATGTCCTGCCTCCAACCTTAAGATACTGGCATGATCACTTTAACACACACACTAATACCATGGTTAATGTCTTCATCATTTTTCACTTTTGGATAAAAGTTATAATATGTGCCAAAATAATTTTTGGTTATGCTATTTTCAAATTAGTTTTTGATAAAATGTATGCCTATTAGTTTTATTATGAAAAATTCTGAATGTGTAGAAAAGTATAAAAAATTGTATCATGACCCCTATATGCTCATTGCCTATACTTAACAATTATTGCAACATTTTTCCAGACATGCTTTATCTTTGTGGCTTAAGTATTTTCAAATAAATTACAGAAATCATGATTTTGTTTTCATCCTTCAATACTTCATTTTAAAATTTTAGGACGTTTTCCTATAAATAATAATACTATTACCATATCTAATAAAAACCAGGGCAATTCCTTAATATCACCTACCACTTAGTCAACATCTAAATTTTACCAACCCAAAATGTCTTTGCTAATTTAAAGTATGAAAGAAACAATTAATATATAAAATTTAAGCTCTATCAATAGCCCAGAGCACTTCTAATTTGTTGGGCTTAGATCCACTTTGCTATTAGAAAGGCTCCAGTGTACATGTTTACCTTTACTTTTCTTCCTTTGGCAGGCTTTCAACAGATCTTTCTCGAAATGAGTTTCTACAGGTGAGGGTGATGAAGATTTCAGGGGATGTGCTGTATCCTCGTACCACAACTTAAAAACAAAATTATTCAGTTAAACACCAAATGGTAAATACAGTGATCTTTCCATATAAAACCAGGCTAATCTATATTCTAAATTAGTATACTGAAAACAAAATCTGTTATACTTTGAGAAAAAACAAATTACCTCAGGCACATCAAATGGAACCTCCTGATTGTTGTTTCTAAGGATTTCCGCTAATAACCTTAATGTCTTATCACGAGGAATAATATTTTCTTCCTGTATTTTATTCCAGACAACATCAGCTCTTTGCCAGTCACCATTAAGTTCTGTAAAATGTGATTAGGTAGGCATTAATGGATATACTAAACAGAAGTCATGAGGATATTTAGAGCTTCCTCCTATTTGATGATGAAGGAAGCATTATTCCAAATGCTGCCTCCAGGGAAAGGCACAGGTGACTGTGGACCACAGGTGAGAAGGTGGCTTTTTTTCTATATACTTTCCTGTATTTTTTAAATTTACCTATTAGAAAAAAACAATAACAATACCACATTTTATCTGTTAAACACTTTGAAAATCATGTTGATCGTGTAGCAGAAACTATAATCAAGTAACTGAGAAATTGCCCGTTGCTGAAATCAAAGTTAGAAACAGGTGACAGTTAATCCAACGATGCTTTTTAGTCTTTGCAAAAACAATGGAAACATGTATATTGTAGACGACACAGTTGAGGGTCTAAAATGATTGAAAGTGTACAATGTATAATTTTCCTCAAAAGCGACAAATCTATAAACCCTCTTAGCCGAGGAGAGAGGATTGTCTGCGTCTCTTCTGTTGACTTGAATTTCTACAACAGTGTGTACCTGCTTAGATTTCCTATCTCAACAGAATAATACTATCAGACTAAGTAAGTGTTAAAGGGGGACAGAAGGTTTGTTGAAAAGGAAATAGGCAGATTTGTTCACACTGAAAAGTTTAGCTCCTTCTAAATACTAAACCAATTTTCACAAATAGCAAGAAAGAAAGAATCAAGACTTTGCTTTTAAGCATTCAAACCAATGAGTAGGAGAAAAGATCAAGTCATTTAATTTAATAAATTAATCTTTGCTTAGATAAAAATTAAAAGATACGAAAAATGTAACATGACACTAAGTTCAACATAACTATTAAGAACTATTGCTTTAAATGTTTTCTATTTTTAAACGCACACATAAAGAATATCTTTATTGTGTAGGGTCCAGCTCTAAGAAAGAAGTCTACTTTACAGCATAAGCATTCCAGAAAACACGAATAAATCTGTTCCTAAGCATTTTAGAGGAAAATTACCAAAACACTAAAACAAATGCGATCTTCCTAGACTTTTTCCTACTAAAACTGAAAACTAATGACTCCCAGAATTACAGAACTCAAAGGACAAAAAAGAAAACACACACAATCCATTAGAAATCCGTAATAAAGCAATAACAAAAAAGGTAAATAATGAGTAGAAAACTGTCCCCATGTCATACATAGACTGCAGCGTAAACTTTCACACAGAATATACTGAAAGGAGGCACAAATAACAGAAATTAGCCTAAAGTTCAGAGTGCTTTTATACATACTTTGATAACAGAATCAGTCCAACTCACAAAAAACCCTTAGATATATAATCAATTTTCAAAACAAAAGTGTCATAAGCTAAATTTTTCATTCATTAAAATGTTTTCACATAAGAAGTGTAAAGTTCAGAAGTAATCTTTTCAAGTTGGTAAAGGTATAAAACCAATTTGATTACATTTAAAAAAAAAATCTATGCCTAAGAATCTCGATTCTGTAGAAAGAGAAAAATGGAGCTATTCTATACTGCCAAAGAATACTTGTGGACCGTAGGAAATACAGTTACGGGAGGTTCCCAAGAGATGGTAACAGTACTGCTGAGCTACTTTTCGAGAGATTAGTTTTTAAGCTCACTGAACTTTTCCAAACACTGAAGAAAAGGTGAGTGGATGATCTGCAACTCTATGCTTTCAGACAGCAAAATATCTAGGAAGATAATTTTCTTCTTTTAGAAAAGATGCAAATTGCGTAAGAAACTTCTGCTTTGGGAGGACAAAGACATTACAAAGGTGCACCTGTTAAAATGGACTAGCAACTTATAACAAGAAAATATTTCAATGCAGATGAGAATTAATGTAATATAGCAAGAAACAACTCATCATATACCTACGTGAAATTTTTAAGGGGAAAAAAATTTTCAGAAATGTACCTGGATCACAAGACACTTAACAAAAATTTGAAGCAATCAAACCAGTCAGCATGTCAAAATCTGCAGCTGTCTATAAAATCTCACAAAGGTGCAGAAAGGCCATGCTTTCCCTAATAAGCCTTCGGGGCTTAAAATTCTTTCTAGTCAGAAAACAATCATCATACCTGTTACTGGAAGACTCAAACAGCCACTGACCTAGACAGTGACTAGGAAACGGAAGTTCTGCCTCTATCACCACATCGCCATCCTAGAACTCACGGTCCCCATTTAACGAATGAGAGGACTGTACTAAATGATCTCTAAGAACTCTTAAATGCTATTAAGAGTAAAGATTTTGACATTGTTAGTGAATTTTACAAGGACAGAGCACAGCTGTGAGGCCACATTTTAAGGCTCTATGACCAGGTATAACAGCAGGCACTTCATGCACACACGGGATTCCATGGTACTAATGTTACAGATGAAGAGTTCTAGCTCAGAACTTCAATTATAAAGCTGATAGTTTTAACATATTACTGACATGAGGAGGTGATCTCCAAACCCCCCATTTGTTAATCAGCTGACTGTGGTCTCTAAATATCTTTCCTTTCTAAAGTGAGGATTCTGGATCTAGGGTAGGAATTACGCAATGTGAGCCTGGGTTGTCTTCTTATGCCTGAAAACAAGGAACTAACAAGGACTAATGGAGTGGTGTCAAATGACATAGGAGCCAACATGAAGAGGATCCCGCAGGAAAAAGATGGGACAATTTAAGCACCAAAAAGAATAATGACCGTAACAAACTGAAACACAAACATACAAAATTCCATTAATTCATAAATCAAAAAAAAAAAAATCACTGATCAGCTTCAGAGATTACAAGGACACCAGCTCCTTATTTTAAAACTTGGTAATGAAAGGGAGAAAAACCATGCATTTACTTTTCTCTTCCTTTGATTTCATACTATTAAGTAAAAAAGGGAAGGCTTAGAACACCATGTAGAATATAATCCCATCCCTGGGTAAAGCAATCAAAATAATAGCAAATATGTAAAAATACATGGATCTAAATGTAGAGACAGAGGAATGGAAGGATGGCCGGCTGATAACTATGGACCAAGTTACCTCTGAGGTGGGGAGGCTGGGCTAAGAGTGAAGAGAATAACATTTACACATTTAGCTCTGTATACTATTGTATTAGAGTCGCTGGGTGGTACAGTTAATACATTTGGCTGCTAACTGAAAGGTTGGAGGTTTGAGTCCAGCCGGAGGCACCTCAAAAAAAAGGCCTGGCAATCTCCTTCTGAAAAATCAGCTATTAAGAACCCTATGGAGTCCGATTCTACTCTGACACATATGGGGTTGCCATGAGTCGGAGTTGATTTTGATGGCAACATTTTTAAAAAATTGTTATCAACTGAATCTTTAGTAATTAGAATATATTCCTGTTTTCCTTGTGTAATAATAGAGGGAAAAAGCCCACACAGTATAAAAAGAAATGTTAACAGCAATAATACTATAAGAAAATGACACATGAATGACTTTTGAGGTAGAAGAAATGATGAGGTTTTAAATGTTTTTTTTTTAAATTGATTGGAAGAATTTTTATTGCAAAATTGTAAATGTGAGGCAACTTTATTTTTTAGGTATAGTACTTTATGTGTAAAAAAGAGTAAACTATCTATACTTTGTTTATGTAAAGAAGAAATTCAAGTCTTTAAAAAAATAAGAAAATGTTTGGTAAGCAGGCCATTTTGTCACTTAGAAATAACAGGATATTCCTTGTGCAGGTGAAGGGGTTATTTCATCATGTAAAACGTGTGTTGTAGGTCCTAGGAGTTAATTTTGCCAGTCTGGCACAGTGAAAAGTCAAAATGTATTGGAAAGGATACAACTGAAGCGTGAATTCTGCAAATTCTTTTAACAGATCACGGATGGACATTAAACTATATGGAATCTGTGGAAAATGAAAGCACTTTTAGTACAGTTACTATTTAAAGCTACAAAAAGACTTGTTCTATTTCTTATTCTGTGTCGTAGTTATACGGGTGTTGGGTTTGATAGATCACTGATCTAGGAATCTTTGTTCTGTGTACATTTCTGTAGTATGCTGTAATTCACAATAAAAGTAAGTGCATTTTAAAATAGAAATAACAAAGAGAAGCTGCTCTTCAACAAATACCTAAAAATAATTAAGTCAACCCTCCCAAGGGCTAAAATTACATTATGAAAAAGAACACGTCATAAAAAATTCAGGTAGGCCAAATATTTTTTTTAAAAATCCACAATCCAAAATATGGATTTTCCAGTGTAACAGGACCACATTTCACCCATCATTATATACCACGTTTCTTTTAAAATAAATGGAATCTGCAGTGTTTTATTGGAGTCCTGGTGGCAAGGTAGTTAAGAGCTTGGCTGCTAACCAAAATGTCAGTGGTTAGAATCCACCAGCCCGCCCCTTAGAAACCCTACGGGGCAGTTCTACTCTGTCCTACAGGGTTGCTGTAAGTTGGAATCAACTTGACAGCAGTGAGTTTTTTTTTATAGTGTTTCATAAATTATGTAACAATATTTAATAGTGGTCAAAATCAGAGGGTAAAATGTAGACGGGGGCAAAAGAAGGGGACAGCTTTCTTTTTCTTCAGAAGGGAAAAAACTGGGGCTATTAGAACCAGGTTATCTATTTATAGAGCTACAGAAGATGGGAAGTATACAAATGGTGTTAGAAAGTATACTTCCCCAAAAGAATTCCACTGGCTTCCAGCCTCATAAGAGGCCATGCACAGCCTGCAGAGCTCCTTAGACTTCTGGCCCAAATACAGAGCAAGAAGAAATTGGAAGGAGGTGCCCAACAGAGTGCCTAAGCGGTACAAACAGTAAACGTAAGATTAAAGGTTCAATTCCACCCAGACGTGTCTTGGGCATTTGTTAATCAGCTGACTGGCAATCTGCTTCCAAAAAATCAGCCAATGAAAATCCTATGGAGGACACTTTTACTCTGACACATATGGGGTTGCTACCAGTTGGGACTGACTCGACAGCAAGTGTCTTTTTTTTTTGGGGGGCCAACAGAGCAGATAGATGGGATTAAGGAGGGAAAAATGGTATTAAACCCCAGAGACTACTTACCCTAAGGGAAATTTTAAGATGAGCCTAAAACTTGTTCTTCTCTGTCTTTTTTTAAAACAATAATAAAAGTTCATCTGCACAGGAAAAAGAAGTTTGTGAGGTTGGCCACCTCTCACCCTTCTTGGACTACCACCTGTATCTTGTAGATTCTTATTCTTACACACTGTTATTGTAATTCTCAGTTACGTGTCCTATCACTAGAGTACTACCTTTATATCTGTGGCGCCTACCATAATGGCTCGCAGAGTAAGGGCTTCACAGATTTTTTTTTGAATGAAAGTTTATATAATCTTCTATGGGGACTACTTTAAATGCTAAGACTCATTGAGAATCATAAATTTAGATAACTTTTTTTGTTGTTTGCATAAAATTAATGTTTAAGAGGGGAAAGAAGGAGTTTTTGTGCAGGGTGCGCTGCATACATGTTAATGGTGGTGGGATAATTTGGAAAAAGATAGCAAGAATGGTTGCACAACTTGGAGAATGTAATCAATGTCACTGAATTGCTGTATGTTTTTTTGTGTATATTTCTATCACCAATTAAAAAATAATAATACTTAAGCATGAAATAGTTCTTTAAAATGAAGAAAAAAGGGGAAGAGGGTTAGCACTCACATACAGTGCTGCTTATAATGAACAACTTAAGAACCAAATGCCTAAAGTAAAAGGCTTTTAATTCTGCACATTCAATACCAACCTCGGCAATGTGTGCTAGACTTTAATCATCATTCAAAGTTTTTAAGAAAGCCAAATTTTTAAGAATAACATTATCAAGTGTGCACTTTAATGCAACTAACAAGTGGCATGTATATTTTAAAGCAGGTATGTCTTATACCTACACCACCAAGATACAAAATAAAGCTTTTAAGAAATACAAGTTCAAAAGGACAAATGAGTGAACTTGTTCACTGCTGTCTATGTTGAAGGAAGATGTGCCATGAGAAAAAGAGAGCAATAAATCTAGATCAAATATCTACAGAGGAAAAAGGGAATGGTCACTGCCTGTTTTAAGAGTCCTTCCCCTCTCCTGAACTCCCCAACAGAGACTGTAGTTATAAAGGCCCCAAGTGTATAAACTGGTATAGTTATATCAAAACATTGTTTGATAACAGAGAGCAAAAGTTTTAGAAATGTTAACCACTTTTAGCCCTTAATACAAACACTAGGAATTCAGCCTAAGGAAACAAGTGTTTGAACAAACATTAATGATTTAATGTTGCTTTATAAATGAAAAACTGAAAGCTATTTAATGTCCAGCAAAAAAGAGATTGATTGATTGAATTCTAGTACATACATTCAATGTATTAATTAGTCATTTATAGGAGATAAAATGCAGAAAAAAGATTGTAATATATCACTGAGTTAAAACTATTATAATATGATCACATTTTAAAAAAAGGAAGTGTTTAGCAATGCATTTGTATACAGATGTGCACTTTTCTGGAAAAAGATCTAAACGCATGAAAATAGTGATAGTTGCTTACAGAAGTGATTAATAAATCTATGTGCAGACTTAACTAAAAAGAAGAAAAAGAATAGTGTCTCCAAAAAGTTGTTTTAAATTCTTTGGCTCTGATAAAGATCTTCTTAGCTTCTCATCACTGCAGAAAAATGTCAGAAATTATAAAGACTGTACAATGTCTAGTCATACAATATAACATTTTGTGACAAAGTTCAATCTGGCCTCCCTAAGCTTCTGTTGAAGACTTAGCATTTGATAATTCCAGAAGCTTCTTGAAAGCCTGACACTTCTTTCTTGCTACTGCCTTCAACAGAATAAATAAATGCCTCAAAATGAAAACATGAGGAATACTCAGATCACTTACTATATAGTTTTAACAGACTGTAGTACAGCTGGTCTCTATCACATTCAAACAGCTTCTGTGTCAGCTCCACTAATTTTTCCAGGGTTTCAACCTTAAAAATAAGATTAACAGATGGATTTAGATTATGTAAAGAACATATTTTATAGTTGACAAATCTCAGTTGAATAATCTTTACCCAAAGGGCAGACCAGCTTCACTTCCAAAAGTCAGAGGGCTAAAGGGCCCTTTGCAGTCAAGAACACCATATGACCAACTAACTATCCAGTTGAGGGATCCTCCACAAAGGTGGGCTGTGGAGAATGCAAAGATATTTGGGAAGGAGGACAGAGTGGCGAGAACTCAATGAGCATATCCTCCACTAAGGAAAATACTCCTCCATCCAAACGTGATGCTCCCTTCCCTGTGGCTTTCACTCGGCACGACGTGGATGGAGACCTGCACTGAAGACAGGGAAGTCCACTGGGCTTCACCAAGCCAACTCCTCCAGTCACTAAGGACTGAGGTTGGTTTACACTGCTAAGGAAACAAGGTCAGCCTGCCCAAACTAGGATAAAGCAAGTTAAAATCTTCAGGGTTCAAGTTAAAATCTTCAGGGATTCTACTGTACTTCAGGAACAAGAACTAAACTATTGTCTGTTTGGAAAACAACCAAGACAACACAGTTTCTATCCCTCCAAATCCCCCCAACACTCAAATAAGATGTAAGACGTCAGAAATTAAACACAAACCTGATTACTTGAAATACATCTATCACAAAACCACTGAAGTCTTGCAGGGCGAGCTCTAATGCCTGGAGTCTGTAAAATACAATAATCATATAGCACACACAATGAGGCTTTTAGTGAAATGTTAACTTTCCTCAAAGACAGTTCTCCTTCTAATGAACTCTCTGCTTCCTTCCCAAACGTATACACTAAAAGAAACCCATAACTTAGCCCCACAGTTATCAAAGACCTTTAATTAGGATTAGAACAGAGCGTAGACACAACCTGTATTTAACCTGCATCCAGAAGATTCAGGTTATTTCAAACTACTGCTTTGCAGGTCAGTGTTCATTCTATAAATCATTAATAAAAACAGTTAAGCTTCCTTCAGCTGAAAAATAAATCTCTAAGTAACTCCACAATATGTAAAAGTAAATACACACACATATACTTACTCACTTCACAGATTTCAACAGATTCAGGAAATGAAAGTTATTAGTTCATTATAAAAAATCATTAATAATTCAATTGTCACAACAATAAACCATTGGCTTCTATTTTTAAAGGAAACATGCTTTGTAAAATTTAGTGATAAAAGTACTCTAAGGACTATCACAAATACTTGCCTAGTACCTAAAACTAAATGTCTAACGAGTAAAACAAGCCAAGTACTTAAAATTAGTTCATAGTCTTAGTTTATTTCAATAATTAAGATGTATGTTATATCCCCAATTAGGAATTGCTAAGGTTCAGTCAATAACACTGGCTTCAAAGTAATTCTTTTATAATTTTGGATACTGGAATAAAAGAGAAACCATTTCAACATAATTCCAAGGATCTGCCACTCTAACCACAGTATTTTCATCATCTGTAAGAGGGCTTCACTTCAATCACAACATTATGATAAGGAAACTACATGCTCACTAGCCCAGGTGGCTACATCTTGAGGAAGTGTCTATACTGCTTTCTCCACTCAGCCCTGTAGACGAAACCAGGTATCCCTTGAATACGATCTCTTATTTATAAGTTCCCATTATTATTATGTAAGTTAACATTGTACAGTCAGCCCTCCGTATCCTTGCATTCTGCATCTGCTGATTCAACCAACCGTGGATCAAAAATATTTGGGAAAAAAAGAAGAAAGTTCCAAAAAGCAAAACTTGAAATTGCATCACGCTGAGCACTATGCCGCGTCCGCTTCGCCTCTATGAACACTATTGTGAGGAGGCTGAGGACAGCGAGAGGAAGGAATTTAGCACGGAGTAAGAGATGGCAGGCTAGCTCTGTAAAGAGCCTCAAGGACTTCGAGATCACGGGCGAATCGCACTGGCTGATGCCAAGGCAGCATCAGTGCTCCCAGAGGAGCTCAAGAGCTTCCAGAGCAAGTCTTCAATTGTGATGAAACAACTATTTACATGGCATTTATACTGTACTAGATATTATAAGTAATCTAGAGATGATGTAAGCATATGGGAGGATGTGCGGAGGTTATATGCAAATACTGTGCCATTTTATATAAGGGACTTCAACATCCTCGGATTTTGGTATCTCTGTGGGGGGGTGGTGTGTGCTGGAACCAATCCCCCGCAGATACCAAGGGACGAATGTACAATCTTAAATTAAGAACCGAAGAAGAAGCTAATATCTTGCCTCTCTGGTAGAACAACAGCAAAAGTGGTACAGTAGCAGAAATTTTATGAGAGTCCTCATTTTGACTGTCTAGAGTTTCCACATTTTGGGATACATGAAATAAAAGTTGAATAAATTAATCATTGGAATATGTTCTCAAATTATCATTAAAATTTACATTTGAACACAATTTCTACTAAGGAACTTTCTCACATTATCTGCTTTGTTTCACATGCATTAGATTGAAAATGAAATCAACATCAACGTATACAAAAAGCTGTTGGAAAAACCGTAGGTAATCCTCTTAGAACATGGCAAAATGCAAAGGCGACATTCACGTGCACCTTTCAATATTGCTGATCCAAATGCCAATAATAATAAATAGCACAACTCTGAAGACAAACTCCTCCTGTTGGGGGCTGATTAATCTGCCCATCACTGGCAGGAGAGCTGACTTATATAGCAGATATTCCTATGTTTCATTTTGAAATTGAGAATGATTTTTACATACGAATCTCAATCATCAAAAGAACATCTAGGTCAGATTAACTAAATCTCCTAGGCTTCTGTAATAGTCTACATTTCTGGCTTATCTCTTAACATCTTATTGAATTTTAAACACTGCAAGTTGAAAGCAGAAATAGAAAGAAAATGTAATAAAAACATGGAGAATAACATTCTAATTGAAATTGCTGAATTGGTGTATGTTTTGCTGTGTATATTCTCAACAACGACGACAACAAAATAAATAAAATTTAGAAGGGAAAAAAGATTACAGCAAAAAAAAAAGAAAAAAAAACACCTCAATGGGATATAACTGATCAAAAATGAGCTAATGCTTAATTAAAACAATGAACTCACTCCTAGTTTCTTTCTGCTTTTGCTACATGCAATCTATTTAATGGACAGTGAGTATAGTCATTATTATAATAAAAAAAGTCAGGTTTGTTTTCTCCTGGGTTACTGTGCTTCAAAACACTTTCTGCCACTGCAGTTTAGTACTAGACTCACTTGTGCAGGAAAATAAAAAGTAATTCAAAATAAAAAATAATTTTCATTACTGTGATGTAATAAACTTGGTGGCATTTACTGGTATACTAATAAACATATATATATATATATATATATATATATATATATATTTTACTAGTGTTCTAGTAAAAAAAAAATATATCTCAAATAATTATTACCTTATAAAGTAAAAAGAAATCAAGATTCTTCTACGGCATTTCAAACTCTATGTCAAGTAAGATCATCTTAAATTTGACCCAAAGAGATACAGAAATTTTTTTACCTGTTTTGATTTTTCTTGCCACCACAGCTCGAAATGAAGAATAGGAAAACAAAACAAAGCACCCCTGGCCTCCTGTCCTTTAGGAGGAAAAATCAGAGAGGGTACAAACAATAACAATAACAAAAACCCAACCTAACTATTTCTCCCCATAGCTAGGACAACAAGGGAAGGAAGAAAAAGGGTTTCATGGTGCTCTGGCCTCTTCTCTGTAGTCCTGAGAGGCAGACTTAAAGACTATGTCTAATAAGAAGGAAGACATGGCTAAGCAAGTCTAACAGTCTGACTGTCATAAACTAAACATGATCCACTTAACTAAGTGTTACAGGAGCTACTGAGTAAAATAATTCATGAGAAAAGGGGGTATGAACCTGCATGAGAAGTGACATCTCTCGAAATCTGGAGGGGGTCAAAAAACAAACAAAAACGCCCACCTCTAAAATCCATTCTGTATATATAAGACCCATCCTGGCTTATTAAGGAAGGCAAATCACGATAAAACCCTGAATTTGATCTAGTAAAGAACAAAAGGAAGAGGAGCAAAGATTGGGAGATCACTGTAATCCAAACTTTTGGTCTTAAAACAAAAGCCATACAATGAAGGGTTTGTTTGTTTCTTCCCCCAGGTGAGGAGACAGCAAGTTTACTCTGGATGCAGTGTGGTGACTGGATGAGATGGAAGGGCAACAGCAGATATGAAGAGACGATATAAACCTGATTTGGAGATTTAAGCTCTGATGACTGGTTAGACAGTAGCGCCAGGGAAAGTCAAGAAAGAATTGTTTTGAAGCAAGGGTGAGTGGTTTTGATAGTTCGGATATTGAGGGGTCAGGAGATCATGGAAGCAGGAGGGGTGCAGGGGAACCAACAGAAAATGTGAAATCAGGACCTGACTTCAAATCCTATGATTACTATTAACTGACAAGCTCCACACCCAATCTCTGAACTTCAGTTTCTTTGCCCTAGTTACTTCTCAGAGTTGTTTTGTGAGCCTCACATGAAGATGTACACGAAATCCATCTGAGAAGTATAAAAGTGTTACTGTGAAGCTGCTAATCTAGGTCTGAACTTCAGGGAACAAGGTTTTACTTATCTTTGTGTTTGTGCCAGAGAGCATAAGGCTACAGATAAAATTAAATCAGGTATTTCTTTATAGAAACATTTAATACGGTTACTGAACATTTCACACTGTTATTTAACTTCTGACACTTGCATGTATCATCTCTCTCGGGATATAATAACTGGTCTTGAAACATGGAATGTATTATCCAGAAGGTGTTTCGTTACTTTATTTAAATAATCTGCAACACTCTTCCTGAGAGGTGACTGAAGTATGTTAAAGTGTACTTGACTAAAAGAATACAGTCAACTTTTTGCTTACAGAGAAACAGCATCTCATTTTATCGTAACTTGTAGCAAAAGGAGTGTTGGACTAGAACTCAGGAGGTCTGGGTTTTAGTCCAATCTCTCTACTCTGAACCATAAACGAGGTTTCCTCATCTATAAGGAGTAAGTTTTTGTCTATGTATCAGGGGCCTTAAAAACGGGTATATAACATTTAACCCATTTCTGAGAAATGACCCTAAGTAAAACAATCTAAAGACCAAATACATCTGTAGGTAAAGCTATGAATTACGATTATTACTTACAGTAAATTGTTTTCTCATAAGAGAAATGAGCAAGTAAATTTTAGCCATTTATACAATGGAATGATGCGGCCTTGATTACATGTGGAGAAGTGGAGAGGCAGTGATGCAGGATGAAGAAGGTATTATGATTCATTTCAATTACATATAAAGATTTTAATAACTAATAATGAGTCTTTATACTTGGAATATATTAAAAAACACTCATAAGTTTTACTTGAGACTATACACAGGGAAAAAAATCAGATTGACCATCATTACTGGTAAGTCAACGTATTTCGCAAACTGTATTTACTTGATATTCTTACATTAAGTTTGTAAAAGTAAGAATTTGTGAACACTTCTCCAATGGCACATCTCATGTGACACTGTCATAAGAAGAACATTGGAAGGAACTAGGAAGGGTTAGCCCACAGAGCGTAAGACTGCAGAGGAGACAAAACGGTTGTTTTCAAACACTGGAAAGAATGTCTTCTACCAGGAGTTTGAAAACGTGGTCTTACTAGCGTTATCTGACAGAATCCTCAGAAACAGGACTTTCCTGCTCTTGCACAGGAACTTCACTCTGCCCAGACTGCTCTTGTCTCCACTCATGTGACTCGCTCCTGATTCACCCTTTAGTTCTCACCTCACACATTACTTCCTGAGAAAGACCTAGACTGAAATAGGCCCTTTTTAAAAGCAATTACGACATTTTATAGATTCATATTTTAAGGTCTGTATCTCTGACTAGACTGTAAGAGTTATGATCAATAATTAAAGGGAGGGCGGGAGAGAGGGAGAAAGGAAGGGAGGAAGGAGGGATGACAAGTAGGAAGTTACTCAAATGCTATCAATCACCTTAGTTAAGGGGTTTCATTAAGGAAGTTTCAGATGAAGAAATATGCCAATGTCAACTTTTAGGACTCATGATGGGAGATGCTACATCAGACCTAAGTCTGAGCTTAGTTCATCTCTGTTAATTCACCCTAGTACCAGTACCAGCTGCTGTGGAGTCAACTCCAACTCATGTAGACCTCATGCGTGTCAGAGTACAACTGTGTTCCATAGGGTTTTCAATGGATGAATTTTGGGAAGCAGATTGCCAGGCCTTTCTTCTGAGACATCTCTGGGTACACTTAGGCCTCTAACCTTTCAGTTAGCAGTCAAGCGTGAAGTGTGTTAGCTGTCTGCACCCCTCCCCACCCCCCCCAAAAAAAACCACCAAAAAACAAAAGACAAAACAAATCCATTGCTGTCGAGTTCGTCGAGTTAATTTCAGACTCATGGAGACCCCGTGTGTTACAGAGCAGAACTGCTCCATAGGGTTTTCTTGGCTGTAACTTTTATGCAAGCTGATCTCCAGTCCTTTCTTCTGTGGTACTGCTGAGTGGGTAAGAACCACCCACCTTTAGGTTAGTAGTTCAGTGAGCCACCCAGAGACTCCTAACCCAGCTTGCCTTCTCCTAATTAAGGTCACTATAATTATTAACTATCATTTGAGATGACCAAGAAAAAGTATCTTGAAAAATCCCTACAACCATGATTGTCATTCAGATCCTTATTAAATCTCACTGCCTCAAACCCCCTTTAATCTATACCACTCCTTCTGCTAATATAAATTCATTTTAACACTGCTCAGAGTCCACCGTCTTCTGAATGAACCCCAACGTCCTTATTCTGATACTGAAGGGTCTCCAAGATCTGGAAACAATCTACCCTTTCAAAATACTTCTCACAAATCCTACACGCCAGGACAAATGAGCTGCTTACAGATTTTCCTTATTTTGTTACAGTATTCCCTCTACCTCTAATGTACTTCCCAACCCGATCAAATTCCTGGATGTTAAAATGCTACTATATCCATCAAACCCCACCTCCTATCTCATTTCCTCCAGAAAGTCACCTAATTTCCTACCCTGGGAGTAAGTTTCACTCTTGAGTGCTCAGTGCTCTTTACACCTTTTTAAACAGCAGTTAACACCTCTAGTCTTAGACAGTAGTTATCTCCACATATCAGTCTCATGTTCAAGGAGCTTCGCGGTAGCTCCTTAAGCATTTGATCTTAGTATGATTCATTTTCTCTCTTTCTTTTGGAAGAAAATAACACTTTTTCTGATTATAAGAATATATGCTCATTACAGAAAACTCACAAAATACAGAAAAGCATAAAGAAAAATAACAGCTATAATTCCACCTCCCAGGAATAATGCGTATGTAGAAATAAAATATAAAATAGGTTAAATGTATTACAGATGACACAAAATATACGTACAGCTTCTCATTTGTAAAACAAACCAGAGCATACATTGAATCTTGCCTCAATCTTTAGTCATTTAATGTATCTTTATGACTGGTTTGTCTGGTTATCTCCCACAGTACATCAAATAGAAAGCTCTACTGTATATTTAGTTTTGGAAATTCAACTGTAGTGAGTCTATCCATTGATAAGAAACTATTGCTTTTTGGGGAATGATTAAATGTTGCTCAGTACTCTTTCCTGGTTTATTGATTCTCATTACTTTTTATATTTTCAATAATCCTTAGAAAACTGTGAGAGAGAACTCCCAGGTCTTGAATTTTAATGGTTCCCACCTAAAGAACACATCTTTAATTCACTTCCCATTAACCTAAAAAACCACAACTGAAAATGTGAGTCAGTATATTCTCATAGCACTTCACACCTTGCTATTCTATCCCAGGCTACTATAGGGGTTCTGTAAAAGCCATTTTTGACCTTTTCCACAATATTGCACACATCTGCTACGAAAACCCTGTGGCATCAGCAGACAGCCAATCCTAAAAGACTACCCTCAACATACACTGGCAAAGCTCTCAAGTAATTTAAGAGGCAGTCTTCTCTCTTGCTAAGCATCCTAGTGTGAATTATGTGGGGAAGTTAAAGACGACAATACAATCCCCACCTTTAAGGGGCAAAGAGAATTTTATCCATCGATCACCTACTGTAATCCAGGAAACATGCAAGATGCTTTATACATATTATATGACTGAACCTTAAAGAAAGATATTACATTCCTCTTTATAGAGGAAATGGAAGCTAAGAAAGGTTTAATGACTCATCCATTATCACACAAGCAAGCAGATGGTAAAAGGAGAAGTGACTCTGATGCCTTTGGCCCTTCCTACTATGCCCACCCTGCTTATTACTGCCCTGCTTATTACCACCCTGCTTATTACGTAAAGAGGGAGGGATGCACATGAATTCCTCCTGTAGACTCCCTCGCCACTATTATCTGAAAACCTGAGCTTCATTTTACTCTGATGAGTGCCTCCTAATACTGACAGATAACATGCATACAGAACAAAACTCAACAAGGAGACGGCTCCCCACATTTTCAACAGCAATGTGCATGCTCAGCACAAGAGTTTATACCATTTTCCAGAAAACACAAACTGCCTGAGCTACAGGAGCATCAACCCGAGACAGCATATTCCACCACCCTCTGATAAGTGGGTAGGTTGAGTCATAAGACAGAAAGAGAAGGAAGTTCTGAATTAATTTCACAGTCCTCCTTTCCCATACTAGACTTTTCTTTGAAAAATATCAGAAGAAACAACAATAATTCTCTGGGTTTTATGCCTATGTTTTAAATTTCCCAATAAGCAGTCAACAGTATGCAAATACGGAGGCCAAATACACCTTTGCCTCCCATCCCCTACAGGGGCTTTTGGGAAAAGGAATGGAGTAACGACAAAGTACTATCTGAGAGAAACATGATTATTGATGTATTTGTAAGTTAACAATTTTAATCACACGAAATCATTTTTCCTAAGGCAACAGGTACATATTCTGTTGAATATTTTGTTTTCTTAGTGGACACAGAATTGTAGTTGCCCTTTGACTTATCAATTTCAGTAAGCAAATTTCAATCAAGCTTAGATAAAATACACTAATCCTAAACAGGCCAGGTTTGTCACCTACCACTTCCCATAAGCTGCTTACCATGGTTTAAAAAAAAAAAAGAAGAAGAAGAAGAAGAAATTTTAAATTAAATGCCAAACAGTTGCAGACAGCACCTGTTTGGCTGATTAACTTGTAGACAAGCATTACAAATAAATCTGAGCCTGGTCTGCAGCAAATTAAATTCCACTGCTTTTAAGAACAAAGAATTCCTTGGCAAAGAGGATTAGCAACTTTACACCCAGGAATGCCAGTTTAATTTAATTGTTCCACAATCCAAGATTTAATATGCAAATATCATTTTGATATATAACAGTGAATTTAACAAAGTGAGGAAACAAATTCAATATACAACCAGACTGCCTTTTCTGAACTGTAATTATATACAATAAAGAAGCTGGCCGACTTCTTTTTTTCCCCCATCACTGGGATTGAATTCTATTAACATGAATCAGAACAAGTGTAATTAAAGGTTAAAAATTTTAAATGTATTCCAATTAAGGGTCTAAATAGCTGTACTATCAGAATACGCTACTTAAAACCGCACCTCAATGATCTTCTTGGCCTCTTTGTAATTTCCTGTTTGCAGGAAGGCGAAGAACAGATCATACAGCATCGTCATTTCACCTTGTTCTTGGCTCACAAAGTCCATCGCTAGAGAAGAAAGAAGAAAACATATCAGAAGAAAAAAATACACAGAAGCACAATAGGACATGAAGGTCTGGACCAACATACAACTTAAAATCAAATATTTAGAGTAACTTAAAAATTATAGCTGTATCAACCAATTTTCTGTTATCTTCCTTGGCTAACAGGATACATGTATGGCATTAAGGGCCTTCAGAGAGAACTGGTGGGGCTAAGGGCAAAACAACCCCCATAAAGGGCGATCACCAAGAAGTACAGCACAAAAATAACAGAGAGGCAACTTTTCAAAATGAAGTTATTTCAAAATGAACAATTATAATATTGAAAATCCATCTGATTTTTTTTTCCTTTTCAATTCAGAGTTATGACCAAGTTTCTCTGGATGTGTTTATCTTCACAGCAATGCATTAAGATTAAATAAGAGGGGAAAAACCCAACTACAGTAAGATATTAGGAGGTGACTAACCTTTCTGAATTAGATCAGTCTCGCCTTTCTCTATCAGCTTGCATAAGACATCATGAATCCTTGGTAGTATTTTATACTTTTCATAGCAGTCAATGGAGGCTCCAAGAGCAGCAGGTAAGTCATCCCTTAGAAACATCAACAGTGAATAATGAATAAAACAAATTTAATTCCGTTTAGACTCTCAGTAGTGGTTTGGAGAGATTAAAATGGACATGACTGAGCATTATTTAAGGCAGAAAACCACAAAGCCAAAATGGAAAAAAGTAGGAGAAACAATCCTCATATATAAACAATGTTCAGAATACAGACATTATTAGCAGTTCCCTGTTTTCTCTGCTTCCTATTTTATTACTTAGCTTGCTTCATGGTGCTTTTTAAAAGTCTAAATAGATGGAAGGCATACTCTGAATTTATTTTAAGTGAAATCTGATTTTATGTAATAAGCTGCAATAAGACCGCACTATTTCTAAAAGCAAGAACTATTGTCAAATATCTTTTCCAGCTACTTATGTACCTTCATAGCCCTCAACAATTTCAGATTTCAGAAACTTTATTAAACTTATATTAATAGCTATCAAGGAATTTTTGAGCACTTTTCACCTTTGTCATCATATTTTTGGATACTGTCAGCTTTCTGAGATAAGAAGATAGTAACCTCAGGATTTATATATATCAGGAACTTACTGTTGCTAAAACTAGGATATTTTTGTGGGCCAGTGAATTCTAAGAGACCTTAAAAATTTGTTTATTTAAAAATAAATTTTAAAAATTCCTTCCAGTTATAAAGACAAGGCTTCATTTATGTAGTGATTAGTTAAAATGATTTTAAAAATTAAGTCAGAGTTTCTTTAAAAAGTATGCAAATACATTCTTATGGGTCCTTGAATAGTACCTTTTTTTTTTCCCGTTAAAAGGAAAATGTCAAGTATGAGAAATACTGCTATGAAACGCAGGGCCTTGGGAGAGTAACAGGAATTATATGATCCAATTCCACAGGCCAGTCCTTTATTTTTAAATAGGTGAGGAAACTGAGGCATCTAGAGACTGGCTGATTTGCCTAAGCCTCCTAAGTATACAGAGCAGGCACTGGAAGCAGGACCCCAGACTCCCCATTTTCAGTTCAGCACATCTAATAAGACATTACGCTCTATTAAAAGCACCGTTGTTTGTTTAAAATAAGAAAGTGGTGCTTCTTGGGGTAAGAGACTAAAGAGTTTGGAAAAGAGTATGAAACACATAAAAATGAGGCCTGGTTAGAGGCAAGGACCAAAACACAACCAGCGACAATCAGAGACCTTTGTAGAGAAAACAAATTTCTTTCAAACATGCAACAGTTTTCAAAAGGAAGAAGCCCTATTTTCCACCAAAGCCCTAACATTTTTGTCCATTATACAAATGTTACGTTGCCCTAGGCTGAATTACTATTTTATCTAGACTAAGATTTTAAACTGTTCTAAAAAGTAAAATACTATGAAGACGAAGTGTTAATTTTATTGCAATAATACTGACACAGTGAAAATGAGCCTATCCTGATGGATCTCTACCTTTGCCCCTTAGTCAGCCCTGTTTACAGTACATCTTCCGGCACCCCACAGAGTCATTTGAATTTTTGTCGTTTGGGGTGAAGACTAAATTACAGGTTAATTTCAAAACCGCAAGTAGATGTTGCAGGCTAGATTACTGTCATACAAGAGAAATGCTACAGTAGCTACCGCACATGATACAAAGCTTTATATAATCAATATTTTCCTGAGCTTCCGACGTAAGTTCAGTTATTACCTTTCTACAATTCCATTTAATGGAAAACTACTAAAACTTTTAAGGGTAAAACTAACACATACTAGTTTTTTTTTTTTTAATGGCAAGATTTGCTTTTTTCAGATCAATTCCCAAACTAGAATAGTATTGTCTCAATTGTATTTCCCCTACATTAGGTCAAGGCTATCAATAAATGAAGAGAATAATTGTTCTGTCAATCAAAGAGACATGTTAATAGTCTTGGTCTCCAAATAAATGCTTCTGAAGATGATACGTGCTCAGAACAACAACAGAAAAGACAGGAATAGCAAAATGGAAATAATTCATATATTTGTTAGTAATTCTAAGAACAAATGTTACTCCTCTCAGGTTGCCAACATAATGAATTAGAAATCTATAATGAAAACACTTCAGACAAAGTATAGTGAAGGAAGAAATGAACTAAATGACCAGTCAGTTTTTTCAATCCCTAGTATCTACATTCTGACTCGTGGTTGATCACTTTAAAAAGCTGATCACTTTAAAAAGAGATAAAAACTTACATTTCTCACATAATTTGATGTCTTCATTAACCTTTATTATTAAAGCTTGAAGATTTGGGTGACAGAAAAGAAAAATATGAAGAAAGTATTATCTAAAATGAACACTGCTAATGCAGATAGTCATATCCTCATGACTTCTGGATTTCAATTCCAATTGATAAGTACTACATACAGCTTAGAAGGAGCAATGTAACACATTTCTTTCTAGAAGTGGTGATTAGAAGCAGATTGTCACAATGGCTGAACTCAAAGACCTTTGGGTTCCTTTCCAGTTCTAATACTGTAAGAGTCTATGAATTTGTGCTATCAGGTTCATCTACTCAAATATGTTTGGCACCATCAGAGAAAAACCATCAATGAAAGTGGTACTTTCACTGTCTGTTCCCCTTTTAGAATTAGGCAGGACGAAATCTAAGAACAGCAAAATACCAAAAGGAGAAAGGTGGGAACTACTTTATTCCTGAAACATAAGACACCATGTTACCAATCAATTTATTTCTAGCTTCTGTGACCTGAAGTGATCCTGTGATCTCCTTTGTACACTTCAAAACATTAAAACTGATTAAAAATCCTACTCTAAAATAACAACAATTTTTCAAAGAAATCTTGTTTTAGCATTAATTCTGGACTCCAAACTTTGATTGCATGCTTATTTCAGTATACACACATAGCTTCCATGCATCTAAAGCTAACTAAAGCTTTATATGCAAGTGAGTCACAGATTTTAAAAAGTCCACTCCTGATAAAAATTCAGTCACTGTGCTTTCAAACTTCAAATAACACTTAAAGAAAATAAACTCTGTAACATACTACTATGTCTTAAAATACCACTGTGATATTTTCAAAGACTAGACTCCAAAAAAAATTTCAATGGAATATATAACTTGCATGACTAAAGCTATATATACTAATACAAATTAAGCATTTATTTTAAAAAGTAATATTTTGATTGATGCAAATTAATATAAGCTCTACCAAAATTCTATGAACCTAGGAAATAAAGGCAAAATAGTATAAATATGATCCTGTAATTCTAAATTTTAAGAATACATATATATATAATAAGCTGAGCCCAGTAAGTAGTGTGAACACTTACAGAAGAATTCCATTTATTAACTGAAAGGTATCACTTAGCTCACATAAAAAAATCAAGAATCTACAGTTCACATTTTAAGGGAATATCATCATATATAAAACTACTACAAACTGTAATTTTTCATTATTACATGGAGGAACATCCAGAAAGGCAAGCTTGGAGCTCATCTGGCAAATCTAATGCTACCTCTTGTTTTAGTCCTTATTATGTAATTAAGCATGCTATAATGTCAATGACAGAAACACAAATCCTAGGTTAAGATGTAAGCTAACTGGATGTACATTCATATGATGCATCCCCTCATCATGAAAATATCTACATAAAGGTACCGGGAAACAAAGCACTCCTAACTCAAACAAATTCCTCAATAGGCATAACTGTAAAAATCACCAATGTGCTCCATATGATCTTGAACTGTTACAAGGAGAATGACCAGTGACAAATATCTATTCACCTATCAGCAGCTTTAAACTTAAATCTCTTTCCTTACAGTAACTTTCCAATCCAGAGAGTATACTTAAACAACAAAAAAGATGACAAATACTAAATTTTAATTGGAAGAAAGTGCTTCAACATTATGCACAACGTGTTAGTGAAGTGGCAATTTACCTAAAGGGCTTACTGACTGAAAAGCTCTCAAATCTGAAATCACTAGAGAAAAAAGGGGATTTGGGAAGAAAAAAAGTTTAAAACAAGAAGGAGGGGTGTAGAACAACAAACTAAAACCTCAACACCCTAAAAAAAAACTATTCTACAAATCTTACGCAGATGTTCAGTAGAGGGAGAAATCAATTCAGGAGCAACCATCATCTTCACAAAAATTACTGCTAAGAAAACCAGCCCTTGAAAGAGCTAAATGTTTTTTCTGTTCATCATCTATAAATGAGGAATCTTCAAGGAGACTGGTGTTGCAATTACAACTAATCCTCCCAAAAAAATTAACTGTGTTGAAGGCTTTGTAATTTCCCTAGGTACAATTTAGCTGTCACTTACTTTAAAATTTACTCAAACATGCGCTCGGAACAGCACTAACTTCACATGTCAAGTGCTTTCCAGCCAATTGAGTCTAAACTGGAAGTCGGTGTTAAACAACTGAATGATTAGACAAGATAGCTCATTTCCCTGCTCTTTTGTTCAGAATAAAATGCCACATTTACATTATCAGACTCAACAGGATTTTCTGACAGAGGGAGAAAAAACCCTACTGAACACTGTCCGTACTAAGCACATGAAGCCTGTCATTTACCAATCATCCTTCAAAAAGCAATAGCCATGAATGTAACTTAATTACGACCCAATGATCCTTGACGAAAAATCATCTTATCACTGTCCTGTCCCCCTAGGGCAAATGAACCACTTTCGTCCTTTGGTACTGATGATGCTAAATTCTTAATTGCAATAATGGAGTAAAAGAGCCAAACCTCCTTAATTTCCTTTTGGTACATAAAGAGTTTTACTCTAGAAGGCAAGCATTCCCACAAATAATAAAAGTATCTAGTACAAATGAAGATGCTAAAATTGAAGAGGGGTGTGTGTGAGTGAGACAGAATAACCAACATTTTAAAGTCTGATATTTCTCATTTATGTAACACATGAAAGTGTTAACAGTGAATTTTAAAACTTATATTGTGATAGGTTCATCTTACAGAAACTGTGATCTTTATGAAGAACTCAAGATTAATTTAGAAAGAGTTATGGGAGGATTATGCAGGCAGACCCTGGGTTACGAATGAGATCAGTTCCTAAATCAGTCGAATTTGTAGTAAGCTGAACAGGTACATATGGTTCTTATTTACATCAGTTAGTCAAATGTTTGCCTCAGTATATAGTATATATTTTACCTTTCTAAGCATACAAAACACTTCCAAACCGCACAATGTTTTCATTACAAAGTAGTGTGTGTGTTCGTTATCACAAACTGTTGTATTTATCTCAAATTTGTAATATAATAGGCTTTATGGAGTCCGTTCTTAAGTACAAGGTGTCCGTAAGTGGGATGTTTGTAACCCAGGGACTGCCTGTAAATACAAAGTCCATGGTGCATTTAAACGAAATGCATATGTGCATATACAGATTATAGCACAAATCGGCACAGCAAAATTCTTAATGACAAGCAGAAATTAAAGCTACTTTGATCATTTGCACTAATATAATCCAGCTCAATAGCTTCAGATATTTTTCATATGCAATGAAACCAAAATGGATTAGCCATAAAACAAGTAAACCTGGAACTGCATCACGTAAGTTTTTATGCTTTTAAATCTAATGGCCCAGATTTTATTAATTTCACTTCCTTTACTGTAACATAAAACTCTTTTAACCTATTTTAAAGCATTTCTTTCTTCCTTAATATTGAGAATCCATGTCATCTCCCTGAATCAGGCATGATTTCAATAAAAGAAATAAATTCTAAAATGAGATAGTTACAAATGAAAATAGTTAAAATAACATTCATTTGGGCTACATTTAGACATGGGACTTAGCGAACAATCTAATGTAAATGAAACATGAAAATTATTTTGTTCAACTGGTATTTCTCTTCTGTTCAATGAAATTAGGTATTATCAAAACATACAGAAGCAGATTAGTTTACCATGTCCTTTTAATTTTGCAAACCTGTTAATGTTTTGGATTTCCCTTAACAAAGGACTAAAAACAAAATGCACAGTTTGCATACCCACAAAGATTTTTTACATTATCCAAGTAACACAAACTGACAGAGTATTAATTTCTCCTGTGCTTGATCCAATGTATGAAAAATCAGTTCAAAATTAAAATCTACTGAATCATCAAGATTACCTAAGTAACTCAATCTCACCAATTTGTTTTAGAATTACAGTAATACATCAATATACATGTGAGATCCTCTTTAGAGACTTCTGCAATGACATCCCCAAAAAGATTTTGTATAATGTTCAGAAATGTTTTTCATAATTTTATCTGAAGTTTGAATAAATAAGGCTCATTTACCAGATGAGCTCATACCTGCTGAAGTCAACTTACACGGTATGACCGAAGATTAAACATATTTAATCAAATCAAATACATGTGGACTTTCTGGCAGGGTAGTTAATCCTAGTAACTAGAATACCTGTCATGATTCTGAATTCATTAGACATCTTCATTCATTTGGGAAAAATATAATGGAAAAAAAGTTTCAAAATCCATTTTTCCTCCAACGTTTCCCAGACTAGGAGTGCCACCACCATTTTCTGCAATTTTGTAAATATGAAACTTTATCTGCTTTTTATTATTCTCATGGCTTTGAACAGTCAACAAAGTCTTTTTATTATCATAAATGAAACTGAAAGAACTTGCCATGGGGGAATGCCTCTGAAAAGCAAAGACAGTGAAAAAAAAAAAAAGCCTAGACAAATAAAAATAATTTCTATATGTATCTGAAGTAGTAAAGAGACCATCAAGGAAAAGTTAATAATTCAGATTTCTTTAGTTCAATTAAGGACAGCCACATCTTACTGAGATGTACAAATACCTGAATGTACTGTGTAATCCAGTGGGAAGCACACAGCAGCCAACTACACTACCCTGGAGCAACTCAACTCCATGCTGTTCCCATTTTCACTTGGGTAAGCACTCCTCATGAGCCCCATCTGCAGACCTCTTTAGGAAAACTTTTATGTCTCCTCTGTCATCAAAGTATTTCTAGTTGTAAGGTATCTTTTTACCAAGGCCCGGTTTTCATTGCTAATTATTTTATTTTTGCCCAGTAGTGGAGGAGGGCCTAATTCTTCTGGGCACTGGGCCCATTTCTTTCAAATCCCTATACAGAGCTCCACATGCAATTTGCAGAGATGGGTCTTTTAAACAATCAAAAAAAATTCTAGTAGGAAGCATATTAATTATAGGATTTCTATATAAAGTTGGCTGTGAATATGAGCACTCAATAACACAGTAATTGTTTGAATCACTATTTCTTTAAAAGGATGTAATGCTGAGATTGTGGAAGTTAAGATTTGGCCAATCATCTAACTTGATAACTGTTTTATGATTGAATTGTAATGGAATTATTCCATAAACATGTATGTATATGTGTGTGTGTGTGTGTGTGTGTGTGTATTTATACACACATTCCCTACCACAGAGGTAGTAAAAGAGATGTTTCTTTTGCTATATTTTTTACTCAATTCTAAATCATATTCAATTAATTATACCCACTAAAAATAAAGAAAACCTAACAGAAATTTGGGAAGAATAAGACAACTGTCAAGATATAGCTGTTATTTTTCTCCTGGCACTCGTAGGGAAACATCTATACTAAAACCAGAAAATCCCATTCACAAAACAAGCAGATGACAAAGCTGCATTAAGCCATGGAAAAGATGACTAAGAGGTAGGATCTCGCAAACTACACACACACACCAAACAAAAACAAACCCAAAAGGAAAAGAAGATAACAAAGTATGCTTTATTATCGTGCTAAAACGTTTTACTCATTAGGGTAGACTGATCTGATTTACACCGCAAACAATACCTTCAATTAGGCACCTACTTGAGCATTTGGAATGGAAAAATTTTCAAGCTCAGTAAATCTCAACAAAATTCATTTTTTCCTATAATGCAGAGACATCTTCTAAAACATTTATCAAATCTAGAATAACTGTACCGATACATGCAGTTAAAATATAATACCATATACAGAAAAGGAGCACTGAAGAGATGCTTCTACTTTATTACCAAAACAGTCATGATATATAACCAAAAGCCAAAGAGGGCCTTCTTTCTTATATTTATTAATCATTAGCTAAAAGCTGGGAAAAACTAGACTCAGTTTCATGTAATAATATCATCACATGCCCTGAAAAAATCATCATAGTTCATTCTGTTGAGAAGTAAGCCACAGGACCACAGGACTCCAGTGATCTTAAAGGTCACCAAACCAGACCCATTGTTGTCGAGTTGATTCCAACTCATAGCAGCCCTGTAGGACAGAGTAGAACTGCCTCATAGGGTTTCCAAGGAGCGGCTGGTGGATTCGACTGTCAAGCTTTTGGTTAGCAGCCGAACTTTTAACCACTGTGCCACGAGGGCTCCAAAGGTCACCTAGAACACATAAATCCTCTTCTTTCTGTGGCAAATAACCTCCAAAGGCTTCCATGTCACCACAGTGTATTTACAAAGTATAATCACAAGATCATTCGACTCATCCTTTCAATGGTAACGTTTAAAATTCAAAATTCAATTAACTTACTTTTCCAGATACAAAGTGACCAGTGGGGAACTTATGGTAGTGGATGGTTTTGCTAACCCTAGAGTCACGATGGCTTCATGCAGCTGTTTTACTGTTTCAGCTTCACCTCTCAAAGCTGCACCATTGAGGATGTGGAAAAAGGACAGGACTGTTTCGTCTTTGATAACAACATCCTTCTCTTTCATCTCCTTTAGAATGTTAACAGCATCTACAATGCAGTAACACAAAAGACCCTTAGGTAATTTCACGTAGGGAAAACAAACTGCTATTAAAACAGCATTTCAAGCCCAGCAGGAATGTAAATTCTAGTGTATAATGCCGATTTCAAGTTAATTACTACTTGCATTTCTAAACGAGACTACAATTATAAATCCACAATAGCATGGTTTTATCATTTCCCTGCAACTTTGACTACAAATTATAGATAGGGACTGTGTGCCCACTCTGCGCCACGTAACCCTGTATGGGCTGCCCTATAGCTGTAAGATCCTCCTAAATGGATGCTTTTATCGTTCAGTGCTAACATCTGCTAAATCACACCATTGTTTCTTCAGCAGATGGCTTGTCAGGAGGCCAGATAATAAAGATGTGTTTACACTGTATATACAGCCAGACTAATGGTCTGATACCGATAGGGCCTGTTTGCTATGTCGATACTAATTAGCCAAGCAGAGCCAATGAAAGCTTTCCAAAAGACTGCATGTTAATACATTAGGTTCATTAAGCTTCATTAGGAAGGCAGAAACAAACATTTTAGAATATGGAATAAGTGCATTTTTATAACGTTGTTCTTAATTATTGCACAGACAAAATGTTTTGACCGTTTTACAAAAAAGTGATTTAAAATAAGCAGGCTAATCCTTATGAAGAGTTTTCTGTGTTAGAGAGTCTTCCTAAGAAAATCATTCAATATTCAAATAAAATATTTTCTCCATGCCTTTTTCACTATAATAAAATTAAAATGAGCTTACCTAGGAATAAAAGGAAGAGAAGGATAAAAAGGAAGTTTGAAAATAAGTCCAATCAAAAAGTTAAGAAACATGCAAACAGTAAGAACTTATCATCAAGTGTAATTAATTAAGAGGCTTGGCATTATCATAACAAGAAAATCAGACTATGCAAATCAGCTATATAAGCAGCGATGCTTTTTCCACGAATTTCTAAACAAAAACTTACTAAAGTATTTACTTCATTAATGTTATTAAAACTTAATACAAGGGCTACTGCAACATTCAGATTCTTATAGAAAAGGTTATGTTTATAGGTTTTATATTCAGCCTTCAGACCTTCTTAAGCAAAAACAAAGCCATTAGTCCAGGCACCTAAGCAAATTGTGCCATAAGTCATGATCTTCAAACTCAATCCAAACAGCAATGCTAATAAAAACTAGCTGCAGAAATGCAAAAAGCACTGAGCTGTGCAAATGTAAATGACAAGCTTGCCAATCCATTAAAACTAATGGCCTACACTGCCCATGCAGCTCTGGTTGGATTCACATGGAAATTTGTATGCAAAGTGTTCAAGCACTTTGCAGGACATGATATACCATTAATATCAATTCACGTTATTCCAGTGGCAAGATACTGGCATCACGTATTTCCTTTATATGCCCAGGCTTACCTTGGAGCTTGCCATGCTTTCCCAATACTCTTACGAGGTCTACGTATTTTCTGGTGTCTAGGACAGCAGATGAATCTAAATGGTCACTAAAAATTAAAGCCAAATTTATATAATGTTAAAAGTCGATTAACTGCAAAAAAGGATTCCAATATCCATCTTATCACTTTTCATGAACCCATCAGAAGTTCGCATTTAACACTGGCCCCTACACTTCAGTTAGGATTTATTTAAGTCATACACAAATGCATATGTAGTTACATTCAAACTGACAAAAGTAAAACTCTACAAACACTACGTACATACTGTATCATCAATTTGCAAACAATACTAAGAAGAACCTCTTTGGCTTCGTGATAATTTAGGTGATTCTAATTTCATTATGAACATTGAAATCTCAGAAAGGTGTATCAGGATAGGCAACTAAAGACACCCAGGAAAGGGACAGGATTTTGTTTACAGTGCAGTGTAGAAAGGAAAATGTTTAACAAGCCTTATGAAAGTCACGATCTCCACTGTTGTGATACACACTTGGCTATAAAAACTGAAATGTCTTATCATACGTCAACAAAGACATCTTGCTGAAAACAAGCCATAATTCATCAAGAGCCTCACTTTATGAAACTTTAAAAACACTGAGAACAAAGGAATTCCTAAAAATTATTTAAGAAAGTAATATTCAATCTACTTGAGCCAACAAGGACTGTATATCAGCATAAATCTTGAAGACTTGATTCAGTGCCAGGGTACTCACAATTCTTGTTTCAGGCTCAATGCATCCTCTGCATTATCATGTCGACAGCACAAACTTATTAAAGCTGCATAGCCACCGACAACCATGTCCGACTCATATTTTGTTTTCATTTCAAGGGCTTTTTGCATATTCTAAAACGAAGAATAGAAGCAAAAAAGAAGGAAGACATGAATATAAAGGTAAAAATATCAAACTTCTCATTTTAATGTTCAGAGTTTAGAAAAAGTTAACAGTACTTTAAAAATAAATGGTTTCATGTTCTCAATTGATCTTCCTCCTCGGTATTTTTATTCACTTTTAAAAAGCAAGCAAGTCAGATATAAGCGTAGAGTTTAAGCTTTTGTTATCTGCAATGCAAAATAGGCCATTATTTATACCAAATTTGATGTTTTAGCTTCGTGTACTGTTGTTTTTTTTTAAAAAACGACTTCCAGACTAAATATTTACCAAGCCAGACCCTACTCACAAACTAATTTCCATACACAGAAATATACATCATTGCAAAGTTCCTTGCAGTCTAGTTTAAAAGCCACATAATGTGAAGAAATATTTTAGAATTTAACAGTAGCATGTTGTAATCTAAAATCAGCTATGATATGTTTTCCCTTAAACCACAGGCATATGACCAAATCATACTGAACTAGAAACTGAAAAACAAAGTCTAGTGATCTCCCACAAATTGCAGACACACACTACAATGAACACAAAGTACAGCTGGACGGACGCCTGCTGAAAGAAGGCAAAAGACCCTTTATCTCAGAAAGAGCTTTTTTACAGCAGGAAAATGGAATTTCAATCCCTGCATTAACAACCTAGTAATATTTGACTTGCAAATGACTACTGCCATGTATCAGTTGCTTGACAATCTCGATATAAGAGACCGGAGCCATGGCTTGAAAGGACATTTGGCATGTATGATAAACCTATCACGGCTGTTACTATCATTCACTTTGCAGATTATTGTAAACAAACTACAGCAACCCGAAAACATGCCATTCAAGGTGTAGATGAAATTAGTTAACCTTTCATTTAATTGCATTCTTCACAGGCATGACTTACAATAATTAATTGTAAAAATCATAAATATTGTATTGGTTTTACTTATTGTTATCTATAAAGTTTTTTTTTTTTTTTTTTTTTTTTTACTTTAATAGCCTATTTAAAATACTAAAACAAATGTTACCTCTTCTGAACACAGCAATAATATGAGTTGCTTTAGGACATCTCTTATAGGTTGATTTTCAGCTTTCAGTTTTTCAAGTGTAGACTCCAAATCAGATGATGTAAGTTGCAAAGTCTACAGAAATGGGTGGGGGGGAGAAGAAGTTTACTAAAAAATAGAAAATGTGCCCTTGTCACTCTTCCCTTTAAACTGACCTTCCTTGCTACTTTCTTAAATGTCATAAACACTAGCAGGGATGCTCATCTGGAGATTTGTTGATGGACTCCAGGGGCTTACGATCTCCTGAAATTTTACGTGAATTTCTTACATACGTTGATTTTTCTCAGATGGAGAATAACATTTACCAACTCCTCAGAGGTATACAAGATAATAAAAATATTTGGAACCACCAGTTTTGTAAGGAGGGCAGCCTAGAATTCTCATTAAATCTGGCTCTGACAGCATGTAGAATCTATTAAAAAAACCTACTTACTTTTCGAGAGTCTATCTTCTCTCTTTCAACCAACATATTAACATCCTGAAATTAGAATTTATATTAGCACAGAATTAGAAAACACATGGGAAAATACAATAAGAAAAGCCAAAAACGAATTCTGAAAGTCTAAACTCATTTCACTGCTAATTTTTATTTCCAAAATTTTCCAGAAATTCAGTTCATGCTTTATAAACCATTGTAATTGTTTTAAATATATTGTCCCATATATAAATAGTACTTACCAACAATCAATGAAAAGCCTTGTTTTAATGGTTATCATTTAAGTAACTTTTTTTAGCCAAAGGCATCATATTTCAATAAAATTGTAACATGTTTGTATATACAAATTAAGCATTTAACAAAGTTGATTATTATTTCAAACACACCTTAATCAATTCAGGAACATGATAGATATCTAGGAGATTACGAAGGCCTCTGTAGATATTTTGAGAAATTGTTATATTCTGTATAAAGGGAAGAGAGGGGGGAAAAGTGAATTTTAGATAACCAAATTGAAATTTGTCTAACAGACATTATCTCAGACATAATTTAAGTTTCCAACTCTTCCATGTCATTGAGAAGTGGGCTGGTTGTACTTAAAAGCAGCAATTTCAAATCTAATAGATACATGTCAGGCAGAAAAGGCATTCTATAGCAAAAAATGAAATAGTACCATCTTCTTCAGCTGATGGAAGTATTGTCTCAAATGTTCCTCCTTGGCCTGTACCTCTGAGTCACTCATGCTGTCAATCAAGTTATAAAGAAAATAGCCAACAGCTTCTGTGGAAAAAAACAAGAGAAAGCATTCCACTAAAATTACTGAGACTGTCATGTTATCAAGATTAATTTATAAGAAATCATTTTGGTGTGAGATGTCACCCTGATGAGAGGCTCTGAAATGGCAACAATGATCACTGAGGCATAGAGATTATGTGGTTTGGGAGCACATATCTAACTGGTGAGTGAAAGGAATATTAATTATTTTCAGACCGAGTGACAGCTTTTCAGTACTGAATCTTACTTCAATCTATTTTTTTCCACCATTCTGTGACAGAGTGGTCCTGCCCAAGGCCTTACCCCTTTCCTGTCCAAATCACAAGTAATGAGAACAAATTATGTCTTGTACACATTTCTGTACTAATTTTTTTGTGTGAATAATATTTAGGGAAACACATAAAATTAAAAAGGATTGTTAAATGTTAAGTATAGAAAGTTAAATAATTTTAATAAGTAGATAGAATAATCCTGTGGAGAGCCGCCTATTAGCCAATGAAAAATTGAGATTAACAAAGAAGTTTTGTAACAACAGTAATTTTCCTATGCATTCAAGCATAAAACGTATAGGGCCGTGTGTTAATACCTAGGAGAGAAAATGTGAACTTTCAAGATGGGTACTTTCTTGTAAAACGTCATATATTCGAGGCTTCATTATATGGAAGAGGAAAACCATCCAATGTCAAAATAACGTATTCTGGCTAATAAAATATATTTAAGTAGGAAAAAAGCCCCAAGACCTCTTCACTGCTTTGTGTATTTAAAATTAACTATACCCTGCAGAACACTAAAATCACATACACACCAATAATTACTGATTTTAAACCCTGTTTCCATAGACGCTTTAAGAAGCATTCCCTCAACAGCTGAAAAGAAAAAGTATTTCAACCCAGCCTTAAAAAAAATAATTACAATAAAATACCTCATACATCTCAAAATGTTGTGTTATCAATATAAAGGTTTATAACCAAATGTTTTCAACTTTCACTTTCAAAAAGAAAGCGTTTACTACTGTAATTCCTCTAGCCCATCATTACCCAGAAGAATGGATTTATGGATAAGTTACAATCATCGAAATTGAAACACTACCCGTTGGTCCTACAGGCTCCTGGCAATAACGTCCATCCTTGTACAACAGTTCTGTTATCTGGTAAGACAGAAAATTTATACTTTGCAGCAAGAGAAACAAACAAGAACAAATACAACCTGAAATTGAATTCTTGAAATAATAAAGCCTTTCCCCAGTAAGTATTATTCGACATCACAGTAATTCAACACCACCCCCACTTGCCAGGAAAATAGTTTTGTTTTTTAAATAAAGCGTTAGTCTTTTAAAAACAAAACAAACTCATGCTGAAGAAAAACTGCAATGTTTTATGAAATGTCAGTCTCTAATCTGATTTGTTCATGTCATTTTAAATGAATAGTTGTAAGTAGGAAATAGCTTATAGGAATTATCAACCAAAATTATTTCTCATCATACTGTTTTTGGTCTTGTTGAAACTGGACCAGTTTTCTCCTTTTAAATGATGTTGTACAGAAATAAGAAGATGATAAAATATCCTAGAGCACTAAATCATTTTTTCCACTTACTTTAATGGCACTAATCCAAAAGGAGTAAGAAATTCTAATGTGTTTGTTCTCATGGATTCTCATCAATTAAATCCACAGTCACTAAAAGATGTACACATAGCCTACTTTTAAACATTTATTCTACTGGAAAAATTTTAATTAAAAAAAATTTCCCAATGTGCATTTTATGATCAAAAATATTACTTTTGGAACCACTTTAATGTTTTGCATATTCCAAAATAAATAGATGGATAGACAAACTGTATTCACTAGGATGAGGAAAAACCTTAAAATGAAATATAAACAAACTTTAGTATAGTCCAAACGAATAAAATAACCACACTGAAGGAAGAAAAAGAAAAAAAAAAAAATAATGAACCTAAGTAACTTTCATATACAGTATCTGACTACGTATCCTCAGGCTGAAGATAAGAATGATAACATATAGTTGCTTTTCAAAGTGATACGGGTTAGAAATTCTGAATTATTTTTTGTATATACTATGACTGAGCAAATAAGCTTTTAAAACAGTGCCTGGCATGTAGTGTGCGTGCTAACAACTCACAATTACAGCTACTTCTACTATTTATTTGCTAATATGGAAAATCTGGTAAAACTGACCATATCGTATTCACTCCACCATGCAAATTATGTTGCATTTAATGGCAATTCAAAGTGTAATCAAGGTAAAAACAAGAACCTTTTAAGCCTACAAACTATTCTGTAACTAACCCAGACACATGTAGAAGATACCAGAAGTTATAGCCATACGTTAGATATAAGACAGCCACTTTCAATCCCAAATTTTCAAAAAAGCCACATTTAATGAATAAACCAATGAAAAGCTCTGTAATTAAAAAACTATATCCCAACCATATATTAGAACTGACCATAATAGTTTGGATGGCAATACAAGAATACTAAAAATAGAATTGAATAAAATTTGGATTTTATGAAATATATAAATTTGGAATCTCAGCTGATAATGTGTATTTTATTAAGATGCAAATCGTTCTTAGAATTCAGCATAACGATAGTGTGCTTCCTGCATAAAATCAGTTGCTATTTTTAAAAAACAGCAGTTTAAAGTTTGTCTGCATATGGTTCCTATATATAGATGCATATGTGTACACACACACACTTATATTTGAAAAATTATTAAACAGGTATGGCAAATGTCACTGCAATGATGTTAATAGATGTCTTCTGGAATGGCTGAAAACCTCATGAAGAATTTAGGACAAAAGTCAAGGACTACTTTAAAAATAAATTTTATGTTCCAGGAGAGTTTAAAACTACCAGTTTCAAGGTTTTAAATTCACAAACTTTTAATAGCACATCATAAAGGTGCAAAGATCTTATAACTTTTGTTCTTAATGGCTTTTTATACATCACTTTATGATTTGCAACGTTAGCAGAACTTACCTTGCTCCAAAGATTTATATCCACACACCTGCAGAGGGCAGCAGAGGATTTAAAAATGAAATAAAACTCAGAAGTTTAAAAAACATTTTAGGTTACAATGCACTAGGAATTACTTTATGTACACATTATGTACAGATCAAAGTCTTTGAATAAATAAACAAATAAATGTTTCAAAAACTGAGCTAAATTTTCAGGACACAGTAATTGGGAAGGCTGACCCTCACCCATTTCAAACCATCAAAATAAAGACTGATTTGGGTAAGAATAACTCCTAAATCTAGGGGGTTTGAGACTGTTAAGGAGTAGGATATTTGCATAGTCTCAAAATGTTCGCCATGGAATGCTTATTACATGTAACTGACAAATACTAACTATATAAGCGAGAAATCAAACAGCACCTTGACCAAGGGATCAACACTGACACCACCAATGAGACAGGCGTTGTGTGCCTTTAGACATAACTAACTCTCTGAGAAGGACAGTCACCCACATTGTCTTCTAGCAGAGGAGGCGTAACTTGAAACTAACCATAGGGAACCATCATGAGGAAAATTCTATAAAATAACTGGTCTGTATTCCTCAAAAGCGTCAATGTCATAAGAAACAAAGGCTGAAGAACTCTTCCAGGTTAAAGAAAACTGTAAAGAAAAATGTCAACTAACATCCATCCCTGAACTGGATTCTGTAGAGGGTAAAAATGCTAAAAATGACATGACTGATAAAATTGGAATACTGACTATATTAGATAAAAAATTTCATCAACGTTAAATTTTCTGAATTTGGTAACTGCACTGTTAAGAAGCCCTTGTGGCACAGTGGTTAAGTGTTCAGCTGCTAACCAAAAGGTAGGCAGTTCGAATCCATCAGGAAACCCTATAGGGCAGTTCTAGTCCGTCCTATAGGGTCGCTATGAGTCACAATCGACTTGACAGCAGTGGGTTTTGGGTAGTTGTGTAAGAAAATATTCTTGTACTTTGGAATTACAAATTGATGTACTAAAGAGTAAAGGGGCATGATTTATGTCATCTACACTTATTTGTGTGTGTGTATATGTGAGTGTGTGTATCTATATGTGTATATGTATGTATATACAGACAAATTACAAGATGGAGAAGGAATAAATAATGTGGCAAAATGTTAGAAGATGGTGAATCTGGGTAAAGGGTATACAGGAGTTATCTTAATACTCTTAGTTTTCTATACACTTGAAATTATTACAAAGTAAAAGCAAAAAGCATGGCTGACCCAAATTTTACCTGTTTAATAAACCATCTACAAATCGGGACAACCAATGAACACAGGATCTCTGTGTACTATCTTTGTAACTTCTTGTGATTCTATTTGGCTTGTACTATTTTGAAGCTTGAGTTTAAGATTAACAAGTATTCTTAATTCAAGCACATAATTTACTTGAAGAAACCTAGTTATATGTTTTAATGGTAATTATACAATGTAAAATACATACATACATATTCACAGGCCCTTTTAAACTTAAAGTTGGACAGTTTTGTGTAGACAAAGTTGTAATATAGGGAGTTAACAGGGCATTTATTTTTACTTTTAAAATATATATGGAAGGAACTACTGATATGTGAAACAATCTGGATGAATTTCAGGGGGTTATGCCAAGTGAAGAGAAAGCCAACCTTAAAAGATCACATACTGTCTGAGTCCATTTATGTAACATTTGTGAAATGACAAAATCATAGACACAGAGAACAAATTAGTGGTTGTCAAGGGTTAGGAATGGCAGGAGGAAGGAGGGATGGGTGTGACTATAAAGAGGTAGCACAAGGGGACGCTTGTGGTGGTTACACAAATCTACACGTGATAAAATGACAGAACTATACACACACATTGTACCAGTGCCAGAATCCTGGTTTTTATATTGTACTAGTTACATAATGTAACTAGTTACATAAAATGGGAGAAAGATACATAGGCTGTCTGTACACTATCTTTGCAACTTCCTGCGATTCTATTACCCGCTCCACCCTCCCCCCCGAAAAAAAAACAAACCCATTGCCGTGGAGTTGATCCCAGCTCATAGCAACCCCACAGGACAGAGTAAAACCGTCCCATAAGGTTTTCAAGGCTGTATGTAATCTCTACGGAAGCAGACTGCCTCATCTTTCTCCCGTGGGGTGGCTGGTGGATTTGAACCACTGACCTTTTGGTTAGCAGCTGAGCAATTATTTCAAGTTAAAAAATTATGTATTAAAAAGTCATGTTTCTGTGTCCTTCTGGAATATGAGGAGAAAATGCTTTACAGTGACAGTAAGATACAATAAAAACCTATGTTGACAAAAATTGTTTTTTTTTTTTTTTTTTTTTTGATTAGGCTGGAAAAAGCTTTATTTCCAAGGAATGTTAGTCTGTAGATGCTTACCCCATCAAAGGAATAGGGGGAGAAATGAGGGAAATCAAAGGGTTTGCAAGGAAATGAGGGCAATGGCTAAAACTGCACAATACAAGCGGCAAGACTTGCAATGGTTCTTCTTCACCTTTTCTGTATCACGGACCTCTTTAGGAATTGGATGACTTCCTCTACTCAACGACTGTCGATTTTGTCAGGTGTGATAATACTACGATGATTGTTTCTTTTAAATAGGTTTTGAGATGTATCCAAAACAAACCCTGTTGCCATCGAGTTGATTCCGGCCCACAGTGACCCTATAGGACAGAGCAGAACTGCGCCATAGGGTTTCCAAGGAGCCGTTGGTAGATTCGAAATGCTGACCTTTTGGTTAGCAGCCCAGCTCTTAACCACTGTGCCACTAGGGCTCCTTGAGATGTATACTAAAGTATTTATAGGTGGAACAGCAAGACATCTGTTATTACTTTTAAGCAGTTCAGGAAAAAATGGATGGAGCAGGAGCAGGTGGATGAAACAGGATCTCCAAAATTGTAACTGTTGAAGCTGGGTGATGGGTACGTAGGGGTTCTACTTTCATGAATGTTTAAAAAAGCCATAATAAAAAATAAACACACACTATCTCTGGTCTAAATTTTGACGCATACCTCCACTGAACCTACTCTTGCTAAAATCACCAAAATCTAAACTTGAAATTCAACGAACACTTTTCATCAGTCCTCTTTGACCAAGTTTTTTGGATTTGTGTTGTTTCTGACCATTCTCTGCTAGCTGATCCTCTTTCCTCTTGGTGCTCTTCAATGTCTTTCAGAAATTCTCCTTCCTACCTGCTCCTTAACAGCGATCCGTGTACTTGGTTCTAAGTGCACTATATATTTCTTTTAAGACAATCATGCATGTAGGTATTTAAATTCCGTTTCACAGATGAGGAAAAAGACTTAGGAAGGCTAAGTATCTTCACCTGGAAGTCTGACAGGTATCTCAAAAGGCACCTCAAAGGAACCTCTGCATTGTTAATCATCTCTTAATGTTGCCCTGCCTCCTCAACTACCTTCCTCTGCAGCCTTCTAATATCCCCTCCCTGTCAATTTTCTCTTCATCAGGTAAACATTTCAATAGCTCAACACCATCACTCACAGTTCAAACCTCATACCTGAGAATGAAACCCTTCATGAAGAGGCCCAGGCTACAATTTTAGCTTTATTTCTTGTCATCATTTCATGGTTTCCTGGGTTACTAGTATATCAGTCTACCTACAGACACCCACATGTACCATTGTCTCAGCCTCAATGCCTCAGTACTTGCTATGCCCTCTGCCTGGAGTGCTCTTCCTCCCCCTGGACAAATTCTTACTCATCCTTTAATACTGAGCTTAGCATCTTCTCTGCCCTTCTTGCCCTGACCCCACCCCTCCACCAACCTGGCAGAATAAGAAAGAACTTTCTCCTCTACGAACCCATAAATCCTTTACCAAGACTACTTTACAGCTGTTTTCTTATCTTCCAGTCTCCAACAGACTATGACCTCCTTGAGGGCAAGAAGTTTCTTATTTACCTATGAATTACCTATTATCTAGCACTCCTAGCCTTTGGCACACACTATTAAGAGAGAAAGTTTTCTGAGCACTCAGAAATGTATTAAGAACTTCATTTTCTTAATGGTCACAATATCTCTGAGTTAGGTACAATTATCAGAGCTATTACAAACTAAAGGAACCCTGGTGGCACAGTGGTTAAGTGCTCAGCTGATAACCGAAAGGTCGGTGGTTTGAACTCACCAGCTGCTCTGTGGGAGAAAGATTTGGCAGTCTGCTTCCATAAAGATTACAGCCTTAGAAACCCTATGAAGTAGTTCTACTTTGTCCTACAGGGTTGCTATGAGTCGGAGCTGACTCAACAGCAGTCAGTTTAGGTTTTTAATTATAAAGATGAAGAAACTGAGGGACAAAGTAGTTAAAACGTGCCCAGCGGTTTTGTGGGTGCAAAAAAGAGAATGTCAAATCCCACATCTGTGGAGACGGACTTGACTATCTTTCCGTTAACCAATTTATACAGCAGAAACTTCAAGGGCCCAGGATCTGCATTACAAAGGGAGAAGAAAGAGGCTAAGTAAGTAGGTCCCTAGATTCCCTCCCTCAGTCCTGCAGCTGGAATACTGCCCCTTTCCCGACCAAGTAGAAATCTGGAGGTTTCTTCTCTAGAGTCTCGGCACAACTGAGAATGAAGTAATAGCAACCACTAAACAGGAGCCCTAGTGGCACAACAGTTAAGCACTCAGCTGGTAACGAAAGGTTGACAATTTGAACCTACCCAGCAGCTCTGTGGGAGAAAGATCTGGCAATCTACTTATGTAAAGACTGGAGCCAACAAAACCCTATGGGGCAGTTCTACTCTGTCAAATGGTGTCACTATGAGTCAGAATACACTTGACGCCACCCAACAACAACCCGCGGTATACGCTAAACACAGGGGTCCTCAGCACTCTCCTCATGCAGGATCCAAAAGACTTTTCACTAGGGAACGTCACCATCCTAAGAGGAAAGACACGAAGATACCGACACTGGCAATCTCAACAGGCCACACATAGACAGCTTTGATAACCCTACAGGGAAGCTCCAAGTCAACAAGCCCCACTAACACACTCAGAACTCCCAATGGTGGCACAGCTGTTAAGAGCTATGGTGAGCTACAGCTGCTAACCAAAAGGTCAGCAGTTGGAATCCACCAGCCGCTCCTTGGAAACCCTTATGGGGCAGTTCTACTCTGTCCTACAGGGTTGCTATGAGTCGGAATCAACTCGATGGCAATGGGCTTTTCTTATTCTTAATCAAGAATATATTAAAAAATTTTAAACTCCCTCCCAAAAAAAAGACCAGATTTACTGGCCTAAAGAATACTAGAGAAACCTCAAGAGTGTGGCCCCCAGACACCCTTTCAGCTCAGAGGTGAAGTTACCTTCGAGGTTCGATGTTAAGCCTGGGAATGGACAGCCCAGTAAAACTAAATGGGACTAACGAGGTACAGGAGTCCGGTGACAAGGGCCAGAAGGCAGAGGGGGAGTAGGAAACTGATGATAAGGAACACAAATTGAATAAGGACACTGTCGATGTATTGTGAGATTGTTGACCACTGCTATAGGGCAACATTTGTAGTAACTATTAAATGGGAGGCTGTTTTGTCCTGTAAGCCTTCATCTTTGGTGAGAATGGCAGCACAATTGGAAGAGCATAGTCAATATCACTTAAATGTGTAAGTAAAAAGTTTTGAAATGGTGTTAAAATAAAATTTAAAAAAAAAAAAAAAAAAAAAAACCAAATGAGACTAAAGAGGTACAGTAGTCCAGTGACAAGGTCCAGAAGACAGAAGGGTACAAGGAAGCCCCCTGGTGATAGGGAACACAAGGTGGAATAAGGATATTCTTGATACGCTGTGAGATTGTTAACCATTGTCATAGGGCAACATGTGTAGTAACTGTTAAATGAAAAACTATTTTGTTCTGTAAGCCTTCACCTTAAGTGAGAATAACAGCACAGTTGGAAGAGCGTAGTCAATGTCACTGAACTGTGAATGTAGAAATTTTTGAAACGGTGTATCTTTGGCCATCTGTAATTTTCATCAAAAAAAAAAAAGGTTGAGAATTTAGAGGCTTAATACGTTGTGGGGTTGTTAACCAATGTCATAGAACAACATGTGTACTACTATTTCATGAGAAACTATTTGCTCTGTAACCTTTCACCTGAAGTACAATAAAATATATAAAAAAAAAAGAATATATTAAGAGAAGGATTCCCAGACACTTGGAGGGAGAGAGGGGTGTCATGAAAAAAAAAGTTGGAAAAAATAGACATTAGGCATGGAGAAGAAAGCTTTCCAAAATCATTAATATCCTCAGAGAGATCTGATATCTATGAAGTAATAAGATGCTATTTTTTAAAAGGAACATTTAGAGAATATCCAAAAGATTTTGGAAATGGAAAAATGAGATAGCAGAAACGAAAAATTCAATAAAGAGGTAGAATATAAAACTGAAAAAAAAAAACTCCAAGTAGAACATAAAACAATAACACTGAAAAAGGAAAGGAAAATAGGAGAGAAAAGGAGAGCACAGGTACAGGAGTTTCAGAAAGAGAAGGGAAAAGAAATCATTAAAAATAAATAAAACTCACGTTAACCATTGTCATAGGGCAATATTTGTAGTAACTGTTAAACTAGAAACTATTTTGTTCTGTAAGCCTTCATCTTAAGTGAGAATAACAGCACAATTGGAAGAGCGTAGCCAATGTCACTGAACTGTGTGTGCATGTAGAAATTTTTGAAATGGTGTATCTTTGGCTACGTGTATTTTCACCAAAAAAAAAAAAAGGCTGAGAAGTTAGAGGGTTGATATGTTGTGGGGTTGTTAACCAATGTCATAAAACAACATGTGTACTTCTGTTTCATGAGAAACTATTTGTTCTGTAAGCCTTCATCTGAAGTACAATTTAAAAAATAAATAAATAAATAAAATTCACAATATTTCCCAGGACTGAAGGACATGAGTGGCCAGATTAAAAATGACATACCAAGTACCCAACACGATGGACAAAAATAAACTCACATATAGTTTACTCCAATGACAAATGTCAGAATACTCAATCCAAACCTGTTGCCGTCGAGTCGATTCTGACTCATAGCGACTATATAGGGCAGAGCAGAACTGCCCCATAGGGTTTCCATGGAGGGGCTAGTGGATTGGAACTGTCAACCTTTTGTTTAGTAGACAAGCTCTTAACCACTGGTCCACCAGGACTCTGTCGGAACATCTGTGGTAAAGAAGATTCTTCTAAACTTTCAGAGAAGATTCTAGAAACTTCTAGAACGCTAATGATAAAGTCTATAAATTCCCATAGATAAAAAATAAACGCATATAAAAAAGCTTCATTGTCAAATGTCAAAACACTAGTGATAAAGGGAAGATATTACAAACTTGGACAAAGCAAATTTTATAAAAACAAGTCACATACAACGGATGAGGAATCAGAACTTCAGCCTTTCAACAATAACACCGGAAAGGAAGATGACAGTGGAGCACTTAGGGCAGAGTATGTCCTACCTAGAATTCTATACACAAATTATCAATCATATATTTATTCTTTATTCTGAGGCTAGAATGAAGACATTCAAAATCTCAAAAAATCTACCCTCCATATGCGTTTCTCAAGAAGCTACTGAATTGGGGCCATGGTGGCGCAGTGGTTAAGAGCTCGGCTGCTAACAAAAAGGTCAGCAGTCTGAATCCACCAGCTGCTCTTCGGAAACCCTATGGGGCAGTTCTACTCTGTCCTATAGGGTTGCTATGAGTTGGAATCAACTCGATGGCAATGGGTTTGGTTTTTCCAACCAATGTCAGAAAACAATTTGTGTATTAAGTTGTTTAAGGAGAAATTAACTTGCTCTGTAAACTTTCACCTAAAGCACAATAAATTAAAAAAAGAAGCTACTGAAAGATGTCATCTACTGAAAAACCAGAGAAGCCAAGAAGTTCCACACAGAGAAAGCAAAAAAGATTCAACTCAAACGAAACAAAGAGAATCTCTTGGACGAAGGTGAAAGAAGAAATTAGGTGAAGGGATAAGTAGATGTGTAAAGCTAGTTCAGATTGAAGCTGTGTGACCTGAAAGACAGATAAACTGTGGGCTTCACTACAGTTGTGCCTGTCACCATATCTTCTTTTTAACTTAACAATGCCTGCATAGTCTAGACCAGATTCTTATCTATATTATCTGCATTGTTTTGCAAATGTGCTGATGAAGTACTTCCTTCTCCCCTTCCTCACGTCCTGCTGCTTGGATGAGCTCTGAGGATTCTCATTTCACCCCACATAAGTGTTCCACTCTGACCAACTCGTGAAGGCTTAAAAAATGGCACAGTGAGTTTAGATGCAGAAGACGTCTAAGTATCTGTTTATATTTCTGCCACACGCCTAGTTATTTGGCCACACTAGAGCCCTTCTAGAATTCATGAAGCTGTGAGCCCTATGCTTCTCAGGACTTGCTCAAGACCTTCCTCACTGACTTCACTAGAAGGGGCTTTTGTAAACTTTTAGGAAACCTTCACTCAGAGACTGTTCGGTTTACCTTCTCCTGGAAGACTTGATGTAATAATGGCAGTACTGCTCTTCCCTTACTGCCAGATTTCTGTTTGCTACTCAGTTTTTAGAAACTAAACAGTAAGTTATTCAGGGGTACGTAAAGTGGAACAACTATAGAGAAAAGCACGGGAATGACTAACACACAAGTCAGGACAGCAGGGCCTCTGGGGAACGGGTCGTGGAGTAGGGAGGAGCACACGAGAAAACTGTACGGTACCACTAAGACTCTATTTCTTAACAACAACAAAATAAACTTTTAAAAGATTCTATTTCTTAATCTCAGTTGTGGGTACACAGGTATTTGTTTTCTTTTTACTCTTTACACGGTACTTTTAAGTTTTAGAAACTCTTCTGAATGTACAAAGACAGTTCACAATAAAAAGTAAAAATGAGACATCCCAGTTAACTGGCCTAATAACGTGTCTAGCGCTTCTGTTCTACTTCCTAGTTCGTTGCATAGTACCTGGGGTCTTAAAAGCTTGCAAGTGGCCATCAAAGGCACAACAACTGGTCTATTTACCTGAAGCAAGAGACACAAGAATAGTAAGGAACAGCAGAAGGATATGGAATGTGTGGCTAATTGTCACCACAAATAACTGTGTCCTTGGCCATAAGACCAGAAGAAATGGTGCCAAGCTACCATTACTGAACATTTTGATCAAATATTCCATAGAAGAATCCTGATCAAACAGGAGAAAATGAAGAACAGATTTTCAAATTTGCAAGGATTGAGGACTTTCTGGAGCCATGTAGAGTGGGTGAATCCCTGAAACTATTGCCCTGAGATAATCTTTAAACCTTAAACCTAAAATATCCCTTTGAAGTCTTCTTAAAACCAAACAATAGTTTAGCTTAACTAGTAAAAAAAGAAAAAAAAAGTCTGCCTTGAGCATTATGCTCTTTTAAGAACGATCTATATAGGATCAAAATGACAACGGCAACTCGAAAGATTAGGTGGCAGTGAATTTATGTTGATGAGGGAGGAACAACTCAGAAAAGGAGGGTGAGAGTGGCTGTACAACTCAAAGAATGTAATCAATGTCACTAAACTGTACATGTAGAAACTGTTGAATTGGTGTATGTTTTTCTGTGTACATTTTCAATAGTAATAAAATTCAGAAAAATAAAAAATAAAAACAAAATTTCCAAGTTCTTATACTAATAAAGCAGTGGAGCCATTTTGAATTCCAGCAGTCTGGCTTACAGTCCTAAATGTTCACTATTTAATAAATCAACAAAATTAATTTTTGCCTTCTCCTCTACTCAACTCCAAAAGAAATTTTAGAAGAAGCAGAATTTGAAAAAAAGACATTGTGTTCTCAACATTTCAATTCCATTAATGTCTTCCTCCTGCTCCTTCCATTTCTGTTAAGGCCTGATTTCAACTTTTAAGTGAGGCTTTTCTACCAGAATAAATAATTTAAAAAAAACACAAAAAACTGCTGCCTAATCATTAACATTCACCCCTGTTAGAGGCAGAGGAGCCTAGAAAATCTGGTCAATTTTTTAAAAGTACTTTCATAAATTTCACACATTAAAGCTAAATACCCCCCAAAATAGTACCTAAATGAGAATACATAGGTACAAATAATCTTTTGAAAACTTTTTAATACCCTTTTAGAGACCCAGGCAGGGCCTGCTACAGAAAGACTTTTCATAGTATTCACAAGAATAACAATAATCATCACTTACTAAGCTTTTTGAGGAGCCCTGGTGACGTGGTAAACTGTTAAGCTGCTAATGAAAGGTCAGCAGTTCAAACCCACCAGCCGCGCCTCGGGAAAAAGATGTGGCAGTCTGCTTCTGTAAAGATTTACAGCCTTGGAAACCCTATGCGGCAATTCTACTCTGTCCCATAGGGTCGCTGAGTCCGAATCTACTCAACAGCAGTGGGTTTGGCTTTGAGTTTATAAAGCTTTTGCCATACTCAAACCACTATGGTTAAGTGTTATGTTAATCAATCATCATAGCCACTTAGATATTTTTCTCTCTAACATACGTGTTAGAAAACAGAGACACTAAATATACACTAAAATATTAACTTACCCATGTTCACATACATACACATGTCCACAAAACATAAATAAAATGCAGAACCCTAATCTGAAGGAGTTATCTAAAAGCTTGGGGTCTTATCCAGTTTTAGCCCTTATTAACACATACTCTGTTTATCTTATGTGTGTGTATATATACTCTTCCCATTTCTTTCCCCCAAATTTTCTTCTCTTTGTGTAACACTTCTGCATTATCCCTAAGAGTTTATACACACACATGCTTTCAATTTTCATTTTCTGATAAATTTCGGTTTAAAAAAAAAAACACAAAATATTTTACTTTATATAGTACTAAAGGCTGAACAAAATAAGATAGACCCACTCATCACTTATCAACTATCTCATTATCTAACATTCTGCATTTACGACAAAAGTAAAAAATCTACCATCCAACTATTTTGTGCATTAACTACGTACGTCTGACAGTAATGAATGTTGAGGTGCGACTGAGAATAACACTGGCTGTGACGGCTAAGGGTCTGTGTCAACTCGGCTGCGCCACGATTCTCAGTGGTTTGGCAATTATGTAATGATGTAATTTGGTTGTTATGTGGTGATATAATTTGGCAGTTATGTAATGATGTAGCATCCTCTATTCAGTGATAGGATATGTGGTCATTCTGTTTTCACATAACGCCGATTTCTACATAACGGCCTGGTCTTTGGAGCCTAACCGTGTTGATAAGCAAAGCATAGGTGTATATTCAACTTCCCTTTTTTTCAATGAAAAACAGAAATTACATCAAGAATATGATGTTAGGCAAGAAAACAATAACACAGAATGCTCCTAATAACTATTTTGCATGCTTGTGGCTATCTAGCAAAGAGTTCAGCGTATACATGTGAGGGCAGAAAGGAGGTTAAAATTACAAGACACTTTTGTTGACAAGGGTGAACAAGAACATGGTACATCAGACACAGAGATACAAATGTCAGTAATTTCTGAATTCCCATTATTTCTCTTCCCTGAGCCTATGACTCATTTTCTACTTGATTAGGATAGAATTAAAAGCAAACACTTCATTCCATCTCCCAATTCTGGTGAGGTCAGGATATCATTGGGAGCTTCACAGTCTGGTTGAAAAGAAAACCTTACAATGTAGCATTTAACTGTGAATTCAGTAGGGCTATCGTCTGGTTCTAAGATTCTTCAGCATCAGAAACTTTTTTTTTTCAACATATGGAAGGCAGCACCCCAATGGGACAGACTCCCACTTGCCAAGTTCAGAATGATGCCACTGGGCCAGAAAATCCTCCTTATTCTATAGAACTCTTTTTCTGTGTACTTCAAGTACTTACACCTCCACACCAATTCTGACAGAAACATTGCTCTTTTTGATGTTATATTCCCAGTCAAGTTTTGAACTAGCTTCAGTGCCATTTTGTCTCTTAGAAGTAACATTTCTAGTGGTGCAGTTTTCAGTAACACAATGCCCTGTTTCTCATTTAAACTTTGTCTAAATAATGCTAGGGAGATAAAAAAAAGTCTTATTCATATTAAACATCTTCTCATCCTGGATTAGATGAGATTTCACTAACTTTATTTTACTAGTCAGGTGTAAATCCCTTTAAAGTACTCTTATAAAGCTTGAAAATAAAAACTCCTTAATAATCTTGAATAAACCCGTTGCCATCGAGTCAATTCCGACTCTTAGCGACCCTACAGGACACAGCAGAACCGCCCCACAGTGTTTCCACGGAGCAGCTGGTAGATTAGAACGGCCATCCTTTTGGTTAGCAGCCAAGCTCTTAACCACTGCGTCACCAATCCAAAAAACCAAACCCACTGCCGTCGAGTCAATTTCAACTCACAGCGACCTTATGGGACACAGCAGAACTACCCACAGGGTTTCCAAAGAATGGCTTGTGGATTCGAACTACCGACCTTTTGGTTAGCAGCCAAGCTCTTAACCATAGAGCCACTAGGGCTCCAACAATCTTGAATAACTCACTCTAGTTAAGCAGTACTGAATTTAAATATTTTCTAAAGGTGACTTTGCCTGCATCTGTTAACAATTCATATTAATTTATAAATTGTAAAAATTTAGTAAAGCTTTATACTTTATTGGTATTACTATTTCTTTAGCATTATCAACTTATAAAAATAAATACTAGCTTGCCACTTAAACACTCCTCTCCACTCCTCTCAAAAGATGTGAACAAAACAGCATTAGTTTTGCAAAAAAAAATATTGTGTGCTATCACAAAAAATTCATCTGTGCCAAAACAAATCTGTTGCAGGACACTGCTTCTTAGGTGTTGGACCTACCACTATTAGGCAGACTATACTAAAGGTATGTAGCTATTCCAAAAACTGTATTCCAATATCGAAATACATATCCTAGTTTCCCTTAGATTTAGCTGAAGTGACGATTATGTTTTATTATAGCATTCTATAACTATGTTTTGATAACTATTAATAATTTTTGTCAAGGAGTAACTTGCAGGTGGTTAATTTGGACTCTATTGCCTATGGTATGGTTGACCTGTGATTCAATGCCAATAAACAGTTTTCTCTGTCACCCAGCCAATTCTAAAGCTGCTGGAGTACAACAGGAGCCCGAGATGAACCTGACAGGAGACTGTTTCAAAAATATACTGACAAAAGGACTTAAAAATGCATATACTATTTGACTCAGGATCGAGTGAAAAGAACGGCTTGGTTACATTAACATTGAGATAATGGATTGCAATTACATCGACTGTTCTTAATTTTTAGTAGATTTTGGGGTGGGAAGGAAAGAGATCACCTCCAGTTACAAATGTTTCAAATTATGCACAGAATTTATGGATAATGCCAAATTACCACATCCTTAAATTTTTTCTATCTACAATAAGAAAACTGATCAGCAAAATATAGTTTTAGAATCTACATATTTTTAAACTTTGCTGGAAGGGACTAGTTTAAACTTTTTTTTACTAAGACTATGGTACAGCAAGAAGAAAGAAGGATTTGCAACTGTCCCAACACTTGGTAGTGAGTTCTTTGTTAAACATAGTTTAAAAACTGTAGTGATATGTGGCTGTTTCAAAACCCAGGGACCAATTAGGCATTTAGATGCTAACTAACAGGAAAATGACTAGAGTATGAGTCAGGAGAAAAGCAGAGCAACTAGCCTCATGGGGTTCAAAATTAAGCTAACAGCCAATCAATTTTCCAATATTCTAAATGAACCTGTTCAAATAAAAATACCAACAGTTCCACAGTTGCAAAGAGCAGATAAATTGGGTTCTACTGTATACAATTCAACTATATATATATAAATATATATATAAATATATATAAAATATATATAAAATCAAGATTCTCACAGCCTCCAATCTGGCTCCCTTGCCTTTGAGATTCTACTAGTTCTCATTCTCGTATCTTCTTTTCCTTCCCTGGCTCCAGGACCAGGATCACACATTTAATGCATAACACATATGACAGAGGATTAATATCCTTATACACAAATGTATCTTTCACTCTCATTAAAACAAAAGCATGTGACCCAGTAGAAAACAGGCAAGGGGTTTAAACAGGCACTTCAAAGAAGAGGAAATCCAAAGGGCCAATATGCACATGAACCTATGTTCCAATCTGCTTAATCAGACACTGAGATACCGTTTCTCATGTATCTGCTGCACCAAAATGAGAAAGCATCGTAACATCCAGTACATACACAGTTGCAGGAACATGAGCACTTTCATATACTGCTGGTAGAAGTGTGAATTGCTGATATGAGTCAATATAACATCTTCTGGAAAGTAATATGGCAGCGGTGATTAAAATAAAGAATACACACATCCTTTGACATAGTGATCTCTCTTTTAGGGTCTATCCATTATGGAAAAGAAAAAAGTCAATACACAGGCTATATGTGTACAATATTTATTGTACTATTTTGGTAGTGACAAAAACTAGAAGAAATGAGTCCATCATTAGGGGAATCATTTTAAAAATTATAGTATACCCATAACCTGGAATCTTCTGCAGCTATTTTTTCTTTTTTTTTAATTGTAGTTCAGGGGAAGGCTTACAGAACAAATAGTTTCTCATGAAACAGAAGTACACATGTTGTTTTATAACATTGGTTAACAACCCCACAACATATCAACCCTCTAACTTCTCAACCTCTTTTTTTTTTTTTTTGGTGAAAATACACATAGCCAAAGATACACCATTTCAAAAATTTCTACATGCACAGTTCAGTGACTTTGACTACGCTCTTCCAATTGTGCTGTTATTCTCACTTAAGATGAAGGCTTACAGAAGAAAATAGTTTCTCGTTTAACAGTTACTACAAATATTGCCCTATGACAATGGTTAAAAATCTCACCACACATCAACAATATCCTTACTCAACCTTGGGTTCCCTATCACCAACTTCCTTGTCCCCTTCTGCTTTCTGCCCCTTGTCACTGGACTCCTGTACCTCGTTAGTCTCATTTGGTTTTACGGGGCTGTCCACTCCCAGGCTGAACCGTGAACCTCGGAGGTAACTTCACCACTGAGCTAAAAGGTGTCTGGGGGCCATACTCTCAGGGTTTCTCCAGTCTCCTTTAGGCCAGTAAATCTGGTCTTTTTTTTTGTGAGTTAGAATTATGCTCCACATCCTTCTCCAGCTCTGTCCAGAACCCTCTGTTGTGATCCTGGTCAGAGCAGTCAGTGGTGGTAGCCGGGCACCATCTAGCTGTACTGGACTCAGTCCAGTGGAGGCCTTGGTAGCTGTGGACAATTAGTCCTTTGGACTAATCTTTTCCTTGTATCCTGTTCTCTTCATTCTCCCTTGCTCCCGAAGGGATGAGACCAGTGGAGTATCTTAGATGGCCGCTCACAGGCTTTTAAGACCCCAGACACTACTCACCAAGGTAGAATGTAGAGCATTGTCTTTATAAGCTGTGTCATGCCAACTGAGCTAGATGTTCCCCGAGACCATGGTCCCCACAGCCCTCCGCCCAGCAATTCAGTCCCTCAGGGAGTTTGGATGTGTCTGTGGGGCTTCCATGACCTATCCTAGTACAAGTTGTGCTAGTTTCTCCTGTATTGTGTACTGTGTCTCACCCTTCTGCAGCTGTTTTTAAAAAATTACATTGATATTGGTGGACCAATAAGTCTATGCAGTACTTTTCAGTAAAGAGCACACAGATTGAGCAGTGGTATATAAAGCATAGTTTTTTTTTTTTTTAACTGAAACATTTTTTACAGGTGCTCATTTGTATTCAGAGAAAGTGTACAAGAATATATTCCAAGTTCTTAATTTTGGTTTCTACAATAAGAGTTTTTAAATGCAGGAAGGGAAAGTACTTTGTGAACCTCATAAAATTATAGCTAAAATTTTATATGTATGCACATTTTCCTGGAAACATGAGCCATAGTTGTCAACTGATTCTCAAAGGAATCCATGACTCAAAAAAGTTTAAGAATCACTGATCTACATTCCTTCCCTCAACAGTGTATGGCTTTAATCACCCATCTGTTGGTTACACCCACATCCATAGAAGCTGAGACTGTTATCCTTAGAAAGGCCTGCTTGCAAGGTTGGCCTCTGGTTGGCCAACCAGCCAAAGATCAGATTTCCAGAGGGTCCCTACCATTCCTTAGATGATAAGAGTGGCTCACTGTGCCTAAATTGCCTGTGCCGAAACCAAAAAATGTGGTTTACACTGAACACCTGCTTGCCTTCTGAAGTGTGAAGTTTTGGTATGTGCTAGTCAGAGGGTGTCTACATGACCGATCCCTGATAAAAACCTCGGACTCCTAGGCTCAGGTGAGCTTCCCTTGTAGACATTTCATTCATGTTGTCATAACTTGCTCTTGGACGAGTTAAGCACCTTCTGTGTGACTCTACTGGGAGAGGACTCTTGGAAGCTTGGTTTCCTCCAGACTTTGCCCACTGTATACTTTCACTGTAATAAATCTTAGTATGACTATATGCTGAATCTTTTGAGTTCTCCTTGGGAACCCAGAGGTGGTCTCGGAAACCCCTGACATGCCATCTCATCCTTAATCTAATTCAAAAATCATTCTAAAAGGTTTTTGCTTCCAGCAATGATGAGACATTGTCCTCAAGTCTTCAGCTGAGTAGTGACAAGCACATGCGTGTGAAGAAAGTAGCTGAGGCCTTTTCAGAGCAGGTGAGACAATTCCCAGAACTCACACAGGGCTTAGAATATCCCCAAAATCTCAAAATACATAGGCCATCAGGTAGAGTACTCAGAAGGATACTGCCTTAGCACTGGGGTTAGGTTAGTGGGGACAACCCTAGACTTATAACTGTTCTAGTACTGCCTAACAAAGCTTAGAAACAAGCAGTGAGAGAATCGAACTCTTTCCAAGTAACTTAACTCTGTCTCAGAACAAAGCTCAAAAATATTTAAAGGAATACAAAAAAATCCAGCATCCAATATCCTAAAATCCACAATATCTGGCGTCCAATCAAATATTATCAGGTAGGCAAAGAAGTAAGAATGATCCTTGACCCATAACAAGGAGATAAATTAGCAACAGAAACAGACCCAGAAATTATACACGTAATAGAATAGAAAAAGAGAGTTAAAAAACTATTATTAATATTTCCATATATTCAAGAAGCATGAGAATGTTGAGATGTAAGACAAAAAAAACTTCTAATTTCTAGAAATGAAAAATACAATGTCTAAAATTAAAACGCCTTCTAAGTGGTATCTCTGCCTCAACCAAGCCTCTACACTGCACAAGTTATCCCACTTTCTTCAAAATAAAGAACAAGTTCCTTCACATGGCATTTAATACATTTTATAATCTGATCCCAATCAACATCTTCAGTCGCAATAATAAAAACTTGTTGATTTAAAAGGAATTTGCAAAAACAGAGGCAGAAACACAGAATAAACACGGCCTCGATAATTAATTCAATTAAGCACTTATCATACTATTCTAGGTGCTGGGGATACTGCAACAAACCAAATACGGAGCTAATACTCCTTTAATTGAATCCTCAATAAAAAAATAACAAGTGGGAGAATCTGAGTAGGGACTACATATATTAGATATTATACCAAAAACCAAAGCCGTTACTGTCAAGTTGATTGCAACTCATAGCGACCCTACAGGACAGAGTAAACTACCTCATAGGATTTCCAAGGAGTGGCTGGTGTATTCGCACTGCTGACCTTTTGCTTAGCAGCCATAGTGCACCATAGCTCTCAACCACTGTGCTACCAGGGCTTCAGATAATATTATGGTATTATTAAATTTTTAAGAGTAATATTGGTACTATGATTATGATGATGACTTTATTCTTCAGAGACATACACTAAAGGATCCAAGGTCACGATCTCTGTAACTTCAAGCAGTCAGTGCCAAAACAAAGCATGTATATGGATATAGTAAAGAGTGCACATAAGAGCAAATAAATATGGCAAAATATTAAAAATTGGTGAACCTAAATAAAGGGTATATGGGTGCTCCCTGTACTATTTTTTCAACTTTTCTTTATGTTTTAACATTTTCAAATTAACAAAATTGGGCCAGAGGAGGTAAGCATACATAGAAAGTAGTGAGGAGGAGAGGAGAATTACACTGAATAAAATCCATCCTGGAATTAAGTATAAACCAAACATACACTCAAATTTGCCTATTACTCCGACTTGCCATTTTCAAACAGTGCTTTCTTGAAACAGGACCTTATCAAATCTGTGTGTTATTTCTGGGAAAAGATAAAAAAGTGGCCCACAAACATTTAAGGAAAGCTGCCTAAATTCAAGTCAATTATCAGGAAGAATACGGCAGATACAGTTATTTCAGGTAACCAGTATTTTGGAAGATAAAAACATCTGTATTGTTTCTCATACAGTAGGTCAAAAAGACAGGAGAAAATAAATACCGAAAATTAGGCAAAGAACATTATATAAGGGAATTATCTTACCTCCTAAAGCCTAAAATCAGGCTGCCTCTCAAAGAATTAATCGAGAAAGGCAATGTATTTGATTCCACTGCAAAAGAAAATGATCATCATTAAATCTAAGACAGAAACAAGTTCTAAATTATTAATTTACTTGGAAACACAATTATACCAATTCCTTTTAATTTTCATTTTGGAAGTCTTATTTAAAAAACAAAAGTGCTTCCATACAAAATTAATTTGCAATAACATACATTTAAATACAATAGTACATATTTATAATAAAAACTACCCTTTTAAGGCATTTTTACTTTATTTTCATGAATACATACAACAAATGAATTTATATTCTTTCATATAAATGCCAATTAGTAATATACTAGATCCTGAAGTGCCTACTTGGTACACATACTGAGGCTGTACGTTTATTGGGCACTGTAAGCACTATGAAGGGAGAGACTGTAACTACCCTATAGGACTTTTGTCCTTTAAAGACAGTAGATGAAGAGGAAAGCTTTTCTGAGAGTGGTGTTGGGTTCTGTTGAACCATCTGTACTTTCCCATTGTATTTTCTGCTAGTATACATGATCTGCATTCATACAAGAGTGACATGCCTAAGTCACAGTGCGATAAGTCTTCACCTCTACTGTGTAATTGATTTGTACTGACCTTTCACCTTTCGGAGCATTTGTTTGCTCTAGTGCTCATTTTGGCATTTAATAGTCTACGACTTGTGCGTTTCAGTGCTGACGTTATAGCTTGATTTAATGTAAAAATCAGGCCTCATGCTTTTTCTTCACATAATCCTTGTCATGATTCACAAGGGACGGGATCAAGTAGGCACGTCCTGAATTTATTTTACCCTGCCAGCGTATTAAAATTGCACCATATTACAAGTAACTAAGGAAGTTTATTCAGGATAAATGTAACTGGCTACTGAATGACCCAAGATAGATGGAATTAGACAGGAATTCATTGCAGAGGCAAATTCTGAAAACAGAATTAATAAATACAGTTTAGGTGAAAATTAAGATACTTGGTTTACTTAAAAAATAAACTCATGGGAAGTCACAGTCATTTAAGATTACTTGTTCAATTTCCCTAAATGTAAATAAAAAATTAGCCCACACGCATAGAGAAAATTGTTTTAGATAAGTTGTTCTATCCTTAAACAGAGTGCATAAGTTTCTCTGTAGTTTTAGTGTTTGAAAATCTAAAAATCATAAAAACTGATCTATGCGTAGCCACTCAAGAAGTTTTAAGGTGGATACAACCACCTGTCTCTCAGCAACCTTCAACTCAGCTTGATCAAATTTTTAGTAATTTTCCATGCCCACAAACACAAAATGGGAAAATGTTTCGTACTACCCCACAGAGTTGATCAAGATAAGCCATTTATTCTTCTCTACGACCTGACATTCCATATGATGTAGTGACCAACACTGATTACCTAGGAGCTGCCTAACACAAATAACAACAATTTTAGAATAAAATGCTCTTCAAACACCTGTAAATCAAAGAGGGAAGGGAGGGCACCGAAAGGACTAAGCGGCAATATTCTCCAGCCTTCGAGTTCCAGGTGTATTTGTTTTTCCAAACTTAATGAACACCCTCTGGAGAATTTGTTTTTATACTATTTAAAATAGTATTTTATAAGAATATGATCGAGTTTTTCATTCATTAAAAAGATGATCAGACACATCTCAGCAAGCTGGAAGGCTGCTGACAAAAACCATCTAGTTTCCTTAGCAACAAACGATTCTGAAAAATCAAGAGGTTGACAATGAACTGGAACAGATGGTAAGATAAAAGGAAAAGGTAGCTCTCATGCATGCACCTTACATGCCCAGATTCTTCTGCTGTTTCTTTTTTCACCTTGTCAGTATGGAAAAACTGTGTATTATACAGAGTGGAAAGCAAAATCAATACACTCTGATAACTGTCAGCATTAACACCCTACCTTCAACTCAATTACACCTCTGAGTCTGACAGTCATTTTTCATAGTGGACACTTGCCTTTCCTTTACAATATTATGAACTAGTTTAAATGACACACAAGAGTAATATATAGCAACAATCTGGTTTTTACAAAGCTTCCACCTGTATAATTTGCATATACATTAATCAGAACTGAATTTCTAATATTTTAGGAGGCTATAAATTGGTATGTTTATATATTTTTCACAAGATCTGAAAAATTATCAAGTAATGTGATAGACATGTGCAAAAATGAAGTAAGACTTTTAACCTCACTATGCCTTTTTTCGGAGCCCTGGTGGTGCAGTGGTTAAGAGCTACGGCTGCTAACCAAAAGGTTGGCAGTTCGAATCCAGTCACTCCTTGGAAACCCTATGGGGCAGTTCTACTCTGTCCCATAGGGTTGCTATGAGTCGGAAGCGACTCAGTGGCACCTAATAACAACAACATGCCTTTCTTCATGTATAAGTGGGGGTAATTATTAACATGTGGTGAGCACTGTAAAGCACCCCAGCATTTATAAGTGTTTAGTAAACATCTGTTGTGTGTGTGTGTGTTTTTAAACAGGGACTAGGAGATGACTTCATATAACTTACTACTATAACAGACATTAGTTTGGAAAGCACTTATAGAAATATCTAATTTTCACAACAATCCCCATAAGGCAGACAGATAGGTAGCACTACCTGTTTCATTACATTGAAGCACAGAAAGACGACTTACTCCAGGCCACATAATCAGCAGCTGAATCATAAATGAGACCCAGGTCAATGGGGCCCCAAGTCCAACCTCTACCCTAACACCATGTCATACCTGACATTTCTCAGATTATCTCCAATTCCTTACAACTTTAAAATTACTTCCAAATTATCAACAAGTTCAACTCATAAACTGTCTTATCAGTCTGGCCTTCACAAAATATATAAAAACTTCCTTGCTTTCATCATATGGACCATCTTGAATGCCCTCAAAAGTACTCGAAATCAATACCTGTGAAGTTTACTACTAATGTTACATACTTACAAAATGATAAAACAAAGTCTAAGTTCCCATTTAGAGCTTCACTTCTCAATTCAGCTTGCAAAAATGTACTGTTTTCAGGTAGACATCCATTTTCCTAGGGATAAAGCATATTTTAATGATAGTATGCCTTAGTAAAAAATATTGTGATATGCTATGGAAATTTCCTATTTTTCCCATTTGTCTGTATCAGCATATTCTGATATTTCATTTAAGAAATTTTTTTTTTTCTAGAATACATAAATTGAATAACTGAACTTTAGGAAAAGTTACAATAAAGGAATTCCAACTTTTCAAACCTAGTGGGTACCTTCAAATTACAGATAATCTGCTATCCTTAGAGACACCTTCCTTATAGGAAGATTTTACTATTGAAGACACTATAACTATTTTTTTACTCACAGTTAAATAAAATTTCAATGAGTCTACGTAAAAAGTCCACCACTCGTCTGTCAGTTTGTCCTGCTATGGTGGTTTGTCTGCTGCTGATGCTGGAAGCTACCAGTATTTCAAATACCAACAGGGGCACCCTTGGTCGACAGGTTTCAGTGGAGCTTCCAGACTAAGACAGACTTGGAAGAAGGACCTGGCAATTTACTTGTGAAGAACCTGGCCAGTGAAATCCTTATGGATAGCAGTGGAGCATTATCTGATATAGTGCTGGAAGATGGGCCCCTCAGGTTGGAAGGCACTCAAAATATGACTGGGGAAGAGCTGCCTGCTCAAAGTTGAGTTGACCATAATGATGTAGATGGAGTCAAGCTTTTGGGACCTTCATTTGCTGATGTGGCAAGAACCAAAATGAGAAGAAACAGCTGCAAACATCATCAGAAGGTGGAATGTATGAAGTATGAATCAAGGAAAACTGGAAGTTGTCAAAAATGAAATGTAGTGCATAAAGATCAATATCCTAGGCATTCAAGACTTGAAATGGACTGGTATTGGACATTCTGAATTAGACAATCATATGGTCTACCATGCCAGGAATGACAAACTGAAGAGGAATGGCATTGCGTTCATCGTCAAAAAGAGTATTTCAAGACCTATCCTATGCCGTCAGTGAGAGGATAATATCCATATGTCTACAAGGAAGACCAGCTAATATGACTATCATTCAAATTTACGCACCAACCACTGAGGTGAAAGATGAAGAAATTGAAGATTTTTACCGAATTCTGCAGTCTGAAATTGATCAAACATGCAATCAAGACACACTGATAATTATTGGTGATTGGACTGCAAAAGTTGGAAACAAAGAAAAAGGACTGGTAGTTGGAAAATATGGCCTTGGTGATAGAAATGATGCTGGAGATCACATGATAGAATTTTGCAAAACCAACAACTTATTCATTGCAAATACCTTTTTTCAACAATAAAAATGGCAACTATACATGTGGGCGTCGCCAAATGAAATACACAAGAATCAAATCAACTACATCTGTGGGAAGAGACGATGGAAAAGTGCAATATCATCAGTCAGAACAAGGCCGGGGCCAACTGTGAAACAGACCATCAATTGCTCCTATGCAAGTTCAAGTTGAAGCTGAAGAAAACTAGAACAAGTCCACGAGAACCAAAATATGACTTTGAGCACATCCCACCTGAATTTAGAGACCATCTCAACAACAGATTTGACACACTGAACACTAATGACGGAAGACCAGACGAATTGTGGGATGACATCAAACATGAAGAAATCAAAAGGTGATTAACAAGGCAAGAAAGAAAGACAAGACCAAAATAGATGTCGGAAGAGACTCTGAAACTTGCTCTTCAATGTAAAGCAGCTAAAGTGAATAGAAGAAATGATGAAGTAAAAGGGCTGAAAACAGATTTCAAAGGGTGGCTCGAGAAAACAATTTATTATAAAGTATTATAATATGCGAAGACCTGGAGTTAGAAAACCAAAAGGGAAGAACATGCTGAGTATTTCTCAAGCTGAAAGAACTGTTAAGCCTCAAGTTACAATACTGAAGGATTCTATGGGCAAAAAACTGAATGACGCAGGAAACATCAAAAGAATATGGAAGAAATACACAAGAGTCACTGTACCAGAAAGAACTGGTTGACATTAACCACGTCATGAGGCAGTATATGATCAAAAACCGATGATACTGAAGGAAGAAGTCCAAACTGCACTGAAGGCATTGGTGAAAACAAGGCTTCAGTGGATGCAATGCTGGAAGCGCTCACTCATCTATGCCAAGAAACTTGGAAGACAGCTACCTGGCCAACCGACTGGAAAAGATCCATATATGTGCCCATTCCAAAGAAAGGTGATCCAACAGAATGAGGAAATTATTGAAAAGTATCAATAATAAATGCAAGTAAAATTATGCTGCAGATAATTAAAAAACGGTTACAGCAGTGTATCAACAGGAAATGCCAGAAATTCAAGCCAGTTTCAGAAGAGGATGTAGAATGAGGGATATCATTGCTGTCGTCAGACTGATCTCGGCTGAAAACAAAAAATACCAGAAAGATGTTTTCCTGTGTTTTATTGACTATGCAAAGGCATTCGACTGTGTGGATCATAACAAATTATGGATAACACTGTGAAGAATGAGAATTCCAGAACACTTAGTTGTGCTCATGAGGAACCCGTACATAGACCAAGAAGCAGTCATTCAAACAGAACAAGGGGATACTGCATGGTTTAGGATCAGAAAACGTGTGTCAGGGTTGTATTCTTTCACTAGACTTATTCAACCTATATGCTGAGCAAATAATCCGAGAAGCTGGACTATATAGAGGAATGCAGCATGAAGACTGGAAGACTTGTTAACAATCTGCAATAAGCAGATGACATAACCTTGATCGCTGAAAGTGAAGAGGACTTGAAACACTTACTGATGAAGATCAAAGACTACAACCTTTAGTATGGATTACACCTTAACATAAAACAAAGAAAAATCCTTACAACTGGACCAATAAGCAACATCATGATAAATGGAGAAAAGATTGAAGGACTTCACTTAACTTGGGTCCATAATCAACGCCCATGAAAGCAGCAGTCAAGAAATGACATGCTCCCTTGGGCAAATCTGCTGCAAAAGACCTCTCCGAAGTGCTGAAAAGCAAAGATGTCACTTTGAGAATACAGTCCACCTGACCCAAGCTGTGGTATTTTCAATCACCTCATATGCATGAGAAAGTTGGACAATGAATAAGGAAGACCAAAGAACTGATACATTTAATTATAATGCTAAAGAATAGTGAATATACCATGGACTGCCATAAGAATGAACAAATCTGTCCTGGAAGAAGTACAGCCAGAATGCTCCTTAAAGTGAGGATGGGGAGACTTCATCTTACATACTTTGGACATGTTATCAGGAGGGACCAGTCCCTGGAGAAGGATATCATGCTTGGTAAAGTAGAGGGTCAGTGAAAAGAAGGAAGATCCTCAATGAGATGGACAGACACAGCGGCTACAAGAACGGGCTCAAACATAGCAACAATTGTGAGGACGGCGCAGGATCAGAAAGCTTTTCGTTTTGCTATGCATGGGGTCGCTATGAGTCAGAACCAACTCAACAGCATCTAAGAACAGTAACATGTAAAAAGTGAGGTAAGGATCAAATTTAATTTGTTTTGTAACTCCAAAGGAGCAGCCACTTGCCCTAACATAATCATTTGTTTAATAATTTAAGTATATGGGCCAAAATTTAGCTCAAATATATTTATCGGATCATTTTATGATACTCCAATATTAAAAAACACCTTGATAATCAACAATAAGTAACTGATAAAAATAAACTATGGTATATCTATACAACAAAACAGTATGCAGGCATAAAAAATAATCTGTGGAATCACATTCTGATACGGAAAGGGGCTAAATGAAAAAATACATTGTTGGGTAATATGGATAGTATAATACATTTTTTCTAAAACATTTTTTACGCATACGCTGAAAGGGTCTACACAGGCTAAGCAATAATGGCTACCCAAAGAACTGTGGGTGAGTTGTATAGACATATCACTTGTTTTCTAACTTATCAGTAAACATGTATTATACAATTTTTAAAAATACAGACAAAAATTTTTTTTAATGCAGTGTATCCATGTGTAGCTAAAGATAACAGTGTATCAATACTGTGGATTTTCTATTAAGCACATAACAGAGTCGTTGTCTCCAAAACAATACTTAATAATGAAATTCCAGCAATGGATGCAAAAGCTAGTTGAGAATGAATGTAATGAAATTTAAGACAAGTTCCCAAATTAGATCTGGTTTTCCCTAGATAAGTCACTAGTGAGAAACCAGAAGCAGTATCAAGAAGATACTGAAATCCTGGGTTATATTTCTGCAGAGAAAGAAAACATTTGGGGAAATACGAAAATGTGGAAACGGCTACTCGTTTTTTAACAATAGAATACATATACCACAGGCTCAAAATACTCTGCTGAATCCTCAGGGTAGAGAAATAAAGACACTCAAAACATAAACTCTACCTTTAAGAGGATTATAACTATGTAATTATTTGAAGGGAAGAAAGGAGCATTCTAACAATATTAGAAAAATCAAGGCATTACTTAAGTGCCTAGGAAGCAGATCTCTGGAACAAAATATTTCCTCTTATTTGTTACTCTACCACGTGGTTCCTAATTGTACAGCTCTTTGCTTTGAAAATGGAAAATGCAACCCTTGTTGATCCAATGCACTGCCCAAGTCAACTTTTTCATGCACCCTTCATCAAATCCTTGTCTATTCTGGTGGGCACAAAAAATATTTGGCAGGTAAATGATGCTTTAGAGTCAAACAAGACTATTAAAACCAAAAAGAATACAGGATAGCAAATATACTATGACTGCATTCATAAAAATACACATTGAAAAGTAATACTCAAGAGATGAAAACGGCAATTACACTATAAGGTGGGATTAAGGAGTAAATATTTTTATTTAAATTTTTCTAATATTTGTATACTGTCTTTTTAACACACAAGAAAAATGCTGCATGTCCTTTTTAAGTTCAATCAGTACAAGATGTTACCCTATATTTTTATAAAGCTTTAGAAAATAAAGCTCAGTAACTTTTCTTCTGGTCACACTAAACATAAGGAAGAAAAGAAACACTCTCTGATTACGAAATTGAAAGCACAGTTGTACTCACCTGCAAAACAGCACGGGCTGACTTTACACTATCAAAAGAAGGAAACACATAATTTATGTAAGTCTCCTGATCAGGATTTACTCCCATTTCATGCATTCCTTTGAGGACTTCAATAATACCTACAAGATAAAAATTGGAAGCACAGATGAAAAACTTGAAGGAAATTACAAAAGATCAGAAAAGTTTGGTTCAATTACGTTCTGAATCACAATGTAGGAAAAGTCCTCAGTATTTTGTTTGTTTGGAAAAGAAGACAGAAAAGCAACAGAACTGGGAGGTAAAATGATAAAAGAAAAAAATAAATTCCTCTCTTCTTCATCTCTATTAATTCAGCAGTGAGTACTAAGAGCGGGAGAAAAGTGTGCAGCAGAACTCAAATTCACGTAAAAAGACCAGACTTAATGGTATGACAGAGACTGGAGGAACCCTGGAAGCTGTGGCTCCCAGACACTCTGTTAACCCAGAACCAAAATCATTCCCGAAGCCCACTCCTCAGACAAAGAGAAGACTGGACTATAAAACAAAAAATACTGGTGAGAAGTGTGCTTCTTAGTTCAATCAGATACACGAGACCAAATGGGCGGCTCCTGTTCAGAGGCAGGATGAGAAGGCAGGAAAGGACAGGAACTGGTTAAATGGATACAAGAAACCCAGAGTGGAAAGGAGGAGTGTGCTGTCACACTGCAGGGATTGCAACTAATGTCACATAACAATATGTGTATAACTCTTTGTATGAGAACCTAACTTGAGCTGCAAACTTTCACCTAAAGCACAATTTTAAAAAAAGAAAGAAAATGTCCTAGAAATTATGACTATAAGGAAACTTAAAACAATTAAGCAATATGCCTAACATATTTGGCACCTCAACTGAATAGAGATCATAAAACATCACTGCTGTTATAGGGCAATGCTGGACCTACACAATGAACCTTGACAAGAATAAATGCTGCAAAGCAGAGGGGCTTTGGGGGTGGGGTTAGTGAGGGGGAATCTGCAAAGATAAAACCACCGTCAAAAGCGCTTTTAAGTATTTACGTAAAAAAAAAAAAAAAAAACCCTAATTGTTACTAACTTCCGACTCCTTCATATTTTACAATATAAGAATATAAAATGAATAGAGTAATTTGGTTCTAACAAAGTATTGTCTATTTATATTTAAAATTATTTAAAAATTTTAGCTGTTTCTTCCCTTTCCCATCCCCAAAAAGTCTTTTAATAACTTCTTAAAAGGCCATTCCAAGTTTTCAAAACTTCAGTTAGCTTCAAATAGTACAAACTAATTTCTTTATATCAGATCCAGTTAATTCTAGAAAACTGTCAAACTACTCAAGTGTCACCTGATTTGACAGAAGCTGTAGTTTAATATAAAGGACACACTTGTTTTCCTTTTTAAAATTTACTTCTAAGCTTCCCTACTTGATTACTTTCAGATTATTAGAACTTCCCCTAAAAGTCCATTTTTTGCCCTATATCCCCTACAGAAAAAAATGACATTTCTATAAATTTGTTACATAATGTACTCTACTACAAAAATACATGGCCATGTCTCATTACATTATGAATATTTGTATATTTCTTTTAAATGAAATTCTGAGTACAGATAGCATTTTACATTTAAAGAGCTCTTTATATTTAAAATTACCTAATTATCTTCAAAATCTTAGAGGTTTAAATATATTTTTTCACGATGTAAAAATAATGAAGCAAAAACAACAATTAAAAAACAAAAGCATGTACTTATATACTATAAATTTAGGAGAACATGTGTGTAGTTATAGACATTCAGTACACATAAACAACATTTGTAAGCAAAATTTGGGGTCTTAAAAGCCTGTGAGCAACCTTATACATCTCTTGACCCCATCCCATCCAGAGCAAGGGAGAAAGAAAAACAAATGCACAAGGAAAATATTAGTCCAAAGGACTAACGGACCATGAACCACAGTCTCCACCAGCCTGAGCCCAGCTACCACCACTGACCATTCTGACAGGGATCACAATATAGGGTCCTAGACGGAGCGGGAGAAAAATATACAACAAAATTCAAATTTACAAAAAAAAGACCAGACTAACTGGTCGGACAGAGACTGGAGGAACGCTCGAGACTATGGCTCCTGGACACTCTGATAAGCCACTCCTGAAGTCCATCTTGGAGTCAAAGATTAGACAGGCCTACATAACAAACAATAACACATGTGGAGAATGTGCTTCTTAGCTCACTCACGTATATAAGACCAAACGGGCAACACCTGCCCAAAAGCAACGACGACGAGAAGGCAGGAAGGGACCAGAAAACTGGACTAATGGACATGGGGAACCATGGAAAAGGGTGGAAGAGGGAGAGTGCTGACATATTGTGGGGACTGCAACCAATGTCACCAACCATTTGTGTATAAATTTTTGAATGAGAAACTAATTTGCTCTGTAAATTTTCACCTAACGCACAATAATAATTTTAAAAAATCAGAATGATTCCTCAAACAATTCACTGGGAATCACTACTAATAACATTTATAATGACCATAAAAGGAGTCATACTGTGCTCTTCTTCACATGCAAAGATGACTAAGCATCTGACAGGACAGAGCTAAGTTATCCTTCAACTACTAGTGAAGGACTTGTGCTATTCTAATGTCCTCAACATCCTTTCTGACCAGTAATGGTTGTTTCCATGACCGTGGTTTAAGGTAAACAATTAGGTTTACAGTAAGACACTCTGGTGAAGTGACATGAAAAGCCTTCTAGTTTAAAAAGACCTAGCTTTCAACCCTGGTTCTCGACCACTTAATGGCAGTGTAACGCTGAGCAAATAATTTCATCTTTCTGAGCCTTTATCTCTTATCCTATGCACTAGAAATGGCAGTATGGAAACTGCTTTCCAGACACTTATATATATATTGCTTTGCTTAATCCTTCTAACTATCATACATGGATTAAGCAAGGCAATGTGTACCAAGGCACTCAATGAAGGGAACAATTATTTCTGTGAGGTTTCAACAAGGAACCTAAGATTCTAGATGCTTGATAAATGCCTACTGAATGGATGGCAGCAAAGTTCTAAGAACTGTAAATATTACCACCAGGTATGGTAGAAATTCTTCTGTCTAGGCCTAAGGGAATATTGAAGATGTCAAGAAAAACAGCTGTAACATGTTTAACAAAAACAATCCGAGCATTACAACTTAGCTTAGATCTATATATCAAGCTCTAATATATTAATAATGCTTTCAATTCAGTCTGTTAGTGGATGTACTTTTCTACGTTAACAAAGCTGGAGAACGACTCGAGAGGTCACCTCATCTTCATCTTAAGAAAGTGAAGTGATTTCTCCAAGATTACAGTTACTGGCAGATCTTGAATTAGAAACTAAGTTTCTCAACTGCTGACAGGTACTTATGGCAACACTACGAGAATGCTAACCTACACTTTTTCCTTGGGATCAAGTCCCTGTTCTGCCACCAAAACAGTGTGGACTTTAGTGGTTCCTTGTCTGTAATACAGGAATGATAACAAAGTTCCTTATATACTTCTCAGAGTGGTCATTAAAATTAAAGGAAAAAAGAAATGTGTGAAACCCTAAAAATACCGAATATTAAAAGTAGCAATAATGTATTTCATTCTCTGAATTTTTCATTTTTTTCAATAACGTTTACCAGGAGGAGGTAAATGATCTGCAATGATACTATTTTTAACTTATTTTATCTTCCTAGCTGAAACAAAAGCAGGTTTAAGAAAACCTGGGCTCAGCATCTGGGGTCTTAAAAAGCTTGTGAGCGGCCTTCTAAGATACTCCACTGGTCCCACCCAATCTGGAGCAAGGTAGAATGAAGAAAACCAAAGACACAAGCTAAAGATTAGTCCAAAGGACTAATGGACCACAACTACCACAGCCTCCACCAGACCGAGTCCAGCACAACTAGATGGTGCCCAGCTACCACTACTGACTGCTCTGACAGGGATCACAACAGAGGGTCCTGGGCAGAGCTGGAGAAAAACGTAAAACAAAATTCTAACTCGCAAAAAAAAAGACCCGACTTACTCATCTGACAGAGCCCGGAGAAACTCTGTGAGTATGGCCCCTGGACACCCTTACAGCTCAATAATGAAGTCACTCCTGAGGTTCACCCTTCAGCCAAAGATCAGACAGGCCCATAAAACAAAATGAGACTAAAGGGGCACACCAGCCCAGGAGCAAGGACAAGAAGGCAGGAGGAGACAGGAAAGCTGGTAATGGGGAACTCAAGGTCGAGAAGGGAGAGTGTTGACACGCTGTGGCGTTGTTAACCAATGTCATAAAACATCATGTGTACTAACTGTTTAATGAGAAGCAAGTCTGTTCTGTAAACCTTCATCTGAAGTACAATTAAAAGAAAAAATTGTTAACAAAAAAAAAACTTGGTACCTCTTTTTTAAATGTCCCAATGGTAAAAACTGGTACCCAATTCTTAACCAATAGTTAAGGATTTTTATAAAATAAATGCGGCATAATATTTACAAAGTCTAATATGACAGTGATGCGATGTAAAAAGAGTATTTAAAGTAGGAGGCAGAACACCTCAGTCCTAATCCTAGCACTACCGACAGCTAGATGTTAATGGAACCACAGGTCAGTCAACAAACCTCTCTGCACCTCTGTTTCTTCATCAATAAAACGTGAGGTCTCAACAGGGCACCTCTGAAATCTAATTTCTAAGATTCTAAGAAAAGATGAATTAGGATAAAGCCTGTTTTTCTACTAGTTCAAGCACAACTATAGAAAGAAATTACCTGACTTCTTTTCTATTAACCTAATTCGAGTCTAGATACTGTGAGATGGTTGAGGTAAGTAAATTTACCTGAGGAATAGATAAATATTTCAAGAGGGGACCAAAACTATTTTCATATACTATTGTAAAGATGGACAATAGTAATATGCCTAAAGATTTTCAAGGAATGATGTAAAACTTTCTGTGGTTCAAAAACACTAAGTTAAAGGTTACCTCTTGGAGCTTTCAGAACTAGAGGATATGCAAAGAGTTAATCAAATAGCATACTGTTTTCACAAGGATTTTTCTAAAAAGGATTTAGAGACTTTTATAGCCAGAGACAATTAGGGAATACTTGTTTCAGTATTCCTTTAAACCAGAAGACGACTATATATTTAAAATAAAATTGCAACATGAAAGTCTGCTAAAAGCACTTTTTTTGTTGTTTGTGCATTTTGTTTGTCACCCAATGTCAGACTAACAACTCTGCATCTCATTCTAAAGCACATTATACTGTGAGATAAAATGAAAAAGACCATTTTTTGTTTCCCCAAGGGGGAAGTACTTCTGTTAAAAGCATCTTTTTATGAGACTACTCTTTCTGAATTACCAATAATGCAAACCAAAGAATTAGATACTGTACTCTAAAATTTAGTATTTGTTCGATTCTTATTCACATCCTATAGACATCCCACGTGTACCAGGGAAAAGTATGCTAAATGCTTAAACCTACTTAAGAACCTGAAAGATTGAGCATTTCTGTCCTTCAATCACCAGGCTGTCAGGTCATGAGCACTTACTTCACGATAAAAGTTTTCCGCCTTTCCTTACTGTAACACAGCTCAGTTAAGAAGAAACAGACTGGTCCACAAAGAACATGGCCACGCTTCTTGTTGTGATGAACCTGACTGTATATGACTTTACCTTTAAATCTTCCTTAAAGATTAGACAAACTAATTTTAAACACTGTAAGTAAAATCAAGAACTAAAGAGTTTATTAAAAACTTAAAAATTATGTGCTGTTAAAACTACACTTCTAAGTCTGAACAGCAAGATCGGAGATGAATTAACAAATGAAATTAACATGAAACAAGTCCATCGGGTCTTATTTTTAAAAACGCTTTAGAAATATTTTATTACAACTTAAGACAATTCCATTTTCTCAGAAAATCTCCTACTCAGGAATAAGTATGCTTGCCCAAAGATTTCAATTTGATGTGTGTACAAACTGTTACACTAGATCTGTGAACCATTACGCATCTATAAAGGGAAAAACTTAACCTTGAACATTTTTCTCCTTCTGATGTCCAACTATCAACGGCCAGAAATAATGAGTTCTGACAGGAAAACCTTCTTCCTTCAGAGCCTTCATTAGAGCGTTTGCCAAACCTGAAAGAGATACCATAAAATATTACAAAACCACTTCAGCAAACAAAACTTACTTACATTGATTTCCATTATAAACATACAGTACCGGCTTTTCTGGTTGCTAAAGCACAATGCAGTGTGAACTGCAAAGGAGATGAATGCATCTGGGCTTCCTTTAACTTCTTACAGTAGTCTCGCAGCTTGTCCACAGGCTGGGGGGAAAGTCACCACATCAGCTAAATCTGCAAATATTCTGTCATTTGACCTACTGCAAATATTCTACCCCTTTCAGGACGAAAGCTTTGATGTTCTTATCCTATTTCTAATTCTAATTTTATAATATTTCATTATATTTTAAAGAATCTTATTTCACTGCGTATAAAGTAAAAATGGATAGGATACCGTATTCATTGTCACACAGTGCCGTAAAAAGAAACTTCCAAAATCACTCAGACTGTCTTCTCTTGATAAAGGACATGCTAATAAAATTTGCAACGCCGTATCTTCCAAGTTTTCAGTGACTAAAAGTAAAATGAGGTTCATTGCATCTAGGAAGAAAAGACACCTTTTTTACTGAATTGAACAATATTTTTACACTGCAGCCAAGACTAAAGAGAAAATTATGAATTGCAAACACCAAAAAGATATACCTGACTTTTTTTCAGGTATATATTAAAAATAACGATGAAAACACTTCCAAATCAAAACACTCCCATGTATTCATTAACTCAAGTTTCTTGGTTTATTATGCTGTCTTTAAGAGTCCTGCGTTCATCAACCACAATCCACACTCCCCTACTGTTAGGGAATGCCCTTTCCATCATGTAAGAGTCTCCGTTTAAATTTTTATAAAAATCATGAAAATAAATGTTTGAAATATACCTGGAACGTATCTTCTTTCATATGTAATTTTTTCCAAAATTTCTGAGACATACTGAGGATACCCAGCTTTACTGAAGCTAAAGATAATTTGCAATAAATCGCGGTCCATAAAATAAAGATCAGACTTCTCCACCTTCTCCAAAGTCTATAGACAATTCCAAAAATTAGAAGAAAAGTTAGAAACCAGTGCTATTCTGCATTTAAGTTTAAACTTCAATAAATTAAAATATCAAGAATTCAAAATATTAGAAATAAATATCATCTAAAGATTTAGGATTTACTCTATAAAACGGGAAAATATTCTACTTCAACAATAATGGTAACATCAACACCAAGGTTCTGAATTATAGTAAGAATTATCCTTAAATACTACTGTACTTTAAAAAGAGCTGTATAAGCTACACTTTTCTGCTTCACGCAAAACACACTAACTTATACAAATGATTTTAAAGTCTGATGTTTATTTACATGACAGAAGCCATACCTGCTTAACATGGTCAATGTCGCCCTTCTCAGCATACGCATTCAACAATGCCAGGTATGTGTCTGGACCAGGCTCAATTCCAGCCTCTTTCATCACTGTGAGAATATTTTCTGCATTCTCCATATCCCTGTAAGTTAATTAAAGGAAAATAAAACAGACTACTATCCAAACCGAAACCCACTGCCGCTGAGTCAATCCGGACTCTTAGTGAACTTACAGGAACTACCCCATAGAGTTTCCAAGGCTGAAATCTTTACGGAGGCAGACTGCCACATCTTTCTTCCATGGAGCGGCTGGTGGATATGAACCGCCAACCTTTCAGTTAGCAGCTGACCACTTTAACCACTGCACCACCAGGGCTCTTTCAGACTACTATAACAATGTCAAGTTGTCAGATACAATATTACTATTCAATCTAAAATTTATCACCTATGCTTATTAAAATTAAAAATTCTTCAGCACAATTCAGAATTATGATAATGTCAAAAAAGGACAAGTATACTTTAAACTGGTTATGTTTTTGAAATAAGATCATAAACACCTCAAATCTGTACAAGTAACTTTTCCAAAAAAGAAATCAAATTGTATAACTACATGAACATTAAATAATGTGCTCTCTTACACTAAGTATATCATATTATGGCTCAAATTAGTCTTTTAAGGGAAAAATAACATTTATTAAATTACTCTTCAAAAATATATTTTCCAGGACACCAGCAAAGCAGTAATAAGCTTCACAAAGTTAGTTACTATGGATCAGGCCCAATTTTTTTTTTCTTTCTAAATTTTATTTATTTTGTTATTGTTGTTTGGAATATACACAGCAAAACATACACCAATTCAACAGTTTTTATACGTACAATTCAGGCCCAATTTTTAAAGCAGGATAATTTTAAAGTTGTGTGAAACATTAAGAACAAGTTATTGAAAGAACTAATACGCTCCACCTCCCTCATTCAGATTTTTTGAGGGGGTAGTTAAACATGGTTTAATAATTTTCTAATTTAAACCTCACTTAAGAACCAAGATCTTATTTTGAACATTACCCAGCTCTTGCATGCCCTGTAACAAGGGCACTGAATACTGCCTCTGTGACTGGAAGATCCTTGCTTTTCATAAATCCAAGAATTTTGCTGTAACAGAAAAGAAATGAAGACATTCCTTGGAAATACACATCAAAAACAGTTTTTACAACATGTATAGAATCAAGCCTTGAATTACTTTACCTCATTTCTGTTTCTAAAAATTAATAGTAACACACATTTGTTTTTAAGACTTCAAAGTGAAAACCTACTCCTTCCCACCAAACCCCATTCGCTGAAAATATAGAGGTACTCTTTTTAAAACTACCAACTTTAAAAAATCTGATTGTTCTATACTACTAATTAACCCTTAAAAAGCACAAAGTTTAATAAGATTCATTTACTTAAAAATGAGATTGTACATTTCAAGTTTCCCTTACTTCCCAAATCCTCCATCCAGAAGCAGTAATAATAAATTTTACACAAGCAGAAAAAACACTGGAACTGATTTTATATGAATCAGTGGGGTAAAGCAATTATTCCCAGTTCTTAAAATGAACAGTTTAAATGGCTAAGAACATTAGGAAATATTCAAAAAAAGAAAAAAAGTAACACCAGTTTTATGCCTCAACCATTTCAAACCTCAGTTCCAGTAAATCAAATTTTTAATTAAAACATCAATTATGAACCTATTTTTCCTCTTACAAAAAAATTTTGTATTTTATCCAAATCATATTTACTAGATTAAAATGCTTCCAAAATAATTTCCCTTACTAAAGAAGAAATATTCTTTTTTTAAAAAAAAGAGTGAAAACATTCTAGGTTTACAAAATTTATAAATGTATAGAGATCCATACCTGGCACCTTCAATATCTCCTACATTACAATAAGCAGCAATCAACCTCTGATATGTCACCTGTCAATTAAATGGGCCAGTTAATATTTTTTCTGGGTTAAAAAAAAAAGGAAGTGAACACGACCAATAATGATTTGCAATAGCAAACACCTACTCGATTGGGTTGAATATTTGCTTCCTCCATTTTTGCCAAGAAGTCAGTTGGTGAGAATTTATGTTCATTCTGAAGATAGACTTTAAGTAAAGCATTGTAGTGACTTACATCATACACAGTACCTACAAATGAAATGTTAATCAAATTTTTGTTGATCAAATTTTTAGAAAAGTATCTAAATCACTATTGAAATAAATCACGTGCAGCTAAATTTAGCCCAAAAAGGGGGGGTGATATACCACATTAGCATTTCACTCATCTACCTTAATACTTAGACTCGTCTATACAGAAAGCCTGTCAGAACAGAGCAAGTTAAGCATGCAAGACAATAATTACCATACAGTTATAAGTAACTGCCTACTTGGATATTAAGAGGTCTCTTACTTATGAAGCACAGTACTCCCTTCCTGTTAGAAAATGCTGACAATGCCCCTACATTTAAAAGTGCCTGGAAGATTTTTCTATATCCAGCAGTCCTCACCACATCACAGACACACTAAGATGGATGGATTATGACTGTAATTGTTTTTTACAGGTAAGACTGAGTTGGCAATTTTGCTTGTTTACTACCCAGGCTACTCAAAACCTTTGCTTCAAGAAACCACTCCATTTCCGGCTGCTGAACACCATTTCTAGTCTGACACTGTTAATTACCTGTATTCCCAATGCCCTTTAAAATCTTTCTGTGTCCATCTGCCTCAGGCTACACCAATTAAGGTTACCACTCAGCCTTACTCTAACCACTCTACTCCCGACACCACAGCCACCACATCAGTCTCAAGTCCTACCATATGTTTCACTAAAATCTCATCAGTTAAATTTTGTATTTTTATTCAACTGCCTGTGGCCACACAGGACAGTGATCAACAGCTGGCACCAGATGATGAGATTCTATGCAGCAGAAACCTGTTCTATTAAATTAATACTTGTTTTGATAATAGCAAACATATAGACTTAATATGTTTCAGGCACTGAACTAAGTGCTCTGAATACAGAGGCTCAGTTATCCTTCACAACGGCACTGAGGCAGGTACTACTATCATCCTTATCTTACAGATCAGGAAAACTGATTCTTCCATTTGTCAGAGGCCACACGGCTAGTAAGTGACCACAGGATTTGAATCTAGAGGGTATGTTAGGAATCTAGGTTAGAGAACCCAACTTAGCATTTTACACAGGGCCTTGCAGGGAACCATGTGCAACTGAACTTCTGCAATACAACTACACAACAAAATTACTGTATAGTGTCAGAAAACGTCTTTTAAAAAAATCATCAAGTTAAACTCTTCAACAATGATTGCTACAGCTCCAACACTGAAGGAAGGTATACTCTATAATCTTGTGAAAGGATTCATTCTAGCTGGAGTGTTGTTGGAGAAACTGAGGAAACTATTCAAAACCTAGACAGGTAATATCTCTTCCAGCTTTTCATACTGATTTTGGTCAAGATCAAGGTTCAGCAGCAGAACACTACCAGGTTCCCCACCTCCACACACACACATACTGGCAGGTTAATAGCTACCAGGTCACAATTCTATGGATGGCAAAAATATTTCATCCTGAAACCCAACATTTATCTATACTTTTTAAAACTTTAAAAAAATGAACTAGTCATCAAAATGAATTCTAGATGAATTCAAAACTGCAAAGATCTGGCTTTACTCTGTAGTAGTCTTCTGCATATAGGTCCTACATATATTTCTTGAATAATATTCCCGGTTTATATTTTTTGTGGCTAAACTGAATTGAATGGTTTTACACATTTTATTTCCTAACTAGGAAAGTTAGAGATTCTTGAACATTTTATATCTCTAACTACTTTATTATAAGTTAATTTTATTGGATTTTACAGGTAAACAATCACAATACCCAAAAAATAATAATTTCTATTATTGTTTCACAGCTTATTCCATTGCCATTACATGTATTAGTTGTTGGTTTTAGATTTTACTATGTTAAAGATTTTTTCAAATGGCCTTTTAAAATTGTATTTTGAACAGGTACTATATTCTCATGGTTCAAAACTGAAAAAGTTCCAAGAGGTATAGAATAAAAATTGCATCCAGTATTTACCAGTTGCTGGTACATCCTTCTAGAAATACTTTAATATTTGATATGTATATGTGTACACACACACATACATATACACATGTAAAGACTTTAAAGTGGTAGGATACTATACACACTGTTCTGAATCTTAATTTTCATTTATATCTTAAAGAATATTCCCATGAGTATATGAAGAATTCTTTTATGTTTTTTAACAGGTGCACAGTATTCTACTGTATGGATACGCCATAATTTATTTATCTAATCTCCCAGTGAGGGACAGTAGGATTGGTTCCAATTTCTTACCATTAGAAACGAGCTACAACAAATAATTCCCCTTTACACACGTGAGTGTATCTGTATCTAAATTCTAACAAATGCAACTGCCTGGTCAAACAGTATGTGCATTTCTAACTTTGACAGACCAAAAAGTCTTCTACTTTGAGCTTTTTCTCAACTTGATGTAAAAGTAATACCTATGAAAAGTTAAGAAAAATTATTTCATTATTGCCCCTAGATGTCACTGTAACTCACCAAATAAATCACCAAAAAAAAATTATAAATCAAGTAGCACTTGCATAAGATTGCGTTACAGCGTTTACATAAACACTTTTTTTTCTAAAAGAAAAAATACCTACACCTTTTACATATATCTACAATCAAACAATCGTACCCAGTTGCTGAAGTTTGTCCCATATCCTATGAACAAATTCTGTTCGCTCTGACAGCTTTAGTTCAGGCAAGAGAGAACCACAGCTGCGCAGTAGAAGCAAGGCTTGATTACTACCAGGGCTACCTATTTTAAAAAAAAAAAGGTTAATGGATACTATTTAACACAGAACCGATATCACAGAGATAAATACCAAAATTTAAACTGAAATCTCCAAATACTCAAGCGTCTCCTGGTCCACCACAGGTAAAATTAAGATAGTAGGCATAAATCGGAAAAATTCTATCCTCATCCACAAGTATCATTTACAATTTTATTAAAAATTATAACTTGAATTTTTAACATCAGTATGCTTTGTTAAGGAAACTAAGATCATGAATATACATAATCTATTAAATACAAAACGCCTAATTCATAAGCAGTGTTTGCTGCAATTCAAAGGCTAAGCTTTTCACTGTCTTATGGAATTGTACAAAGCTGGACAAGTAAAACCCAGGAATAATAAATTTAGGTTTATAATCAGTTACAAAATAACATAAACTTCCTTCTCTCTTTATCTATGACTTTTATCTACATGCACCTAAAAGCATGACTTTAAAACAAAATAACCCATTGTATGATTTCATTTATATGAAATACCCAGAACAGGCAATCTACAGAGATAGAAAGTAGACTAGTGGTTGTCTAGGGCTGGAAGGGATGAAGGGATTGGGGATGATGGCTAGGGGCATGGGGTGATGAAAATGCTCTAAAATTGACTGTGGTGATGGCTGTACAATGCTGTGAAGACCCACTGAACTGTACGCTTCAAATGGGTGAACTGTATAGTATCTCAATAAAGCTGTTAAAAAACAAAACAACTGAAGTATAAAAACAAAAAGTTAGAGAAAGAAGTGATACCAAACCAAACCACTGCCATGGAGTCAATTCCAACTCATAGCGACCCTACAGGACAGAGCAGAACTGCCCCATGGCGTTGCCAAGATGCGCCTGGTGGATTTGAACTGCCGACCTTTTGGTTAGCAGCCATAGCTCTTAACCACCAAGCCACTAGGGCTCCAAATGATACAGAGTCTCTAAATGTGCACAACTGTATTGTTATAATTTATACTTCTTTGGTATCCCTCATCATTAAGTTCTACAGCTATGCTTCTTAATCTAGTTGAAACCCATCAGATGGGCTTCATGAAGCTGATAAATGCCCTGAATGTGCATATAAAAATCTGTATGTGGGCAATTTTTTTTTTTTTTTTTGAGACAGGGGTGGTAAGAGTACCTATGGCTTTCATCAGCATATCAAAGGTATAAGCAGCCCAGATAGATTCTAGTAGCTAAGTGAAAATGAAGGGAAAATAATGATTAGTCTTTCTGGAAATCATCTTAGGAATAACTGACATTAAACAATGGAAGATTAAGAAAAAACAGTTATCTTCTGAAACAACTCATCACTGAAAGTAATTCTTCTACAAGCTATGCAAAGCAAAAAGACAATTTTTATTTGTTGACTCTAGAATAAACATCTAAAACAGAATGTTCTAGATATTCCCAATTTTGCCAGGCTGTGCTGAAAAATGAGTCATAGCATAAAATCATGATGATCAATAGAACTAAAACTCTCAAATTACGTGCTCTATAATGAGCTTGCCCCCAAATACATTCTTATAAAACAGTTCAACTTTTTGAACATAAGATTTTGAAATACCTGAGTGGCATGTGTTATTAAAGACTTTCTGTAGAAGTGTTTTTGGGATACGGCCAGTTCTTCGGACAGAATTATCTAGTCTCATTAGAGCCCAATCAAATTGACTGGTATTCCTTCTATGAGCAGACATGGACTCCTCTTGAACATAATTCTTTTTTTCAGCAGCAATAGCGTATTGCCTGGCTTGGCTGACTAGCTCTCTGTAAAACAGAACACAATGAATAATTAACTAAATCAACTACTATCCACGTAGGTCATCTTTCTGAGTAAAATTTATACAAAGTTTCTTTTATTAGTTATTAAATATCTAAACTCCTAGTGCAATACCAAAAACACTCAGAAAAACGTGAACCAGTAGGAAAAGTCTCGACTTTTGCTTTAAAGAATCATATGCATGTGAACAAGCACACAGAGTATGCACAGTAAATCTCCTGAAAGATTGAGTGTTCCCACAATCTTCCACATGGAATCATGTAATAAAAACTAAGATGACAATATGGTGTTGTAAGTTTCTTTTTTTTTTCACCCTTAACCAAAATCAGATTAATGAACAAAAAGGAAGCAGTTTATGCTACAAAGCTCTTCTCACCTCTACAAATGAGACAGATCTAAAAATATAACCAAAATGATAATAACGACCTTCAATGTTTTCTGGGCATAAGCTTATTATGAATTTAAAGGAAGACCAATGTCTAAGTTTTAAAACTATGCAGTTTTTTTCAAAGGATCATTCAGGCTAAAATAATTTCCTATCTGTCTAAATAAATTAAAAACACTTTATAGTGATAAACAATGTTCCAGCTCTTAATTCGTATCTGCTTTCCACCTCTCAAAATGCAAGTTTAACATTTTTCTAAGTATCTGTATGAAGAAAAGGAACAACTGTAACCACCAAAAACAAAACCAGATTTCCAGTATTACACATCATTAGTTTTAGGGAAGTCAGAAAGGAAAGAAAAATGTTTATGAACTAGGTAAGCTCAGAACAGTACATGTGTGTTCATAAACAGCAAACAATATAAACAATTCTGTATTTTAATAATCTAACCTAATATGCAAGCCATGCTCTAAAACATGAAATCAGAGGTATTCTACACTGTTATCAATACAGGCTATCCCTGGTTTACAAGTACCGGGCTGGAAGATAATCCTTATGTGTGAAGGAAACACTGTCAAAACTCTCTAACTTTAATCTAAACTCTGTATCTGAGTTCAAACAGCACTAACAGTCAAAATCTCTGTGTTATTCTCAGAGACGTACACATTTACTCCAAAAAAACTTAAATTTTCCAATAGCCACCACTAAGTATAATGAAGTATACTAAATATATACTAACTATATAATACTCATTAATCCAGGAAAGTCTTTAGGCGTGTGTCTTTTTAACCATCAGCAATTACCAAAATGTTTACTTACTGGTGAGTTTAAAAATAAAACTACTCTTGGTGTCTTACCCTATGTTATCTCATTTTATGGTTGCTAACTTGGAAAGCCAGTCACAAACTGAATGGTTAAGTGTGTGACAGACGTCTGCATGAAAGGAAGCCATTTCAAACGTTTCGCCACAGAGTTATGTAAAACACAGAAGCAGTTAAGAAAAGGACACTGGACTAGAAATGAGATTAATTTAGTTCTAACCCTAATTCTAAGCACTAGGCTGCTAACTGAAAGGCTGGAGGTTCAAGTCCACCCAGAGGTGCCTTGGAAATAAAGCCTGGCAATCTACTTGTGAAAAATCAACCATTGAAAATTCTACAGAGCACAGTTCAACTCTGGCACAAATGGGGTCACCATGATTCAGGAGCGACTCAGTGGAACTGGTGGTGGTAACCCGAATTCTACCACTGTGATCTGGGACAAATCACAACCACTCTAACCATCAATGACCTCACCTATAGATAACAGACTGAAAAAAAGGCCAGGATACTAACCAAATGAGATAATGTCTTGTCTTTGTAAACCCAATGATTAGCACATTGTTGGTTAATTCACTAATGTTTGTTAAATGACCTGAGTTAATTAAACGTTAGATTATTACATATAAACCACAAAAGTACACACCTACTCTCCCTTACTTTTAAAGGATTCTATGGCTATTTAAGGGGTCCTGGTGGCACAGTGGTTAAGCGCTCAGCTGTTGACTGAAAGGTTGGTGGTTGAAACTTATGAGCCATTCAGCAGGAAAAAGATGTGGCAATCTGCTTCTGTAAAGATGTACAGCCTTGGAAACCCAATGAGGCATTTCTACTCTGTCCTATAGGATGGGTATGAGTCAGAATTAACCAGATGACAACCGGTTTGGTTTTCGTATGGCCATTTGTCTGGTTACTGAATCAGTTGTTACTGAACTATGCCCACACTGAGTGTCAGGCAAACACAAAATAACATTATTTTAAATCATCCAGAACTATGTGTCAAGTTCAGGTGACTATGTGGGAATACTGTTCGACAATGAAAACTGATTAATATAGAAATTTCAAAACTGTAGTGAAGTATATTTGCCAAAGTTTTTTAAGCAAAGGAAGACAACCCTAATCTGATATATATGAGAGAGCACAAAAATAAAACCATTGCTCAAATGCAGTTGAAAAAAGTTATGATCAAATAAATACAAATAAAATTCAAGACAAAGGAAGACAGAAATGTTTATAAATCAGCCTATCATTCTGAACATTCTAAAGCTAATTTTTCTTACAATAAATCTTTAAATGCAGTCAAGTCTCCATCTAATAAACTTAGCTTTAATTAGTCAAGTAGAAATATGAATCTACTATAAAATAAATTGGGAGGAGGGGATTAAATAGTTAACCAAAGGATTCTTCACTCTTCAAGATGGGAACCCATCCATCAGGCGTGTCCAAAACGGAATGCACTGCCTCCAAATTCTCATGACCAAAACTGATGTAACCACACAAGGGAAAATAATTTTCTCACCTCTTCAAAGTATAATAATGGCTCCTTTACAATGTCACTTCTCAGGTTACCTCCTGAGACTACTGGCAACTCACCACTAACATTCTAAGGTTACCCATGAATTCTCTATGGTAAAATCTGGCATTTAAAAGTTTTTTCCCCCTTCAGTGCTTATTTTTTCAAGTAACGTTTGTATTAATGTGGTATTCTTTACTTCTTAACTTCAACTGTGCACCAAACTAATTGCAGGCTTTCTTAAAATCCTCACCTCCCTGTGCTCCTCTAACCAAGCTCTACTCCTGTCACTGGCATTAGGAGCTTGTTTAGCATCCATTTAGAGATACAGGAATTTAAAAAAGGGGGATATAGATATAGGATGGAAGAGCGATAAATACTTAATGCTTATTAGGCATTTAATACATGCCAAATTATTACTATAATCCCCATGTACGGATGAGAAAACTGAAGTGACTTGCCCGAAGTCACAGTAAAGCCAGTTGGATGACAGAGCCGAGATCTGTACTAAGGAGTCTCTAAAATGAGCTCAACAAGGCTGAAGGCCACCGAGGAAACTAATCTGGCTGTACTGGAAACTGGTAAAACTTAAACCTAGACAGGAAGAGTAAGAATAGAGTATGAAAAGCCTCCAATGGCAGATAATTAGGAAATTTCAATTTTATGACGTTTATAAACTACAAGCCTGATTTCCGTAACACTGCTCCACTTTTTTACTGCAAAAAGCTGTAAGCATTGGGAATCCCTGTGTTCTCAACCAATCCTTTTAACTATACTACTTGGGTTTTCTTTAGCCTGTTGATATGGTGTATTACATCAATTGATTTTCAAATGTTGAACCACTCTTGCAAACCCAGAATAAATCTCACTGGGACATGGTGTATAATTCTTTTTATGCATTGCTGAATCCACTTGAGTTTTAACATGTTAAAAATTCAAAAAGATACTGCCTTCTCCTAAAAGTAGTTGGTACTCCTTTCAGATTTCTCTACTACTACCATTACCACACTGTTCCTTCAAACTCAAAAGCTTCGTTTACTGCAATCCCTCTCACTGTTCATACCCAATCTGTTGAATCCTCACACACCTCTTTATTTCCATTTGTGAGGCCCTGATTTTTGGAACAAACCCCTAACAGTTTCTTAAGCTTTAGCTTTTCTCCAGGTGTACACACAACTGACAGATCAATCATCCCCCAAAACCAAATACTGCTTGTGGTAAGTCCTAGCAAGGAAATAAACAAGGGACTATGATAAAGAATAACAGCAAGTTATACTTTAGATAGGGACTATGATAAAGAGTAACAGCAAGTTATACTTTAGATAAAATGTTCGGGTAAGATGACATTTGAAAGTTTTAGCTGAGGATGAGAAGGAGCAGTCATCTCGAGCAAGGGTTAAGTATTACAGGCAGTGGGGGGAACAGTCAGCAGGCCAACTGAGTGAGCAACCGGGATGAGGCTGGAGAGGAAAGACTGGGCCAGATCGTGAAGGATTTTGAAGGCAGAGAGTCTCAATTTTACTTTAAAAACAGATTTTATTCCAAGCATACTGAACCCCAAATTTCAGGCAACAAGTCTCATCGATACAATTTGTTAATGTTCACGTCCATGTAATGAAAAGAAATTCACGCAAAAGTACCCTAGAGAGCCTTACTTGGTCCTCTGTCTACCTCCTATTACTGTATGTGTCATTTTTAATAAACACTTGATAAGCGCAATCTCAGAGGCACAAACAGGAGGCTCCATGGCGTGATGGGACATCATGGGCTTTAAGAGCGTGGGCTCTGGAATCAGACAGACTGGCCTGAGTTCAGGTTCTGTCACTTATACACAGTACGACCTTGGCCAACTTACAATGCTAAGCCTGTAATTTGGGGTTAATAATAGTATTTACCTCACTGGGACATTTCAAAAATTAACTGAGATAATGTAGTATTTCCCAAAATGTCGCACTGTGCTAGGCAAGATGATTTTAGATAGCATCTAAACAAAGATTTTCAATTTTAGTAGTTTTATTTATTACAATGAATATTAAAAAATAACTATCATATCAAGTTATTTTACTAGCATTCTTGCTTAGGACAAGATTAAGTTATTTAAAAAGTCAGTTTAACCTAAAACTAATTTTAAAAAAATATGAAATATAAATAATAGTACTCCCATCTGGCAAAAATTTGGAAGGAGGTACACAAATGCCCACCAAACTCTGGGCAATACTGAGAAAGTATACATAAAGAGCCTGGCCAAAAGTAGGCTTAATAAATGTTAACTAAGAATTTACTATAGCGTTTTTTTCTTTTTAGAAACGTATCGGGAGAAATCACAAGGCTTATTTTAAAAGGTCTATTAAAATCCAAGCAATGCTATTTAATATCTATGTGACTGAGGCAAGGGACTTGGTCTTTCTGAGCACCGATTTCATCTGAAGAAAAGGGGGAAAAAATCTACCTTGTGAAGATTACATGGAAAAAAATCAAACAAAAGAGACTTCTAACAAAGTAGCACTAAATAATAATAGCTCTTATTACAAAAGTGCTCAGTAAGTATTGGTTGACTGATTTTTTTAAAAACTTTTGTAAACCTAAGTCACATTGAACTTTCTCTCTCAGAGGTTTTGCAAGACCTTGATTTCTACCACCAATGACTGCCATGACAAGGAACACAACAGAGAGTCCCAGATAGAGCAGCAGAAAGATGGGGTGCAGAACTCAAATCCTAGTAAGAAGACCAGACTTAATGGTCTGACTGAGACTGGAGGTACCCCAGAAAGCATGGCCCCTGGATTCTCTATCAGCCCAGAAGTACAACAATTTCCGAGACCAACTCTTCAGACAGGGATTGGACTGGACTGTGGGACACAAGTGATACTCGTGAGGAGTGTGCCTCTTAGCTCAAGTAGATACAAGAGGCCAAAGGGGCAGCTTCTGTCCAGAGGTGAGATGGGAAGGCAGAGAGGGTTAGGAGCTGGTTGAATGGTCACGGGGAATCAGAGAAGGAAAGGAGTGTGCCGTCACTGAATGGGGTGAGCAATCAGAGTCACATAGCAATTATGTATAAAATTTTGCATGGGAGACTAACTTGAAATGTAAACTTCATTTAGACTACAACAATAAAAAGGAAAAAAAGAAAAAGTCTTGCCAAATTAAACTGTCTCCCAAATACAGCTTTATGCTTAGTCACAGAATTTTAGATTAGAAAAGCCACTAAACAACCCTCCTACACTTGGTTAAATTTCCTAGCCTGAAATCCCAATCTCATTCCTTTCCAACTATCCAGACGTCATATACTCAGAGACCAAACTCAGCTCCCTAGTCGCAGGCTCCTAAAGGCCAAAGGGATATCCCTTTATCTCTCAGCTTCATAGGAAGTGATAGTCAGGTAAGCAGGTTGGGACCTATGATGTAATGGGAAAACAAAATACTCTTTAGAACCTATGAAACGAGAGTGCAATGGACTAGATCAGTCTAAAGATGTCTTCCAGGTTTTCTATTCTGAGATATTATCATATGTTTACTTAGTTCTGATAGTCTTAATTTCTAAAATTATAATGTGTCATGTACTGCCTTTCTAAAAATTAAAAAAAGTTTTAATGTACATAAGCAATTCCTTCAGCACCTAAAACACAGTACATTAAAAACACTTCAGAACTGGGAATCATGCTATCTATAGCTGAATCCCAACCTGAGACCCTGGATTAATCCTTTCACCCTTCTAAGCCTGTTTCCTAATTTTAATATCAATCTCACGAAAGAGGAAATGTACACAATGGAATACTTACTACTCAGCCAGCAGGAGAAATGAAGTACTGATACATGCTATAATGCTCAAGAAGCTGAGTGAAATAAGTCAACCACAAAAGGATAAATACTATATAACCTCACTTATATAAAAAAGGCAAGAAAAGGCAAATGTATAGAGAACAAAGTTTATTAGTGGTTACCAGGAGTGGGAAGGAGCCCTGGTGGTGCAGTGGTTAAAGTACTCACCTGCAAACCAAAAGGTCAGTGGGTTTGAACCCACCAGCCACTCTGGAGGAGAAAGATGTGGCAGCTTCCGTAATGATTTACAGCCTTGGAAACCCTGTGGAGCAGTTCTACTCTGGCCTATAAGGTCGCTATGAGTTGCAATCTACACAAAGGCAGTGGCTTTGGGATGAGTACCAAGGCCAGGAGCGAGGGGTGAAAAGCGGTTTAACAGTGATGGAAATATCGCACTGATTAAGGGTAGGGTTGCACAGCCAATTATTGTAACTGCTGTCAGTTAAGTTGTACACCTGTAAGAAGCTGAATTGGCAAAAGTTATGTGATAAATATATTTATAACAATGAACAAAAAAAAAAACAACCCAGTAAGCAGCTTAAGCTGCTTATGTACAACCAAAAACCTCATGGTATTTGGTTTCTTGGTTTGGAGGTTTAGGGTCATGGTTTCATGGGACATCTCAGTTAATTTGCCTAGTAACATGTTTAGTGCTTTTGTTCTACCTCCTAGTTCATGGTGTAGTGCCTGAGGTCTTAAAAGCTTGCAAGTGGTCATCTAAGGCACAACAATTGGTCTCAACTCCCCTGAAGCAACAGAGGAAGGAGTGCCAGGAACAGAAGGAAGATATGGAATGTGTTGGTAACTGCCTCTAAGAAATGGATGGTGCCCAGCTACCATTACTGAACATTTTGATCACAGTTTCTAGAGAAGAATCCTGATCAAAGCGGGGAAAATGCAGAACAGAACTTCAAATTGTCATGGAAACCAGACTTCCTGCAGCCATGACTGCTGAAACTATTGCCTTGAGATAATCTTTAAAGCTTCAACCAAAAATATCCACTGAAATCTTCTTAAAATCAAACAATAGGTTAGCTTAACTAGTAAAAATGATCTGCCTTGCGCATTATACTCTTTTAAGAACTATGAATATGGGATCAAACTGATAACAACAACTTGAAAGATTAGACAGGAACCTTAGGGGGAAGTGAGTTTATGTTAATGGAGGAGGAACAACTCAGAGAAGGAGAGTGAGAATGGCTGCACAACTTGAAGAATGTAATCAATGCCACATGCAGAAGCTGTTGGGAGCCCTGGTGGCACAGCGGTTAAGAGGCTTCGCTGCTAACCAAAAGGTCAGCAGTTCGAATCCACCAGCCACTCCTTGGAAACTCTACGGGGCAGTTTTATTCCGTCCTATAGGGCTGCTATGAGTTGGAATCGACTTGACAGCAACAGGGTTTGTTTATTTTTTTTTTTTAAGAAACTGTTGAATTGGTATATGCTTTGCTGTGTATATTCCTAACAAAATAAATTTAAAAAACAAAGAGGAAATGTATGTATGACATAGACATGCAAACATACTTCAAAAATGGAAAGATCTATACTAAAGGTACTATGTGTTTATCCTAACCTCCAAATCTATTATTCCTAATTCTGCTAACGTCTTCACCAATCTTCTGCTTTGTTTTCTGTCAAAAAGAAAAAAAGTATCTTTTCTTCAGTTCTACACCACGTAGTTAAGGTCCTACTACTGCTAATCGGCAGTACGAATGCTGTTCCTAACCAGTCTGTCCATCCCCAGTCTCTCTCTCTCCTGAAGTCTAACAAACTTTGTCAAGACCTGTAACTCTTAGTAGCCACACAGCATAAAAATATGGCCACCGAGTCTTTTCGCGTTCTCCTCTAGCCTTGGAACACTCTGAAGAGCCATTAGCATGTGTCCTTTTAACCTCAAATGATATCTTGTCACCAACCAAATATGACTGCTCCTCTCTGAAGTACCGCATACTAAATTCCTCTCTAATGGATAGCACATATATAAAGGTGTACGTGTGCTGTCATAGCCCTCTGTCACAAACTCATAAACCTACACACACAGAGCAGATGCTGAATCTTACAGGCTTTGCAACCCCCAAAGCACCCAGATAGACATTTTTCCCCTGATTTTATTTATTTTGTTGTTGTTGTCAGATACACTTTTTTTTAATGGCGAAGTATATGTAACAAAACATTTGCCATTTCAACCAGTTTTACGTGTACAATTCAGTGACATTCATCACATTCATCATGTTGTGCAACCACTGCCACTATCCGTCCCCAATTCTCGTCCTCACCCGTGACAGAAACTCAGTGTGCCTTGAGCGGTATTCCCCCTTCTCCCGCTGACCGCTCCTAATAATCACTAATAAAATTTGGTCTCTATGCACTTGCCTATTTAAGATATTTCATTTATGTGGGATCATACAATATTTGCCCTTCTGTGTCTGACTTTCACTCAGCAACACGTCTTCAAGGTTCACCCATGTCGCCAGAGAGACTCTTAGTATTTGTCAAGAAGACATTTTTAAAATGAGAAAAAAACAAGAGAAAGTTGTCTTTCCCTCCAACTTTAGAAGCAGAAGTTACACCATTCCATCAGAGAGCAGTATGTAGTTTTCACCTTTAGGCCAACTGTTAGTCTAGATTCACTCTCAAACGTATTTAGCTCAAAGCTCATCTTTCCTCTGAAGCACACAAGTGTTATTCTAAAAACGCTCACAATACTGGGGAAGCCAGTACAACTTGTACAAGGAAAGGTCACGGAAGCTCCATAGACACATCCAATCTCCCTGAGGGACTGAATTACTGGGCGAAGGGCTGTGGGGACCATGGTCTTGGTGAACATCTACCTCAACTGGCATAACACAGTTTATAAAGAAAATGTTCTCCGTTCTACCTTGGTGAGTAGCGTCTGGGGTCTTAAAAGCCTGTGAGCAGCCATCTGAGATACTCCACTGGTCTCACCCCTTTGGGAGCAAGGGAGAATGAAGAGAACAGGATACAAGGAAAAGATTAGTCCAAAGCACTAATGGACCACAGCTACCAAGGCCTCCACCAGACTGAGTCCAGTACAACTAGATGGTGCCTGGCTACCACCACTGACTGCTCTGACAGGGATCACAACAGAGGGTCCCAAACAGAGCTGGAAAAAAATGTAGAAAAGAATTCTAACTCACAAAAAAAGTCCAGACTTACTGGCCTGACAGAGACTGGAGAAACCCCGAGACTATGGCCCCGGACACTCTTCTAACTCAGTAATGAAGTCACTCCCGAGGTTCACCGTTCAGCCAAAGATCAGACAGCCCCATAAAACAAAACAAGACTAATGGGGCACAACGGTCCAGGTACAAGGACTAGAAGGCAGGAGGGGACACGAAAGCTGGTAATAGGGAACCTAAGGTTGAGAAGGGACAGTGTCACATGTCGTGGAGCTGTTAACCATTGTCATAAAACAGTATATGCACTGTTTAATGAGAATCTATTTGTTCTGTAAACCTTCATCTGAAGTACAATAAAAATAATAATAATAAAAAGTGTTTACTCCTTGACCTCCCCACAGAGGATAGGGTAAGAATTGGTTTTTTAGAATCATTTGTTAAAAAAAAAAAAAGCACCGAAATAGAAAAATAAAGAACAAAACTAAAGAATATAAAAGTGTACACTTTTTAGGTGCTTCAATTTTGAAAGCAAAAGATTAAAAATTTTAATAATTTCACTCAATAATACTCACCTGTCCTCAGACAGGAGATTTCTGGAACTCAAGATCCATTCACTACATGAATTTGGTTAAGTACCTCTCATTCTTCTTTGCATCTCACAACATTCCTTCTCCAATGTCTAGGCTTTTCATTGATTTACTCAACCTACTATACGCCACAAAGTCAGAGAACAGGGGACACAAGAAGAGTAAGACATAGTCCACGCCTTCAAAGAACTTACAGCCAGGCCCGGGGTGTGGGTGGGTAGGCATATAACAGTGTTAACGGGTGCTTTAAGTGATACAGGACCTGAGCTGAGGCACAAGAAGGGAGTGGTCAAATGGGAGAAGCAGTCAAGGTTTAACAGAGATGGGGTCACCTGAGTAGGTGGGAGGCGGGAGAGACAGCCCAAGAGTTAACAGCAGAGTCTTACTGGTCCACAGACCGAACAGAGCCTCTATCATCGGGGTGCTTGTTAGAAATGTAGAATCCCAGTCCCCTGCCTGAACTAGACCAATCAGAATGTACATTTTAACAAGACCCGCAGGGAACTCTTATGTTCATTACAGTTTGAGAAGTTCTGCTCTAGAAGCAGTAGTTTGGTATGGCTAGAATTAGATACCACAGGAAGGAACTTAAAAGAGATGAGGTTCCAGAGGCATCTCCAGATCATGAAAACACCTATCTTAATGTTTCTAGACTTTATCCTACAGACAATGGGAGCCACCAGAGTGTCTGATTGTAAATAGGCAAACAACATGATCAAATTTACTAGGGAGACTAGGCAATGCTGATGTAGATTAGAGGAAGAGACGATTCATTTCAGATGAAGTAGATCTAACAGGACTTCATCGTTTTTCAACCAATAAATTGGGGGGGGGGGGGGTTGAAGGAGACAGTGAGATATGAATTAAGTCAAGAACGATGAAGGCCAGGTTCTTCCTGGGCAGCAGGCAGAAATAATAACATTCACTGAGACAGGGACCACTCCAGGAACAGATGCGGGAGGAAAGATGAGTCCAATATGAGATGTGTTGGATTTGAAGTACCTGTACCTCAACTGGAAACTCTGGTGGCGTAGCGGTTAAGAGCTACAGCTCCTAACCAAAAGGTCGGCAGTTAGAATCCACCAGGCCCTCCTTGGAAAGCCTATGGGGCGGTTCGACTCTGTCCTGTATGGTTGCTATGAGTCAGAATCAACTCAATGGCAAAGGGTTTGGTGTAGTTTTGGTAGCTCAATCAGGAGAATGTTTTTAGTGGACAATCTGTATTGAGGAAGAGAGATAATGCCATCATCATATAGTTAGGTAAGGGCTGACACCCTGAAAACGGAAGAGGTCACCCCAAGGCAATGAAAAAGGGAGAAGACATAAAGGACCTCGGACAAAACCCCTAAGGACATGAGCATTTAAGAGATAATGAGAAGAAAAGGAAGCATAAAAGCAAGTGAAGAAAGTTCTAAAGAGAAGAGAATCAAGAAAGAGTAGTGTCATCAATGCCAAGAAAAGGGTCTCATGAAGGGGAAAATGAGAAACACAGTAATATGACAGAGATCAACACCTAAAATATGGATTTGGTAATTAAGAGGAACTTTGGAAAAATTAAATAAAATAAGCATATGTTATGGATTGAAATGTGTCCCCCAAAAATGTGTGTGGTAAATTCTAACCATTATGCCTGTGGTTATAATCCCATTTAGGAATGGGTTCTTTGTTATGTTAATGAGAGAGGTTAGTGTGCCTTGTGTCTTGAGTCAATCTCTTCTGAGATATAAAACAGATTAAGCGAGCAAGCCAACAGAGGAGAGATGGGGTAACAGATGCTAAGACACATGGAGACCTCCAAGGAACGAGGAAGCAGAAGCTGAAGAGACAAGGACCTTTCTCCAGAGCAGACAGAGAGAGAAAGCCTTCTCCTAGAGCCGGCGCTCTAAATTTGGACTTCTAGCCTCCTGAACTGTGAGAAAATAAATTTCTCTTACGGCAGCACTAGATAACTAAGACAGCATACATCTCACACGTAACAGAAATGATTAGAAAGATGGCTCTCTCAGGGTGACAGAATTAAGGATAATTTTTATTTCATTGCTTTCCCCCCTGTATTTTACAACTGTTCCTCGAGGAACATGAGTTTTGTAATTGTTTACAAATATAATAAAAAAAATTAATAAATAAGACAATGATGGCCTTTGCCAATGGCGTGATTGCAGTGGGTGGAAAAGTGAATGACAAGAGAGGACATGAAGGAGAAAGGGGAGTACAGGCAGGGAAGGAGAGAGACTGGGAAGCATCTAGTAAAAAGTACAGTCCCAGGAAAGGTTTTGTTATTTATATAGGAAAGATCTGGGCATGCTTATAGGTCGTGGGGTAGGAGACAGTATAAAGAGTGTATGGAGTCAGGAGAAAGAGGGAACAAATACTTCTTAATTGCATACTATGAGCTGAGCCACCATCTGACAGTCATACGGTGGTGGCTGTGTTGCTATGATGCTGGAAGCTACACCACTGGCATTTCAAATACAAGCAGAGTCACCCATGGTGAACAGGTTTCAGCAGAGCTTCCAGACTACAACAAACTAGGAAGAAAGGCCTGGTGATTCAGTTCCGAAAATCAGCCAATGAAAACCCTACCGATCACAACCGAACACTGTGTGATATACTGCTACAAGATGAGCCTCCTAGGTTGGAAAGCACTCAAAATACACGGCGGCCAAAATGGACTTGAACATATCAATGACTGTGAAGACGGCACAGGACAAGGCAACATTTCCTTCTGTCACACATAAGGTTACCCTGAGTCAAAGCAGACTAGATGGCAACAATGACATGAGCTGAACACACAGTGGTGATCAAGAGAAAGCCCTGCTCTCATGCAGCTCATTTTCTACTAAGGAAACAAATGGAAAACAAATAAGTAAAAATATCAGACAAGTGCCATGTGCCATGGGTAAATCTGAAATAGGGTAACACAGCCTTTTAGCTTGAGTGTTGAGGTAAAGCTTTTCTGAAGAGATGACATTTGAGCCGAACCCTAAAGCCAGCTTTACAAAGACAAGAGGAAAATGCTCTGTGACTTTTACTTTACAGATAATGGAAGAGAATGATGGAGATTAAGTTAAGACGGCCAAGATTATGCAGCAAGTAAATGGAACCCAGGTGCAACGAACACCCAGACCAACACCCTTTCTACTAGACTGTGTTCCCTCTTTATTCAGTTTTCCAAATACAACAGAGAAGATGAAAAAAAGCATCAACCCTGCTCTGGCCTGTTGTTTAGGGCTAGAAAGACAGCGTAATTTGCACAAGTTTCAGAAGAAACTCTTTGAAACCCTAGAGATGCCGTCCTGTGAAAACAGGCATGACTTCTGAAGATTACTGTTAAAGTCTAGTAAGAAAATACAGACAAGCTCCAAATTACAAACAGGCTACATTCCAAAGATTCATAACTAAGCCGTTAGGAAATCATAAATTCCCCTCATATAATTTTATGCAGGGATTAGGCCTCCTTCCAGCCTGGTCTACAAAGGTCCACGTATACCCCACTGTCATCCAGTCAATTCTGACTCATAGCTACCCTATAGGACAGAGTAGAGCTGCCCCATAGGGCTTCCAAGGCTGTAAATCTTCACAGAAGTAGACTGCCACATCTTTCTCCACAGAGCGGCTAGTGGGTTTGAACTGCTGACCTTTCAGTTAGCAGCTGAGCTCCTCACTAGATACCCAGCCCTATATGATGTGCTTTATATAGATTATCTCTTTTAATACTTTTAACACTATTATTACTTCCATTGTTAAGTAAACTGCGGCCTGGAGATGTTAAGTAACTTGTCCAATGGCACAAAACCTCAGCACCCTGCTCAAAGAACACCTCCATCAACCTTCCTTATCCCAAAAAACTACACAAGCCTATATCCTGAAAAACCTCAATCCATGAGAACATTCATTCAAACATGTGACATACACTACAAGTTTTACTTGCCTTTGCAACCCCGAAAAAATTCCCTGCATGCGTTTATTCCTTCATTGACACTTATGGAGCCTACAGTGACAATTCCCAACTCATACAACATCCGCGTAAATTCTGAAAAAAAACTCCATTCAAGAAAATGCAAAGAAAAGCCCAAATCATCATAATTAAACATTCATCCCTAAGCATTTTCGCCCATCCAAAAATCTCAACTGAAGCTCTCGAAATCCAAATCCTAGGTGACTAATGATCGCCAACAAGGCTCCCACGTAGGACAGACCCCCAAGCCAGCCAATCCTGGGAAGTGGAATACTACTCGATCCCGGCATGCAGCCCTTATTAAAGTCCCCTTCAACTTCATAGGCACCTACCAACTGCAGCTATCTATACGCCGAGGGCAGGAGGACCAAGCCCAGGGGAGGTGAAAGAGGGATCCAAGCCGGAAGCGAGCCATGCTCACGGCTGTGACCTTCTGAAGGCGACCAACCCTGTCACCAGAAAGCCCCAGGCGAGAAGCTCAGTCTGACGTCTCGAGACGCCTGGCCCTGGGGCGACGAGGTCACAGGCGGGACCTGGCCCCCGCCTGGGCCCATGACATCGGATCCCATCGTTATAGCCTGGCGGGAGTCTGAGGGGCCTAGGAAGCCTGAGCACTCACCCGGCAGCTACCCTCGCGCGAGCGGCGGGCAGATAGGCGGCGGCGTGCGGCCGGCCTGGGCCGCCCGTGAGGAGACGCAGGGAGAGCGGGAGGCGCGGGGCCGCCCCGGCGCGGAGAAGCCAGCGCGCTGGTCTCAGCAGAGCTGCCATGGCTTGGTCGACCCCACAGCAGGAAGCACGTTCCGCGAGAAGGACAGGAGGAGCACGTGACCACGGCGTCCCCCGGCGCGGGAGAGACCAAAGGCTAGGCGCGCCAAATGTAGGGGGAAACAAGGATTGTTTTAGGTTGGCGGAGAGAAAGACTTCTTTCTATGAAGATATATGAACGCCTTACTGTGTTTAAATAAATTATAGTGCTTTATTTATTAAGAAATTGAGCTTCTTGTTTCGTCTTAAATTCTTTGTCTTCTCGTATTAAATCGATCCACACCTCCACTTTTCAGTTGGTAGAGTCGGAAGAGGTCGAGGGCTCCCAGGTTAGCGCAAGGGCTTGCGGGAGGCCAACTAGCAAGAACCCCGGGAAACGCTCGGGAAGAGCCGACTGTGAAGAGCCTAGAGAGTGAGACGGTTGCCTTTGTAGAGTGACGGATGTTGCCGATTTCCTTTCAGTGGCTCTGTGCTCAACGTCCAAGCTGCCGGCGCTTACTGGCAGGAATGTTCTGTACCCTCAGAAACGTAAGATAGAAAAAGGTTGAGGATCTTTGCGCTACGCTAAGGGCCTCCAAGATTAAATATGGTGCGATTTGTGTTATTGGGGCCTGAGGACAGTGTAAAGAAATACGTTAATGTCCAGCCCTGACCAACTTCAAACGCAATGCCTTATTTAATAGAATAGATGGATTCTAGCTAAGGTTAAAGCTGGAACTGAACTCTTACCGTCCCCACTCCTTACCCCTTCCCTCAGTTAAAATGCACCAGCATCAGAGATAATGTAAAGAAGTGATTTAAGACTTTGGAGCCAAGTCTGGGGACAAAACAGTAAGGCGAGTTAAACACGCCCGTGTCTCCACAGGGTTTACAGTCTTCCCAGTCTCCACACGTGGGAAGCGGAGAACAGGCTTCCACTCCCTCTTCAGCTAGCTGTCTCCTTCCTACCCTCAGGTGAACGCGCAGACATTTCCTCTGGAAACTCTCCCATGGATTTCCAATTTGGCAGTTTCGCCCAGTGGACAACGAGCTCCTTGAGAGGAGGGACTGTGACCTCATTATAGATGAAGCACCTTCCTTCCTGCCAGGCACACAGTAGGTTGCATTCAATATCCACAGAATTAATGTTTGTTTTGCGATTACTCAGCCTACCTCTCCTTTCAGAGATGAGGAAACTGAGGCCTAACAAATGTTAAATTACTCTGGGTTGTAGTGGTGGTTAAAGCCATCGACTGCTAACCACCAGCGTTTCCACGGAAGAAAGATGTGGCAGTTGTCTTCTTAGAGATTTATAGCCTCGGAAATCCTGTGGGGTCTCTATGAGTAGGAGTGGACTTGTGGTGGGTTTGGGGTTTTTTTTTGTTTTTTTGGTATACTACTGGTCATTTAAAAAAAAAAAAAAACCATTGCAATCAAATCAGTTCTGACTGGTCATTAGGAATATAATTTTTTTATTCACTCATTCAACACTTACTTATGGAGCACATATTAGTGCTATTTGTACTATTTCACACACATATTCAGACACTATTTGAGATCCTGGGAATACAGCAGAGAACAAAAACACCAAGTCCAGACTTAGTAAGCGCTCTGATTCTTAGTTTGGGAAGACAGATGAAGGACAGTCAGGTAAAATATGTCAAGGAAAGGGATTGAGGGTGTCATTGAGAGGGAATCTAGTTACCATTTTGGGTAGGATGAGTTAGGAAAAACTCTGCAAATCACTAAGCCTTTCTTCCTCTGGGCCTCTAGAACGGGTTCAAACCACTAACTTTAGGTTAGTAGACTATTGCAAACCATTTAGCGCCACCCAGAATCCTTGCTCTAAGCATACAAAAAAAAAACAAAAAACATTGGGTCAATTCCAACTCGTAGTGACCCCATAAGACAGAGTAGAACTGCCCCATAAGGTTTCCAAGGCTTTAATCTTTATGGAAGCGGGCTGCCACGTCTTTCTGCCTAGACTGGTGGGTTCAAACCACTGACCATTCAGTTAGCAGCCAAGCGTAATAACCATTGCACCACCAGGGCTCCTTGACTCTGAGAATAACTAAACCAAAAGACTCATTTCCGTCAAGTCGATTCCAACTCATAGCGACCCCATAGAGTTTCCCAGAAGCACCTGGTGGATTTGGACTGCCGACCTTTTGGTTAGCAACTGAACTCTTAACCACTACGCCACCAGGCTTTCCATACTACTACTACTACTGCCTGTTGCTGTCAGGTCGATTCCGACTCGTAGTGACTGTATAGGACAGAGTAGAACTGCCCCATATAGTTTCCAAGGAGCGCCTGGTGGATTTGAACTGCTGACCTTTTAGTTAGCAGCTATGAACATCAAATACAAAAGCCCTGAGGCAAGAACAGGCTTAGCCTCTTCAAAGAATAGTAAGGATGATGATGTGGTGAGAGGAATGAGCAAGAGAGAAAGGGTGGGCCTGGAAGACGGGTAGTTGGGGTCAGATCACGCAGTGTTAGAAACTGCTGTACGGACTTGGGCTTTTATACGGAATGAGATGGGAAACCATTGGAAAGTTTGACATGTTGCTGTGATATGATCCTATCTGCATTTTTGAAGGATCATTTCTGCTGTTGTGTGGGGAGTTTTTAGGGGATCAAAGGTAAATAAAAGTCGGGAGACCAGTTAGGAGGCTCTTGCACTAATACAGACTACAGATGATGGTAGCTTGGTCTAGAGGGGTGACAGTGAGGTGGTGAGAAAGAGTCAGGTTCTCACTCTATTTACAGAGTAGAACCAAGAATATTTACTGATGGGTTGACTGTGGGGTGTAAATTAAGGATGACTCCAATGTTTTTTTGGCCTGAACAACTGGAAGAATGGTATTATGGATTGCATTGTGTCCCTCCCAAAATATGTGTTGTAAATCCTAACCCCTAGTGGTGTAGTGGTTAAGGGCTACAGCTGCTAACCAAAAGGTTGGCAGTTTGAATCCACCAGCCGCTCGTTGGAACCTCTATGGGCAGTTCTACTGTGTCCTATAGGGTTGCTGAGTCAGAATCGACTTGATGGCAATGGGTGTTTTTTATACCCTATTAAGAGCTCGGCTGCTAACCAAAAGATCGGCAATTTGAATATACCAGCCGCTCCTTGAAAACCCTGTGGGACAGTTCTGTCCTATAGGATTGTTATGAGTCAGAATCAACTCGGGGGCAACAGATTTGGTTTTTGGTTTATACCCTATGAGGCAGTTCTACTGTGTCGTACAGGGTCTTTATGAATCGGAATCGACTTGACAGCAACGGGTTTTTATACCAATGGTTATGGGGCCCTGGTGGCGCAGTGATTAAGAGCTCGGCTGCTAACCAAAGGGTCAGCAGTTGGAATCCACCAGCTGCTCCTTGGAAACCCTAGAGGGCAGTTCTACTCAGCGGCAATGAGTTTAGGGGCTAAATGGTTAAGTACTCAGCTGCTAACTGAAAGAGTGGCAGTCTGAACCCACCTAGTGGTTTCAGCTTTGCTGGGAAAGGACCTGATCTACTCCCGTAAAGATTATAACCTAGAAAACTCTTTGAGGCCATTCTACTCTGTCACAACCTAGAAAACTCTATGAGGCAGTTCTGCTCTGTCACATGGGGTGGCTGTGGTCAAACAAGAACAACATACCTCTGGATGTAGTCTCATTTGGGAATAGGATTTCTTTGTTATGTTAATGAGGCCATATCAGTGTAGGGTGTGTCTTAAACTGATCACTTTTGAGATATAAAAGAGCAGATTAGGCACAGAAGAAGGCAGAGATGGGGGAAGACCTGCACTATCTGAAGATGATGGAGGCCAACCAGTCTTCAAGCCCAGGAACTCCAAGGACGGCCACCTGGAGAAGCTGAGACAAGGATCTTCCCCCCAGAGCCAACAGAGAACCTTCCTCTAGAGCCGACACCCTGAACTCAGACTTATAGCCTCCTAAACTGTGAGAAAATACATTTCTGTTCGTTAAAGCCACCCACTTACGGTATTTCTCTGAGAGCAGCCCTAAGACATTAAGACAGATGGAGATGGCATTGACTAAAATGGGGAAGACTGAGGAAGGAGTAGGTTTCAAAGGTGAAATCAAGCTTGAGGTGCTTACTAGGTATCCAAGTGTCAAGTTTGAGTAGACAGTTGGCTATATGACATACAAGCCTGGAGTTCAGGGGGGAAATCAGGGCTAGAGATTCTTGTAGGAGTCTACAGCCTACGGCTAATTTTTAAAGCCACAGAAATGGATAAGAACATCTAGGAAGAAAATGCAGATAGACAAGAGACTGAGGTCCAAGGACTGAGGCTTGTGACATTTGAATACTAAAGAATGTGAAGATGAGAATCCAACAAAGGGAACTGAGAAAGAATAGCCAGAGAGATAGGAGAACAAGCAAGAGTGGTAGGGTTCCAGATAACCAAGTAAGGAAAGTCTTAAAAGGAGGAAGTCATCAATCACATAAAATGCTGCTGTTAATTCTGGTAAGATGAGGACTCAACATTGACCATGGGATTTGGCAATTTCGTGATCCTGAGAAGAAACATTTCAGGGATATGTTGAGTCAAAAGATTGATTGAAGTGACTGTTAAGAGTATGTGGAAGAAGGGGAAGTGGAAACAAGGAGTAGAGACAATGGGGTGGCATCTAGAAGGGGATGTGAAGTCAAGAGAATTTTTTTTTTTTTTAAGATAGGAGAAATAATAGCATGTTTGATGCTAATGGGAATTATCCACCTGTGGCTATTTCAATTTAAATTAATTAAAATGTAAAATTTAATTTTCTCAGTTACTTAGTCATATTTCAAGTGCTCAGTAGCCGTATGTGGCTAGTAGCTACCATATTGGACAGCACAGATACAGAACATTTCCGCCACTGAAGGAAGTTCTATTGAACAGTGCTACAATCCCATTGCCATTGAGTTGAATCCGACTCACAGCAACCCTATAGGACAGAGTAGAACTGCCCCATTGGATTTCCAAGGCTGTAATCTTTACTGAAGCAGACTGCCACATCTTTATCCTGCAGAGCGGCTGGTGGGTTCAAACTACCAACCTTTTGGTTAGCAGCCAAGTGCTTAACCACTGTGCCATCAGGGCTCCAGTGCTACAGTAGAGAGTGAAAAACTGATAATGCACAAGAGAGTGTACATTGACTAGGCAGGAGGGGATGGGATCCAGTACAGAACTGAAGGGGGTGGCTTTTGATAGGAATCCAGACAGTGCAGCCATTGTCAGAGAAGGAAAGATGAGGTATGTGGGTACAGATGCAACAAGGCTGGTAGAGGTAGGGGTGGAAATGAATGGGTAGTCTCTTCTAATTAATTCTAGCATTGAAACTCTTGATCCCCAACTGTCATGGATTGAATTGTGCCCCCCCAAAATATCTGTCAACTTGGCTGGGTCATGATTCGCAGTATTGTATGATGGTGTACCATTTTGTAATCTGATGTGATTTCCTTATGTGTTGTAAATTCAATCACCATGATCTAATAAGATGGATTAGCAGCAGTTATACTGAAGAGGTATACAAGATTGGATAGTGTCTTAGGCCAATTTCTTTTGAGATATAAAAGAGAGAAGCAAGCAGAGACACATGGAAACCTCATACCACCAAGAAAGCAGTGCTGGGAGCAGAACGTGTCCTCTGGACCTGAGGTTCCTGCACAGAGAAGCACCCAGACCAAGGGAAGACTGATGACACGGACCTTCCTCCAGAGCCGATGGAAAAAGTGTTCCCCTGGAGCTGATGCCCTGAATTTGGACTTGTAGCCTACTGGAATGTGAGAGAATAAACTTCTCTTTGTTAAAGCCATCCACTTGTGGTATTTCTGTTAAAGCAGCACTAGATGACTAAGACACCAACCAACATTCGCTCCATCACTGTGCCACACTGCCTCTTGAAATGTGGAGCACCAACTGATGAAATTTGTCTCAGCATTCATTTATTCATCCATGGATGTATTCACTATTTATTGAGCACCTACTGTCTTCCAGGGAATGAGTTAAGTGCTAGGAAAAATATAGTGGGCAAAAGCAGGAGTGATCCTTACAATTACGAAGCTTACATTCCAGAGGGCAATGCAGATACAGTAAAACCCATGAAAGCTGGAATCTGTGTAAGGCAGAAACCTGTCAGAGAAAGAAAGCTCAACTATTTTCCACTAAAACGAGCAATAAAAAAGTGGTAAGACTGCACCCTGTCAAAAGTGGAAAACTTTCAAGACCTGGAAAAACAAGGCAGTCCCATTGAGTTCCTGCTCTCACATGTTTCACTGTATTAATAAAATAACTGCACTAAATGAATCACACACTGAAGTAGGGGTCTGAAGGAGAGAGGCATGTTTCCATGGGAGAATAGCCCTAGCCTGAGGAGTCAGAAAGGCTTCCCAGGGAAGGGACCCTTAGGTTGAAGTCTGAAGGATGAATAGGTGTTAACACTTGCAGGGTGTGTGCACACGTGTGTGTCTCTGTGCTCTGTATGTGTGTGTAGGAGAGAAAGTGTGTGTGAAAGAAAGAAAGAGTGCTGTTTGCTTGTTTTTCAGTTCAGATTTCCCAGGGTCTTCTCAGATCTCTTTAGCTACACCTTAGGTGGCGCAAATGGTTTGTGCTTGGCTGCTAACCTAAAGGTTGGCAGTTGGAACTCACTGGAAATCTCCTTTTGTTAAGATTGTTGTTGTTGTTGTCATCGAGTCAATTCCGACTCATGGCGACCCCATGTGTAAAGAGTAGAACTTCTCCATAGGGTTTTCAGGGCTGTGACCTTTTGGAAGTAGATTGCCAGGCCTTACTTCCAAGGCACTTCTGGGTGGATTTGAACTGCTGACCTTTAAAGTCAGTGGTCCAGCGCTTAACCGTTTGTGCCACTGCCAAGAAAACCCTTTGTAATGAATGGGGCCTCCGTGAGTTGGAATCAACTCATCCGCAGCAGGTTTGTTTTTTGGGGTTTCAGGAGCTGTGACAAAGTCAAAGAGAAGCCCAGGCCGATCATCCTTAGTTTCTCCTTTAGCATATTCTAAAATAAACGGACTCAGACATCAGTAGAAAATCACAGGTCCCTGTCCCAGAGAATGGAATCTCCTCTGAGCAGAACCTTGTTAAGAATAGCTTAGAAGCCAGACTTTGTGAAAGGACTTAACTACTTGGCTTCCTTATATGTAAAACTGATGATAAATACCCCTCCCTCACAGAGTTTCTTGAGAAGATAACGTAAGTAAAGTGCTTACGGTACATTATGAAAAATAGTGTAGCTATGATTATTATTGTTACTGTTCATTATCAAGTCCAAATCTCATGAATTTGGGCCCTTCTCCAGTCTCTCCTTGGAGTCTGATCTCTGACACCAATGTCTTCATTGCCTAATAGCCTATAGATAGTGTCTCAAACTCCTAATTCAGGTCATTCAGTTGTTAATGTTTAGTGTATACAAAGTACTGGGCAAGTTACATTCCAGGGCAAAGAAGTCACGCATACTACACCTGATGAGCTTTGTTTATAAACCAAAAAAGACCAAACCCGTTGCCACTGATTCCATTCCAACTCATAGCAATCCTATAGGACAGAGTAGAACTGCCCCATAGGATTTCCAAGACTCTACTCTTTATGAAAGCAGATCACCACTTCTTACTCCCATGGCGGCGCTGGTGGGTTAGAACCACTGACCTTTCAGTTAGCAGCTGAGCACTTAATCACTGTGCCACCAGGACTCCTGCTTTGTTTACAGTGGAGGCTAAAACACAGATAACCATTACATAAGGCAGTGTGGTGAGTACAAGGAAGAAGAGGCAAACCAAGTGACAGCTGGGTGGGAGAAAAGAAGGTTTCCTGGTGGGAATGGCATTTGGACCCTTGAAGACTGGGGAAGATGTGAAATAGTAGAGATAGAGGGGGGTTCCAGGTAGAGGGAACAGCAAGGATAAGGTACAGAGCTTTCTTTCTTGCACTGTAAATTCCTTTCTAAGCTGCAGAAATTGTTTTTGGACACACAATTCCCAGAAGTCTGCCTAGAGCTTGTAGAATAAAGGGGAGTTATCATTAACCCAGTGGCTTTCAAACTTCTATGTGACCAATAGTAAGAAATAGTTATCTAGATGACATATAATAAGAAATTTCATGAAACAATAACTAGCCTTACTACATGTGATACCCTTTGGTATTTACTAATCTATTTTCTTCTATGTAGTTTTTTTAAATGCTGTTTGATCCTGATCTGATCAAGCCATCGATAAAACAAATATTTTTGAAACACTCAAGGGAATTTGATTATGAACTGGGTGCTATAAAATACTAAGAATTATTGCTAATTTTGTTAAGTTTTGTTTTGTGAGATAGTATTCTTTTTTTTTTTTTTTTTAGAGATGCATGCCAGCATATGTAGAAGTAAATCAATGTAATGTCTAGCATTTTCTTTAAAATACTTCATCAAAGAAAAAAAGGAAAAGCAAAGGGATGGAAGAAGCAAATGTAACAAAATCATGATAATTGCTGAATCTGGGTGATGGGTATACGGGATTCCTTTTTCTATTCTCTCTACTTTTGTGTGGAGTCCTTAGGTCATGAAAACTGTTAATGCACTCGGCTGCTAACCAGAAGGTTGGTGGTTTGAGTCTGCCCAGATGCACCTGGAAGAAAGGTCTGGTGATCTACTTCCAAAAAATCAGCCATATAAGAAACTATGGAGCACAATTCTACTCTGACATATATGGGATCACCATGAGTTGGAATTGACTCAACATCACTGGTTTTTCTACTTTTGTGTATGTTTAATAATATTCATAAAGTAAAACACTTTAAAAGCTGGTTATATATTTTTTTAATTTTTTTTTTAATTGTACTTTAGATGAAGGTTCACAGAACAAATAGTTTCTCATTGAACAGTCAGTACATATATTGTTTTATGACATTGGTTAACAACCCCACGACATGTCAACCCTCTCCCTTCTCGACCTTGTAGGACTTTTTTTTTGTGTGTGAAAATATGCATAGCCAAAGATACACTATTTCAAAAGTTTCTACACGTACAATTCAGTAACATCGACTACATTCTTCCAGCTGTGCTGCTATTCTCACCTTCCTTCTCCAAATTACTCCATCACCATTAGCTTCAACTCACTGTCCCCTAGGCTTCCCATCAAACCCCTTGAGTTGCTGTTGTCAATTTGATCTTACATAGATAATTCTTTTTTCCATACCTTGGATGAAGGTTTACGGAACAAATAGTTTCTCATTAAACAGTTAGTACACATATTACCCTATGACAATGGTTAACAACCCCACGACATGTCAACACTCCCTTCTCAATCCTGGGTTCCCTATCACCAAAACGCTGGTTATATTTTGATTTCACTACTCATTAATACAGCAAGACTTGCAGTTTGAAAAACACTGCACTCAGTCATGTAAATATAAATGTATAGTAGACAAAAGCACCAGGTAGACAAAAGTAAGAGACTGTACCTCTGAAAGCTAGAGGCCTATTCATGGGAAAGACATAGCCAATCGACTTCTCCAAGGAGTGGCCAGTAAGTTGCTCAAACATCAAAACTTACTTTTATTGGTAAAGCATTTTACATGAAAGAGGAAATATCTATGATTTTAGCTGTGACAATCTAAGGCAAAGATTTTCATTTAAGAGCCAAGTTTAAAAGTAAAGAAAGGAAATTTTATCTTCAAAATTCTGAGCTGAAAGTATGATACTCAACACCCTGAATGGGGAATTTATAAGGCAATGGACATAGATTTTGTTTCACTTTGGTCAATTAACTTTTTTTTTTTTTTTTGGCTTCATAACAATTTGTGATGAGTCAGAATCAGAAACTAGAACTGATCATTCATAACTGTATGCCAGCCTTTTTGGAGTCTCCTCCAATTTTCACACAAACTCATTCAAAATAGTGTGAGCAAAGAAACACGTGATTGTCTTGAGTTTAAATGCCTATTTTGCTTAGAAGCCTCAACATATTTTAAGCAGCAGATTCAGGCTATGATTGTGTTTTCTCTCAAGGCAACTTGTCTGAGGCATCAAGGTCTTCTTCCAGCTGTGATTACATTTTTCATATCCAAATTGTATTCATGTATGTAATTCCCAATTATTAAATTTTCTGCTCAGACCTTTATTTGTAAACAGCCCGGAGATTCTCATTACAAGTGGAGGCCCTGTTTGTCATTGTTACACCCTTCAGCAACACTTCTGTCAAACAGTGATTCTTTCAGAAGTGCACAAACCAGGAAGACAGAAGCAGGGTCATTTACTATAAGAAAGTAACCAGGGCTGGCAACAAGGGGTTGTCGCTGATATTTTTCCAGTGTTAACAATGTGTGAAGGCTGAAAAGTTTATGTGTTTCCCACAGGGCAGATACGTCTGGACAAATCAATATAGAACAGTATAGTCAAACATAATTGGCATCTCAGTGTACTGCAGAACTGAGCCCCCTCAAGACAGAAAACGGTATACTCCTTATGATAGCAGAAAATAAACTTAAGGAAGTCTTTATTGAACAGTCATTTTTTAATTCCTAAAATGTGACACAGGTCTTTTAAATTCACTGGTTGATTTACGTTTATTATTTTGTTTTTGTTACTAAGAAACTGGAAAATGTATTTAATTGTCTCTGAAGGATACACAATGTGGAACTTTCAGCTTGTGTCTAAGGGTTGCGAAATAATTACCTTTTAAAAGTCCTACACATGTGAGACTGAGGGCAATTCCCAGAAAGCTCAAGCTGAGAGCCGTCAGCTGCCAACGTTCCCAGCAGTTGCGGAAATGAGTCCCTTAGTCCTGCAGAGGGAGTCTGGGTGGCATACCACAGTATCCGCTACACCAGTCTATTGTATCACTTTACTCATAGGGAGAAGTCTTATTAAAGTTGTTAAGATAAAACCCCAGTTCTGTTACCAAGAGATAGAAATTGAGAGAACGGGGTCCAGACCCAGGGCCCATGACTTGATAAGATTTCTGGCATTGTTTACTACCTAATGTAAGCCCTAGAAATTGAACTGATAGACCATTGATTAGGATTTTAAGGGAAATGTACCATCTGAGAAATCACACCCTGGTAAATAGGACCCTGTGATTGCTCAAACCCTAAGGCAATCCCCAGGCCCTCTGAACTCACCAATAAAATTCATTCCAGTATTGATTTCAGATATAGCCATTGAGAATAATGGACAAGGAAATCTTGCCAGCAGGTAGTATTGTTAAAGCCAGATCAAGAAAATCACCCCATTCCCAGTGAGATGAGTCTTCGTGAGCCCTGCCCAACAGGAAATGATACATGCGCTGGACTGTGACCACTGTTGGTTATTTGCCCCCTTTTCCTTTCCTAAATGTGAATTTTTATCGTGGTTATCTGGTTTTCCTTCTACCACTGTGTACTGAGCATGTAGGGGTACTTAAAATTGTTATTGAGCCGTAAGTTATTGGATCATGAGCGGCCACATCCAGGCCTGATGGGAAGCAACGCACATCACCTAGAAATACCATACACACATAGTGACGGTGTGTCTTTGGGTTGTCTCCCACTGCAGAATGAGTGGTGTGTTTTCTAGTCAGTGTGGAACAATTCAATTATGCTAAATTAAAGTATTTTTTGAATTATATATGGAGGAAAGATATCTGTGCATTCTTGCATGTTGGAAGCCAAGGAGTAGACTGTGTCAGCTGCTTTATTTTTGCTTGTCCCACAGTGTTTACCAAACATGCATCCTGTTCTGATTTAAGATATCACCCTCCACCCCTGGTCACAGGGAGTAGCACGTGACCCAGGGCTAGCCTACGGGAGAATCCAGTCCTTGGCCAGAGTGATTGTTTGGGGGATGGAAACTAAGTCAACCAGAATGATTCATTGAATTGTATTAACTAGGGTTAGTAGGCAAGATGCCTTATCGTTGAGTCATGAGACATAAAAACATGCATCAGTAATCGCTGATGGCTATCCTCCCTGCACCACGAAGAAAATAGTAGTAAGAGAGAATGAAAACAACACAAAGAAGGGTGGAGACAAGGAATGGAGTGAGGCCTGATGACTTCATTGGGGTTTCTGTACCCAGTTGTACTTGAAGCCAGATTGACCCCTAGACTTGCCAGTTACATGAGCCAATAAATTACCTTAAGCTGGTTGTACTTAAGCTGGTTGGAGAGAGGTTTTTGCTGTTTGCACTAGAAAAAGGTCTGACAATAAATATATGTTGAGTTTTGAGTAAGAGCATCACTTCCCCTAGTATTAGGTTTAATTCTTTAACAGCATGTTTCCTTTAAACACAGACAGATTTTTATTCTTTTTTTATTATTATTTAAATATTTTAGTTAATTCTCAGTGCTACCATAATTTCTTTTTATCATTTTGTTAATTATAACTCAACTTCATTTTAAAAAATTGATGCACTGAAAATGATGAAAGATTAAAATATAAACAAGTTATACTCCAAAGTTTCAACAATAGGGAAAAAGTCAAGGATAAGTGAAAAAAAATTTTTAATCCAATATGCTCCAAATTGAAACTAACACACCAACAATATTTCACAGCAAAATAGTGGAAGAGGTTGAGGAGTAACACTCTAGAGTAAAGGTAAAAATGACCTGCCAGTCAAGTAGCTTGGAAATGAGGCTTTCAAAGAAAACAGTCTCAATTAAATTCTACACTACGTGCTTCTACTATCTCCTCAAGTATGATTAATTGCTTCAACTTCTACAGATCTCATGACATATATATTTTAGATAAATTCCCCAGGTGTTTCTGATGCACACCACATTACAAAATTATTGAGCAAATTGCGTAAATTAACTCATTTAACTCTCGTAATAGTTTTATAAGATGGATTCTATTATTAACCACATTTTATAAATGAGGAAATTGAGGCACAGGAAGCATAAGTTGCTCGAGATCACACAATTAGTTTTTGAGCTAGATTTGAAACCCAGGTAGGCTGGTTCCAAAGCCTGTGTATTTAACCACTACCATGTACTGTGTGAACATAATGGCCTTAATGCAAAGGCACAACTATCATGGTGACCATTACAGGCAGGAAGGCTGGTAGAAGACATATTTGGGTTCATTTGGAATCTTTTGCTATTCTTCCTCCCAGGAGCTCTCCTACTCCAGCCAACAGTGTTTTCTCTCATTTCTGAACTCTTTATACTTAAAATCAATACCAAACAATTTAGCATTTAGTTATTTCCCCTTGCATTGTGTTAGTCTTGCCTTCTCAACTACATCAGCAACCTACCGAAAACTCACATCTAGTTTTACTTCTCTGTTTGCTTGTAGCACCTGGCACGGTGCACAGTATTTGTTGACCAGATTCAAAACTGGCTTTTAGATGCCCCTAGGTGGCACAAAATGTTAGTGGTGCTTGACTGTTAACTGAAAGGTTGGACTTCAAGTCACCTAGAGGCGCCTGGAAGAAAGACCTGGCCATCTACTTCTGAAAAAAATCAACCATCGAAAACCCTACGGAGCACAGTTCTACTCTGACACACATGGGATCTACTCTATGGCAACTGGCAAGTGGACATTAGAAACCTGCTACTTGTGAATTTTAGATTTATTTAGGACTGAATTACTGAGATTTACGTTATGTTTTATCAGCCCCTACCCTCTTGGAATTTTAGATGTTTAACCAGATATTTCTTTATTCAGTCCCATCAGAAATCCTTTTCTTAATTTCCATTACTTTGAAACTGCTTTACTTTATACTAAGTAAATTGCTGTGGGAACATTCCCTTCCTGCAGCTAAGAGCAGCTCTTGAAAGATTTGTCTTTTGAGAAAGCTTCCAGCAACCTCTTTCCTGTTTGGGTTTTGCTTGCTTCCTAGAAATGCCCACTGCTGGGGCAAAATGGCTTTATTCAGATGCCAGTGACTGGAAAGACATTCTAATGATCTATGATAAATCATAAAACTTGTTTGGAAGCCCATAGGTTGAGCTTGTGAATGTTCAGAGGAAAGAATGGGGTTACGTACTACCGCTAAGATAAGCCTGATGTTTGGAAATGCTGTAGGCTTGATTGCATTTGAATTATAAATTGAATCATTACTAACTAAACCTCTGGGAGGTTTTCAGTGACTATTTTATTCAACTTTACTGACTCTGCTGCCCATAGCAACTCTAGCAGTGATTCCCCAAGTGGCAAAAAGGGGCTGCCCAGCCCTGCTGTAGAAATGCACGATGGTTGCATTTGCCTGCAGTTTGAAAAGATCTAAGGTCTTTGGAGACAAGAAATGTGTTTCTTCCTTGTCGTAACTGGCAGTGTGAGCCTCTGGCATTTCAAAGTGCAAGTCATTAGTGTCCACTGGAGTGATGTTAATCTGTCTGTGTTTCAGTCTCAAGACATTTTCCAGTTGCTTCTGCCATAAAAATCTCTGCCATCTCAGTGCCTCTGATGCCCCTTGTGAAATCAGGAAGCTCAGCAATGCCAGCAGGACTTCATGAAAATGAAAACCGGTTGCTACCGATTCCCTTTCTCTTCAACAGCAGCTCAAAGTCATCCTAAAAGAAGCCTCGAAGCTTGTTTAAAAGGTGGGGATTTGTTTGCATTTTCAAAACTGAGCTTAGAGAAACCTGATTTTTTTTTCTCTCTTAATTCTCAGAAGAAAGAAGACTTCCTTTTATTTTGAATTTCGGGTTTGAGTACCACTGTTTGGGGAACTTAAGCTGATGTTAATCACATTCAGGAGAAATATAATACTAGAGGACAGAGAGGAGGGAAGCTTGAGAATTGCCAGAAATCAAACAAAAATAAGGCCTTTGGATGGTTGGAAGGGACTCAGGAAAGCCAGAGGGTCCAGGTGACAACTTGAAATGGGTATGAGAGGTGGGAATTGTCAGGGGACCCTATCTTCCTCCTTATTTCTGGGATGACTGAGCTGAACCTCCTGCTGTCTGAGCTATGGGGTGGGAGGGGGACGAAAATGGGGGAGCATGTTCTTTTTCTATCAGATCTTCCCAGCTCCCCGGTGTGTTAATTTGACATGAAGCCAAACCAAATCGAAGAGCTAGTTGGCGATTGTTAAGAGCTTTGGCCTTTTATTTAATCATCAGTAAAACTGAGGTTCCTAAATGCCCGTAAAGCGCCAGATTAATTATTCAGAAATGAGTGCCTGGGATTGGACCAAGTGTTGTCTCATTAGCATGCAGTGTCCATGCTGGAGTCTGGTTAGAGTAGCCACGGAGACTACAGGAGGAGTTGATGAGAAGCGGACAAGGAGAAGAAGAAAACTAACTTTCCCTACATTGTGCTGTGAAATCTCACACTAATAAAATGCCAACCCTCCCCTACATAGGGTACTAGCCATTCATGTGCCCTGGCCCAGGCCCTGTTGTGGAATATACAGGACAAGTATTTTACCAGCCTCCTGTCACTGTGCCCACAAACTTGGCGTTTTCTCCTCTAAATCCATTGTGTCTAAGACCAACCCTTCACTTATATTCAGATCTCACCTTCTCTTGCCTGCTCAAGGACTTTGCTCCTGAAATTCTCTTCTTTTTTCTTGGTCCTTATATTTCTCTCTCTTCTAGATGATTCCCATCAACATACATTCTAGTATGTTTTCTGTCTTAAAAAATTCCCTAGACTCTACCTCTTTTTCCATCAACGCCTCTTTTTTTTCTCTTTACAATGAAATTCCTGGATAGTGTTGTAAGTATTGGCTTCAAGGTCCCTAGGTGATGCAAACAGTTTGCACTTGACTACTAACCTGAAGCTTGGCGATTCTAACTCACCCTGCAGTGTGGCAGAGAAGGACCAAGGCCTGGTGATCTGCTTCCGTTAAGATTAAACCAAAACCCATTGCTGTCGAGCCATTTTGACTCCTAGTGATCTGATAGGACAGAGTAGAACTGCCCCATAGGGTTTCCAGGGCTGTAAATCTTTATGAAAGCAGACTGCTGCATCTTTGTCCTGCTGAATGGCTGGTGGGTTCCAACCACCGACCTTTTGGTTAGCAGCTGAGTGCTTTAACCACTGCACTACCAGGGCTTCTTCTCTGTTAAGATTACAGCCAAGAAAACCCTGTGGAGCTCAGTTCTACTCTGTAACACATGGGATTGGAGTCAACTCAATGGCAGCTAGTTTGTTTATATGGATTTCTCCTCCACTTCATCAGTTTCCATTCTCTCTTGAACCCATTCTCAACATGCTTTTGTTCCCACCATTCCACTTACCAGTAACCTTCTGTGGTCAAATCCAGAGGTGAATCTCAGTCCTAATCTTACCTGACCTAACAGCAGCACTTCACATGGTTGATCACTCTTCTTGAAACACTGTCTTTGCAAGTCTTCTGGGATGCCACTTTCTTCTAGTTTCTTTCCCAACTCACTGACCACTCCTCCTAATTCTCTTTTACTGGATTTCCTCCTTTTTCTAAACTTTAAACTTTGCAGTGCCCCATGGCTCAGTCCTAGGGTTTCTTCTTTTTCTACACTCCCTCCTTGGCAACCTGAGCTAGTCTCATGGCTTTATATTCCATTTTTTTGATGATGGCACCCAAATTCCTATCTCACTTTCCCCCTGAGCTTCAGCATCTAATCCCCACTTAGACGTTTAATAGATATCTTGCATTTCCCATGTCCTGTGCAGTACTCTTCATTCTCCGCTCTCTCTGACCAAAACTGCGTCTTCCACAGTCTTCCCTGTTTCATTCATGTCTTTTCCCCTCTCCCAATGCTCAGATCAAAAACCTAAAAATCATCTTTGCCATCCCCTCCCTGTCACCTGATGAGTCCAATCCATCAACAAGTCCTGCTAACTCCACCATTAATACAAATGCAAATTCACGGCACTTCTCACCACCTGCCTTATCACCATCTGGTGCCCACCTCCATCATCTCTCACCTGGGTGACTAGGATAGCCTCCTAACTATGTCTGTCCTCCACACAGCAATCAAAGTCAGATTTTAAAATACAAATACAAATCTCATCCTTTTATTACCCTGGTTAAGCTCTCTATAGCTTTTCCATTACACTTAGAAGAAAAATCCCAAGTCCTTACCACGGTTGCATAAGATCTTACATGATGTGATCCTTGCTCACTTTTCCTGCCTCACCAACATACTCCCCCTGGTGCCTCTTGCTGCTCAGTAGCCTTCCTACTGTGTTTCCAACAATCTCAGACACCATAATCCCAGGTTTCATTTTTAATAACAGCAGTTATTGAGCTCCTACTACATGAAAGCCAGTCTACTAGGTATTTTACATATATAATTTTTAATCCTAGCCATGACCGCTCAGCATAGGTATTATTGTCCCGTCTTTACAAAGGAAGAAACTGAGGCTCAGAGAGGCTAGGTAATTTGCCCAAGTTAGCAGAGATAGACAGTGGCAGAGCTAGGATTCACATCCAGGCCTGTCCGATTTCACAGTCTAAACTTTTCCCACTGCATCACGCTGCCTCTTTGTGATCCCTTTGTAACCCAGGATATCCCAGTGCTGACTTAAAATACCCTCAGTGTCTTAGTTACATAGTGCTGCTATAACAGAAATACCACAGGTGGGTGGCTTTAACAAACAGAAGTTATTCTCTTACAATTTAGGAGGCTGCAAGTCTGAATTCAGGGCACCAGCTCCAGGGGAAGCTTTCTCTCTCTGTCGGCTCTGGGGGAAGGTCCTTGTCATCAATCTTCTTTTGGGTCTAGGAGCTTCTCAGCCCAAGGACACACCCCACTCCTGACTATTCTTGCTTGGTGGTAATGAGGTCCCTCTCCTCTCTGTTCACTTTTCTCTTTTATATCTCAAAAGAGATTGACTCAAAATAAAACCTAATCCTGCAGATTGAGTCCTGCCTCATTAACATCATAGAGGTTAGGATTTACAACACATAGGATAATCACATCAGATTACAAAATGGTGGACAAACACATAATATTGGGAATCAGGGTATAGCCAAGTTAATAACACATTTTTTTGTGGGACACAATTCAATCTATAACACTCAGTGACATTTTACTTTCTGGAGTGGGATAGGGGAGGGGTGCTGATATTCTGGGATCCCTGCTCATTACCAACCACTTGCCGTCTAGTCAATTCCAACTCATAGTGACCTTATGTGTGTCAGAATAGGGCTATACTCCATAGGGTTTTGTTTGTTTGTTTGTTTTTAACTTTTTTATTATAAAATAAAACACGGATATAGAAATACTTTTTACCAGTTGCCACTGAGTCCATTCTGACTCATGGTGATCCCATGTATTCATATGGTTTTCTTTCTTTCTTTTTTAGTTATGCTTTAGATGAAGGTTTACAGAGCAAGTTAGTTTCTTATTAAACAGTTAATACACGTATTGTTTTGTGATATTGGTTGCCAACCCTGCAGTGTGTCAACACTCTCCCCTTCTTGACCTTGGGTTCCCCATTCCCATTTACCCAGCTTTCTTGTCCCCTCCCGCCTTCTCATCCTAGCCCCTGGGCTGGTGTGCTCATTTAGTCTCATATACATAGCTGAGCTATCTGTATTATTATTTGTTTTACGGGCCTGTCTAATCTTTGGCTGAAGGGTGAACCTCAGGAGTGACTTCAGTACTGAGTTTAAAGAGTGTCTGGGGTTTTCCAACAGCTAATTTTTGAAGTAGATCCCCAGGCCTTTCTTCCAAGGTGCCTCTGGGTGGACTTGAACCTCCAACCTTTCCCACATTAACCATTTGCTCCATCCAGGGACTTGGCTTCTTAAAAGACTGACCTAAAAGCTTTTTAAAGAGGTTGCTGAGGAAATTGTGATCCTGTTTGTAAACTCCTTGGCACTCTGGAAATAAAGCATGGAAGGGAGGCCAACGTCTTCCCACCTGAATGATGGAACCTGGAAGGCTGGGGACAACAAGCTCCTGGAGAACAGCTGCAGTGAAGGCTCTCCTTTGTCTCCAAATGCTAATAGTTCTGGATTAAAAATCTTTTCTTTCTTTGACTGGACACAGATATAATAAAACAAAAAACTTACAGCATATAATTTGGCATTTTACTGGTATGGTAGGCTTACAAAAATTTTGTTCTCCCTGACAAGACTTAGATAATTCTATCAAAATAAATCTCTGAAGGAAAAAAGCCTTCTTTTAAAGTCTATGAGAAGCCTTTTGAAGAACAAAAATAACACTTAAAACCGATATTCTATGTATCTTCTTTACTCTTTTTCAGAAGAAATTCTGCCCTTTCTGATAATAGAAAATAAAAGAGTGTCAGGGGAAAAAAATGTCAAAATTTAGCATGCTGTAAAGAGTGGAAATTTTCTCCAACACTGCACTTAGAATTTCATAGGGATTTGGGCACGGGCTATGCAAAAGTCAGGCCTCCAGGTCCACATGCCTCCTTTGCCAGTGCCCATGCCCGTAAATGCCTTCACGGTGTTTTCCATTCATTCATCAGACCTTAACTGAGAGCACAACCATTTCAAGAGCCAAGTATTTCCAGCATCATCTCCAAATGCTTTCTCTCTGTTTGCTCTCTCAGGCTTTGCAGACACTCCTCTGACCAAAATGTGTTTGTTCAGAGGTGGTCAGTTTCTTGCAGGTGGATCACACAGAAGACTTGAGTGGACAAGCTCAATTATCTATGCATTTCAAGAAAGCCATATTTACCATGTTCTCAGCATTGTGCTAAGTGGTATGAAGGCTACAGTGGGGAAGAGGAAGGGAACAAAAACACATATGTTGAGAGCCTATTGTGTGTCAAATGATTTATATCGTATACATAATTTCATATATATACTATAAGCATTATCTTTCACGGTTAGATAGATAACTGCTGTCAAGTCAATTCCGACTCATGGTGACCCCATGTACGATGGAACAAAATGCTGCCAGTCCTGCACCATCCCCATCACCAGTATGTTCAAGTCCACTGTTGTGGCTACTATGCCAGTTCATTTTATTGAGGGTCTTCCTTGCCCTTACAGGCCCTCTGTTTGACCAAACATGATGGCATCCTCCAGCAATCGGTTTCTTCTGATGATGTGTCCAAAGCAAGCGAGTCCACCAATGTTCTGTCGCGATCTTTAAGGTTTTCACCGAATAATTTTCAGAAGTAGATCACCAGGCCTTTCTTCCTAGTCTATCTTAATCTTGAAGCTCCACTGAAACCTGTCCACTGTGGGTGACCTTGCTGATGTTTGAAATGCTGGTGGCATAGCTTCCAGTATCACAGCAACACACAAACTGCCAGTGTGACAAACTGACAGACAGGTGGTGATCTTCCTGGTTGTTGTTGCTAGGTGTCGTCAGGTCAATTTTGACTCATAGAGACCCCATGTGACAGAGGAGAACTTCCCCATAGGGTTTTCGTGGCTGTAAAACCATGAGTCAGAAGCAGATAGCTAGGTCTTTCTCCTTTGGAGCTGCTGGGTGGGTTCAAACCGCCATCCTTTTGGTTAGCAGCCAAGTACTTAACCGTTTGCACCATTAAGTAACTCATGCATAGGCAAGCTAGAAATGGAGGGACTGGAATTAAAATCCAGAATTTCCTGATACTAAAATACATGTCCTTTCCATCGTACTACATTGACACAAAATTAAAGTTGAGATTCCCTCCCAGATGTGCTGTGGTCTAAGATGAAATGCCCAGTTTGCCAAAAGCCAACACAAATGCTGAAGGGATTTGGAGAAAAGAAAAGTATTTGAATTACCAAGGAAGGTTTCATGGAGGAGGCCAGGGAGGAGCTGAGCCTTGAAGTCTGGGTGGGGTTTGCATGAGCATAAAGGTAAGGGGAATTACAGGCTGGGAACCAGAATGAGCTAAGAGATGTAAGCGGATGGCAGTGGCATGTGAGGGGTGAAGAAGTGATGGCTTTGGCTGCTGCTGAGGATGTGTGCTGAAAGCATAGGAGATAAGCCTACAGAGGTTTTAGGACCAGATTGTAAACCAACTTGAAATCCAGGCAGAGGCATAACTAGAAAAATATAGGAGGAGGGTGGACAGGACATGTGCCTTCCATAGCAGGGAAATTTTATAATTATCCGAAACATGATAGAACTTACAGTGTATATGAATCCTCTACATACATTGGGGTATGTAAATCATAATTTTATTTTGTTCTGCAATATGGTAAAAATTACAAGTTATTTCAGATAGAAAATAAAATTCATACAACTGTGACCATTTTGATATAAGTACTCACAGGGACCTTCAATCCACTGTCACCAGTGTCCCAGGGTTAAGAAAAATAATCGTGTCCACTTAACATACAGTGGTATGTCAGCACCGTGGACAGCAATTCTGTGGCTCCATGCTTTGTCTTCTGGCAGAAGAGTTTAGACTTGATGCAGTAGGTTTGGCATACCCATCCAGTGGAATGGAATCTTTTGGTGAATTTCAAAGACTAATCTTTCTACCAAGTTTCCTTTTCTTCAGATTCCTGCCAGGGAGAGGAAAGCCCTATATGTGGTCTCTCTGGGTGCTTGGTGTACAAAAGCACACACATACACACAGAACTCAAAGTTTTCAGTAAAGTAAATTCTTATTTAAAAAAATTAAGGTCCCTGGAAGAAGATAATAGAGAGATTTTGAAGTGGGGCTTTTGCCTTCTGAACTCAGCCTTCCCTGAGACCTAAGGCATAGAACCAAGTTGGTCATGGTGTTGAGTGTCCCAAGATCAGCCCATTTCCCGTGGTCTAAGGCCCTCCCTCAGATTGTCTCGTGCTAAGACCCAAGTTGGAAAAGGACAAAAGCCTGCAGGGGCTGGGCGGCCCAATTCCAAGAGCATATTTTGAGTTTTGTTGGTGTTTTAATTCTCATTTTCAAACTTCTTCACTAGGCTTAGATCAAGGGTGAGCTTAAATGGTATCTCAGGGCTGGAGCCAAGGTAGAATAGCATTCTTTGCTGAAGAGAGTAAAAGAAAAGGATGGAAGAGGAATGTAAAGTTATCTAGAATTTACAAAAAGCATCTGAAGCAAATTTTTTCCTTAAAAAAAGGACAATCTTATCACAGAGAGGCATCATCAATTTTACTTTCATTGAAGATATTAACACAACTCTGATGGGGTTCCTTTCTGATTAACAAGCTTTCAATTGACAATGCAGTCTTATTGTTCTAAGTCTTTAGCATGGTGTTCATGGTGTCTTTTTCCAGTCCTCTTTCTCCAGGCTGATCTCATACTGATGACCAACACCCACCAGAAGGTTCTATGTCTCTCATCAAGTGCTTTTCCCCAATCAGACATTTTGGGCCTCCATGCCATAGTTCTCACTGTCTCCATTTGCCTGGCGTGCCCTAAATTTGCCATACCTTTATCTCTTCCTGAATATTTTACCCGTCTTTTAAACCCTTTATTTTCATAGGCTTTTCCTAATTCTCCCGACTAAATAAGGGGCTTTAAGGCCCAGTAGGAGTCACTGGGTGGTGCAGATGGTTAAGCACTTGGCTACTAATCAAAACATTGGGGGTTCAGATCTACCCAGAGACACCTTGGAAGAAAGGCCTGGTGATCTACTTCTGACAGACCACAGCCATTACAAACTCTATGGAGCACAGTTCTACTCTGAAACACATGGGGTCACTGTTAGTTGGAATCAACTGGATGGCAACTGGTTTGGTTTCATTTCAAGGCTCAATAGCACCTACAGTGCATAACTTTACACACTAGTACTTTATGCATTATCTTTCCTTCCACTAGATTGTAAGCTCCATGAGAGCAGCAATTGTGCCTTATGTTGCATGTACCTCAGGGTGGTTCATAAATACTTGTTGAGTTTAATTATTTGGAGAAATTCTGTGTATAGGCTACATCTGTGTACCAACACTTAAATTAGACCTTCGGCCTAGACTGTGAGGGCTGAGAACATCTTAGTAGCGAAAGAAAAATAGATAGGACCTGAGGGGATTGCCACCAGTTACCACTCCCACTCCCTAACCCAGCCTCTCTTGAATTCATTTGTAGCAAAGAGAATGTTGTGTTGTCTTCCTCATTTAATCATCACCATGGTTTCTGAAGCTCTTAAAAAATTAACTTTAGCCTAATGCTTTTCTAAAGTGCCACTTGACAACAGTGTACAGGTATTTTACATAACTACTGTATACCGGAGTTGTCTTCAATAGAATGTAGTGATCAAAATCCAGGTCATAATTATATCCCGTCAGTATTTCCATTATCTGCTCCTCTGCAGGAAGGCTTTGTTGCTTAGTTGTTTAATTTGTATCAAGCTTCAGCCTGACATGCAGGTTCTCAGTCCTGCTATAACGCAGGGAATCTTTTTCTGCCTCAAAACATATGTTTTAATAGCACAGCAATTCTGTATATGGAAAGCTGTATTTCTCTGCTGGGAAAGCAGACTCGATTGTCCATACTGGACAATCATAGCAGTACTGGGTATTCATATCATATCGTTTTACCTTCCTGGTGTAAAATGGATGGTCGGAGATGTGGCACTGCTCAGGGTAGCTGTGAGTCATCATGTGGATTGGGTATCATCCCTGGACACAAGTGACACACGGCCTCCCAGGTATGTGGGTCCCTTGCAAGTGTTTCTCACCCTGAATCCCAGGTTAAAGTGTTGAAGACAAGGGACTTCCAGCCATTTCCAGGACAGGGTGCGTAGCCTCTTTTTGTTTATTACCTGCTGACCTGGGCTGGCAGTGGATCCCCAGGAAAGCTAAAGGCTGTCTGATCCGCTTCCCAGGAGTCAATCTCTTATATTCTTCCCTTTGGGTTTGCCTTTCACCACTGAAGGCCCAAGGTTATTGTCCCTCACTCCTCCCAGTGCTGAGAGTTTTGTATCTGTTAGGCTGGGGTTGGGAGTAAGGAGGGGGGTGCTTACTCCTCACATTTCCCACATCTGGTCTTGTCCCTCCCGCCCCAACCCCTATTTGCTTTTGATATTCAGTTTGTTTTTAGACATCTCCAGTGGGTTTTTACCTTCTTTATCCTTACACTGAATTTTCCTGGGACATTCTATGATATTAGCAGGTGAGGAGAGGCAGGGACTGGAAGAATAGAGGGAAGGTGAAATTAAAGCTCGTTCCAAAGCTCGCTGTGGGAATTCCTTCTAGAAAAATTTCTACCTAGAAGCCTCCTGCTTTGGGAGTTCCACCAAAAGACTTGCTGTGTGGCTTAGGCCAGTTACTTATTTGCTCTGTTTCTTCTAGTGTCAAAGGAGGGGACTCATTCATGAATGCACTCAACAAACACGTATTGAACAAGAAAGAGAGACATGGGCCCTGTCTTTGTGCTGCTAACAATGTAGCTGTAGTTACAAGCAATTAAACAAGCATTGACAGTATGAAAAAGAAGTACAGGGTTCAGAGAGAGATGTAACAGGGGCTCTGACTGAGGAAGGTTTGAAGGTGGTTTCCCAGAAGAAGGGCCATTTTAACTAATGCCTGGGTATGAGTGGAGGTTACCTGGCAAAAGAAGGAGGAAGAGCAATCCAGGCTGAGGTCCTGAGGCCAAAAACCTGGTCTGCAGCAGTGGACCGTGTGTACTGAATATCTGGAGCAGAGTATTTTTAAGTACCCACTTCTCTAGTCAACAAAATTATTTAGTAGTAATCATGAAAGGAAACAAAGAAAACAGTGGCCAGAAAAGAAAATCAGACTGTGAAAATTTTCTTTTACTGAACATCATATACATATAGTAATGCCTGTAAAAAAAAAAAATAGATACTACAACATACAAAGAAAAAAGTAATAAAATATTTTAAATATTACAACATAAAAAGGAAAAAAGTAATAAAGCAACGTTTTAAATTTCATAAATGTGTTTTTTGAAGAAAGGGGAAAAACTTACACCTACTTATTGGTCTGTAGCTGAAGGAATAATTACATTACAGTTTCTGTTTTTGAGACTTAATTTCTGCATATTTATCAATGACTACCTCAAAATTGGTTTCTTTGCATATTCCCATTCAGCAGTCAGTGTAGATTTGTCAGTCTATCTTCACTTATATTGATCAAAGAAAGTTTTTATTAATAATAATTTTTACAAGTGTCTTTCACATGAAGCAACAAATATGCAAATATTCAAGAAAAGTCTTAAAAACCAGAAGTTTGATAAGACAGCCATAAAAATTCCATTTCACAGTAAATTCCAGAAATTACTCTATTATCCTTGTCTTTATTTCATCAGCACTGCCTCTATCAACATTTAAATGCCTCCACTTGGAGTTTTTAATTTGTATTTAAAGTTGTGTGTCTTCGACTCTACAATTACTCTGCCACTATTGTTATCTGGAATCTACTGGCAAGAGATGTTAGTTTGTGAATTTGGATTACCTCCATTAGACTAGGTAGTGGAACACATAATCAAAGGAATATGTAGTATTATAGAGGCTGGAGACTTGAGCGCCATAATGATCTTGAACTGTTAACAGACTTACTCTTTGAAACAAGGCATATAGTTGAGTATATGTGCATAGGGCCTGATTATATAATTGAGAGCTCTCCAAACTAACTTTCCCAAAGAATGCAGTGTTTATTAAACGATAAGTAATAAAAATGTGCTAATTTGAAGCTTATGTGTATATTATTAAAGCTCATCAGTAACCATAGCAATTGTTTAGAATTTAGACCTACAAGAGATTTTTTTCGTATTTTATTAATGTTCTGCAGCCAGATACCAGGAAGAACACACCTGTGAGTGAACAAGTTGGTTTCCTACTGTTGAGCGTGAGAGAACACACCATGGGGAAATGTGGGGATTTCAGTAAGAGGCTGTTACCGGTTCGCCAGTTGCCACCAACTCAATTCTGACTCATGGCGGCTCCACGTGTTGCAGAGTACAACTGTGCTCCATAGATTTTTCCAGGCTGTGAGCTTTGGAAACAGATGGCCAGGACTTTCTTCTGAGGTGCCTCTGAGTGGGTTTGAACTACCAACGTTTCAGTTAGTAGTCGAGTGCTTAATGGTGCCATCCAGGGTCTCCAAGAGTGTTAGAAAAGAATCTATTATAGATTTGTGCTATGGTTGAGTAATTTTGGGGAGGGTTAAGGAAGCAAGGGCTTGCCCTGAATGGGGTGCTGTTAGAAGGCAGGGGCAACTCTATGATTGGGCATCTCAGTAAATTTTATCTATAGGGAAGACAGACTAGAGAGAAGATAAAACTATCATTGGCAAAGAGGAACAGTCACTGATACAAGCTGTTTGATATTTTGTGTTGCACAGTGACCTGGTCTGAAGGGGATGTCCTGTTGGATGTTCATGTTCAACAGGAGAACAGTATGGCTTAGCTGTGAGCATCACATCATTTTGTAATAACATTGAGGTCTGCCTGTGAACGGCAGGTCAGTTCCCTGGTATCTGGGGCTGCTTTTCTTCTTCCTCACTGACCTCATTTGGAATTGCCGGCACATCAACTTAAAAAAAAAAATTCCCTGTAAGTAATGCACCCTCTTGTTGCTTACACTCAGGGCAGACTGCTCTCACCACTCTACTCTTGGTTTGTCACTGCTGGTCTGTTTGAAGAAAGAAGAATAGCTCATTTTGTCTTGATTGAGTGGGTGAAGGGGGCAGGAAAGTAAATGATAGGGGTTGGTCATCAAGGGCCTAATCACTCAAATTTAGGCATTTAAATTTCATTGTAAAAGCAAAGCAGAAACATTGGAAGGTTTTAAGGATAATCAGATATGTATTTTAGAAAAATCACTCTGTAAGGAAGATGGATTGGAGAGGAGGTTAAGAAGGACGAACCTTTTGCAATAATCCAGGCAAGAGGCAATGATGAGTTGAACTAAGGCACTGGAGAGCAGAGGACAGATTTGAGAGATGGATGAGAAGCAGAATGGACAAGCCTTAGTGGCTGATAGGATGTGGATGAGGGAGACGCAAGGATGCCTTCTACCTGAGCAGCAGTGTGATTGGTAAGGGCATTGGAAGAATACAGGGTTTGGACTGGGAGTAAGAAAAATGATATGCTTGGTCTCGGACATGTTAAGTTCAAAGCTCCCGTGAAGCATTCAAGTGGAAGTACCTACTAACCCATTGCCGTCAAGTCAATTCCGACTCATAACGACCCTACAGGACCTAGTAGAGCTGCCCCATAGGGTTTCCAAGGCTGTAAGCTTTACTGAAGCGGACTGCCAAATCTTTCTCCCACAGAGTGGCTGGTGGGTTCGAAGTGCTGACTCTCCAGTTAGCAGCCAAGCACTTAACCACTGCACCACAAGGGCTCCTTGAAGTACAGTGGAAAATGGAGTCAGGATCTTGGAGGAGACGATACAGTAAGAATCTCAGGAGAGACCTCTGAACTGGAGAAGCATTAATTCATTCAACAACTAGTTATTTGCATCTATTATATGTCACCTATAGTCCTAGTGGCATAGTGGTTAAGTGCTACGGTTGTTAACTGAAAGGTTGGCAGTTCGAATCCATTAGGTGCCCCTTGGAAACTCCATGGGGCAGTTCTACTCTGTCCTATAGGGTCACTATGAGCCGGAATCGACTCTATGGCAACGGGTTTATAGTCCTAATGTTGATACAGCAGTGAACAGCAACAAAAAAATTCCTGTCTGTATTGATAAAGAAACAAACAAACACATGGTCAGGTAGTGATAGATTCTAGGGAAAAAAATAAAGCAGGGAGGGGGACTAGGGAGAATTACTAGGAGATGAGATCAGAAACATAGGTTTAGATTTAGCTCCTTGACTCCAGAATTTCTCAAGTCAGGATCCAGTCTCTGGGGACACGGTCCTGTCTATTTAGATCCAGAGAAGGGTCTATCTAGTGTTTGCCAAACTTCCCAGATGATAAGAATCACCTGGGGCACATGTTAAAAATATAAATTCCTGGCCCTGACCATGGACCTACTTAGTTAGAATCTGGGTCAGGGGTAGGGAGAGGACTGGGAATTTCTATTTTAATAAGTGCTTTAAGGGATTCTTATAATCAGAGAAGTCTGGGAAACACTGATCTCTGTCTTTCCTTTAGAAAGGCAGCTTTATATTAGATAGATAATTTAATAAATGGTTTAAGGATACCTGGCTAGTGATTTGGGGAAAAAGAATAAAGCTAGAACCCACAGTATATCGAAATGAATTTTGGATAAATCAAAAATGTAAATTCAAAAGCATGAATCCATAAAAAGTGATAGAGGAAAACACAGATGAATTTTAAAAATATAATATTGAAGTGGGAAATTCCTTTCTAAGCTTCAAAACATAAAACCAGAAAGTATTAAGAAAAATATTGAGCCCATCAACGGATGAATGGATAAACAAACTATGGTACATACACACAGTGGTATACTATTCAACAATAGAGAACAATGATGAATCCTTGAAACATCTCACAACATGGATGAATCTGGAGGGCATTATGCTGAGTGAAATAAGGCAATCACGAAAGGACAAATACTGTATGAGACATGCTTCTTAGTTCAATCAAATATACAAGACCAAATGGGCGACTGCTGCCCAGAAACAAAGATGAGAAGGCAGGAAGGGACAGGAAAAATTCGACAAACGGACACAGGGAACCTGGGGTGGAAAGGGGGAGAGTGCTGACACATTGCAGGGATTGCAGTCAATGTCACAAAACAGTTTGTGTATAAATTTTTGAATGAGAAACTAATTTGCACTGTAAAAATAAAAAGATTGATATGTTTGCTTGAATGTACCAAATATCAAAATATGTATATCAAAAGCTATTAAAAAGTTAAGGCAAATTTGAAAAATATTTGCAACACACATGACATACACAGAGTTGTGTTAAATTGATAAGAAAATGATAAACAACCCTATTAAAATGGGAAAATGATGTTCATGAAAAGGTGGCTCACAGAGAAACACAGATGTGAAATCCCACTCAGAATTAAAGAAAAGTAGACAAGATCCTGGAAGTGGGGGGGTTGTTTTGTTTTCTGTTTTGATTGTTAGCCTATCAGGAAGTTGTAGCAGTCAGATAGATATTTAGAATTCTTTACTAATATATTTTTTTAAGATCAAGATGGTTGTTGACAGCAATGTTTTAGGATTTTCCTCCCTTTAACATTTATTGTTGCCATTGTTTTTTTTTCATTACAGCTCTTTAAAATCTCTCGATTGCTCCATATTCCTGAGTTAAGCTGTACTCAAAGTTAATGTTTGGAGGAATATTATACATCTGCCACAGGATGCTCCTTCTGGAGAGGTGGGGTAGCTTTTTAGTGAGAAAGCCACCTTTGGGTTCATTAAGTGTCTTAGGAGCAGTGAGTGGTTCCCAAAGTGTGTAGTCTCAAGATTTCACAGCATCAGCATCACCTGGGAATTTGTGAAAAATGCATTTCTCAGGCCTCTTCTGAGACCTACTAAATCAGAAACTCTGGGGGTGGGGCCCAGCAATCTGCTTTAACAAGCCTCTAGGTGACTTTGATGCTCACTTAAGTTTGAGAACCACTGCCTTTGAGGATCTCAATCCTATCTCCAACTTGGCCAGACATTACTGTTACAGACTGAATTATGTCCCCCCAAAAGATATAATGAAGTCCTAACCCTTAGACCCATGAATGTGACCTTGTTTGGGGAAATGGTTTTTCTTTGCAGATGTTATCAATTAAACTCAACTTGGTCATACCAGAGGAGGGCGGATCCTAATCCCTTCTGAGTGGCTTCTTATAAAAGAGAAGGACAGACACAGAAACAGAGTCACACACATGGGAAGACAACAAATGAGGCTCAATCTACAAGCCAAGAAATGCCAAGAAACGCCAGGGTTACAGAAACCAAAAGAGACAAGGAAGGGTCTTCCCCTAGAGCTGACACACAGAGAGCACAGCCCTGCCAATGCCCTGAATTTGGACTTCCAGCCTCCAAAACTGTGAGAAAATAAATTTCTGTTCTTTAAAGCCACCCCTTGGTGATATGTTCTTATGGCCTCTAGGAGACTAAGACAATTATATCATGTGGCTCTGCACTTAAATGGCAACTGAGAATACTTGACTGGGAGTATAACCTTGAACTCCCTACTGTTGTTGTTGGGTGCGTTTGAGTCAACTGACTCATAGTGACCCCATGTGACAAAACTGCCCCCATAGGGTTTTCTTGGCTGTAATCTTTACAGAAGCAGATCGCTAGGTCTTTCTCCCTTAAAGTACCGGTGTGAGTCTGAACTGCCAATGTTTAGTTTAGTAGCTGAGCACTTAACCATTGTGCCACCAGGGCTCCGTGAACTCCCTACTACTTATGAGTTATTATTTACTGTTCATAGGTATTGCAAATTATATTCCAAAATGCTTGTGCTAATTTGCTTAATGTATTGATGAATAGCTTTTCCCCATGTCCTTAGTTAATATTGATCCAAAGTTCAGTTTAGGGAAATAATTATAGATTGCCTAAAGGCGATTCAGATCTCCAGTAATTGATTCTCTGAATTTACCCTTGAATCTAAGTTAGGATGGTGATTTTCAAATTGTGTTTTGCTGAGCCTAGCACGTAGGGGTAAGCAGGAGATAATACAGAATGGACTCTGCCTTTTCTTTCAACCAGAACTGTTCCAACTTGATTTGTTTTAGGTGTTGAGATTCCCCATGTGATTTCAGTTTTAACAAAATTATTTGCTATTAAAGAAAGTATGAAAATTGTGGGCTTGGTTGTTAGAGACTGGAGTACCTGGATTGCATTGTTTTGGCCTTTTGTATGTTTACTTGTTTTTAAAAAATTTTACCCAACAATATTGAGGGGCATTATAAGAAACAACCCATAGAAAAACACTGTTGTATTTACTATACTGATACATATTGAGAACACTACATTACATAGCGCAGTGTCCTCTTTATGAGGACCCGTAGGACAAAATGTTTATGTCGTAACCATGAATTCTGTGCTTCTATTGAGCGAGTGGATTGTTTTTATTTCAGAACACAGCAAAACATAAATTATTCTGTTTTCCTTTTTGCACTGACTGTAAGAAATCTTTGGAGTCCCTGGATGGTGCAAATGGTTAACGCGTTGAGCTGCTAACCAAAAGGTTGGTAGTTCATGCCCACCCAGAGGGACTTTGAAAGAAAGGCATGCTGATCTAGTTCCCAAAAAATCAGCCACTGAAAGCGCTATAAAGCACAACTCTAATCTGGCACTCATAGAGTCACATGAGTCACAGCGACTTGACAACAATTGGTTAACTGGTTCTAAGAAATCTTAAGATGAATTTTGTGTTCTAATCTTACTTGTAGCTTTACCTCCTACCCTTTGCCTGAATTTTCTCAATCAATTTTTTTCAATATCTGTTTTAGTGGATGTCTTAATCATCTAGTGCTGCTGTAACAGAAATACCATAAGTGGATGGCTTTTAAAAAGAGAAGTTTATTCTCTTACAGTCTAATAGGCTACAAGTCCAAATTGAAGGCATCAGCTCAAGGGGAAGGCTTTCTCTCTTGGTTGGCTCTGGTGGAAGGTCCTCGTGATGCATCAGTCTTCCCCTGGTTGAGTAGCTACTCAGGTGCAGGGACCCCGGGTCCAAAGGACGTGCTCTGCTCTCTTCACTGCTTTCTTGGTGGTATGAGGTCCCTCAGTCTCTCTGCTTGCTTTTCTCTTTTATATCTCAAGAGATTGCCTCAAGACACAGTCCAATCTTGTACGTGGAGTCCTGCCTCACTAACACAACTGCCGCCCATCCTCCCTCATTAACATCATAGAGGCAGGATTTACAAGACATGGGAAAATCACCCAATCCCAGGAATCATGGCCCAGCCAAACTGATACACACATTTTTTGGGGGACATAACTCAATCCATGACAGTGGGCGTTGTAAGTTCATTTTCAAATAAGGTGGGGTATAAGTAAATAAGTAAATAGGAAGTTATGAGCATATGAGTCATGGAAATTGAGGGGATGAATGAGATCAGAATGGACAGAATGAGGGAGCAGGAGAGAAAGTGGGCAGAATGAGAAGAGATGGGACTGTTGTTGTTTGCTGTCAAGTCTATTCCGACTCATAGCAACCCTTTATGACAGAGAACTGCCCCGGAGGGTTTCCTAGGATATAATCTTTACAGGAGCAGATCGCCAGGTCTTTTCTCCAGTGGATCTGTTGGTGGGTTTGGTTAGCAGCCAAACACTTAACCACTGTGCCACCCGGTCTCCTTAGGTGAGGACTAAGGAGCACCAATTTATGTGGTTGGCAGAGGAAGGAGAAATCCGACAATAAAAACTACAAAAGAAGAGCATTTTAAGAAAGAGGGAGTGGGCAGTGGTGTCAGAGTATAAAGAGGCCATATAAGATAAAAACTGAAAACTAGTCATTGGATTTAGCAACAAGGAAGTCAGTGGCGACTTTAGTCAGGGTGTTTCAGCAGGGTTGCGCAGGTGTAGGCCAAATTACAGGAGTTGATGAGTGAAGGGGAAATGAAGTCATGGAGACAGACCTTGCAAAAATTGACTAAGAAAAGAATTAGAGAAGAAGGTGGCTAAAGGAGGGTAACAGGTAAGCATTTGGCTGCTAACCGAAAGGTCAGCAGTTCAAACCCACCCAGTGGCTTTGCAGGAGAAGGACCTGGCAATCTGTTCCTGTAAAGATGACAGCCTAGAAAACCCTATGGGGCGGTTCTACTCTGTTGCATAGGGTCACTATGAGTTGGAATCCACTTGACAGCACACAACAACAAGGTTAGGGGACGGTTTTTGTCTTAATTTTTAAAGAGGATAATACAAACATGTTTATATGCTGAAATAAAAGTACCAGTGGAGAGGGAGAGGTTAAAGGGGCAGAAAAAGAGGAGAGCCAGCAATTGGTGGAGCAAGTTCCTGCGGAATGGGGAGGGACGGGATAGAGAATCGGTTCTAGGTGTGTCCATGGGTGGAGATTTGACTTTGAAATCATGCATGTCTGTTGTTGTTAGTGCCATTAAGTCGATTTTCAACTCATAGCGACCCTATGTGACGGAGTAGAACTTCCTTCTAGGGTTTTCTAGGCTGTTGTCTTTACAGGAGCATGTCGCCAGGTCTTAATCTGGAGGAGAGGCTGGGTGGGTTCCAACTGCCAACGTTTAGTTAGCAGCTGGGCACTTAACTGTTGCACCACCAGGGCTCCTTATATGTATGTTACATAACTATAAAACAGTATTTAAAAAGCAATCCTGAAAATAAAAAATAAACCAAACACACATACAAGAAAACCACCTGATAGTCTGATTTAATCTCTTTAAAGATTTCCATGTTTTTCTTTAGTAATTCTAGCCCAAGTCCATCCTGTCTCAACCTTGTTTGTTCCTACGGGAAGTCAAAGACAAGTATGATCAGCTTCCTCAAAATAGACATTTTGCATTGGAAGGCAGTTAAGAGAAGTTCCTTTATCCTGGGCCAAATGATCTCAATTCCACTTCCTTTTTCCCTGAGGTTCAGTTTTAGCCTGCTTTCAAAACTTTCCCATGATACCTTGCAGTTTTATGAAGATTTTTTTAGGTTCAAGCCTAAAAGATCTGATTCATGGCAAGGGTATCATAAATCTGGCGATCTCTCACAATTACTCAAGGCAGAAGCATCCCCAGGAGATTAAAGGGTATTTAAAGTGGCTTGGTAATTGCCACGGAATGATTGGGGAGATCCCAAGAAATACTAAGTTTTAAGGATAATGCTTATTCTCTTTGCAGTTTCTTTGTCAAGACCCTAAGTAATTTGACAAAAACAAAAAACAAAAAACAAAAAACACTCCCTCAGGCTAGATCCTGTGGGTTACTGAAGACGATAGGCTAATGGCCCTCACAGAACTTATAGTTTAGTGGGGAGAAATGACTGCCATGCGTGAAACCAAGAACAGCGCAGATTTAAATGAGCAGTAATCACATTTCAACATTGGTTGGTTGTCCCCTGTCTTTTCTGAATGGGAAGGGTCATCAGTCCCCAGGGAATTATAGTGAGGTGCCCCCAACCCCACTGGAACCAAAAAGTACAAACATCTAATTGATGAGATGAGTCATCTAGAGAAGGATGGGTGCGAAGATGGTGGCTAAACACCTTCGAGAACATCCTATGTCTTTTGGAGGCATGCCTTCCCCAGAAACAACCCTGGGATGGATGAAAGCCACCAGAAAAAAAAAAAAAAAAGCAATGATTTTCCTGGGATCTGGAGAACAGGATGAAGAGGATGGGGGATGCAGAAGAAGAATAAACCCTTTCTAAGTGAAAGGCCTGGCAATCCACTTCCAATAAATCAGCCATTGAAAACCCTACAGAACATGGTTCTACTCTGACACAAGGGGTCACCATAAGTCAGAGTCGACTCAGCGGTAACCGTTTTTTTTTAAAGTGCCTACTAAGAGCTGGGCTTGGGGTTAGGCAACTGACAGGTATCGTCTCACTTAACACACAACAACTGTGTGAGGCTGATTGTACTTCCCCACTTTGAAGGTGGGAAACAGAACCTCAGAAAAGTTAAGTGCTGCTGTTGTTAGGTGCCATTGAGTCGGTTCCAACTCATATCTACCCTATGTACTACAGAATGAAACACTTCCTGGTCCTGCACTATGCTTGCAGTTGTTGTTATGCTTGAGCCCATTGTTGTAGCCACTGTGTCAATCCATCTTGTCGAGGGTCTTCCTCTTTCTTGCTGACTCTGTACTTTACCAAGCATGATGTCCTTCTCTAGGGACTGATCCCTCCTGATAATATGTCTGAAGTATGTAAGATGCAGTCTCACCATCCTTGCTTCTGAGGAGCATTCTGGTTGTACTTCTTCCAAGACGGATTCGTTCATTCTTTCGGCAGTCCATGGTATATTCAATATTCTTTGCCAACACCACAATTCAAAGGCATCAGTTCTTCTGTCTTCCTTATTCATTGTCCAGCTTTTGCATGAATATGATGTGATTGAAAATATCATGGCTTGGGTCAGGCGCACCTTAGTCTTCCAGGTGACATCTTTGCTTTTCAACACTTTCAAGAGGACTTTTGCGGCAGATTTGCCCAACACAACGTGTCTTTTGATTTCTTCACTGCTACTTCCATGAGTGTTGATTGTGGATCCAAGTAAAATGAAATCCTTGACAACTTCAGTCGTTTCTCCATTTGTCATGAGGTTGCTTATTGGTCCAGTTGTGAGGATTTTTGTTTTCTTTATGTTGAAGTGTAATCCATACTAAGGCTATGGTCTTTGATCTTCATCAGTAAGTGCTTCAAGTCCTCTTCACTTTCAGCAAGCAGGGTTGTGTCATCTACCTAATGCAGGTTGTTAATGAGTCTTCCTCCAATCCTAATACCCATTCTTCTTCATATAGTCCTGATACTCAGATTTGCTCAGCATTCAGATTGAATAGGTATGGTGAAAGGATACAACCCTGATGCACACCTTTCCTGACTTTAAACCATGCAGTATCGCCTTGTTCTGTTTGAACAACTGCCTCTTGATCTATGTACAAGTTCCTCATGAGCACAATTAAGTGTTCTGGAATTCCCATTCTTCACAATGTTATCCATAATTTCTTAAGAGCCATACAGTCAAATTACTTTGCATAGTCAATAAAACACAGGTAAACATCTTTCTGGTATTCTCTGCTTTCAGCCAGGATCCATCTGACATCAGCAATGTTATCCCTGGTTCGATGTCCTCTTCTGAATCCAGCCTGAATTTCTGGCAGGTCCCTGTCATTATACTGCTGTAGCTGCTTTTGAATGATCTTCAGTAAAATTTTACTTGCGTGTGATATTAATGATATTGTTTGATAATTTCCACATTCAGTTGGATCACCTATCTTGGAAATAAGCATAAATATGGATCTTTCCAGTCGATTGGCCAGGTAGCTGTCTTCCAAATTTCTTGGCGTAGATGAGTGAGCGCTTCCAGCACTGCATCCGTTTGTTGAAACATCTCAATTGATATTCCATCAATTCCTGGAACCTTGTTTTTCACCAATGCCTTCAGTGCAACTTGGACTTCTTCCCTCAGTAGCATCAGTTCCTGATCATATGCTTCCTCTTGAAATGGTTGAACATTGACCAATTCTTTTTGGTGTAATGACTCTGTATTCCTTCCATCTTCTTTTGATGCTTCCTGTGTTGTTTAATGTTTTCCCCATAGAATCCTTCACTATTGCAACTCGAGGCTTGAATTTTTTCTTCAATTCTTTCAGTTTGAGAAATGCCGAGCATGTTCTTCCCTTTTGGTTTTCTAGCTCCAGCTCTTTGCACATGCAAAGTGATATTTACTTTGTCTTCTCAAGCCACCCTTTGAAATCTTCTGTTCAGTTCTTTTACTTCATCATTTCTCCCTTTTGCTTTAGCTACTTGACGTTCAAGAGCAAGTTTCAGAGTCTCTTCTGACATCCATTTTGGTCTTTTCTTTCTTTCCTGTCTTTTTAACGACCTCTTGCTTTCTTCATGTATGATGTCCTTGATGTCATTCCACAACTCGTCTGGTCTTCAGTCATTAGTGTTGAACGTGTCAAATCCATTCTTGAGATGGTCTCTAGATTCAGGTGGAATATACTCAAGGTCGTACTTTGGCTCTTGTGGACTTGTTCTAATTTTCTTCAGTTTCACCTTGAAGTTGCATATGAGCAATTGGAAGTGAAGAACACGCTCGGCATTTCTCAAACTGAAAGAATTGAAGAAAAAATTCAAGCCTCGAGTTGCAATAGTGAAGGATTCTATGGGGAAAATATGGTCTGTTCTGCAGTCGGCCCCTGGTCTTGTTCTGACTGATGATACCGAGCTTTTCCATCGTCTCTTTCCACAGATGTAGTTGATATGATTCCTATGTATTCCATCTGATGCGATCCACGTATACAGTCACCATTTATGCTGGTGAAAAAAGGTATTTGCAATGAAGAAGTTGTTGGTCTTGCAAAATTCTATCACGCAATCTCTGGTATCATTCTATCATCAAGGCCATATTTTCCGACTAACAATCCTTCTTCTTTGTGTTTCCAACTTTCCAATTCCAGTCACCAGTAATTATTAATGCATCTTGTTTGCATGTTTGATCAGTTTCAGACTGCAGAAGCTGATAGAAATCTTCAGTTTCTTCATCTGTGGCCTTAGTGGTTGGTACGTAAATTTGAATGATAGTCATATTAGCTGGTCTTCCTTGTAGGCATATGGATATTATCCTATCACTGACAGCATTGTGCTTCAGGATGGATCTCGAAATGTTCTTTTTTGACGATGAATGCAACGCCATTCCTCTTCAAGTTGTCATTCCCAGCATAGTAGACCATATGATTGTCCAATTCAAAATGGCCAATACCAGTCCATTTCAGCTCACTGTTGCCTAGTATATCGATGTTTGTGCTTTCCATTTCATTTTTGGCAATTTCCAATTTTCCTAGATTCATACTTCATACATTCCATGTTCCAATTATTAATGGATGTTTGCAGCTGTTTCTTCTCATTTTGAGTTGTGCCACATCAGCAAATGATCCTGAAAGCTTGACTCCATCCACATCCTTAAGGTCACCTCTACTTTGAGAAGGCAGCTCTTCCCCAGTCATCTTTTCAGTGCCTTCCAATCTGGGGGCCTCATCTTCCAGCACTATATCAGACAGTGTTCCGCTGTTATTCATAAGGTTTTCACTGGCTAATTCTTTTCAGAAGTAGACTGCCAGGTCCTTCTTCCTAGTCTGTCTTAGTCTGGAAGCTCAGCTGAAACATGTCCACCACGGGTGACCTTGCTGGTATCTGAATACCAGTGGCATAGCTTCCAGCATCAAAGCAACACACAAGCCCCCACAGTAGGACAAACTGACAGACACATGGAGTCAGAAAAGTTGAGTAGCTAGCCTAAATTCATTAACTTGCTTAAGGTTCATCTGACTTTGAATGTGTCAGGGATAGAAGATAGGAGCTATACAAAGAAAACTTGTAAAGGCTATAAGCCTTTTGCCTGCAACTGTCTTTTTTTATGATTCTTGATATCTCCGGTGGCATCTCCTGACAGGAAGACACTTGGTATGGGAGCGATAGGCAGCCAGTGGCAGCAGTAGAAAGTTTTTCCTACCAGCTGAATTGGGAGCCTCACTGATTCATTTTTCCCACCTGTTTTCATGGCACTAATAGTTACCAAAGATCTGCACCTCAGAAGTGAGACCTCTCCTGTCATAGGTTGGGACCCTTGGGAAGCAGATTCTGGATAGAGATGAGCATTCAGGACATTTATTATTAGGAAGGACTCTTGTGATCAGTGCTAACAGATAGGAGGAAAAGATACTGGGAGTTGATAGAGGGAGAAGTTGAGCTGTGATGCCATCCCAAAAAAGTTCTCAGCTGGCCCCACAGGGAGCTCTGGCACCAGGATGGCCCTTCACAGTTGTCCCAAGTTGGGTCGATCTTTATACCCCCACACTGATCAGTAATTGGACACCTAATACCCTTGGAAGGAAATGTGACCTTGAATGGATTAGTTTTCTTCATTCTAGGCAATCCCCACAGGGAGTTGACATCTGAGGACCATCTTCTAGTACCACTGTCAACAGCTGGAATAAGTCCTCCATTCCTGAAGAAGAACTGGACAGTGCACCTCAGTGTCCACCATGACTCCCTAGAGTTATGGGGGCTCAGCTAGAGTTAAGACTTTAAAGCTCAAATAAACCATTTCCCATGATTTATCAGTTCATATTTGCATCTGAACTGATAAAAATCTCCATTTATTTCAGAACATGGCAAATCTTCCACAGCAAATTGAAATGCAAAGAGGAGAGGTGATGTCTGGAAGACTAAGCTATCTGACTGGAGAGAAAAGTGAGAATAGGGAAATTATACAAGAATGGCCCTGTTGTCACGGTTAGTTGACTTACAGAGGAGAAGACATCAGGACATCATGATGGATCCGGTGGAAGTCATTGAGAATGGCTGTTAAGCAGGTGCCATATTGATTCTGGGTCAGACTTAAAGGTCATACATGATCCCTCTTTCAGCCACTGTACAACTCTTAAAGACGTATTGAGAAATCATTGGGGAAGAAAGCGAAGAACATGCCTCCACACCTTGACCAGCCGTATTCTCCAGAGCTGCCTCTCAGGGTCCCACTCTTCTAACCATGTGGCCTCCAGTGCAATCCCAGAGAAGAGAAAGAGGAAGAAAATATCTTTTAAAATGATGATAATAATAGCCCCAATCTCTGCTCACCCTGGAGGCTTATTTTGAAAATCACAGTGATTTAACTTGTTAGCAGTTTAATTCACTTTTAAAAGATTAACCAGACTAATTATTCATCAGATTTCACCATCTTTGTCAGCCGCAATAAGGATCTTTTGTTACAATGATTAATGTGTTTTAATTGTAGCTCTGCTCAGAGCAATAATTCGATCACACAGTATTTGCCGAATCTATGGAAATCCTGGAAATGCTTTGACAGCTGAGATATTCTTGGGAAATGAAAGTAAAGGAATATATGTAACTAACAAAAAGTGTTTTATAGCATATCATTAATATAGATTTTCCCTCTCTGACAGGCCTCACTCTACTTCAGTTCTTGAGGCTGCTTGCTATGTACGTCGGTTTACTATCCAGCAACGTCATGGGGTAGAGATCAATTAATACAGGTGGCTGGACTTTCTCTAGTTGGTGTCCTCAAACATATGCTAACCATAGTAATAATCATAGAAAATATACATGGGTCACAGGGGAAGTTAATCGACTACCTAGTGTCCATAAGTAATCCTCTAATTAAGAGACTGGGCCTTGTGTTGATCATTCTATTTTCTACCCAATGCGTCATCTTCATTCATTTAACTGGTGGCTGCTGTACAAGTTAAGGACTTTTACAATATCAAAAAGATGTTTGTAGAGCCTGGTAGAAAGATGCATTATGTACGCCCAATACTAATTTTAAGCTTAAAATGTGTTTTAATATTATTATCTTTTAAAGCACAGTAGTTCTAGGCAGGAGCTTTGAAGTCAGACAGAGCTGAAATAGATTCTTTGCACTATCATTTATTAGCTATGAGATTTTGGGACAAATTAACAGCACCTAGGCTCCCTGAATGTAAATGGGTATAATAATACCCCCCTCATAGTGAGGATTAAGATGAAGTATTGCTTGTAAGAACTAGTGCACTTCCTGGACCATAGTAATCACTCAATAAATTATTTTTTGAAAAAGGAATAGGTCCTCATAGTTTAAGGAGATCCTATGTACACGAGTATTTATGATGTTCACAATAACCCTGAGACAATAGGAAAGATGTTTTCTTTTTTTTCAGAGATGAGAATAAAGAGATGTGGTAACTGTGGTAAATATATATCCATCAACTAGCTACTCGATCAAGTGAATGACATAGGGTCCTCTAAAACCCACAGATGCTGATTTCCATTCCAGTGATTTTTTTTTTTCTACTGCAACCTCAGAGGCACCGAGAGCTCTAGATAAGTAGCGTGGTTGAGAACAGAATAACTAACTCATTATTTATTGACAAATATTAGTCCCTCTCTTGGAATATATATATCAAGAAAAGCTAATAGAACCAGGCGCTATGTTAAGTCCTTTACATGTATTACCTCATTTAATTCCTAGAAGAAGCCTAGGAGGTAATGCTACTATTACCCCCGTTTTACAGCTGAGGACATTGAAGCTTATAGGTATTAGATAATTGAGATTGCTTGAAAAATTCAAACCCAGGTCTCTCTGACTCCAGTGTCTGTGCTTTTAGCCATACACTATTCTGCCTCCTACCAATCCCACTTAATAAAATGAAAAGGAAGTATTTTAGCTTGTTTTAAGTGAGACCTAAGAGCAGTGGATAAGCATTTGGCTGCTAACCGAAAGGTCAGCAGTTCAAATCCACCAGCTGCTCCTTGGAAACCCTCTGGGGCAGTTCTACTCTGTCTTCTAGGGTTGCAATGAGTCAGAATCAACTTGATGGCAACAAGTTTGGTTTGGTTTTTTTACAGAGGTCTATATGGAGCCCTGGTGGTGTAGTAGTTAAGAGCTTAGGCTGCTAACCAAAAGGTCAGGGGTTTAAGTACACCAGCTGCTCCTTGCAAACTCTATGGGGCACTTCTACTCTATCTTATAGGGCCACCGTGAGTCGGAATTGACTGAGCAACGGGTAAGAAGTCTATATGTAATCAATTACTGTACTTTATATTACTGTTCTGGTGGTTCAGACACTATGACTCAGCAATTCCTTTTCCTTCTGAGCTAGAGGTTGGAAATTCTGTTCTTTCACTTGGGATCAGCACTGGCTATGAAAAAGCTTTCTATGGTCAAACGTTAGAAAGTAAATTCTTCCTTGGGTATTCATAATGGATGTTTACATGGTAAACAGGTGGACTGTCTCTAGAGCCTATGTTCTTGAAGCTTCCATGCTGACTCAGCACATCATACTTAAAGGCAAGAGCCATATTGTTTTCTAGTTGAAATTTGGAGTATGTATGCTATAACACAGAGTCCCTTGGGTGGTGCAAACGGGTATGTGCTCAACTACTAGCGAAAAGGTTGATGGTTTGAACCCACCCAGAGGCGCCTCCGGAGACAGGCCTGGCAATCTGCTTCCAAACGGTCACAACCTTGAAAACCCGATAGAGTAGTTCTACTCTGCACACACAGGGTGGCCATGAATCAGAATCTACTCAACAGCAACTAACAACGACAGCGTGCTGTAACAAATTTCCATTTTGATTAAATGGACGCAACCAAGGGATGCGGGGACGTTAAAGCCAGTCCTCTGATTCAGATACTCAAAACAATAAAATTTATCCAACTGATATTAATAACTAGATTTTTCCCTCTAGTGCTATTTAATTCTTAAGATACTTTCATATGATCTAGTAACAGACATTTAGCTGTATTTTGTATCTCTTTCCCGGTCGTAATGACTTCTGTTTTCCTCCAGGCCAAATGGACCAAGATCAGATAAGAATTCTCACTTAGAAATAATCTGAAATGGGAAAAATGTTATTTTCTCCATAAGGCAAAAGACATACGAATTTCTCTGCTCTTTTTTTCCATTTCTTTTACTTTATTCTCTTTTAGGTAGAGCTGTAGCTTGTGGGATGACAAAGTTTGGGATGCACTCATTTAACTAAGATACTAGAAGAAGGATCAGGCGAAAATGCAATGCCCCCAACAGTGCAGAAAGCCCCAAGAAAGCTTCCAAGTGCTATTGTTGCCTTCTTTTTCCTTTGATCCTCTCTCCCCAAAGAGTGGCTTTTTAAAAACAAAAAAAAAAGCATACTTTTCCAAGTTGTTACATTAACAAATTTGCACTGATTTCTTTATCCTTGTCATCTAAAGACCACCTTGTTGTCGGCTGGTGAACTTTTCCTTCACGCCAGGCCTGCTGCACTGTCTAATGTCACAAGTGTCTGCTCACATTAGCTCCCAGAGCCTGGAGAAGATTCTGCATGGGGCCTTTCCGGCAAGTTGATTTGACAGAATGAGTCCCCATGCTAGCTCATGGCACTTATCAGTTAGTCAGCCTTCCTTGGGGATGGGAATTTAGAGTGCACCATATTCTGTTTCCAAATCAACTGCTGTCCCCTCAGGAAGCCATGTGTTGCATTATTAAAGGAGAGGCCTTCAACCACAAGCACCATACTTAAACATTCATCCACATTTTCTAAAACAGGGTGAGAGCGAGAAAGAAGCACAATGACCCAAACCCTTTGCTGTATTAACTCTTTCCCCCATTCCAGCTTTCATGTCTCCGTCGGCGAACAACACTGTAACGTTTTCTGTTGAGCATGAGCCCCTGTTATTTTGTGAATCTTGTCTTTATTCCAAAAAAGGGATATTTTGACATTACTTAGCATGGCTATGAAACATTCCCTTAAATTGTAAGATCTTGGGGCTGAGGTCACCGTATTCCTCGACCTTTGCTTTTCACTGAGCCCCTGTAGCAAAGTTAAATCCAAGATTTTAACTGCACGAAACCGCCATGACTTTGATTTATCTGGTACCCACCTCTCCCAGGAGTTCAAATGAAATGAAAGAATTAGGTCTGAGCTGAAAACAAACAGGTCTGAAACTCACACTTTAATCATTGTCATTCTAGATATTTCTATCTTTTTTGGGAGGAGGGGAATAAAATTTACTTCCATTTTACCTTTATCTTCCCAAACAAGAAATTGACAAGATTGCTGGAAAAAGAGAGAGCTCCTCTTTAAAGCTGCATGTTGGTATAAATATGAAAATGGATTAAACCCTGCTTCCAATTTCCAAACATGTGTACTTCAATGAATATTAAATGCCTGGCCACTATCACAATCATGACTTATTTACTCACCAGAGTTTTTATCAAGAAGGGACTTGAGTTGCCTGTGGAGCGTGAAAGTCTCCCGTAATTGAGTTTAGAGTGGTAAATCCACTAAACAGGCCACGACCCCAGAGACACCCCCGAAACCCACCTGTCAGCTGGTGTTAGATCAGAGCTCAAACAAGGCATAGCTGCTCGCTCCTGCTAAACACTGTTGTGGCCCAAAACACAAAAAAGAGAAGCTGTTCCCCAGGGGATGAGGGAGGGCTGGGGACACATGATGGGGGCTGGGAGGGCAGGCGAAAAACTCTCATCCAACAGCTGCCCGATGTCGGCTGGAATCATGATCTGAAACTCATCTTGGGTGAGGGGAACTAGCTAGGACCTCATTCTGTGACGTGTTATCTCCTTATTTCAACATCCATTACCTAGGGATGGAATGAGTGCACAAGAAGCATTTGCACCATAGCTGAGCCATGGAAATCAAAGCCCAGAGTTTCAGTGAGGATAAAGACACAGCTGGCTTGAGGCTAGTGCACAAAGGCCCCCATCTGGAAATGGAGCAAAGCCCCAACTAAGACACGCAGGGCCAGCCAGGGATGGGAGTAGGAACATTTTAATTCAAAGAGCCATCATTCACCCAGTCAATATTTATTGTTTACTGGTGCTGGTTACTGGGTCAAGTGCTGTGAGAGCAAAAACATGCATTGAAAATAATAAGCTAGGAAGGCTTCTTGGAGGAAGTGACATTTAAGCTGGGTTTTTCAAAATGAGTACAGATTCGGCAGACAAAGGAAGAGGGTAGGGTGAGTGTGTGAGGTGGGGTGAGAAGGAAAGTGCTTGCTATGTGGAGGAAACAATGTCAAAAGGCGTGGCATGGGGGCCCTACAGGACTCTCAGAGGCTTTCATGGCTGGGAATGGGAGATGGGTATGAGTCAGGACCTGAGGGAAACGGGTCTAGAGAGGTAGAGAGAGGGCAGCCAAATGATCAAGGACTTCATTAGCCTGTGAAGTTTATCCTGAAAGCCACAGGGAGCAATTGAAGGATTTTAAGTAAGGGAGTGATATGGTCAGTGTCATCATTTCCGGGCTGCTCTTACAAAAAAATACCATAAGTGGATGGCTTCAAAGAGCAGAAATTAATTTTCTCATAGTTCTGGAAACTAAAAGTCCAAATCAGGATCACAACAGTGTGGATTCCTTCTTTGCCAGCAACCCTGGCATTCCTTGGTTCCTTGGTGATCCTCACATGGGCTTGTGCCTTTGTGTCTATGCTGCTCTTTATATTTAAACTCAGAAGTGATTAGATTTAGGACCCACCCTACACTGGTATGACCTTGACTGATTACATTACATTAGATTGTACTATGGAAAAGTGATTATATTACATTAGATTAGATTATATCCACAGGTTGGGATTCCAACACATATTTTCAGGGGACACAATTCAATCCATAACAGTTAGGTTTGTCATTTAGAACAACCAATTGACCTGCTGTGTGTAGAATGAAGTAGAAAGGGCAAGGCTGGAAACAGGAAGACCAGGCAGGAGGCAGTTACAGGGGTCCTTGAGAGAGGGGAGAGGCAGTGGAGACGGAAAGGAGGGGATGGTTGAGAAATACTGTGGAAAAGAATTAGCAGGACTTGAAAAGCAATTGCGTTTGGGGAAAGAGAGAGGCATCAAGGATGGCCCCGTGGTTTCCAGTTTGGGAGTATGTTTGCCAGATTTAACAAAAATACGTGCAATATTTGGGACATATTGATACTGAAAAATGATTAGTGGTTCATCTGAAATTCAGATTTAACTTGGCATCCTCATTTAATCTGGCAACCTTACTTGGGTGACTGGGTAAATGGTGGGGCCATTTACCAAGCTGGAGATCGGAGGAGGCTCAGCTGTGGGAGAGGGGGCCTAGATGATGGTGAGTTTTACTTACATTGAATCTGAGGTGTCCAAAAGACATAGCAGTCTTCTGATTATCCCCCAATATCCTCTCTGTCATTCTGTAAGGATAGTCGTTAGCTGGCACATGGGCACTCAGCAAAAGACTTCACTTTGCAGCCTTCCTTGCAGGAAGTGTGTCCATGTGACCAAACTGGCCAATGAGATGTGAGACTTGCTTGTAGAAGGCTTGGGCATGCACTCCTTTGACTCTTTTCTCCCTTCCACTGGCTGCGAGTTAACAGAACAGATGCAGCCACCTTGGGCCCAGAGCACATTTTGAGGATGGTAGCACCATCTCACTCGGACCACCTACCTCTGAATTGTTTCGTGAGAGAGAAATAAGCTCAGCCTGTACGTTAACAGCAATGCAATATTCAAGAGTAAATGTTCAGTGGGAAGTTGGATATATAGGTCTATGGCGTAGGAGAGGGGTACACTATAAAGAATTGGGTGTGATAAGTATACAGTTGTCCCTCAGTATCCGTGGGGTATTGGTTCCAGGACCCCCTGCGAATTCCAAAATCCAAGGATGCTCAAGTTCCTTATGTAAAATATGGTTGTTTTTGTTGTTAGGTGCCGTCAGGTCTGTTCTGACTCACAGCAACCCTAAGTATAACAGAATGAAATACTGCCCGTCCTGGGCCATCCTCATGATCATTGTTATGCTTGAGCCCATTGTTGCAGCCACTGTGTCAATCCGTAAATGGTATAGTATTTGCATATAACCTATGTACATCCTCCTGTATACTTTAAATCATCTCTAGATTACTTATAATACCTAATAAAATGTAAATGCTATGTAAATAGTTGTTATACTGTATTACTTAGGGAATAATGACAAGGGGAAAAAAGTCTGGTTTTTTTTTCCCCAAACAGTTTCAATCCAAAGTTGATTGAATCCGTGAAAGTGGAACCCGTGGATACGAAGGGGCAACAGTATAGGAATAGGAGGCACTGACGGTTCGGTTGTAGAATTCTCACCTTCCACGTGGGAGACTCTGATTCGATTCCTGGCCAATGCACCTCATGCACAGACACTACCTGTCTGTCTGTGGAGGCTCGTATGCTGCTATGATGCTGAATGGGTTTCAGTGGAGCTTCCAGACTAAGACAGACTAGGAAGAAAGGCCTGGCAATCTACTTCTGCAAACCCGTCAATAAAACCCCTTGTGCACGGGGTTGCCATGAGTTGGAGGCCGACTTGACAGCAGATAATAACAGTAACCAGTATATAGGCACTGAGTGAGGCTTTAGAAGAGATCACCTGGGAGAATGTGTGGTATGAGAAGAATTAAGGACAAGAAAGTCAAATGCTGTCCTTAAATTATTATTTTTTTTGAGGGGGTCACTTTTTTTTTGAGACACACCTTTAAATTTTATCCTCAAGTTGATAGAGATGTTCCAGGAGTATTAGGATGGAGTTTGAAACTTTTGATCTCATTTCCAAAGACTTTTCCCACTAGATAGCCATGCGTTGATCCTCAGTGCTAATAAATTCACTGGTTTGTATTTTGCCTTGTCTGGGAAGAGGATGTGTTCCATGCCTGGTGTGTATTTGCACATGTCCCGGTGGCTGTGCTAGTGTCTCTGCAATGCAAGTGTCACTTTACGAGTGTGTGATTTTGTGTGTGCCTCTGTGGGCGTGTCAGCACGCATGGTTCATTTGTTCCTCCATCTGGGCTTGCTGTGTGTCTTTGCGTGTGTGTCTCTGGGAAGATGCTGGTTATTCTAGCTTGCTTTGTAGCAGCCCTCAGCATTGGCAAGAAATAGCTTTCTAGACTGCTCCCACAGAGAAGTCTCCTGGTCCATTTTGGAGACTGTAGAGTATTTTTTTAAAGTCATGTCAATTACCTTCTCAAATTCAAACTGTTTGAAGGAGGAGAGTATCCCAGACTTTCCCAGGGGCATTCCTTACGTCCTCAGCGTAAGCCTCCTTGTTCTCTGCAGACAGCAGACAGGCTCTGAACGTTACGTAATAGGATGTGAACTGTAACCTGCCCAAGGAGCCCAGGGTACTTCAGAGAGTATGTGAATGTGTGTGTTTATTATGGAAATTTATAAACATACCTAAAATTAGAATAAAGAAAACCTTCATGTATCTATTACCCCACTTCAATACCTACTTGGGGTATTAGTGTTGTTTGAAAAATCTTTTATTCCTTCTGCATTTATTGGCTGGGATTCTTCCAGGTCCAGAGTATCGCTGGTCGAAGGGAACCATGGAGTTGCCAGGTGTTTTGGGAAGGTTGGGGGGCTGGCGGAGAGAGGGAGCGCAAGCGAGGAGCCCATTTTTCTGGCCTTCTTCCATTTTAAAAAAAGATTAGCCCACCTTCCCCAAAGAGGTCAGGCCCAAATTTCCAGCCTCCTTCCAACTGAAGTGACCTTTTGTGCTCAGATAATTTTGAAGTCGCAAGTATTCTAGAAGAGGGGTCTACTTTTTCCCTGGCAGAGTGTTCCAGGAGTTGTTGCAGGGGCCTTTCCCAACATGCAGGAGCTCACAGCTGCTCAGGACCTGAGATCTGGCCTCCAAGGACTGGCTTTGTTGGCTTGGGGAAGGTTTTCCCCTTGGCCTCTGTTATGGATTGAATTGTATCCCCCCAAAAGATATGTTGAAGTCCTAACTTTTGTACTTGTGAATGTGACCTCGTTTGGGGAAATAGGTTCTGTCTTTGGAGATATTATCAGTTAAGTCATTCTCTTAGTCATCTAGTGCTGCTCTAACAGAAATACCACAAGTGGATGGCTTTAACAAAGAGAAGTTTATTTCATCACGGTAAAGTAGGCTAAAAGTCCAAATTCAGGGCGTCAGCTCCATGGGAAGGCTTTCTTCTGTCTCTGTCAACCTTCTCATCAATGTTCCCCTGGACTAGGAGCTTCTCCGCACAGGGATCCCGGGTCCTAAGGCCATGCTCTGCTCCCGGCACTGCTTTCTTGGTGGTATGAGGTCCCCAACTCTCTGATTGCTTCCATATACTCTTCAAAATAGTCTCCTGTCTTAGGATGGTTAACAAACAAGAGGAAATTCCTTGTTATTTCGTGTATTCCCACTCATAACTGTTTAGCTTAGAGTGACTTTTTGGCTGTTTCTAAAACTCCACTCCGCTGTGAAAGGGGGGCTGTTTTCCCTCACTTTTAAGGGTGGTCAAAGACTATACCACGGAGCACGTGTGGACTCTGGTAACGAGGGTGCAGCCCCCAGTGTGAGGAAGGCTTGTTTGTCTTTGCACTGCCCATGCTTGGACACTAGATGGCAGGCTTACCTTCTAGATGGAGTATCTGGCACCAGCAGCCCAGCCTCTGCTTCCAGCGCCCACATACTCTCTAGCGGATTCCAGTTTCCTCTCGGAAGGAATCTGGTTGGGGAGAGTAACTGAGCTGCAGTGGTTTGGGAGCGTCTGTCTTCTGCAGCTGCCACAACAACCCGATAGGACAGAGTAGAACTGCCCCACAGGATTTCCCTCAGAGCAGCCGCTGCGTTCGAACGGCGCGGACCTTTGGTTAGCAACCGAGCGGTGTAACCACTGCGCAACCAGGCCTCCTTGATCAGAGCCCACTGGATCCCAAACATCATGGCTTGTAGCTACGGTGACGCCTTTGCAGTGTTAGCTGCGCCTTCCTTCTGCTTGCCTGCCGGGGTTTGGGCCTCAGAAATGTCTCCTGCTTCCCTTGGGCTGGCTCAAGGCTCAGGGCCTTTCAAGATGTCCCAAACTTGAGAATTGTGCTTTACGCAAGCTTCTGACAAATGGAAGGGCCTGCCCTGCGTGTGGGCACTGCTGAGTGCCAGGAAGTAAATGTAGAAGCCTGTGCCTGCCCCTGGGCCTAGATCTGTGGCTTCATTAACTTTCCAGCTTCATAGTATTCTTAACACGTCTTCTTTTGGCAGCCCCTGTCTTCCTCCCGTCCCACCCAGGGTTTAAATCTCAATATTTATAAGCTGTCCTTGGGGGCAAGAACTGTCACCAACTTGCTTGTGTATTTCTGGTGCCCGGTGTCAAATCCACCAGCCACTCCTTGGAAACCCATATGGGACAGTTCTACTCAGTCCAATATGGTTGCTATGAGTCCAAATGACTACCTAGCAAGGGGTTTGGTTTTTTTTGGCACATAGTGAGGGCTCAATGAATGTCTGCTCAGTGAATGCTTGACTGAATGAATTAGTGTTGACAGTGAAATCATTTCGTTTAGCCTCCGAATTCTAGAAAGGGTCCCAAATGAATGGGAATGTTTCATGTTTTCTAGGGTGCCTCTTCCAGCATTATATTGGACAATATTCTGTTGTGATCCATAGGCTTTTCATTGAGTAATTTTTGGAAATAGATGGCCAGACCTTTCTTCCTAGTCTGGGAAGTTCGCTGATTCCTGTCCACTATGGGTGACCCTGCTGGCATTTGAAATACCAGTGGCATAGCTTCCAGCATCATAGCAACACACAAGCCACCACAGAACCACAAACTGACAGACATCAAGTTTAACACTCCTATTTTCCTGATGAGGTTGTTGAGAGGCAAAGTAGAGAAAAGATCTGCTCAAGGTCACACAGAACTGATAAATCTTCTAATAGATACTATCAAAACCATGTAGGTCGTTTAAAAACAACTTCTGTGGAATAACAGCTGAAATTCAGTCTATTTCTGGAAAGTCAGTCCTTGAAGTACTTTACTTTCCCCAGTAAAATTCTAGCCTACACATGCAAATAGATGGGCTTTGCTCCCTTGTAACCACACCTGGGCGAACGTTCACTTCTGGGTGTGGGGTTTCATAAGGGACATCAATGAAGTAAATGAAGGATGGGCTGATGATGGTGATGAGGGGTCTGAAAACCAGGTCATACAAGGACACAGAAAAGGAACCAAGGAAGTTCAGCCTAGAGAGTCAAACACCTAGGAGAACCATGACAATGAACTTTGATAGGTCAAGGTTGATGGTAGGAGAGATATGAGTCACATAGATATTGTTCCTCAGGGCAAAACTAGGACCAAAAACCACTAGAAGTCAGATTGAAATCAAAAGAAGAAAGAACTTTCCAGGTTAGAATGGAATTTTCTGTCCTGACCTGTCTTGGGAGAAGCTCCTTGGTAAGAGATGGTGTTTCCCTCTGAGGGATCCCAAACTTCCTCAGGGACCTGAAGGAACTGCGTGCCTTCCCTGGTGGAGCCAGGATTCTGTGGAGAAGGCAGAGTACAGAAAAAACCCGAGGAGGAGCTGGTGGAGGAAGAGAAGTGACAGGAGGGGCTCCTGAATGGTGGGGTGTTGTGACACTGCTTAAGCTGTGGAAGCTGGCATTTCAGCCTTAGCTGGGGGCTGTGCGGGATGAGGGCGCTCTGGCTACCCCAGGGTTCTGGTGCTCCCCATGCTGGGACCTGGGAGGTATTTTTTCTGGGCACATAGGAGTGGAGCCCACAGTTGTGCCATTTCCTTTGTGCATCACGGTTGCATACCTAGCTGTTGATATCACTCATGGGATATGTTTGAACAGCATCATGGTGGTGGCATGTTGAGTGCTCTCAGGCCTCCTCACTGGAGTAGAGTGGAGAGGACTCAGCCCAAAAGTGGGTCTGCAACATATAGTTGTGAACTGTATAACTCCAGAAGGCTCCATTCACAGTCTGTGCCACTATTACTGGTGACTCTGCTTGACAGCAGGGACCACGAGGAACCCAGGAGTCGGACCTCCAATCACCATCTCAAACAGTCTAGCTGCCTGAAGAGGGGCAGCTGACCTTTTCACAAACATTGCTATGATAATGGCAGGATTCCAACCACACAACTACACAAGCTCCTGGTTATTTCCCTACTGGAGATGGCCTTTGGGAAATCTACAAAGTTAGTTGTCCTTAAGTTCTCACACTAAGTTGGGTATTTTTATTTTATTTTTTCCTTCACACCACTTAGAAGCAACTTAACCAGTGTAATATGTTGGTGGAAAATGTTGCATATTTGCACCCCAAAGTATAAGTTATAGGCCTAATCTTAGCCTAATGTGATTTAAAATGGGAAACCATGGTTGCAAGTAGCCTTGACCGTAATTAAATCCCAGTGGGGTCTGGGAATAATGGAGACATGACCGACCCCTCACAATAGCTTGTTCCACTCGAAAGCTAATGAAATTATGTCCCTGACACACAACATACTTCCTGAAAACTGAAAATTCACTTGACGTCTCTGCCATTGATATGCCGGGCATTTTTTTTCCCCTATGGAGAAGAGCGTTAAATTTTTCTTATCATTTGTTATATCTTTTTAACTTGCTAGGAAAAACTCTGGGATTTGTTTTGCCAGGACTGCTTGCTTAACTTGGGTGTAACTATAAGGCTCTCCTGAAATAAGCCCCCATTCCTTTGTGGGTTAGTATTTTGGCAAGGCAGTTTGAAAGGAAGTGTGATAAATTGGCCATGACATTGGCCAGGGCAAGAGGACTGGGCTTAAAAGAAGGTTGAGCTGGTCTGGTTTTCAGACGTGGGATGGGGATTCCTTCAGCCGCTAAGAGCTCAGTGGTGGACTTTATGTTGATACAACCTGAAACACTTCCTGTCTCCAGGTGAGAGGAGTAGAGGGGAGCCGAGAATGTGGGAAAGTTTGTTTTAGAGACAGAATGGGGGTTTTCTTGCTATAAAAAGGCCTTAAAGAATATTGAATATACCATGGGCTGCCAGAAGAATGAACAAGTCTGTCTTGGAAGAAGTACAGCCAGAATGCTCCTTGGAAGCAAGGATGGTGAGACTTCATCTCACATACTTTGGACATGTTATCAGGCGGGACCAGTCCCTGGAGAAGGACATCATGCTTGGTAAAGTAGAGGGTCAGTGAGAGAGAGGAAGACTCTCAACGAGATGGATTGGCACGGTGGCTGCAACGATGGGCTCAAACATAGCAACAGTTGTGAGGATGGCACAGGACCAGGCAGTATTTCATTCTGTTGTGTATAGTGTTTTTATGAGCTGGAACTGACTCAACAGTACCTAAAACAACAACAACATGGACTGCCAGAAAAATGAACAAATCTGTCTTGGAAGAAGTACAGCCAGAATGTTCCTTGGCAGTGAGGATGGCAAGACTTTGTCTCACCTACTTTGAAGATGTTATTAGGAGGGACCAGTTCCTGGAGAAGGACATCATGCTTGGTAAAGTAGAGGGTCAGCGAAAGAGAGGAGGACCCTCAATGAGATGGATTAACACAGTGGCTGCAATGATGGGCTCAAACAGCAACAGTTGTTAGGATGGCACAGGACTGGGCAGTGTTTCATTCTGTTGTACATAGGGTCTCTATGAGTTGGAACTGATTCAATGGCAGTTAATATCAACAACAATAATAAGGAGCTAGTCTCTCTCTCCACTGCTATAGATCTCTTCTTTTATTGCATTGCTCCTTCCCTCTTTTCTCTTGGTCCTTCTCCTTCCCCCTTTCTTATATAATCCTTTTTGAATAAAGTCATCATTGCTGGTTAAAAGAAATTTTTTTTGATTCTGCTCCCCCACCAAGTACAGCTCATTGCTGTGCTTCGCTTTATAGCAACACTTCTTGAAATATTGGTCTAATCTTGCCCTCTACAATTCTATTGTACAGCTCTATTCTATCCCTTTTGAAACCACCCCAGTTCAGGCTTTTGCCTCCAACCCTTCACAAACACCACACTTGTCAAGGTCACCAGTGGCCACCACATAGCCAAAGGTAATGGTCAGTTCTTAGTCCTCATCTTACTAGACCTATTAGCTGCATTTGACATAGCTGATCATGCTTTCCTCCTTTAAATTGTTTCTTCCAGGATACCACCTATTGTGGATTAAATTGTGTCCCCCAAAAAGATATGTTGAAATGCTAACCCCCTGTACCTGTGAGCATAGCCTTCTTTGGAAATAGAGTCTTTGAAGATGTTACCAATTAAATTAACATGACATCATACTGGAGTAGGGTGAGTCTTAATCCCATCTGAGTAGTGTCTTTATAAAAGAGAAGAGACAGAGAGAGGCAGATAGAGTGAAGACGGTCACGTGAAGACGCATCTACTTGCCAAAGAATAAATGCCTGGTGCTACAAGAAACTGGAAGAGACAAGAAAGTGTCTTCGCTTAGAGCCTTCTGAGAGAACATGTTCCTACCAACACCCTGAATTTGGTCTACTAGCCTCTAGAACTGTGAGACAATAAATGTCTGTTGTTTAAAGCCACTGTCATAGATTGAATTGTGTCCCCCCAAAATATCTGTCAACTTGGCTAGGCCATGATTACCAGTACTGTGTGATTATCCACCATTTTGTCATCTGATGTGATTTTCCTGTGTGTTGTAAATCCTACCTCTATGATGTTAATGAGGTGAGATTAGAGGCAGTTATGTTAGTGACGCAGGACTCAAACTACAAGATTAGGTTGTGTCTTAAGTCAATCTCTTTTGAGATGTAAAAGAGAGAAGCAAGCAGAAAGACAGGAGGACCTCATGCCACCAAGAAAGAAGCACCAGGAGCATAGCGTGTCGTTTGGACCCAGGATCCCTGCACTGAGAAGCTCCTCAACTGACCAGGGAAGATTGATGACAAGGATCTTCCCCTAGAGCCAATGGAGAGAAAAAGCCTTCTCCTAGAGCTAGCACCCTGAATTCGGACTTCTATCTAGCCTCCTAGACTGTGAGAGAATAAATTTCTCTTTGTTAAAGCCATCCACTTGTGGTATTTCTGTTATGGCAGCACTGGATAACTAAGACAGCCACCTACTTTGTGTGTGGTTCTTTGTTACAGCAGCCCTAGGAAACTAATACATCATCCTCTCTTGGTTTTCTCCTATCTTACTACTTGTCCTTCTCAGCCTTTACATCTCTACTTGGACACCAAATAGGTACTTGAAATACGTCCAAAGCTAGACTCTTAATATTTACCATACAAATTTGTTCCTTCCCCATCTCAGTTAATGCTCAGACCCAAAATCTTGTAGTCATATTTAACTTTCTCTTACATCCCACAATCAATCCTTGTACAATTCCTTCCAGATTTACCTTCAAAATACATTAGAATCTAACCTTTGGTCACCATTTCCACAGCTATCCAAAAGCCATACCCACTGCTGTTGAGTCGATTCCAACTCATAATGATCCCATAGGGTTCTGAAGGCTGTAAATCTCTATGAAAGCAGACTGCCACATCTTTCTCCCACGGAGCCACTGGTGTCAGCCGGGTTCAAATTGTCCATATCCCTCCCCTGAATTATTACAATAGCCTGCAAATTGCTCTCTGCTTCTGCTCTTTACCTCCCCTCCCCAGGACCCCCCACCTTCCCCTCACCTCACAAGACTATTCTCAACACACTCACCAGAGTGAGTTTGTGAAAATTTCAGTCAGGTCATGAGATCTAGACTTGTGCACTTTCTCTAATATCCTTCTGCTTTTATCCCTCCAGGGTGGGCATGGTCACTTCTAGGTAAGCCAGCTGCTGTGGAGTCGATTCTGACTCATGGCGACCCCATGTGTGTCAGAGTAGACCTGTGCTCTATAGGGTTTTCCGTGACTGATTTTTCAGAAGTAGATCACCAGTAGATCACTTTCTTCCAAAGCACCTCTGAGTGGACTGGAACCTCCAACCTTTCCATTAGCGGCCGAACATCTTAACCATTTGCATCACTCAGGGATTCTTTTCCTGTTGGGGCACAGAAAGGGGTTGGTGGAATTAGGACTTGAATAACAGGTGGAATTTGAATGGGCAAGGGTGGACCTTGCACCCTGGGGAACGCCACTGGCAAGATCTTCAAAGAATCAAGCATGATGGTGTGTGTTCAGAGACCATGGTGAAGGGTCCAGTGGATGGACGTCTGCCGTTGATGTCAGGGAGTGCCTGGAAGGATAGATTTGGGTCAGATAGTCTAGGGCCTTGAATGCCATGCTAAGCAGATTGGGCTTTATTCTGCATTTTCCAGTAGGCTCGGGCATAAAGGGGAGTAGGAGCAACTCTGAAATTCACTTAGCATAGTTATCTCAGCTGCCTGCCAAGTAGTCTATTTAGTCCAATTCACAGGCAGAGCTTTGTTGAGCATTGAGAAGTCACTTGCTCCATGTGAATCCAATCACCACGGCAGGCACACCTCAAAGAGGGAACACACAGCCGCCTCTGAAAAGCCTGCCCCACACTCTGGCAATTCAATTCATGAATATGCTTCTCCAATGTCTGATGCTGCTGCTTAGCAAAGATATTATGGGACAAATCCTTGATTTGACCTTTTGTATCTCTATCCATCCCACTGTGCTAAAAGCAATTATGTGCATCTTGTGTGTGACTGTTGGAATGGGGAGTCACTTAGCGACAGGCCCTTTTCACACTCCAACTGTCCTCTCACTCATTCCTTCCGCCCCTCACAACGGCCTGCACAGCAGGCCTTCTCCGCTGCTTGGCAGAGTCTAAAATGGCATTAGGGGGAGGCAAGCGGGGATGTAAACAGGTGGAAACAGTTCCTGTCATGGCGACTAGTGTTCCCCTTGGCCAGGCACAGCTATGGATGAAAGAATGGGGCTGCAAGGGGACAGGGAGGAGAAAGCAAGAGGCAGAAGGGGGCTGACTCATTGTCCAAGGCACAGGCCACTTTCTACAAAAACTTCCTACACAACAAAGCAATCTCAGGGTCAGGGTGGGTGGTGGGGTAGATGACTGGTCAGCCGTCTCCTTTGCTGTAGTAGGTTTGTGTGACCACGTCGTGTGATTAAACATGTGTGCAAGTATCAATGTCGGCATGTGTGAGAATGCCACCTTGTGTCTGTGCGTGTCTGCATGTTGTTGTGGACATACAAATGGCAGTGTGAATGCCTGTGTGCTATCCTTGTGTATAAATATAACTGTGTTTATGGGTGTCTATCAGAATCGTGTTGGTGTGTGCCTATATTGTCCTAGGATGTACATATGCAGCAGGCGTGTATACATGACTGTGCATGTCATTTCTGAATGTTGTATGCCTCTGTTTGCACACACGTGCATTCAGGTGTACGTGGTGGTATGTACGAGAAAAGGGTTGAGTAGAAAGAGCTTCCCTTTTCTTCTCTTTGATGGATCAGCTCTGAATGACTGTGGAGGCCACTCCAACTCTGGCCGGAGAGAGGAGTCCTGATCTGGCTAAATAGCCCAAAGCTCTGGTTCTTCAAAAATGGATTCCCCTTACTCAGTTCCCCACAATCTCCAAACCCCAGCCCTAAATGTAGCGGAAAAAGCAGACCCCAGAGCAAGGGAAGATGTCCAGGAAGACAACAGAAGGAGTGAGTTAAAATGCTGGAGTCAGGACCTGGGAGGAAGGGGGAGGAGAAGATCAAGGATCCTTTCTAAGCTTTTGTGTATAAATAATTTATAGTGGAAAAGTGAGCTGGCTTCTTGGGCAGGAAGTAAATGCAGACAACGAAATAATGGTGAGTGAAGTGATCTGCTCCCAGCCCAGCTCCAGCTCCTTATGGAGTTGAAACTGGTCTGGATGGAGAGGAAACAAAGACCAGCGGGTGGGGGAAGGTCACCAAGGCTGACCTGGACCATTTCTGCTGTCTGGAAGATTTGAGGATAGAGCATGTGGTCCCAGGCAAAGTTACCTGATGGTGCCACCATTGACTCCAGAATCTAGAGTAAAAGGGGAAAATTAGCAATACCTACAATCAGAACTACACATTGTTACCACGAACCAACAACAACAAAAAAACGTAGCTGATTTTACTGCAGTTGGCAGCTCCACTCCAACTTCAGTCAGCTTGTATGACCTGGCATGGGCTTGTCACCCACCCCAGGTCACATTTGGGCCTTTCAGATTATTCTCAAACTGGGGAGGGGGTGATGACACTCCAGGATCAGGCTGTCTGCTTTGAAAATCACCCAAGATACTCAGATAGACCCTTTATGATTAGTTGTTGATTTCTCATTTGTATGCAAATACATTATATCAGGGCCAGATTAAAGCATGTGAGGGCCCTAAACATTGATAATCTGTGGTGCCCCTTCCTCCGCTTACTCACCCATTTGAACAGGATATGTGATTTATATGTATACATGTATATATATGTGTGTGTCTTAGCTATCCATGATGTAACTTCTTTTTAAATGTGACTATAATATTAGCAATTGAACGCAAAAGAGCCGTATGCCATTTTAGCAGAATGAGATGAACTGGATTATAAAATTTTCACTGTGATTTTTACTATATACCACATTTTCTACAAAAAAATTCCACATATTCTATAACAAAGAAAATGAGTCAGTGAACTTAGTTGTTCCAACAATCATTGTAGAATTCTGTTGATCGCCTACAAAGAAAAACTTTCACTAATTTTGCTTCACACAGCTCATACTTCAGTTTTGATGCTTGTTTGATAATAAATGCTATAATTATAAATGAACAAGTGAAAAGATGTCATAAAAGAAAATTTAATGATCAGAAAACAAATACTACAACAAAGTACTATATTTTATTTTTAGATAGATCTTTATCTGTGACATATTATAATTAAACGCATTTCTTTCTATTCTTTGCTGTTACAAATTCTCCAGTGATTTCATCACAATTAAGCTGCCGAACAAGATCTACTTCCATACATAATAAGGATAATGAATTGAGTCTTTCTTGAATTATTGTTGTACGCTGAGAATTTTTGAGTCTCTTTAGGGATGAAAATTAGCGTCCTGTTGTACACTTTGGGATCATTAAAGTTAGGAATATGCATAAAGCAATTTTAACATTGGGAAATACACATTGTATTTTATCTTCTGTTGTGGAATCATACATGCCTACATGAGTAAAATTTGTCTTTCCTGAATCTGTAAACTTAGTTCTATGTGAGAACAACATCATCACACTTCTTCATAAAGGCTTGTATTTAAGTCATTGGGATAAGCCTGCACTAATTTCTTGGATGCCTTCATGCGTTCTTCATCAGGTATAGATCTACATTGTTTAAGAAGGAAAATCTATTTGAAAGAACTTCATACACTTTTGCCTTCTTTTCATGCAAGATTCAAGTGCATCAATGATGGTGTAGTATGTCGTTATGCAAAATTGATCTCTAGCACTCAGTCATACTTTTGGAACGTTTCCATCATTTGCTTGTTTCTTTCTAATGCTTCTGACAATAAACTGCTTGAAATCAGTATTTGGCAGTATTTGTTTTGTTGTGTTTTCAAAATCTTCTCTTAGATTATGTAAATACCCTGTTAATGACTGGTAGAAATCTGTGCATGCCTTTAAATTTACCTCTGAATCTGGGAGAGCTTGGCTCGTCCGATGAAAGTGCTGCAATATGTTTTTCCACGTAACCAGCATACTCTAGTGTTGGCATTTTGTTGGCAATGTTTTCAGCTTCTCATGTGGTATCTCCTTTTTGTGTCTGGTCTTCAGCAATATTTTCTAAGGCATCTAGAATCTGAGTGTACGATTCCAGGATTGCACTCAATGCTAAAGCCTGAGCTTCCCCATGTGTATTAGAAAGACATTTCAATACTCGATCATTGCCTAAATATGTTTTAAGAACTGCCCATCGATGAATAGAGGTGGCAACAAATGTGTAGAGTAACTGAACAGGAGAAAAAAGACCGACTGCCTCCAGACAGCCGTCTACTGTGCTATGTCCTACAAGATTAAGTGAATGGTTTGAAAATGGCGTATTTATTACGTTCTAAAACTTTGAGCTGCATGCCTTTATAACGTCCTGACATATTGTCATAGGACTGGCCTCTGCACTTAGAAAAATCAGTCTTGCAAACTTCACATAAATAGTGAAGTACTTGATTTGCAATTTGTTTACCGGTATGACTTTTTAAGCTACTAAATGTGGTAAATTGATCAACAGGTTTTCCATCTGTTGGAGATATGTATCCTAAAACAATACTTAGCTGATCTGTATGAGAAAGATCAGGAGCGGAATCTACAGACAAACTGAAATATCAAGCTATACTTATTTCTCTGAAAATAATTGATTGAACTTTATCACTTATTAAGTTTATTAATTCTTTACACGTTGTTTAGACATATATGATGGGTTGCTGTTTCCTGTGTTACCATATTTTGAGATGTGTGATCTGCTAAAAATGAACCAAACCAGCAACAAGTTCAAGTAAACCCCTAAACACTTATCCTCGAAAAGATAGTCCACGTTCAGCGATTGTTATAAAGACAGCAACAACGCTTTGCAAAACGGCTTTCCGGTACTGACTTTCTTCGTTAATTTGTGTTTCCAGTTCATGAGGTAAGCCAAAACCATGTGTTCAGTTTAAATATGCCAATATATAGTCTCTGTGAATTGAGCTGTTTTCATGTTTATCAATCATATTGGAGTTGCATCAGTCACTTAATCCATCTGTAGCAAATCGAGAATTAAATGATTTAGGACTGAATAGTTTGCAAACAAAACAATATATGGAGCCGACTGATGGAGAATACAGTAGCTGCTCCCTTTTATAATTTTCACCATTAGCCTTGCACCCTAGAAATATATTCTGACTACAGAACCTTGTTTTTTTGCCATCCAGAAATTTTTGACATGAATTTTCAAAAGGTCCACTGTGATGTTGACAATCACTGGGCCCTCTTTCGGTCCAATAGTTTACATCATTAGAAGAAAAATTATTCCACAAAGCAAGATCTGTATTTCTGTTATTTATGGAGTCTGCAGATGTGACAATTTCAGATTCTAAAATAGTTTCCTTTTCTACACTATATTATTAATTTTTAACTACAGCAAGGAATGAATGCAGAATTTGGAATAAATTTTGTCATATTCATATTGCTATTAGTAATTTCAGCACTAGCTGTACTAGTACAATGATTTGCACCCATTAAACTAGAGCGTTCAATGGAAGAAGGCTCTTCTGATTCATTACGTTTTAAAAGGGAAGTTAATTTTGGAATTGTCTTTAGGAATTCATAAATCCTTTTCTTTTTGTCTTCTGTGAGCTTCCGTTTTTACGCTCCACTTAATTGTTGCTTAATTGTTACATTTTACCTAGATATAAAATTATGTCACTTTTAAAATTTGGTTCTACCATAGCAAATAAATTTGAATAACTGAAAATAAATAAAATTCATAAAACAAGTAAAATGATAGAATAAAATTTACATTTAAATTTGGACATTAACACAAAAATTTATATTTAAAAATTAGTAAGTAAAAAAATTGATTTGGAACATGTAATTTTGTTCTTCAAGTCTGAGATAGTCAAAACAAATAGTACTTACAAGGCAGTCAGAAATAATTGCATTTGTTTGTCTTACAAAGTTTGTTGGCGGGACTTTTCGCAGATCTCCACAAGTGTTTTTCGTCTTGAAATAATACCTAAAAACTTTTGCATTCGCTTTCCATCCTTCGATGCTGTCTGTTTGCAGTTTATTGTACTACTGCTGATACCCGATGGAGATGAGAGCGATCACAAAGAGCATGATACAAATTCAAACGTATGCTCAATCTGAAGAAGCGTTTTGATTCGCTTTGCGCAGGACCAGATACATTACTAGTTAACCTGATAATAGCGCCACTGGCACATTCTTATGTGATCAACGAGAGAGAACTGAATGGGAGGTTATACCCGATCAGTCCGCAATGAAAAGGAAAATATAATTGCTATGCTATACAAGATTTATAAAATGGTATCGATTTCGTTTAGTGCCCTGCCAGCTCCCTTTCACTGCAGCGCTCGATTTTCCTCGTGTTCTGTCTGCTTGGCATCTATGGATCTTTGCTTTGGTCAGTTGGTGCCCCTGTTTTGTTGATGTCCTAAGCACATGCTTACCTTGCTTATTGGGTAATCCGTCCCTGCATTGTATGCATTAAAATCTTGCATGTGCAGATTAAAAAAATAAAAATAAAAATTATCCTTAGAAATGCAGAATGATACAACCATTTGGGAAAATGATATGGCACTTCCTTAGAAAGCTAGAAATAGAAATACCATGCGCTCCGGCAATCCCACTTCTAGGAATATATCGTAGAGAAATAAGAGCCGTCACACGAACAGACTTATGCACACTCATGTTCATTGCACCATTGTTCACAATAGCAAAAAGATGGAAACAACCTAGATGCCCATCAACAGACGAATGGATAAACAAACTATGGTACATACACACAATGGAGTATTATGCAACGATAAAGAACAATGATGAATCGGTGAAGCACCTCATAACATGGATGAAACTGGAGGACATTATGCGGAATAAAATAAGTCAATCACAAAAGGATAAATATTGTATGAGACCTCTACTGTAAAAACTCATGAAAAGGTTTACACACAGAGGGAAACAATCTTTGATAGTTACGAGGGATGGGAGGGGTGTGGGGGGGAAATACTAAATAGATAATAGGTAAGTGGTAAATTTGGTGAAGAGTGGGACAGTGCACAGTACTGGGGAAGCCAGCACAACTTGTACAAAGAAAGGTCATGGAAGCTCCATAGACACATCTGAACTCCCTGAGGGACCAAACTGCTGGGCAGAGGGCTGTGGGGACCATGGTCTCAGGGAACATCTAGCTCAATTGGCATAACATAGTTTATAAAGAAAATGTTCTACATTCTACCTTGGTGAGTAGCATCTGGGGTCTTAAAAGCCTGTGAGCAGCCATCTAATATACTCCACTGGTCTCACACCTTTGGGAGCAAGGGAGAATGAAGAAAACAAGATACAAGGGAAAGATTAGTCCAAAGGATTAACAGACCACAACCACCACGGCCTCCATCAGACTGAGTCCAGTACCACTGGATGGTGCCCGGCTACCACCACTGACTGCTCTGACAGGGATCACACCAGAGGGTCCCAGACAGAGCTGGAGAAAAATGTAGAACAAAATTCTAACTCACAAAAAAAGACCAGGCTTACTGGCCTGATAGAGACTGGAGAAACCCCAAGAATATGGCCCCCAGACACTCTTTCAGCTCAGTGGTGAAGTCATTCCCGAGGTTCACCCTTCAGCCAAAGATTAGACAGCCCCATAAAACAAAAACGAGACTAATGGGGCACAAGAGCCCAGGGACAGGGACTAGCGGGCAGGAGGGGGCAGGAAAGCTGGCAATAGGGAACCCAAGGTCTAGAAGGGAGTGTTGACATGTTGTGGGGTTGTTAATCAGTGTCATAAAACAATATGTGTACTGTTTAATGAGAAACTACTTGTTCCGTAAACCTTCGTCTAAAGTACAATAAAAAATTTTTTAAAAAAATCCCTGATACAGCCTGGAAACAATCAGCATTTAAAATTTTGATCTATATCTTCCGAGGCTTTCTTTTTCTGTGTATATGGCTATTCACATGTGTGTGTGTGTGTGTATATATATATATATATATATATATGTTGTTGTATAGTTTATTTTTCCACTTATTAATATGTCCTGACTATCTTTTCAGGTCAATAAAAACCTGCACTGTCATTTTTAACAGCTGCTAACTACTTCATTGTATGGAAGTGCCATAATCTATTTAACCTGTCTTTTGTTAGGTATTTCGGTTTCCCTTTCCTTTTTTTATTTCCACTCTGGATTTGAAAATTTTAGTGTAACGATAATCAACGAGTGAAAAGAAAAGCTTTTCATAGTCCGCTTACGTGGTACTGGTGGCAAAGTGACATTAAAAGCAGACAGCTTGGCTCTGAGGTTTCATCACACACACCTCCACCCTGAGGCAGCCCAAAGGTGATCTGGGGTGGGTAATAAGACCATGCAGGACCCTCTCTACTGGCTGGAAGCTGGAGTAGTGTCATAAACCATATAATCTGCAGTGTTTGGAGGGTTTCAGAGTGATGTATATTATGTGATTGCAGGCATTGCTGACTTTCTCCAGGAAGTTGCCTTCCTGCTCTGTTTCATGAGGGCCTTTACCTTCAGAGACCTTACCATGAACCAACCTTTCTGCCCTCAGCACTTCCAGACAGCACAGAGGACCAGGACAGAGAGTGGAGATATCGAGCAGACCTCTTCAGTCCTGGTGAAAATTTTGATGTACAGGGTTTCTTTCTGTTCTGAACTACTCTGGTTTTTACTTCTACCTGGATCTACCTGGAAGTTGGTCGTTACAAGATTATATTCACAAAGGCAAGGGTTATGAGAAATAAAAAGTTTGCTTTGTCTGCCTCTGCTCCCAAATTAGAGTTCTTAATAATCAGTTCTGTTTAATCAGTTCCCAGGTTCGTTTATCCCACATACATTTATTGAACACTTACTCTATGCCATTCACTGGGCTGGCACCAGGGACACAAAGATTAGTACAACATGGTCCTTGGCCTGCCTTCCAGTATTTCCTGGACAGAATCGGGGAGCAGAGAGATAAACCCCAATCATGGCTCTCAACTTTCTGGACCCCCTCGAATGCCTCCTTCCCCATAAATCCTCCCCAGGCAGAGGATAGGGCTTCCCATCTGGGCTCCCACATCGCAGCCATTACAGCCTCACTACAGGAGCCTGAGAGCCTCTCAAGGCCAGGCACAGGATTCTACTTTCCTCCACATATCCAGTACTGGACTCAGTAGGGGACGCACAGCACAGGAATGCTTAATGAGTACTGAATAAGGGAACACAACGTGGAAACCACTGCCAACAAGCCTTTGTCCCCACTGCATCGCCATTCCAGTTATCAGCACTGATGAACAGCCCTTCTGCTCCTACCGAGGATCTCAGCTAAGTCTACAAGCTCTGAAGTCAGAATGCGTGGGTTCGAATCCCTGTTTCTCCATGTCCTAGTGACCCTCGGTTAGTTACCTAAGGTATCCATGCCTCATTGTCCTCATCTGTAAAATGAGGGTAACCATAGGACCTGATTCATCACAGGGGGTGGTAAAGCACTGAGAACAGGAGTGGGCAGCTTATCAGCTCTAAATAAGGGTTAGCTGCAACCACTACTATGATTACTACCTCAAATGGAAGGAAGAGTTCCTAATGTGCCTTTCAGTCAACCTTGGAAGGCTTGACATCTTGTGACTGTATCTCTTTTGACTCTAAAAGTAGCACTGATTCATACATTTATGGCCAATTGATTTTCAGCTAGGGTGCCACGTCCCATTCAATGGGGAAAGAATCATCTCTTCAACAAATAGTGCTGGGACAACTGGATTTCCACATGCTAAAGACTGAACTTGGACCCATACCTCACACCATGTAGGAAAATTAACTCAAAATGGATCAAAAGCTTAAATATAAGAGCTAAAACCATAAAACTCTTAGAAAAAAACATAGGGATAAAGTTTTATAACCTTGTTTTTGGCAATGGATTCTGAGATATGACACTAAAAGCACAAGCAACAAAAGAAAAAAATAGATAAATTAGACTTCATAATTTAAAGCTTTTGTACGTCAAGCAATATTATCAAGAAAGTGAAAAGACAATCCACAAAATAAGCAAAAATATTTGGAAACCATATATCCGATAAGGGTTTAATAAGCAGATATATAAAGAACTCTTACAACTCAACAACAAAAAGACAAGCAACTCAGTTAAAAATGGACAAAGGACTTGAATAGACATTTCTCCAAAGAAGGTGTATGAATAGCAAATAAGCACATGAAAAGATGTTCAACATCATTAGTTGTTGTGTGCCATTGAGTCAATTCTGACTCATACTGACCCTGTAAGACAAACCCTTTAAGAGCTGTCCCTTAAGGTTTCCAAGGCTGTAAATTTTTATGGAAGCTGACTACCACATCTGTCTCCCATGGAGCTGCTTGTAGGTTTGAACCACTGACCTTTCAGTTAGGGCTTAACCACTGCATCACAGGGCTCCTGTCATTAGTAATTAAGGAACTGCAAACCAAAACCACAATAAGATACCACTTCACACCTGCTAGGATGACTGTTATTTAAAAGAAAGAAAACAACAAGTGTTGACAAGGATGTGGAGAAATTGAAACACTGGTGTATTGCTGGTGGGAATGTAAATTGGTGCAGCTGCTGTGGAAAAGTTTGGCAGTTCCTCAAAAAGTTAAACAGAATTCCATATGATCCAGCAATTCCTAGATATACAGTTGTATATTATTCTCTACCTAGGTATAAACACCGATGTTCTTCACAGCATTATTCACAATAGTCAAAGGGTGGAAACTACTCAAACAGCAACTCCAATGTCCATCAACATTTAATGGATAAACGAAATGTGGTACATACATACAATGGAATGCTGTTTAGCCATAAAGAGAAATGAAATCCTGTACATGGGTGAACATTGAAAACATTATGCTGAGCGAATGTCTTAGTTATCTAGTGCTGCTGTAACAGAAATACCACAAATGGATGGCTTTACCAAAGATAAATTTATTCTTTCACAGTCTAGGAGGCTAGAAGTCCAAATTCAGGGTGCCAGCTTCCGGGGAAGGCTTTCTGTCTCTATCAGCACTGGGGAAATGTCCTTGTCATCAATCTTCCCCTGGTTTAGGAGCTTCTCAGCACAAGGACCTCAGGTCCAAAGGGTGGTAATGAGGCCTCCCTGTCTCTCTGCTTGTTTCTGTCTTTTATATCTCAAAAGAGATTGGCTCAAGATACAACCTAATCTTGTAGATTGAGTCCTGCCTCATTAACATAACTGCCTCTGATCCCACCTCATTAACATCATAGAGGTAAGATTTAAAACACGTAGGAAAATCACATCAGATGACAAAACGGTGGGCAATCACACAATACTGGGAATCATGGCCTAGCCAAGTTGACACACATTTGTGGGGGATACGATTCAATCCATAATAGTGAAATAAGCCAGATACAAAAGGACAAATATTATATGATCTCACTTCTATGAAATATTTAGAATAGGCAAATGCATAAAGACTAAAGTAGATTACCAGAGATGGAAGGAAGGGAGAATGGGGAGTTAAAAAAATCAGAAACAAAAACATGTAAGAGAAATAGTCTCATTCCAAATTGTGTGACATAAATGTGAATTTTACCTTCAAAATGGCATTGTAATATGTTTATGTAAGTCACTAATCTATCTTATCTTTCAAAGTCTCAAATGACAGCACATAATAAAAATAATGATACATAACTGTAATAAATAAAAAAACAGATCATCTATTGTTTAAAAGTTAATAGTTGCATAAGATATTAAAAAAAAACAACAAAACAGTAGCTCTGCCCTTTGAAGTTCCCCTCTTCCTCTCTGTGGAGACTGCACCATGCCTCCCGGGAAGCCACCAAGCATAGCATGACCTGTGCTGCCCACCTTTACCTAAAGCAGAGTACCTGGCCTCTGTTACACTCCAGCATCAGGCAGAGTTCTTGGCCTCTCTAGAGCACATGCCTCAGGGACTGAAAGACAGTCTGCATCCCCCCATCTTTGTCCAGTGGAATCTGACCATTGGCCCAAAAATCAACTTTACAATTTTCCCCAGGAGCCTGGAAGCCCCATTCATGTTAATAGGGTGCTTGTGTCCTACGGTGACATCTACAGATTCTGAGATGGGCACATAGACTCCAAACTTAGACTCCCATCTATAGAAAATGATGTGTGTGCTGAGGTACACATCCAGGCTCGGGAATGGGCTGCACGAGTCATTCATTTTCTCAGGGTCCTTTGTGATCTATGGAGCACTTTTTAGAGGAAGCTTGTCTGGCGTTAGGCAGACGGTAGGGCCTGGGCAGGGCAAGTCCTTGGCAACACATGAGGGAGGTGGAGTCTGTCCCCAGGACACTCATCTGTCCATCCAGGCACGTTTATTTATTCACTCAGTGAATATTCATTAAGGAACCATTATGTGCCAGGCACAGTATACGGTGCTGGGAAAATGAAACTCAGACATGGAACCTATCCCCTTGGAGCTCACAGTCGACGGGGGACACAGGTAACATACAGACGTTATAATATTGTGCCCATACCATCTGTCAGTTTGTTGTACTGTGGTGTCTTCCATGTTGCTGTGATGCTGGAAGCTATGCCATTGGTATTTGAAATACCAGCAGGATCACTCACAGTGAATGGATTTCAGAGCAGCTTCCCGACTAATACAAACTAGGAAGAAAAAGGCCTGATGATCTACTTCCGAAAATTAGCCAGTGAAAACCTTTGGATCACAACAGAATATTATCCAACCTGAAAGATTTCCTCCCCTCCTTTCCCTCCCCTCCTTTCCCTCCTCCCCAGTGGGCAGAGGTGGCCTCAAGCAAAGCACATGATCTACCTCAAAACTGAAGCAACATGGAAGTTTTTGCCAGGTGCTTCTGGTCCCTGCCAAAAACAGATGTTACCGTAAGAACAACATGGCTGTCAGATTGACATCTGAGCGTTTCAAAGGACAAAAGCAAAATGCTCTCATTAACCGGCTAGAAAGGGGCTGAATGTGAATGTGTATGTATGGGGTGGGGCTTGTTGAGTAAAAGGAGTAGAGAAAGGAGAGGTCACATCGAGAGTCATTAAAGTATATTGACACGGAGATGGTGAGAAGTCAACGTTGACTTCTAGGGAAAAGTTTTATTGTGAATCAAAATCCAAAGTACGGAAAAGTTGTTGGGCATTTTCAATTACAAAACAGATCATTGATGTGTAGGCATTTTTTGTAGCTATAATTTTGTTTTGCCTCCTGGGACAAAGATTAGAACAAGTAAATTTGAAAGCAGACACATATTTCTTTTCCCCTGGGGGGGCTGGGAAGGGCTACATCAGGTCTGGCTAAGTTTAAGGGAGACTTCGGCAGTTCAAATCCACCCAGAGGTGTGTCAGAAGAAAGGCCTGGCAACCTGCTTCCGAAAGGTCACAGCTTTGAAAACCCAGTGGAGTGCAGTTCTACTCTGCAACACATGGGATCGTCATGAGTCAGAATTGACTTGATGGCCACTTGTTTGGTTTTTTGGCCTTAGAGGTACAGGGAATGGGAACCATGGGCACCCAGGGCCTAGGGCCCAGCCTCTCCCCTAACCCCCACAATCTGTACTGCTTTGCAGTGTCTTGTTCTAGCTGTCTTCATTTTCCTAGATGCCACTACCTCCTACCTGAAAAGAACTTCTCCATTAGCATGTTTGTTTGTTTTTCACAAACAAATTAAACTGCTGAGTGCTTTCAAATGTGCCAGCATTACATCAAGTTTTCACACTCCACTGGGGCAGGCAGACACACACACTATAACATTTAAGACAAGTGATAATTGTTTTCCCAGTGGAAAGAGTACAGTGCAATGTGAGCTTAGAGAAGAGGTTGTGAAGATTCCAAAGTACAGCGTAGACACTGACTGTTTGTCCCAAGGCCAACCTTGGAGGGCAGAGCAGAGGTCAATACAGAGAGAACACGCCCTCCAGAGGGATATGGGGGTATAGAGGCCACCAAACTCAGCGACGAACATTTCAACCACAAATCTTGGCTGCATGCCTGCTGCGTGCACAGTCCCATGCTAGATGTTCTCGTGTAGGGAACATGAACGGAGAAGACGTGTGGGCTGCCCTCATGGAGTTTATAGTCTAGCTAATCAACCAAAAAAAAAAACGCACTGCCGTGGAGTCCATTCTGATTCACAGCAACCCCATAGGGTTTCCAAACCTGTAAATCTCTATGGAAGCTGACTGCCACATCTTTCTTCCAAGGAGCTGCTAGTGGTTTCGAACTGCTGACCTTTCAACCTTTTGGTTAGTAGTCCGTCGCTTTAGCAAACAGTTGTGATGGGAAGGGTTCCCCCCCCCCCCCGCTTCCTTTTTCTTCTTCTGGGAGTTGGCTGCATACCAGGGTGGTATGCATACACAGAGAGACAGACATTTCTGGCGTAGTTGGGTACAGGGCTACGGTACAGGTGTGCAGGCTGTGCACTGCACAGCTTGAGGCGTGGGCCATTCACACAGATGATGGGCGAGCCTAGAGGAGGAGTCCCCATCACTGCAGAAGGTCAAGTAATTTTAGGGAAAGCAGCCCACTATGACGTCCTCTTTCCCCAGTCCCATTCTCCACTTCCCGGGATTCCTCTAGAGTGGTGCTGTTCAATAGGGCTTTCTGCCAAGATGGAGCTGTTCTTTATCTGTGCTGTATAATACATGTGTAATACACATGTGCCTACTGAGGACTTGAAATGTTGCCAGTGTTACTGAGGAACTGAATTTCAAATTTATTTAATTTTAATTAATCTAAATTTAAACAACCACGTGTGACTAGTGGCTAGTACTGGACAGTGCAGCTCTAGAGTGAAACTGCCTGACATGGAAGGAATTATAACTTCACAAGAAGTAAGACCCCAGAGATGAGATCAAAAGGAGGTAAAAGGACTGAAAGGCTATCAAGGAGGAAGACGACACAGACAGACCAAGAAGTTTCTCTGCCAACCTGTGGATTCTATGTAAATGCGTGTCTGTGGATTCTATGTAAATGCGTGTGGGATGAGCTACATGTAAGATCATTCCGAGCATGGGCTGCCCGATGCCTTCCTATCCGGAACAGAGACGTGTGCTGGAATGACCAGGGAGTATAGGAAGGACTGATCAAGGACTAGACTATGGGGCACTGCAATAGGAGACTGGAGGAAAATCATAATATCATATGAACAAAGCCAAGAACACCAATGGAAAAAACTAGGTGGCAGGTAACATATTGTATGATTCCATTTATATGAAATATCCAGAATAGGTAAATCCACAGAGCCAGAAAGTAGGTAAGTGGTTGCCAGGGGCTAGAGGAGAAAGGGGATGGGCAGTGACTGCTCAATAGGAACAGGGTTTCCCTTTGAGATGGTGAAATGTTTTGGAACTAGACAGAGATGGTGGTTATACAACATTGTGAAGGTACTCAATGCCACTGAATTGTACACTTTAAAATGGTCAATTTTTTGTTATGTTAATTTTACCCCAATTAAAAACGAAACAAAACTAGGCAGCAGTGTGTGTGTGGTGGGGAGGGGACAGGAGGAGGGTGGTTACTAGTGAAAAGAACATATGAGGGCTCCGAAGCCTTCAACTTTCCTTGTGTCTCTAAGGAGATGGAATGTCTGATGGAAATCCATGGTAAAAGACTTCATATATTCCTGTGGATTCTATGTAAATGTGTGTGGGATGAGCTACATGTAAGATCATTCCGAGCATGCGCTGCCCGATGCCTTCCTATCTGGAACAGAGATGTGTGCTGGAATGACCAGGGAGTATAGGAAGGACTGATCAAGGACTAGACTATGGGGCACTGCGATAGGAGACTGGAGGAAAATCATAATATCAGCACAGCTTGGAGGCGTGGAACCTTGGTCAGCCATTTGCTCTGATTTGGTCATTTGGATTTTATTAGGTAGTCTATAGATTTGATGATTTGAAAGGACCCAAAGAGATCATCTGCCCATTCCTCTTCCCTTGGGCAGAACCACCCTCAAATTAAGGTGACCAGATGGCCTGGTCCAGACTGGCAATTATAGAAATAGTAGCAAGGGCTCCCATTTATTGAGCGCTTACTCTGTGTGCCTGGCATTGTGCTAAGCACATCACACGCATTATTGCATTTAATTCTCTTCACAGCTCTATGAAGGAGGCATTAGTTCCACTTCGTAAATGAGAAGGCAGGTTGAGAGCACTTACCTAAGCCAGAAAGCATCAGAGCCAGGATTCAAACCCACAAATATCGACTCCAAAGCCTGTGCTCATTACTACTCTACTTTGCTCCTAATGTGCTGTATTTATTCCTGTTTCCTGGGCGAAAGTGCATCCTTAATGGAAAAAAAAAACATTATCCCTTGGCCATGCTTTCTGCATTTCCTCTGCCATAACTTTGCTTAATTCTTCTCTTCGTCTCTGTAGATTCCAACCACCCTCCAAAGGCCAGCACAAGTCTATGACTTCCATGAAGACTGCTCTTGTCATGTTAGGTCAGAATGGTCTCTCCCGCCTCTGTATTCCTGTAGCACTTCTTTCTTTCCTTTTCTCTACTTTTCCTTTCCTTTAATTTTTTGTTAGTTATTGGATTTTTTTTTACTACACTTAAGTATACAGTTTGATGGATCTATCTATCCATCTGTCTGTCTGTCTGTCTATATTACCTGCATAGCTGTCAGATCAAGATACCAAACATTTCCAGCACCCAGAAGATTCTCTTATCACCTGTTAGTTTTGTTTGTTCTTAAACTTTATGTAAATGGATCACATAAACCAAACGTGTTGCTGTCGAGTCAATTCCAACTCATAGTGACTCTGTAGGACAGAATAGAACTGCCCCATAGGGTTTCCAAGGAGGGGCTGGTAGATTCGAACTGCTAACTTCTTGGTTAGCAGCTGAGCTCTTAAACATTGCGCCTCATTAGAACCTACTTGAGGACAGAGGCTGCTTTGCGTTTTCTTAACTCTTCAAAAATACCTGTAAAGATAATCAGGAGAGCCCTAAGGCTTCATCTGCTAGTAGATGGCATATTTTATATTATTTTTTATTCAAGTCCAGCCTTACATATAGAGAGAGTATACAATTGCACACTCAGGTGACTTGAAAGATTCTAGGGGTAGTTTTCTTCATGCTTCTTGTGTTTGGGATTTGTTGAGCTACTTAGATCTGGGTTTATAGTTTTCATCGAATTTAGGAAATTTTCTTCTAATATTTGTTATGTCCCTCACCCCCTGGGACTGTAGGGCTGTTTGAAATTGTCCAAAGTTCACTGATACTCTTTTTATTTGTTGTTATTTCTTAATCCTTTTTTCTTTGTATATTTCATTTGTGATAGTTTCTGTTGCTATGTGTTCAGATTAGTTAATTTTGTCTTCTATAATGTCTAATCTGTCATTATTCTCATCCAGAATATTTTTCACCTCAGATATTGTAGCTTTCATCTCTAGAAGTGTGATCTGGGTCTCTTTATTTCTTCCATGTCTCTAATTAACTTTTTGAAAATATGGAATAGAGCTATAGTAATGGTTTCAGTATCCTCCACTAATTCTAATATTTCTGTGTTGGATTTGATTTATTGATATTCTAACTTTTCTGGGTTGTGTTTTCCTGCTTCTTTGCATGCCTAGACATGTTTGACTGGATGACAGACACGTGAGTTTCACATTGTTATGTGTTAGATATTTTTTGTATTCTTATGTAACATCTTGGGCTTTGTTCTGAGATGCACGCTGAATTACTTGAAAACAGTTTTATTCTTTCAGGTTTGTTTTTATGATTTGTTAGGAAAGCAGGTGTGAGCATGTCCCTCCCCTGCTTAAAGCATTGCTGGAACTCCCTATTGCCTACCGAGTAAAGTTAAAACTCCCAGGCTTTTCACAAACTGGCTCATCCATTACCCCCGCCTCCAGATACATCTGAATACTCCTCACTCCTGGATCCTCACTCTAAGGCTTTCATCCTTTAGGCACGCTGCTCTGTCTGCCTAGAATGACTTTCTCTCCCATTTCTCCTTTCAAGACCCAATTGGTTTTTTATCAAAATCTTCTTTTTAACTTCTCTAACCTGCCGTTATGCAGATGACACAACCTTGCTTGCTGAAAGTGAAGAGAACTTGAAGCACTTATGATGAAGATCAAAGACCACAGCCCTCAATATGGATTATACCTCAACATAAAGAAAACAAAATCCTCACAACTGGACCAATAAGCAACATCATGGTAAACGGAGAAAGGATTGAAGTTGTCAAAGATTTCATTCTACTTGGATCCACAATCAACACCCATGGAAGCAGCAGTCAAGAAATCAAACGATCCATTGCACTGGGCAAATCTGTTGCAAAAGACCCCTTTGAAGTATTAAAAAGCAAAGATGTCACCTTGAAGACTAGAGTGTGTCTGACCAAGCCATGGTGTTTTCAACCATCTCATATGCATGCAAAAGCTAGACAATGAATAAGGAACACCAAAGAAGAATTGATGCCTTTAAATTATGGTGTTGGTGAAGAATACTGAATATACCATGGAATGCCAAAAGAAAGAACAAATCTGTCTTAGAAGAAGCACAGCCAAAATGCTCCTTAGAAGCAAGGATGGTGAGGCTATATCTTACTTACTCTGGGCATATTATCAGGAGGGATCAGTCCCTGGAGAAGGACATCATGCTTGGTGAAGTGGGGGCCATCGAAAAAGAGGAAGACCCTCAACGAGATGGATTGACACAGTGGCTGCAACAATGGGCTGAAGCATAACAATGATAGTGAGGATGGCGTGGGACCAGGTAGTGTTTTGTTCTGTTTTACATAGGGTCGCTGTGAGTCAGAACCTATTAGATGGCACCTAACAACAACAACAACAATCTCCTTATGGAGTCCCTGGATGGCACAAATTGTTAAGCACTGGATTCCTAACCTAAACGTTGACAGTTCAAACCCACCTAGAGGTGCCCTGAAAGAGGCCTGGTGATCTGCTTCTGAAAGGTCACAGCCTTGAAAGCCCTATGAAGCAGTTCTACTCATCCCATATGGGGTTGTCATGAGTTGGAATCAACTCAACGGCAGCTAACAACAACAAGGCTGCCTATAGGATTCACTGCTCCCTCCACTGAAGTTTTGTAATACTTTGTAAAGATCTGTTATAAATTTGCTGTATTATAATTTACTCTGTAGATGTCTATATTTGTATATGCCTCTTTAGATTGTGAACCCTACTTATCCTTCAAGTCCTCACCTCTTCTTTTTATTTTTTTAATGTGCTTTAGGTGAAAGTCTTCAGAGCAAATTAGTTTCTCACTAAACATTTAATACATATATTGTTTTGTGACCATGGTTGCCAACGCTGTGACGTGTCAACACTCTCCCCTTCTTGACCTTAGGTTCCCCATTTCCATTCGTCAAGCTTTCCTGTCCCCTCCTGCCTTCTCTTCCTTGCTCCTGGCTGGTGTTCCCATTTAGTCTCGTATACATGGTTAAACTATGTGTTTTATAGGCCTGTCTAATCTTTGGCTGAAGGGTGAACCTCAGGAGTGACTTCAGTACTGAGTTAAAAGGGTGTCCAGGGGCTATACGCTCAGGTTTATCCAGACTCTGTCAGACCAGTAAGTCTGGTTTTTTTTTTTTTTTTTTTTTTTTTTGTGAGTTAGAATTTTCTCCAGCTCTGTTGGGGATCCTCTATTGTGATCCCTGTCAGAGCAGTCTGTGGTGGGAGCTGGGCACCTCTAATGTGCTGGACTCACTCTGATGGAGGCTGTGGTCATCGTGGTCCATTAGTCCTTTGGACTAGTCTTTCCTTTGTGCCTTTGGTTTTCTGCATTCTCCTTTGCTCCAGATGGGGTGGGACCAGTAGGCATATCGCAGATGGCTGCTCACAAGCTTTTAAGAGCCCGGACGCTGCTCACCAAAGTAGGATGTAGAACATTTTCTTTATAAACTATATAAACTATATTATGCAATTGAGCTAGATGTCCCCAGGACAATGATCCCCAGCCCTCAGCCTAGTAACTCGGTCCCTCAGGGAGTTTGGATATGTCTATGTAGCTTCTATTACTTTGCCTTGATCAGGTTGTGCTGACTTCCCCAGTATTGTGTACTGTGAATTTTCATTTTAGTCTACTACTAAATTACTCTGCATTCATTCTCATGCACCTTGTACTTACCTCTATGACTCTTTTGTATCAGTCAGGGGAGCAGAGTCACTGTGAGTATTATGGGATAAGCGATTTATTATAGGAGTTTGACCTCACACAAGGATCTGGGGGAGTTAAGATTCAGATGGGGAAGTTAGAGTATCAGAGAAAGAGTCATCAACCTGTCCATCTATGGGAAGTGGAGAATCTATGGGAAGCTGTTATCTCTGTGTAACTACCCATTTTGTGGCTCCACAGCCAAGTGTCTGGTGGTGGGCTTGGACCACTGTTGGTCAGCAGGGCCAGACTGGGAAGAAGAGCTGGACATGGAGTTGAGAGTGAGGACAAGCTGGAAACTGCCGGGCTGTGTCTGCTACTCAACACATTTAACCATGAAAAGACCCTCAGAGGTCTTTTCACCTTCCCAATTTCATGCAGATTCTTTTTTTGCCCAACTCTAACCCAGAACCATGCAGGGAAGGGAATTCTGGGAAACCCCAGTTTAACCAAGTTGACACAGCACAAACCACCACAACAGTGGCCTAGGACATTGTTGGCAGCATGGTAGTCTAGATACTCAGTGAATATTTTTTTAATTAACAAATTCAGAATGAATGCATTGAAATCAACAGACAAAACTGAATCTTACCCTTGTGTCTGTAGCTCAGAGCACAGTATCCAAGGGACTCATACTTCTCAATGGTAAGAGTCAAATGAATATTTGTTAACAGATGGAATTGCACAGAGGTAATTTTGAAGGAAGATAGAATACACTTTGAATAAAGGGTAGACCTGAGGATATGTGCCAGTTGTTTTTATAAGGGTCTGTCACACACACATGTGAACAGAGGATACCACGGGGAAATAGTGCCCTTTTCCTTGGAAGTGTGAGAATGGGGAGAAGGAGGCACACGGCAGAACAGAGCACTCGGATGGAGGTGCCAGGCCTGGCAGAGTGCACATGCCTCCTACAACACGTGGTGATGCCAAGTCATCACTGAAGGTGTTTCTCATTGTCTAGAAGCCCATGCTCAACTTGTTCTTTTGGGCAATTTTTCTGATGTCTACCTCTGAAACCACAGTCATTTCTCCACTTGAGAATATACATAAAACCAACAGTGCCTTAGTGCTTGACAACACACTACACTGGACCCAGTGAAATTCAGGCATTGGTGGTTCAGTGGTAGAATTCTGGCCTTCAATGTGGGAGACCTAGTTTGATTCCCAGTCAATGCACCTCCTTTGCAGACACCACCTGTCTGTCAGCAGAGGTTTGTGTGTTATGATGCTGAACAGGTTTCAGAAACCCTATGGATCACAAAGGTCTGATCCCCAACTGATCATGGGGATGGCACCTTTCTGTTGTGCATGGGGTCACCATGAGTCAGGGGCTGACTCAATGGCAACTAACAACAACAAATGAACATTCAGATTTTCATGGATTCATTTTGGATTGGAAGGTGTGTGGGGTTGTCCTTCTGTAGAGACGGAGAATCACAATTGTTTTCTGCCCCCACAGTTGAAATGTGCTCTTGACTTAGGGAGAGCAAAGGGCCGTGGTAGCTTCAAGCTGTCCCCGAAGACTCTCCTCATTCTGGACCTAGAATTTGCTTCTTCTGGTCATCGGTGAAGCTTTCTTTCTCTGCAGACAGGACAACACATCAAGTAAAGGCAAAGGAGAGATAGCTCTTCCCTGTAATTGGACTTCTTCCTCGTGCAGCAACTCCTGCCAGGTCTGGGAGAGAACATGTCAAAATTTATCTGCAAAAAGAGAGAGAGAGAGAAAGAGCAAGAGAAAATCCATTCACATTGAAAAAAATGCTACAATTATCACTGAACAACGAAAGCTTTGCCTGGGTTGGGAGTACAAAACTAGACTCTTTGATTTGCTCATTGACTGAAATCTCTTTATTTTGATCTCTCAGTACATGCACTCATACACACACACACACACACACACACACACACACACACAAAAAGTGTATGAACATATTGTCCATGTTATAAGAAGAACCAGCTGTGCTTCTTAAAAGAGTCTTAGTTTTTAAGTCACTTTTCACATACATTACCTTGTTTCATCCTCTGAGGTGGTTCATTTTCTGGCTAGGCGATGATGCCTGGTTGTTTGGCCAAACACTAGTTCAGTTGCTGTTATGGAGTAGTTACATGTGGTTAAAATGTTTGGTCTTTTGTAAAGCAGGTTATCTTCCATAATATGGATGGGTCTCAGTCAATCAGTTAAAGGCTTTACGAGCAAAAAGGGAATTTCCTTCAAGTGTGTTCTGTTTCCAAACTATAAATAGATATTTTGGCAGAATTCTCATTTCACTCTTCTTGTTGCCCAGCCTATGAATTTTGGGATGCAAGCCTGCAGGAGTCTCCAGCCTATTGCTTGACTTACCGATTTGGGACAGGACAGCCCCTCATAATTGCATGAGACAATTCCTTGAAGTAAATCTCTGTGTCTGTCTGTCTGTCTATCTATCATCATCATCTCTATCTCACTGGTTCTGTTTCGCTAGAGAATCTGGACTAAGACATCCTCACATGAGACAACCAAGGGTCAGAAAAGAGTTTGTCCAATATCACACTGGTGGGAAATGGTGGAGCCCTGTCTCCAAATCCTGTGTTGTTTTCATAACATCAAAGCTGCCTCACATACACACAGGGAGACAAGACCGCTGGAGAGTCACATACTTTCATTGAAGAAGAAAATTTAATTAAAACTACATTTGTAATATGATTCCATCTATGTGAAAATATACATGAGTATATACATGCACAGAAAGCAGTTTGGAAGGATATAGTACATTGAAATAGATGGGGAGATTATAAGTGACTCTTTCTTTTTGCCTATCAGAATAATCTAGAGCTGTTTTTCTTGTTGTTGTGTGCCATTGAGTCAATTCTGACTCATAGTGACTCTATATGACAAAGTATAACTGCCCCATAGGGTTTCCTAGGCTATAATCTTTATGGGAGCAGATTGCCAGGTCTTTTCTTTCACAGAGCTGCTGGGGGTTCGAAAACCTCCGACCTTTCGGTTGGCAGCTGAGTGCTTAACAATGACACCGCCAGGGCTCCTTTAATCTAGAGCTGTTGAAAAAAGCCCATTGCCACTGAGTAGATTCTGACTCATAGTGACTCTATAGGACAGAGTAGAACTGCCTATAGGGTTTCCAAGGAGCGACTGGTGGATTCAAACTGCCTACCTTTTGGTTAGCAGCCAAGTTCTTAACCACAAGGGCAGCACTGTTCAAACGAACTGTCTATGACAATGATAGAAATGTTCCATATCTGTGCTGTCTGATATGGTAGCCACTAGCCATGTGAGACTATTGACCACATGAAATGTGGCTAGACTGAATTGAGATGTACTGTAAGTATAAAATACACACTGGATTTTGAAGACTTACTAGGAAAGAAAAATATGAAATATCTCATTAGTTTTAGTTTTTGTATTGATTAAATGTTGAAACAATAATATTATGGATATGCTGGGTTAAATAAAACATTATCAAGACTAGTTTCACCTGCTTCTTCTTACTTTTTAAAAATGTGTTACTAGAAAATTTAAGATTACATATTTGGCTCCAGTATATTTCTGTTGAACAGCCCTGGTCTAGAGTTTAAGACCATGAAATTTGATACCAGACAAACTAATTTAGTTCCCAGTCTTCATCTTTCTAGTTAGGTGACCTTGAGCAAGTTACTTAACTCATACCTGGTTCTTTTTCAGTAAAACAGAGGTATTAAATGTACCTAGCTTAGGGAGTTATTGTAAGGATTAAATGAGTTGATAATGTAAAATCTCTACAGCAAAAAGTGCCTGGCATGTGTTAAATGCTCAGTAAGAACGGGTAGCTACTCTTATTTCTAAAGTTTTTATAACAAGTGTGAATTTCTTATGTAATAAAGGTTTAAAAGAAAGTATAGAAACAAACACATTTAAAAATAAAGACTATTTTTAACTACAGTCAGAAGTTGAATATATATGTTGTTTTTAAGTTGTGTAGTAATGTTTGCTTTGTCATTCAGTGTGTGTGTGTGTGTGTGTGTGTGTGTGTGTGTGTGTGTGTGTGTGTGTATAAACCTTATAAGGGAGTGGAATTGGAAACCATTACAAGCGACCATTTGTTAGGCAATCCTATTCTTGCTTTCTGACTCTGGTCCTCCCCCTTCCATCAGGGGAGGGGAAAATTGCATCATGGTTCTCCCTGGCGCACATAGCACACCAAGTGTTCGCCTATATTTAGCTAAGATGAAGTCACTGAAACTCTATGCCCACTAGATGTAATTAGTGCTTTGTTTTTATTACTCACATGGTTTATATCCTCGACTCTTCTCCATAGTTTGTGTCCTTAGATGAATTTAAAAGGACTGAAAACTTTTTGTTCCTGGGAAAACTGTGCTAGGGCAGTAGAAACTGAAATCCCAAATCAATGAGTCCCCTGGAAGTCGACCTGAGTTGAATACTTGATGTCTCACGGGAGCCAGGGAGAACCAAGATAGCAATTAACCTCTCTTTTGATGGAAGGAGGAGACTAAGGTGGGCAGGCTAGAGAGTGAGGAATTGTCTGTATTTCACTCAACTGGTAAAATCAACACTTCCGGTCAGTAGCTCCCAGTAAGTGTCCCAACTCCAGTCTTCTCACAGCAATCAGACACAGAAACACAGATCAGATCAGCAGGACTGAAGTTCAAGCGGACAAGAGGTGGGCTGCCCATGGGTGTGGCTTCAGGGGGTCAACCTGTTGGCTATTGTCTGAATTTTACTCTTGGGGTCATCTTCCTCTAGCTTAAGGTTCCAAATCTTGTGTGTGTGTGTGTGTGTGTGTGTGTGTGTGTGTAAGAGAGAGAGACTGCAAGTGTGCACATGCATGCAAGCGCATTGGAAATATTCACTTAGAGCAACAAGTCTCAATTTTTGTTCCTCAAAAACTTTTTCCTCACTTTGGATGACGATTGCAGGACCTGCTTATTCCCCTTAGCAAACTCAGTTTTGTTTAACAAACAAAATAACTTTAGGGGAGTGGGCAAAGAAATAAGACAAACACTACTGAAGATATTTTTTCAGTAGATATGGTACTCAAGGAGTCCCTGTGTAATGCAAAAGGTTGACACGCTTGGCCGCTAACCGAAAGGTTGGAGCCTCGAGTCCACCCAGAGGCACCTGGGAGAAAGGCCTGGGGATCTACTTCTGAAAAATTAGCCATTGAAAACTCAATGGAGCACAGTTCTACTCTGACACACATAGGATCACCATGAGTTAGAATCAACTCCACGGCAACTGGTATGGTAGTCATAAAAGTATTTTACGTAATTGGATAAGATATTCCTGAGGCCAAGGATTCTACTCAAAATTTGGAGGACAGTTGCCACTTGTTTATACCTTTCAAGTATTACTATTCTCTTGTTACTATTGCCTCATTTCATCATTTAGAACTTAAGTTCTGCTCCTAAAAAATAGATGATCTTATGATGAAAAGTATTACTAATTTAACTTTGGAAAGAATACTGACCTTTATTTTGAAAAATATTTTTTAAAACTATTGATCTTTACCCACAGGTTATATCAAAAGTGAGTAAATATTTCAGAAAAGTGTCAATAACCCCTATTTCATTTATTAAGTACATAAACACAAACTTTAATAGGCCTTAAAGAGCATTCATTCAACAAACATTTAGTGAGTACTCAGTGTGAATATTAACAGTATACACTTCATTTGTGTCTTCACTTTGTGCTCAATTAAGTAGTCATAATTTTTACTAACAAAAATGTCCCCAGCATCATTCTGGCTCACTTGCAATATAGCTTTGGTGACGTTATTAAAAATTTATCCTTGGACAACATTAAAAAGAAAATGAGAGTAACCATGTTATCTCAAGTTACTTATAATGGTAGTCCATCATTAGATCCCAATGGCTGTGGCAGAGGGGCTACAGGCAATCACCAGCACACCTTTTTCTCTCTCACAGAAGAAACCTGCAAATAAGAGTCAGGTGAATTCATGTTAGAGGTAACCTTGAGTCAACTCAAATTGATTAAAAAGTACATTATTTCAAACTTTAGCACCTTACTATTAGTAACAAGTTCATTTCCACATACCTCATAAGCTGATGAGAATAGCTGTGTTGGACAGTAACCAGTCATCAACACCTCAGTGTGAATGAAGATCTGAGGGTGGATTCTAAGAGATGAAGTGAGGCGGGCAGAACAAGAGAACAGTGGGTATTTGGAGTAGAGAAGAGGCAACCCGGGGAGAAAATTTCTCTACCTTCCTAATTTTGCACAGGAACCCTGATCTCAGGAATACCCTCCCTAGCTCCCAATCCTAGTTTCCCCAAAATCATGTAAACCGAGTTCTCTAAATTGTGATTCATATTTTCCTCAGACTAATTACTATCCAAGAACCAGGGTCCCACCGTGATAGAAAAGAGAAGCTTGTTCTTTCTTAGAGCGTTTACATGTTGATAATCATTGTAGGTACCACAGAAGTTTTTTTGAAAAACATTTTATTGTGCTTTAGGTGAAAGTTTACATAGCAAATTAGTTTTCCAACCAACGATTCTTACATTAATTGCTCCGTGACATTGGTTGCAATCCACGCAATGTGTCAGCTCTCTCTCCATTTCCTCACTGGTTTCCCATTTCCATTAGACGGGTTTCCCTGTCCCTCCTTGCCTTCTCATCTTTGGTTTTGGGCAAATGTTGCCCTTTTGGTCTCGTATAGTTGGTTATTCTAAGAAGCACACTCTTCACAGGTGTTCCTGTTTATTTTATAGTCCCATCCATTGTTAGGCTGAAAGGCGGCCTCGGTGAAGTGTCTTTAGTTTTAAGTTAGAAGGTTGTCTTAGGGCATACGATAAGTTTTAAATGTGTTAAAATAGTTGTAGTGAGGTTTGGAGTAAATGTTGTTGCCATGGTTTTTAAACATAAATAAATAAAAATAATATCATTTGTATAATAGTTAGAATGTGTTGTAGGGTAATTAACAATAGCTTTTATTCATCATGGTGATGTATTTCAAATCCTTGTGAGAAAGAGTATTCAATAAATGAGGCATCCATTTGAAAAAGAAAAGAAAGGAGAATCTCTACGGCACTCCTTATGGAAAATACATGTTAAAAGGTCTAAGATTTAAATATGAAATAAATGAAGACATTAAAATGCCAGAAGATAAACTGAGCGAACATTTTTATAATTTTGGAGTAAGGAAGCTCTTTTTTAAGCAGAAACTGTCAAGGAAAAAGATTGCCAATTTGGACTATATATTTTTTTTTAAAGTTAAAATGTCTCCTCAGCAAAAGATATCACAAACAAGGTTGAAATAACACTGGGAAAAATATTTGCAAAATTTATCACAAAGAGATAAGATACAATATACAGAACCTTTGCATACAATGACCGTAATAACTTTTAAATATAAGGATAAACAACCCTATAGAAAAATGGGCAAAAGATTTGGAGAAAGAGTTCAAAGGAGAAATACAACTGTCCCCAAACTGTTTAGGAAAGTAGCATTTAGAGCTGGGAGACACCTTCGAGATCACCAGCCTAAAGCCTTCACCCTCCTCCCCCATTTTACATGGAAGGAAACTGAGACTCAAACTATGCTCAAACTGTGTCATTTGACTTGCCAGTTAGCACAGAATTAATTCAACCTCACCTTGAAAACAGTATATAGGGGTGTTTACAAATCAAATGTGGACATAAGAAGACCAAATGACAGGCCTCTACATTCAGACCTGTACCCACCGCCCTTGGGAAGGCATCAGGGAGAACATTGGAGACACAAATGGAGATCCCTAGGCCCCATTTAGGAGCCCTGGCGGGGCAATGGTTAGGTGCTCGACCACCGGGTTGGCGGTTTGAACCCACAAGTAGCTCTGCGGGAGAAGAGACCTGGCGATCTGCTCCCACAAAGAGTACAGGCTAGGAAACCCTGTGGGGCAGTTCTATTCTGTCATATAGGGTCGCTATAAATCAGAATCAACTCGACGGCACACCACCACCACAACAGGCCCCATTTGTACTATTGGCTGCCGAGGACAGGGACACAGGCTTGTCTGGCTTGGGCTGCTCTTGTAGCAGCTTCAGAGGCTTGGATTTGAGACACTGAATTAAAAAGACATTTCAAGTCAGCTTCCATTTGTTTGGATGACAACCTCTAACTCAAGCTCTAGTAAAGGTTACTACCTGCAAGGCAAAGCTTTGCCGAAGATGGACGTAAAGACCAGGCTGCCATCCAGGGCTGGACACTGATGCAATCTGAATAGAAACCAAAAGGAAGGCAAAGAAAGAAAAACATATGCACTTCTAGAGATTATAGCTATCGCTTAGGCCAGGGGCTCACTAAGTCAGCTTCCACACAGCTGCGGGCATGGGAAAGAATAATTTTAGGCAGTCATAGAAACATTTTTCTTTTTAATGGCCTTGTATTTGTTTCAATATGTATAAAAACATAACAGACACATCAAAGCCATGATTTCCCATATATGGTGTTTTAGGATGATCTTGAAATAAAAACTTAGGTGGCAAGTGACTTCATTTAAGGAACAATACTAAGTAATTAATGGTGCCGGTATTATCTGAATATGACAAAAATTGTGAATGAAGTATGCAAATGCTAGAATTTTGGAAACACTGATCTAGTCCATTTTGTATCTTTTTTTTTACCAGCCCTAGAAAGAAATACATTTTACAATGTCTGCAACCCATGGTTGTTGTTAGCTGACACAGAGTCGACTCTAACTCATGGTGACCTTTTGTACAATAGGAAGAAACATTGCCAGGTCCTGCATTATCCTTACAATTGCCAGCACGATCGGGCTCATCGTTGTGGCTGTTGTGCCAATTCGTCTCACCGAGGGTCTCCCAGGCCCTCCTTGGGCCTCTACTTTGCCACACACGATATCCTTCTCCAGTGATTGAGCCTGCCTGATGATGTGTCCAAAGCACGTGAGTTGGACAATGTTGTGCTCCATGTTTTCATTGGCTAATTTTAGGAAGTAGATCGACAGGCCTTTCTTCCTAGTCTGTCTTAGTCTGGAAGCTCCGCTGAAACCTGTCCACCATGAGTGACCTTGCTGGTATTTGAAATAAAACAGGTGGTGGTGCCAACCCATACATACATGCATTTATGCAGCTATAAAACGTTTCGTGAACAATATTCACACAATATTCACACAATGATGCCCTCTGGACCTTAGACTCATCTGTTACTCTTTTTCCCTTTCTTTCTTCTTTTCCTCATATTAATTGTCTTTAAGTCTTTCCTGTCAGTTCTACTTTTTAAAGTCTCTCTATATATCCCCTTTTTTTCCCATCTCCAGTGCTTCAGTCCTAGTCTATGCCCCTATCACCTTTCATCTGGACGATATTCTAATTCACCTCCTCACCTCCAATCCAAGTTTTCTCCTTCAACCAACTCTTCATGCTTTTGCCAAAAAGGTCTTTCAAAATCTCTACTCTGACCTTGTCACACCCCAGGACATAGGGTAAAATCCAAGCTCCTCAGCAAGATTTTAAAGGCTCTTGGTTGCTGGCCCCTGCTGACCCTTCCAAACTCAAATACTGGCAGAATCAGGCCTAGAAACCCCGGTTTCTTAATTCTCAAGTCTAGTGCTCTTCTCAAAACATTATTACCTCCTCAAGAATCTCTCCTGGGTGTTTTCACTCCACAGGTGATAACTGCATAGGTGGCTCCTGCTTTTATGTTAACAGAGCATTTTGAGGAAACCCTGTCATAAGACAGAGGGAATGTCACAAAGTAAACTAGACATGGACAAGCATATTGTGTCCTTGGCCTTGAACACATGATGTCATCCGCGGAGGTCACAGAATGAGCTGGTAATAGAAGTGACCAAAAGGAAGTTAAAAGTCGTTATCACGCACCAATGCAGTAACGGTGGGGACTGTCAACAATGTGCAGCAATTACCTATGCCATTCTCGCTTTGTAACTCTTCATCAAGAAGTGGATGTCTCCAGTGAGGAGACATGACCCATGGGTTAAATTCCAGTCTGGATCAGCTGATGACTGTTCCTTCCTGTGTAGTCTCCTGTGGGGTTTGACGTGCCCCCTTGCCAAGGACAGCATGATGAGTCCTGACACACTGCTGTCCCTGTGGCCCTGGGCATTTCTGGTACAGAGGGTAAGAGTGTCAGAAATCTTCCAGATTGGGATGGCGACAACTGACTTTTAGTCATTGTTTGTACGTTCATTCATTCAAAAAGTATTTATACAGTGTATACTATATGCCAGGCACTAGACTAAGTGCAGAGATATATGTGAGCAAGCGAGAAATGGTCTGGTTCCTGCCCTCTTGAAGCTTCTAGTTAGAGTTTAACAAATGATTACAATAAAGCATGATTCAAGTTATTATAGGCAAAATGCAGAGTGATATGAAAACATATAGCAAGCAAGTGTGAAAGAAGTAAGAGGTGGCTTCCAGGAAGAAACTATTCTTAACCTGAGACCTGAAGGATGCTGAGTAGGAATTATCCAGAAGAAAAGGGCAGGGGAAGGTGTAACCAGCAGAGAAAACCGACTGAGCATGTGCAGATCACTCAGCCAGAGTAACCTTTCCAGAATGCATAGCTAATGATGTCGCTCTAAACCCTCACTGCAGACACTGTTGGCTCCCTCTCCAAGGGCCATTCCCCTCTCCCTCCCTCCTTCCTGGCACAAACCTCTTCCCATGAGACAGACTACAAATGCTGCATACTGACTCCACAGCTTCTCTTCAACCAGGGCTTGGGCATGTGATCTACTCCTGGCCAGTGGGATCTAAGGGCAAGTCTAATTGGGGACTTCTGGGAAAGGTTCTCCTCCCTAGTAAACAGGAAAGCCCAGAAGGTATTATAGCTTTCTTTGGCTAGATATAGTCATGTTTATATGTGATGCCTGGGACTGAGGCAGCTACCTTGTGACTATGAGGCAACAAGCCTAAGGATAAGTCCAAAAGGCTAAAGATAGTGAAGCAAAAAGGATCCTTGATGGCAATACTGACTACCCAAACTACTCTGCCCCCTGTTTTTGGTTTTCTTGTTATGTGAGATAATAAATGTCCTTATTGTAATTTCTAGTTGGGTATTTTGTTACTTAAACCTGTTCCTGTGGAGTCGACTCTGACTTATGGAGACTCTATGTGTGTCAGGATAGAACTGTGCTCCACAGGATTTCCAATGGCTGATTTTTCAGAAGTAGATCACCAGGCCTTTCTTCCAAGGTACCTCTTGTAGCTAAAAAAAAAAAAAAAAAAAAAAACTTCACCAATACAAGACTTCAATAGCTTCTCATTGTTTTTAGTACAAAGATCAAATTGTTGCTATGGCCTATAAGACTCTACTAGAGTCACTTTGAACTGTGCCCTCACTTGCCCTTTGTGCTCCGGCAGAACTCACCTTCTTTCAGCTTTCCCTTCCATCTAAGGTCTTTAGCACCTGCTGTTCCCCCTGCCTGGAATCCCTTTCCTCCCTGCTTTCACTTGGATAACTCCCACTCCTCCCTCAGACCTTTTAGCTCAGTCATTCCCTCCTCAGGGTAACCTTCTCTGGTCAGGGGTACCCCTAGTATGTACTCACAGAACCTCGTGTAGCTCTTATCACAGGTGCATGAGGTTATACTGCCTCCAGAACCAGGCTGTGTGCTCTTCGGTGAGTCACTTAACCTCTCTGTGTCTCAGCGTCCTCATCTGTAACACGGATGTTATTGTGAGAATTATGGAACATTCCACCCCCTGCCAGGAGAAGGGCATGCCCCCAGGTAGCCATTGCTCTCTCATCCTGGCTCCAGGAACAGAAACAGTGGAACACACCTGCATCTGACCCTGAGCCTGGAGTGCAGCCGGGCTCAGCCACCCTAGGTGGGCCCAGCTGAAATCAGGGCAGCTGAGGCTGACTTGCAGACCCAGTAGCAAGAAAAACAAATGTTGTCCTCAGTCACTGAGATTTTGAGGTGGTTTGCAACGCACTACCACAAAAAACAAACCCACTGTAGTGGAATAGATTCTGACTCACAGCGACTCTATAGGGCAGAGCAGAGCTGCCCCATAGAATTTCCAAGGCTGTAATCTTTAGGGAAGCAGACTGCCACATCTTTCTTCTACCAGGGTGGTGGGTTCAAACCGCTGACCTTTCAGTTAGCAGCTGAGCGTTTTAGCCACTGAGCCACCAGGGCTCCTCAAGGCAGCACAAATTGGCTAATTCAGAATGAAAGTGAGTTCTGTTTTGTGTTTTTAACAACTTAAAAATCAACTCTTCCTTTTCCTTTGGTGGATCATCTACAGGGGAAAAGTAATAACGCACAGTTAACCTTCTCCTACCCCCTAGCACATTTCTGGGGCGTCTCCCAGCATGCCGGTTGTGTAACGCAGAAAGCACTGCAGCCTCATTTTCACATTAGCCTGACAGGAAAGTAAATTAGGACTGTTACACTCCCTACTCCCTCCCCCACTTAAGGCACAGGGAAACCCGGAGCAAACCAGAAAATGCGGTGGCCCTTTGTTACTAGCATATCCATGCCGCTGCTTCTCCCTTCAGAGACTTTCTATCAAGGACCCCAGCGTTGGGGATCTTGTCCTCACACAGTGTTAGCCGTAATTTTCTCAGCGAGAGTTCACGGTGCCTAACCTGGTGGCGCAGTGGTTAAGAGCTCTGCTGCCAATCGAAAGGTCGGCAGCTCTAACCCAGCAGCGGCTCCGCTGGTGAAAGACGTGGCAGTCCGCTTCCGCCAAAGATTTACAGCCTTGGAAACCCTGTGGGGCAGTTCTACTCTGCCCTATAGGGTGGCTTTGAGTCGGAATCGACTCCACGGCAACGGGTTTGGTTTTGGTTTTTAAGTCCTTTTAACACAAGGATTGTTCGCAGAAAGAAGCCAGCAGGACACTGCCACAACGTCCAATGGCCTGGATTACACAAACCTTCTTTCTCCTCTAGCTGAGGTCCCGGAGCAGATTCCTCTCTGTTTAGCACCCCCGTCTGTGGTTTCCTTGTCTTCCCCGCACCTCCTTCCCAGCTCCCGGTCCTTCCCACCACTTCCCTTCCAGCGGTCTGAGGTCGGCTCACACGATGCCACTGCGGACGCTCTCCTCGAGGTGGCAGTAGAGAGCCGCTCCCTCCCCAGCACGCTTACGTCATCTTGTTTACTCGGCTCCGGGTCATTTTTAGATCTAAGATCACAGGATGTTAATTGAGCCAATGATTTCCCATTCGCTTTGGCAAAAGGCCCTCTTAGTGGGCGTCCGGACGAGTATGATGTCCTTCTTGACAATGAAATTTTGCTGCGGGGAGTGTTTATTTGCAAACACTTGGAATTTCGTCTTCAGGAGATGGAGAGCTGCACACTGCTCTGTGCCATAAGGGCTTTTTTTTTTTTTTTTTTTTGTCGCTTTAGTTTTTGGAGGCGGAGTTTTGGCGTTAACTAGGAAGATAAGGGAAGCTAGGTATTGCAGTAGTGTCCTGGAGCCAGCTGAGAGGTCCCAGAGGGAGTCTGCCTTTTTACTTCCCCTTCTCTCTTATAAAATAACTGCTCAGCAGGAAAGCATTTGGATTTTGAAACTTCCAGGGATAAGGAAAGCCGCTGACTTGGTCAAGCTGTGCCCTAATTCATTGTGCACAGACACCTTGAAGCCCAAGGGCTGGCCTGCCTCAGATGCCCCCACCCAGGAATCGGATCTGAATGTCTCATAGCCATAAATCACATTTTTCACAGATTGGAACTTTTTTCATTTCAACAGCAACAAGTACCCACTGCCCCTTCTTAATTACTCCCACTAGTGATGGGGAAATGAGCCCCGGTGGTGCAGTGGTTAAGCGCTCCACTGCCAACCAAAAAAAAAGTCGGAGGTTCCAGCCACCCTGCCCGAGACTAGAGCCTTGGAAACCCTATGGGGCAGTTCTACTCTGTCCTATACGGTGAGTCAGAATAGGCTCCTGACAATGGGCTTTTGACTGATGAGGAAAGGAGAGGCACAGAGAAGCTAAACGGCCTAGCTTACTCTCTGGCCTCCAGGCCCTGCTTTGTTTTAGCAAAAGAAAAGACATAAAAGCCCTGAGATTTCTGCTTTTCCGGTATCAACCTTGGTGGGTGGGGTGGAAGGGGCTCGGAGTTTGTCCATGACTGTACAAGAGGCAAAATAAATGAAATCCCTGAGATATGCCATCCTTTACAGAAAGAGGATAGAGACATCTCAGACAAAGGAGAAGAAAGCTAGGAAATCTATAGCCTGATGTTAAAAATAAATGATCCTGGTTGAAGTGTTAAGTGGCTGTTCCTCCCTCTCTACCTCCCATCCCATCCCATCCCATTCTTTTACACTCTGCTGCCTTGTATGAAAACCAGCTTCTACAAAGGGCATAGTCCTGCTGCCTCAAGTAGTCAGTTCGCGCTGGTTGGAGTGATCACGCTGGTTGGAAGAGATGGATGGTTTTTACACAGGCAGGAAGGGAAGGAAAATTCCATTCAGTTCAATTCACCGAATATTTCTTGCTCTCCTAATCTGTGTCAACTACTCAGACAGGCAATATAGGTTATAAAAACATGAAAAGACACCGTTCCTGCTACTGTGGAACTTTGGGTCAAGTAGAGTTTATAGGTATGGGGAGTTTTTTGTTCCTTTGGTAAAGCACATCATGGAAGAAGTGTTGAGAGAGGCATTATAATAGACAGGGAGAATGCCAGGTGAATGACTTGGAAAAGCATTCCTGTACTTTGATTTGGCGTGTACTTAGGAGTGGTGCTGGGGACAGGGCCTGGAAACAATGGCAGAGCTGGTCGGTGGAGAACAGAAGCCCGTTTCTACAAGCATTTAGGGGCTCTGAGGAGGCTGAGAGAGGCTGAAGGAGGAAAAAGGAAGCTGCTTGCTCAGAGGTCAAATGGTGCATCGAGGCGCAGGAGTTTGGAGCTCGTCAATGAGAACCAGTGAGTTCTGCAAAGAAAGAACAGGGATGGAGCATGCCCTATAGCTGCCTTCAGGACAAGCATTGCAACCCAGCTTCAGCTTCTTGCATCTGTGAGTAGGAAGAAATATGCGACTAGGAAGAAATAAATGGCCTCAGGTCCACGTCTCACAGGTAATATCACCTTCTCAAGATGTCTTTTGTCAAGAACCTGGTGATAATTCAGATCCATCCTGATCACAGGAAGAACAAACGGAGTGGGAGCAAAGACAAATTTTAATTTTTTATGGTTATATAAAAATTTTAAAAGATTAAAAAACACTTTAATTGTTAAATATAAAACAAATACAGACAACAGCATAAAACAAAGGTACAGCTGAATAAATTACAAGGCAAACACTCTTGTAACCTGGTAACCATCTACGAAGGGAAACAGAACTGTGTCAGCAACCCAATAAGAACTTTTTACACCATAGTAACTGTTGCAGTCTTCAAGGACAGACTGGGTGGTTCAATTACTGGATGTTCCGAGGCCTCCAAGGAAGGAAAGGGCCCTCCAACCATTAACCAAGCAGTGTTTATCGAGTGCATATAATAGTGTTACATACAAAGTATAGGACCTCATCCCCACACATTTCTCTGAAGAAGATGAGACAGGAAAAGAAATCAGCATTTATTGAGTACCTACTGTATGCTAAGTGCTTTACCTATATAATGTCTGTTGTTTTGTTAGTTGCCAGTCAGTCAGTTCTGACTCACGGTGACCCCATGTGTGTGGAATAGAACTGCTCCATAAAGTTTTCAAGGCTACGAACTTTCGGAAGCAGATCACCAGGCCTGTCTTCTGAGGTGTCTCTGGGTAGGTTCAAACCACTAATGTTTTGACCAGCAGTTGAGTGCTTAACTTTTTGTGCCACCCAAAGACTCTGAACCCTCCCTACAGTCCTGTGAGGTTGATGTTATTATCCCCACTTTACAGCTGCGGAAACAGATGCATTGAGAGGTTAAGAAACTTGCCCAAAGTTACCTGGCAAGTAAGAGGCAGACTTGGGCCCGTGAACGCAGGCAGCCTGGCTCCAGAGGCCCATTCTTAACCGTTATCCTAAATAGCATGTTGGTTAGTGTTCTGTATACCTCCGTTTGTTCTAGCTCCACGCTCCACTCTTCTCCATCCTACTTTATGCTGCAAAACGTATCAGTGGGCTCCCTTACCCTTTGGCTTCTGGTTGGGTTTAGCCAATGGGTGTCCCTGACAGGAGACCAGAGGGAAGGAGCAGCGTGAGGGAGACCCAGGGGTCACCTCTGGACCGGCTGCATCCTCTGACTCATGACTGCAGCTCTTGCCAGGTGGTCCCACATGCACAGACCCCTCTGTCTACATTCTGGTGACTGCACTTTCTCTCACCCCTTGAGGCCGAGGGGCAGCCAAGTAGCTGCTGTTATTGCACTACCCCTGTGGTTTCCCTACATCCTGCCCACACCTTTGTAAATAGTCCCTTTATTCAACTCCCCTCAAATTACTCAATTTGAGTGTGCCATCTGTTTCCTGCTGGGTCTGGCCTGATATAAATAGGAAGTCAGGACAGCAGCAGCTCACAGGCCTCCCTCCCTGAGTGGGCAACATTCCACACGGGAACGCAGGTGAATTGGGATGACCTCCCCCTTGAAGGGCTTCAGGGCTCACCCTTCGTGTGTGTGCGGTTCTGGCACTGCAGAATGAGGTTGCACCCCGAATTTAGGGGCTCCTAAGTCAAGATAGATTAAGAACTCCGCTGCTAACCAAAAGGTTGGCAGTTTGAATCCACCAAGCTTGGAAACCCTATGGGGCAGTTCTACTCTGTCTTAATAGGGTCACTATGAGTCGGAATCTATAGTGAACAACTTCACGTTTTTCACTACATCAAAGATGTGGTGAAACCCATGTGAAATTGTTCATTACATATTAGTAAGTAAGCACAAGTAAGCCCTTGCTTACCTTGCTTACTGGGTCATCCGTCCCTGTCAGGAACTGTAAATTTGAAAAGAGGCTTTGATTCTGTAGGAAGATGCTGTGGGGTTGGGAGAGAGACAGATGCCAGCCGTACCTAGAAGCAGAATCTTTGATGTGGTGAAAAAATGTGAAATTGTTCACTACAGATTATCTGGTAAGCAAGGTAAGCACCGTGCTTACCTTGCCTATTGGATAGTCTGCCCCTGGCCACAGTTTTAGTCCTGGGGCCAGTAGGGAAAGGGAGGCACAGAGAATGAAATCCTCCAATACCTGTCCTGGGATCAGGCTGCCACTAGAGGCACACCGAACAGTTGTCTGCAGGAAGGCCAGGGTAAATAAAATTGCTGGAAAGATCTCACAGTTGAAGAATTAAGTACCTCTCTTCTAGCTCCTCATCAAAGACTTCCCTCTGTAAATATCACTTCTCTTTCCTTCATCGTCAATTCCTCCCTCTCTAAAGGAATTTTCTCAACAGCATATGAAGATATCTCTTATCTTACATTTTCCTTTGATTTCTCATCCTTTTCCATTTCAGGTCCTCTTCACAGCAAAATTTCTTGAAAGAATTGTCTGCAGATACTTCCTCTGCTCCTGTTCTCTCCTCACCACATTCCACTAGGGTTTCAGTTCCTGCTACTCTCCCAAATTGCTCATCTCCAACAAGCTCCATATTGCTTCATCTGATGATGACTTTCCTATCTTTTTTGGCCTCTCAGCTATATTCACCCTAACGGGACGCCACTCTACATGTTGACTTATCTTCCTTTCCTGGCTTTTGTGATGCCAACATGTCTGAATCTCCTCCTACCTCCCCAGTTTGTCAGTGTGTCATGCCCCCAAGTCTGCTGAGCCTGAGCTATTGAAGTGAAGAGATTAGCTCATTTATCTGTTCTTTACAGAGGCTCAAGAAATGTGAGGAAACTTCTGGGCTTTGGGGGACCATTAGATGCATGAGACTGATGGGAACGTGGAGAAGGGAGGGGTAGCCAAGGGAAACACTGGAGATGGTTCAAGGATGATCTCTAGTCAGCCTTACCTGGCAGCCTTGGGAGCTCACTGCACTCAGAGGCTGACATTCCTGTCTGTGTCTCTATGGTCAACTGGCCCTTATTATTCCTGTTTTACAAGGGAAGAAAATGGAAGCAGGGAAGGCATGTTGTTGTTTTTAGGTGCCATCGAGTAGGTTCCAACTCATAGCGACCCCATGCACAACAGAAGGAAACTCTGCCCAGTCCTGCGCCATCCTCACAACTGTTGTTATGCTTGAGCCCATTATTGCAGCCACTGTGTCAACCATCTCATTGAGGTTCTTCCTCTTTTTTGCTGACCTTCTACTTTACCACCCATGATGTCCTTCTCTAGGGACTGGTCCCTACTGATAACACGTCCAAAGTACGTGAGACAAAGTCTCACCATCCTTGCTCCTAATGAGCATTCTGGCAGTACTTCTTCCAAGACAGATTTGTGCGTTCTTCTGGCAGTCCATGGTATATTCAATATTCTTAACCAACATCATAATTCAAAGGCATTGATTCTTCTTCAGTCTTCCTTATTAGTTGTCTAGCCTTCACGTGCGTATAAGGTGATTGAAAACATCACAGCTTGGGTCAAGCACACCTTACTCCTTAAATTGACATCTTTGCTTTTAACATGTTAAAGAGAACTTCTGCAGCAGATTTGTCCAATGCAATGCATCCTTTGATTTCTTGACTGCTGCTTCCATGGGCGTTGATTGTGGATCCTAGTAAAATGAAATCCTTTACAACTTCAATATTTTGTAAAGGATGTGGGTATGGAATTTGTTAATTAATTCCTTGGACAGGTTCATACAAGGAGAGACCATGCTCTACTAGGACTCTGTGCAGAAGAAGCTCCCTACAGTGCCAACAGAAAAGAAATCTCTCAATCTACAATGTCTCCCAAGCTTTTACCAGAATCAATTCTGTCTTGAGCAAACCAGGTCAGACCTGGGACAAGAATTTAGTCCCAAAAGCTTAACATCACTGTCTTTCTCTGTCTTTACTAGATGCTTTGTTTTTTGTGTACTAGGGGAATGTGTTTGGAGCAAGGAGGGAATGAACGGGAAAGGGAGAGGTAGCATAGGACATACAGCTCTCTCATTTGCAGAGACTGAGTTATAGACATTAGAGACAGAATTTCTCTCAGTGAGAAATGCTTGAGAGGAGCCAGTGTTTGTCTTTAGTCTTTACAATTCTAAATGCCATGATCAGGTTTGCAGGACCAGTCTGGAGGCCCAGTGTCAAAATGTCTGAGAGCGTGTCTCTTTCCTCCTTCTTGCTTGGAAGCAGCATCTAGGGCCTCTGGTGAATACTGTTTTGCATAAGGACAGTGCTTTTGTTATAGACCCAGGCCATTTGAGGACATAGGATTTCTGTTCCTTTATTCCTTCTATCCCATACCATTGAACCAACTAGTCTTCCTCTGGGCCTGTCCTCATCTCCTCCATCGTGTCTTTGGAAGACTAATGAGAGGCGGAATGTAGAGAAAACATGGAGTCAGACTAGATCTGGGTTTCAGTACAAGTTGTACTACATAGATACTGGATGACTTTATGTAAATTTACTTGTGCTCTCAGAGCCACAATTTCTTCATTTGCAAAGTGGAAATAAAAATTACTTCATAGAGTGATTGTGAGGATTCAAGTCAATGTCTAAATGGTGTTGATGCATGGATGGTGCTTAGTAAGCAGTAAACCAGGAAAAAAAAGAGTTGCCATTGAGTCAATTCTGACTCATGGAGACCCCATGTGTTACAGAGTAGAGCTGTGCTCCATAGGGTTTTTAACGTGCTCCTTTTGGAAGCTGATTGCCAGGGCTTTCTTCACAGGCGCTTCTAGGGGGGTTTGAACAGCCAACCTTTTGGGTAGTAGTTGAACACTTAACCATTTGTGCCATGCTGGGACTCCTCAGTAAGCAGTAGCTGTTATAGAGTTTCCACTAGGGTAGCCTTTCACCTAAATCCCTCCTATTCAAAAGATCTGCTTAATCACTTGTATCAGTTAGGATGCTTTCAGCTATAAGCAACAGAAAATCCAATTGAGACTGGCTTAAATAATAAGAAACATATTTCAGGTACTTAGCAAAAAAATCCTGAGGTACCTTCAGGGTTGGCTGATCCATAGCTTAACAATGTCATCAAAGACACATATTCTTCCATCTCTCTACTCTGCATCCTCAGCCTACCAGCTTTGTCCCCAGGCAACCTCTCTCATGGTTTCAAGATGGTAACCATGGTTTCAGGTGTCACATGGAAATACACAGCATCCAAAAGCAGAAGATGACTGTCTCTTCTTATGTATGCCTTTTTTAAGCAAGGAAGCCTTTCTGGGAATCCCCTCAGCAGACTTCCGATCATATCTTATTAACCAGAGTTGTCTCATGTGGTTATGATTAACCAAGAGGAATAGAATTACTACAATTGGTTTGGTTCAGTAAGGTTTTATCCATGAAGCAGGGAAGATGGTTATTGAATAGGCAATATGTTCCATTCCATATAGACCTATGTCTAATCCACCATTTTTTAGCAACATCCAAAATATATTCATTGAGCACCTATTATGCGGTCAAGCTTTTGGGCACTAACTTCATAGCTGAATATCAACTGCTGCAAATTTAAGGCCTAAATACTGGAGAGCTTGACTCACAGAGAGGAGCTACACAGAAAATGTTCTCTGAAGCAAGGAGCTAAAGAGCAAGACCCAGGTGCCTGGACCAGGCTCACAAGCATTCATGGCTTGGAAGCAGCTGTATTGGAAGCAGGGCTTGCCAAGGAGGTGAGGGAGCTCCCTATGCTTAACACTGGCACTCAGCTCCCAATTGTGATTTCAGAATTATTAGCTTTGATTCTGTGAGAAACGAGCACATCAAAGCCAGAATCCTATGAATTAAAACGTTGGCTAATCGAGCTAATTATAGTTCAGTCATCTGAATTTTCACACAATGAGCAGAGTTCTCATGAAAGCTTTCTCTTGGGCAGGAGGCTTTGATGATGAAGCAGCTGTTTGTGTCCCAGACCCAGTCCTCCTCACTCTGGTCAGGGGAACCTCGAAGGAGTGCCTTTTACTAGTTCAAACCCCTTATGGGTTCTGCCCAGGTTTCTTGACAGCTGAAGCAAGCTCAGTTAAAGCAGAGATTATGATGTTGGGAGCAAGATTCCCCTCCCTAGAGAAAGTTCTAACCAGTGTGTCAGGATGTCATGATGGGATTCTTCTCATTTTCAATTTTATTCCAGATTTTAAAATACTTAGATAATTTACATAGCCTAATTATACTTTAGAGAGAAACTTCTCACCTAACATGTCTCAGTTATCAGATGCAGAGTGGTATAATAAATTTTAATAACTGTTTAGATGTTCTTTGCAGTGGAGTTAATAATACTGACTAAGCCTATATCTTTAACGAGCTAGAATTGGTGAACTCCTGGATATAAAGCAGCTCTTTCAAAAGAGGAGAATTCATTCACTTTGAGCACGAGTTGGACAATAGGAAAAATGATGTGTTAAGCAGTGGTTCTCAAGTGGGGGCAATTTTGCCCCAGGAGACATTTGGCAACGTCTGGAGACATATTTGGTTGTCACAGCTGGATGGGGGTGCTACTGGTGTCTAGTTGGTAGAGGCCAGGGATGCTGCTAAACCTCCAGCAATGCACAGTTCAGACCCCCACAAGAAAGAATTATCCAATCCAAAATATCAATAGTGCCAAGGCTAAGAAACTCTGTGTTATTCAACGCTACTGTTACTACTCAACACTAGCCATTCATTCAAAGTGGCAGCATCTTTACTTAACTGGTGTTACCTACCACCCAAAACACATATTTAGGCATACTCCTTTACATTTAGTGTTTATGAAAAAGAGCTAAGAATGAAGAAATAGATTAAATCCATGACAATCATAATCTTAAGTCTTATAGAAGATAATTCCTCTTAGTTGACATACTTGGTCTTCAGGTAGCTGGCACTTGGTGAATAACGGTAATGTCTGTCTAAGGATGCACAGGCCCACTAGAGAGGCATTATTCTTGTGTGGACAAGTAAAAGAAGTAGGTATATAGAACGTGATCCACTCATTATGCTTCTGTCCCCCAAACTACCTCTTTATTAAGAGAGTTTTGATTAATCTCTATTATAAATATCATAATACGTAAGCACTAACAAGGCTTAAAGTCATGCAAGATCTAGGTACAAATTAAGTAGTTTTGTTATTAACTTAACTGTTATCAGACTTTGCTTAACTTAATGAAGAGAGCCTTAGGCCTTAGTCTTGGCTCCTAAACCATTCCTATATAATCCAGTGTATTTGGAGTTTTAAGCTAATCTGCCCTTTTAACACACATTTAACTGTAAAAACATCATATTCTGTCTTGTCACTTTTTTTTTTAATGGGAATTTCATCATTTATTTATGTATTACCAAATATAACAAGGGGAAGCTACCTCATAGATGGTACTTTAATGGTCTACCCTCATAAAGTCTTTATGGAAAGCTAGACCAGTACCAGTTGCTGTCAAGTCAACTCTGACTCATGGCGACCCCATGTGTGTCACAGTATAACCGTGCCCCATTGGGTTTCCAATGGCTAATTTTTTCAAAAGTAGATCACCAGAAATTCCTTCTGAGGTGCCTCTGGGTGGACTCAAATCTCCAATCTCCCGGTCAGCAGCCAAGTGCTTTAACTGTACCAAGCAGGGACTCGGTGGCTGTCTTGTCACTTTGGAGAGAGACCACTTATATGTTTTTTTTAAATGAATATGTGCATACAGTTTAAAAAGTCAAATAGTATTAAAAACTAATGAAATTCAGCACTTTCTTTCTTCATTCTTTCCCATTTCCCCCAGTATTTAATATCTTCTGGCATTTAACACTTTGCAATATTTTAAATAATATACATACGCTCTTTTCTTTTGATTCAACAATTTAGATATTATATGTTAACTTCCTATGTGGTAAATGAGGATTTAGTGTTCTTTTCAGCCATCTTTTGTGTTTTCTCTCTCTAGTCCTACCTATACTATTATAATTTTTGATTATATCAATATTTAGTGTTTATATTACTATGCATATAGAAACAAAGCAGAGTGTTGTAGGGTACTGTGACTATATTTCTTTATTTTTTATTTTTCCTGAAGTTAATAATTGCCTTGTTTTTTCATTAGTGACTACTTAAATTTCTTCTTCTTTGGTTGTCTTCTCTTTCAGGAGGCCAAATTTAGTTGCCATTCTGAATTTTAGGCCCATGAATGTCATCTACTTCGTGACTAAACAAAAAGAGACACTGACCTACAGGCAGAACCCATCTTCCCATCGTCGGCTTTATTTTCCCAAAATGGGTCATTCTTCAATCAGAGGTCAAAACCAACCAAACCTGTTGCTGCTGAGTCAATTCTGACTCATAGCAACCGTATAGGACAGAGCAGAACTGCCCCTATATGGTTTCCAAGGCTGTTAATCTTTATGCAAGCAGATTTCCACGTCTTTCTCCCACAGAGTGGCTCCAGGATTTGAATCACTGACCTTTCAGTTAGCAGCTGAGCCCTTAACCACTGTGCCACCAGGGCTCCCTCAATCAGGGCTTCCTCAATCCCCGTTTAAAAACCTAGCTCCAGTTAATCTTCTGTGGCTTCTTGCTAAGGAGCATTTAAAAGTAAACGTTTGAAAACCCTCAACACTACCATCCTTCCCAGTCATACATCTTGGATCACTTATTAAACAGGTAATACTGGATTCAGAAGGTCTCATGGGCAATACTGGTTCAAGGACAAGCAGCTTCTAGAACTACCCGTGGGCAGTGTTCACAAATGGTCACCTGTAGGACATTTGTTTTCTCCTCTCTGGTTATATTCCGCTGCTGGTTACCCTTTGGATCCAGAACGTTTAGGCTGCCTAACTTGAATAATCATGGACAGTGATCAATCAAGGGGTTTGTTTAGAATAGTGTCAAAGAAGTGGCAACCCTCTCCTGGCTTCTGCTCTTCTTGAGCATGGTCTATCATATCCCCAGAGTTTATTGTCCTGTCCCTAGTCTACTCTACAAGGAGTTATGCTGTTTCCAGTACCTGAAACCCCAAGTTGATGTTCCTGACCTCATGGGTGAGTGAGTGTGTCATAGAAGATGAGAATTCCAGTGTTGAGGTGAGCAAACCTCATTAAAAATATGCATGGTTCAGGGGTTGGCAACCAATGTCACAAAACAATATGCATGTTATTTAATGAGAAACTAATCTGCTCTGTAAACCTTCACCTAAAGCACACACACACAGAAAAAAACATGATTCAGTTCATCCAGAGAAAAGGCTTCATTCAGCAGAGTGTCTCCATCAGAGAAGCTCTCTCCCAAAGTGTGCTGGCCTGTCATGATGCTAGTGGTGACTTCCTGACTTCGCTGACTTATCCCTGGTCGGCCTGCTCTTGGAGGATGCTCTGATCATGTCAGCTTCCTAGTGATAACTGGGCTTAGCCTGCCAGGCCTATGTCTATTCCTGTGCCCCTTCTCATGGAATTTCTTCCCATCCAAAGTCACGCAGTTGTGGAAGGAAGTCAAACAGTCTACCCTCTATGGCCTTGAAGCATCCAGAAATTCAGTGACCCCTACTTCCAACAGAAAGACGACACGCACAGACCCTGAAACACTGCTGCAGTATCTTTTCCTCAAGTACAGACCTGGCTTTCTACTTCTGTAGCTCTGCTCACTTCTCAACAGAGAACAAAGGGATTTTTATGGGGACAGACACACCCCCACATTCCTAGTTTACAGGATTTATTTTTAGCCAGAACTACCTTTAGAAATATATGAGTAACTAGACTAGTAATAACTGGAGAAAGAAGAGAAAGCGTATGTATGGATTCATCTTCCCAAGGATGTGGCTCAGGTTAATATTTAAAATGGTCTGAAGTTCTCTGAGTACATGCTGGCTGTCTGATGGGGGAGGTGGTAAGGAGAGGGACAGGTGGCAATGGGAAAACTGACCTAGGACAAAAAATTAATTGTAGAACAAAACTCAAATTCTTAAAAAAAACCAGAATTGCTGAACTGATAGAGACTAGAGGAACTCGTGAGACTGTCACCCTAAGATACCCTTTTAACTTGGAACTGAAGACACTTCTGGAGGTCACCTTTCAGCCAGATAGTAGGTTGGCTTATAAAGTAAATAATATCACCCTTGAGGAATGTGCTCCCTTAAACAAATCAACTATAGGAGACGAAATGGTCAACGTTTACCCAAAAGCAAAGATGAGAAGGCAAGGAAGGGCAGGGAAGCTAGAGGAATGGAAACAGAACAAACAGAATGGAAATAATGAGAATGCTGACACATTGTAAAAATTGTAACCAATGTCACGGGATGATTTGTATAAAAATTTTTAAAGGGGAACCTAATATGCTATGTAAACTTTCACCTAAAACACAATAAAATATTTAAAAAATTAATTGTTCTCAATTTTCAAATTAGACCTTTGTAGGCAAATGGTTATGAATTTAAATATGATTTTACATTTAACTTTTGTGGAAGAGATTTATGTTCTATTATTCACCAACTGGGCAATTTATGAACTCACATTTCAGCTTTAATTCTACCTCATCACAAGGAGAATTACAGGGCTAGAAAAACTCAACCAATCATCTTCTCTTGGAAAGAACCACACCTAAAGCCAACCAAGGCAATAGGGATCCCTACCACATTTTTTAAAGACTTCTAATTTAAGGTATTCCACAGCCAGTCTCTCTTGGGAGCAAATTCTGGTGTTCCATTTTTCCATTCTGTCAGCCTCTGCAGTATCTCCTCTGCCCCTGCTCCATGCAGCTGGATGGACAGAGAAGCTTCCCAAGGCTTCATCAGCTTCAGCCTCAGCTGTAACACCTGCCTGGGGCCTGCAGCACTGTTCTATGGGCTGTGAAGTGAGGCTTGCTGGGTCAGGCCATATTCCTGGGCCAAAAGTGAAGGAAAGTTAAACAGGGACAGGGCATAGGATTTGGGCTAGAGGAACCTAAGCCATTTCTAGAGGCTGGCCCCACAAGGCCACCTGGCCTATTCAAGACACAGTGCTTAAAGGAAAAAAAAAAAAAAACCACCACCAATGCTCCTAGGGTGTCCAATTTGGATGGTGGTGTATGGTGGGGAGAGATTACAGGCAGCAGTAATAATGAATGGGTTAGATCCAGCAGGCTTGTGGTTCTGGAAGAGCTGAACATTTATGGAGGATATCAGCCAGTGGATGAGGGTACAGAGAAGAATATGTTTTCTTTAAGGGAAGGAAAGTGGTAAGAACAAGGCAGAGTATCAGGGCCCTCAATAAGCAGGCTGAGGGTCAGAATAGCCCTCAAGTTCTAGGGGAAAGATGGGGTCCCTTCTAGATGTCATTGCTGACACAGCTCTCCTGATCCTGCCTACTGTCTCTGGACACCTTCTCACATCTTTGAAGTCAATGGATACCTATTTTAGATCTCAGTCTAGACTTCTTTCATGGATTCCAGACATTCATGTCCAGCTGCCCACTGGACTCTTTCTCTTACATGCCCAAAGAAACTCACCAGCTTTCCCCAACCTACTCCTTTTCTTATGTTCTTTATCTTAAGGAAGGGAGTCATTCTTGACTCTTCCTTCTTCTCATCTTCCATCTTTAGTCTTTCATCAAGTCCAGTTGCACTGCCTTCTAAGTGACTCCTAATTCTCTCCCCTCCTTGCCATTTCCCTGTGAATGTATTAGTTCTAATCACCATCACCTCTCACCAGAATTTGTGCTACAACCTCTTAACTACACTCCTTGCCTTTAGTCATATCTTTTGCCAATTCTTCATCCTCAATACGACTTTTGATTTTATTTCTCTTTGGCTGAAAATCCTTCACTGTTTCCTTTTTGTCCCCAGGATAAAGTGCAAAACTTATTTGTTATTGTTAGGTGCTGTCAAGTTGATTCCAACTCATGTACAACACAATGAAACACTGCCCGGTCCTGCACCATCCTCACAACTGTTGCTATGTTTGAACCCATTGTTGCAGCATCTGTGTCAACCTATCTCATTGCAGGTCTTCCTCTTTTTCACTGACCCTCTACTTTACCAAGCATGATGTCTTTTTACAGGGACTGGTCCCTCCTGATAACATGTCCCAAGTCTTGCCATCCTCACTTCTAAGGAACATTCTGGCTGTACTTCTTCCAAGATAGATTTGTTCGCTCTTCTGGCAGTCCATGGTATATTCAATATTCTTCGCCAACACCATATTTCAAATGCATCAGGTTTTCTTTTGTCTTCCTTATTTGTTGTCCAGCTTTCGCATGCATATCAGGCAATTGAAAATATCATGGCTTGAGTCAGACACACCTAAGCCTCAAAGTGACATCTTTGCTTTCTAACACTTTAAAGAGGTCTTCTGCAGCAGATTTGCCCAGTGCAATATGTTGTTTGATTTCTTGACTGCCACTTCCATGGGCATTGATTGTGGATCCAAGTAAAATGAAATCCTTGACAACTTCAATCTTTTCTCCATTTATCATGATGTTGCTTCTTGGTCCAGTTGTGAGGATTTTTGTTTTCTTTATATTGAGATGTAATCCATACTGAAGGCTATAGTCTTTGATCTTTGTCAGTAAGTCTTCAAGCCCTCTTCGCTTTCAGCAAGCAAGGTTGTATCATATGCATATCACAGGTTGTTAATAAGTCTTCCTCCAATCCCGATGCCACATTCTTCTTCATCTAGTCCAGTTTCTCAGATTCTTTGCTCAGCATACAGATTGAATAAGAATGGTGAAAGGATACAACTCTGATGCACACCTTTCCTGATTTTAAACCACGCAGTATCCCCTTGTTCAATTCGAATGACTGCCTTTTGGTCTATGTACAGGTTCTGCATGAGCACAACTAAGTGTTCTGGAATTCCCATTCTTCGCAATGTTATCCATAATTTGTTATGATCCACACAGTCGAATGCCTTTGCATAGTCAATAAAACACAAATAAACATCTTTCTGGTTTTCTCTGCTTTCACCATGATCCATCTGACATCAGCAATGATATCCCTCGTTCCACATTTTCTCAAAACTACTAGCATGATCTACAGTCTACACTTGTCCCACCTGCCTGTCCATCTTCATCTCATGCCCCTTCCTACTTCCTCCACCTCCAGCCATATTGAGCCTCTTTCAGATCCTTGAAGAAACCTTGCTTTCTTTGGACTGTATAGCTGTGTATATGGAATTCTCACTCTCTTCTTCTGGGAACCTGCTACTCATCTTTTGAGATTCAATTAGAAGCATCATCTCCTCCAGGAATGCTTCTCTGAGCCCTCCTGATCTTGGTAGGTGTTCTTCTCACATACTCTCACAGAACAAGTCTCCTAACTTCATGCTATCACTGCATTAGGTCCATATCCTTGTGTGTCTCCTGACTAGACACTGAACTCTTTGAGGCAAAAACCACGTGTTTTTCTCTGAGGAGCAGCACAGTAATGGGAAGCCCATGGGCTTTTCTTTTTTTTTTTTTTCTTCCCCATACAAAAATGTATACATACATTGTTATGTGACTCTAATTGCTCTCTCCATACTGTGACAGCATACTCCTCCTTTCCACCCCTGATTCTCTATGTCCATTCAACCAGCTCCTAACCCTCTCCCCCTTCCCATCTCACCTCTGGACAGGAGCTGCCCCTTTGGTCTCTTGTATCTACATGAGCTAAGAGGCGCACTCCTCACAAGTATCACTTTATGTCCCACAATCCAGTCCAATCCTTGTCTGAAGAGTTGGCCTCAGAAATTGTTTTACTTCTGGGCTGATAGAGAATCCAGGGGCCACGCTTTCCAGGGTTCCTCCAGTCTCAGTCAGACTATTAAGTCTAGTCTTCTTACTAGAATTTGAGATCTGCACCCCACCTTTCTCCTGTTCCATCCGGGACTCTCTGTTGTGTTCCCTGTCAAGGCGGTCATTGGTGGTAGCCAGGCACCATCTAGTTCTTCTGGTCTCAGGCTGATGAAGTCTCTGGTTTATGTGGCCCTTTCTGTCTCTTGGGCTAATACTTTCCTTGTGTCTTTGGTGTTCTTCATTCTCCTTTACTCCAGATGGTTGGGACCAATTGATGTACCTTAGATGGCTACTTACAAGCTTTTAAGACCCCAGACACCACTCAACAAAGTAGGATGCAGAACGTTTTCTTAATAAGCTTTGTTATGCCAATTGACCTAAATGTCCCCTGAAAGCATGGCCCCCAGATCCCTACCCCTGCTACTCTGTCGCTCAAAGTGTTTGATTGTATTCAGGAAACTTCTTAGCTTCTGTTTAGTCCATTTGTGCTGACTTCCCCTGTAGTGTGTGCTGTCCTTCCTTCACCTAAGATAATTCTTGTCTATTATCTAGTTAGTAAATAACCCTCCCCCTCCTTCCCCACCCTCGTAACCATCAAAGAATGTTTTCTTCTGTGTTTAAACCTTTTCTTGGGTTTTTATAATAGTGGTCTTATATAATATTTGTCCTTCTGTAACTGACTAAATTCACTCAGCATAATGACCTCCAGCTTCCTCCATGTTATAAGATGTTTCACGGCTTCATCGTTGTTCTTTATCGTTTGGTAGTATTCCATTGTGTGGATATACCATAATTTGTTTATCCATTCTTCTGCTGACGGGCAACTAGGTTGTTTCCATCTTTTTGCTGTTGTGAACAGTGCTGCAATGAATATGGGTGTGCATATATCTATCCATGTGACGGCTCTTTCTTCTCCAGGATATATTCCAAGGAGCGGGATAGCTTGTTCCTATGGTACTTCTATTTCTAGCTTTTTAAGAAAGCGTCAAATCTATTTCCAAAGTGGTTATACCGTTTTACATTCCCACCAACCGTGTATGAGTGTTCCAGTCTCTCCACAACCTCTCCAGCATTTATTATTTTGTGTTTTTTGGATTAATGCTAGCCTTGTTGGGGTGAGATGATATCTCATTGTAGTTTTGATCTGCCTTTCTCTAATGGCTAATGATCGTGAGCATTTCTTCATTTGTCTGTTAGCCACCTGAATATCTTCTTTGGCGAAGTGTCTGTTCATATCCTTTGACCATTTTTTAATTGGGTTATTTGTCTTTTTGTTGTTAAGGTATTGCAGTAGCCTGTAGATTTTAGAGATTAGACGCTGATCGGATTTGTCATAGCCAAAAATTTTTTCCCAGTCTGTAGGTTGTCTTTTTACTCTTTTGGTGAAGTCTTTTGATGAGCGTAAGTGTTTGATTTTCAGGAGCTCCCATTTATCTAGTCTTTCCTCTAGGTTTTCAAATTTGTTAGAGTACAATTTTTCATAGTATTCTGTTTATCTAGTGTTGTCCCTATTTTTTCTTCTGTGATCTTTATCATTTTTGATTTTATGTTTAAGTCTTTGATCCATTTTGAGTTAGTTTTTGTGCATGGTGTGAGGTATGAGTCTTGTTTCAGTTTTTTGCATATAGATATCCAATTATGCCAGCACCATTTGTTAAAGAGACTGTTTGTTCCCCAATTAATGGGCTTTGGGCTTTTGTCAAATATCAGCTGCTCATAGGTGCATGAATTTATGTCTGGATTCTCAATTCTGTTCCATTGGTCTCTGTATCTGTTGTTGTACCAGTACTAGGCTGTTTTGACTACGATGGTGGTATAACAGTTTCTAAAATCAGGTAGTGTGAGGCCTCCCACTTTGTTCTTCTTGAGTAATGCTTTACTTATTCAGGGCCTCTTCCCTCTCCGTATGAAGTTAGTGATTTGTTTCTCCATCTCATTAAAAAATGCTGGTGGAATTTGGATCGGGATTGCATTGTATCTGTAGATCGCTTTGGGTAGAATTGACATTTTCACAATGTTGAGTCTACCTATCCATGAGCAAGGTATGTTTTTCCACTTATGCAGGTCTCTTTTGGTGTCTTGTAGTTTTCATTGTATAGATCTTTTACATCTCTGGTTAGATTTATTACTAAGTATTTTATCTTCTTGGACGCTAATGTAAATGGTATTGATTTGGTGATTTCCTCTCTGAGATTCTCTTTGTTGGTGTAAAGGAATCCAACTGACTTTTGTATCTTTATCTTGTATCCTGATACTTTGCTGAAATCTTCTATTAGTTCCAGTAGTTTTCTTGTGGATTGTTAGGGGTTTTCTGTGTATAAGATTCATATCATCTGCAAATAGGGATACTTTGACTTCTTCCCTCCCAATTTGGATGCCCTTTATTTCTTTTTCTAGCCTAATTGCTCTGGCTAGGACCTCCAGCACAATGTTGAATAAGAGTGGTGATAAAGGGCATCCTTGTCTGGTTCCCGTTCTCAAGGGGAATGCTTTCAAAGTCTCTCCATTCAGGATGATGTTGGCTTTTGGCTTTGTATAAATGCCCTTGATTATATAGAGGAATTTCCCTTCTATTCCTATTTTGTTGAGAATTTTTATCATGAATGGGTGTTGGACTTCGCCAAATGCTTTTTCTGCATCGATTGATAAGATCATGTAGTTCTTGTCTTTTGTTTTATTTATGTGATGGATTACATTGATTGTTTTTCTAATGTTGAACCATCCCTGCGTACCTGGTATAAATCCCACTTGATCGTGGTGAATTATTTTTTTGATATGTTACTGAATTCTATTGGCTAGAATTTTGTGGAGGATTTTTGCATCAATGTTCATGACGGATATTGGTCTGTAAATTTCTTTCTTTCTTCCTTTTTTTTTTTTTTTTTTGTGGCGTCTTTACCTGGTTTTGGTATCAGGGTTATGCTGGCTTCATAGAATGAGTTTGGGAATATTCCATCCTTTTCTATGCTCTGAAATACCTTTAGTAATAGTGGTGTTAACTCTTCTCTGAAAGTTTGGTAGAATTTTCCAGTGACGCCATCTGGGCCAGGACTTTTTTTTGTTGGAAGTTTTTAAATTACCTTTTGTCATGGTTAGAATTATGTCCCCCCAAAAATGTGTGTATCAGTTTCACTAGGCCATGATTCCTAGTACTGTGTGATTTTCCTATATGTTTTAAACCTGCCTGTATGATGTTAATGAGGGAGGATGGGTGGCAGTTGTGTTAGTAAGGCAGGACTGGATCTACAAGACTGGACTGTATCCTCAGGCAATCTCTTGAGCTATAAAAGACAGAAGTGAGCAGAGAGACAGGGGGACCTCATATCGTCAAGAAAGCAGTGCCGGGAGCAGAGCAAGTCCTTTGGACTGGGGTCGCTGCGTCAGGAAGCTCCTAGTCCAGGGGAACATTGATGAGAAGGCCAACAGAGAGAAACAGCCTTCCCCTGGAGCCCTGAATTTGGACTTTTAGCTTACTTTGACTGTGAAGAAATAAACTTCTCTTCGTTAAAACCATCCACTTGTGGTATTTCTGTTATGGCAGATAACTAAGACACATCTTTAATCTCTTCTTTTGTTATGGGTTTATTTAGTTGTTCTACCTCTGTTTGTGTTAGTTTATGTAGGTAGTGAGTTTCTAGAAATTTGTCCATTTCCTTTAGGTTTTCAAATTTGTTAGAGTACAATTTGTCATAGTATTCTGTTATGATTCTTTTAATTTCATTTGGGTCTGTTGTGATATCACCCATCTCATTTCTTATACTGGTTATCCGCTTCCTCTCCTGTTTTTCTTATGTCAGTTTGGCCATTGGTTTATCAATTTTGTTGATTGTTTCAAAGAACCAACTTTTGGTCTTGTTAACTCTTTCAATTGTTTTCCTATTGTCTATTTCATTTAATTCTGCTCTAATTCTTATTATTTCCTCTCTTCTGGCACCTGAGGGCTTCTTTTGCTGCTCTCTTTCTACTTGTTCCACTTGTAGGGTTAATGTTAGTTATGGCCCTTTCTTCTTTTTGGATGTGTGTGTTTATTGCTATAAACTAACTTCTGAGCACTGCTTTTGCTGTTTCCCAAAGGTTCTGGTAGGGTATGTTTTCATTCTCATTTGATTCTATGAATTTCTTTATTCCATCCTTAATTTCTTTTATAACCCAATAGTTTTTGAGCAAGGTGTTGTTCAGTTTCCATGTGTTTGATTTTTTTTCTTTGCTTTTTCTGTTGTTGATTTCTACTTTTATGGTTTTATGTTCAGAAAAGATGCTCTGTAATATTTCAATGCTTTGGATTTTGTTAAGGCTTGCTTTATGGCCTCATATTGGTCTATTCTGGAGAATGTTCCATGTGCGTTGGAAAAGAAAGTATACTTGGCTGCCGTTGAGTGGAGTGTTCGGTATACATCTGTGAGATCAAGTTGGTTGATTGTAGCATTTAGCTCTTCCGTGTCTTTGTTGAACTTCTTTCTGGATGTTCTGTCCTTCACAGAAAGTGGTGTGTTGAAGTCTCCTACTACTATTGTGGAGCTGTATCTCTCTATTCAGTGCTGTTAGAGTTTGTTTTACGTATTTTGGAGCCCTGTGTCTGGATGCATAAATATTTATTATAGTTATGTCCTCCTGGTGTGTTGACCCTTTAATCATTATATAGTGTTCTTCCTTATCCTTTGTGGTAGATTTTTCTTTAAAGTCCGTTTTGTCAGAGATTAATATTTTGACTCCTGATCTTTTTTGAGTGTTGTTTGCTTGATATATTTTTTTCCATCCTGTGAGTTTAGTTTGTTTATGTCTTTAAGTCTAAGGTGGGTCTCTTGTAAGCAGCATATAGATGGATCATATTTTGTTATCCAATCTGCCACTCTCTGTCTCTTTATTGGTGCATTTAGTCCATTTACATTCAGCATAATTATTGATAGGTATGAGTTCAGGGCTGTCATTTTGATGTCTTTTTTTGTGTGTTGTTGACAGGTTCTTTGTTCCCCTTAATTTTCTATGCTGAGTCTTTTTTCTCTATGTGTTTTCTTTTCATCTTTTTCTTTGTTGATGATTTTGTGTTTGCTGAGTCTTTATATTTTTCTAGTTTTTTATTTTGACTTGTAGGATCTTTAGTTTCCTTTGTGGTTACCTTAATATTTTCCTCTGTTTTTCTAAGTTTATGCCAGTTTTTTATTTCTTATATCGCCTTGACTTCCTCTCCATATGAGAAATCTGTCTACATTTTTTAAGTCCATCTTTTTTGTTTTAATGTTGTCATTTTTTTACATATTGACATCTGTTTCCCTACTTTCAGTGTTTTAGCTTTGATTTACTTTTGTGACTTCCCTATCTGGGTTGATATCTGGTTTCTCTGTCCTGTGTTCTAGTCTTGAGTTGTTATCTGATATTACTGATTTTCTAACCAGAGGACTCCCTTTAGTATTTCTTGTAATTTTGGTTTGGTTTCAGCAAATTCCCTAAACTTCTGTTTATCTGGAAATGCCCTAATTTCACCATCATACTTGAGAGACAGTTTTGCTGGATATATAATTCTTGGCTGGCAGTTTTTTTCATTCAAGGCTTTGTATATGTCGTCTCATTGCCTTCTTGCCTGCATGGGTTCTGCTGAGTAGTCTGAGCTTATTCTTATTGACTCTCCTTTGTAGATGACTTTTTGTTTATCCGTAGCTGCTCTTAAAATTCTCTCTTAATTTTTGGTTTTGGCAAGTTTGATTATAATATGTCTTGGTGACTTTCTCTTGGGATCTACCTTATGTGGGGTTCAGTGAGCATCTTGGATAGATATCTTGCCATCTTTCATGATATCAGGGAAGTTTTCTGCCAACAAATCTTCAACAATTCTTTCTGTATTTTCTGTTATCGCCCCTGTTCTGGTACTCCAATCACTCGTAGGTTATTCCTCTTGATAGAGTCCCACATAATTCTTAGGGTTTCTTCATTTTTTTTTTTAATCTTTTAATCTGATTTTTCCTCACATAAGTTGGTGTCAAGTGCTTTATCTTCATTCTCACTAATTCTGACTTCCACTGCCTCAATTCTGCTCCTATGACTTTCTATTGTTGTCTAATTCTGACATTTTATTGTTAATCTTCTGGATTTCTGATTGCTGCCACTCTATGGATTTTTACAGCCTGTTAAATTTGTCATTATGCTCTTCTCTAATCTTTTTAATTTCCTCTATTGCGTGTTCTGCACTTTGATTAATTTCCTTCCTAATTTCTTGAAGAGTTCTGCATATTAATCTTTTGTATTCTGCCTCTAGTAATTCCAATAAATTTTCCTCCTCTGGAACATTTCTAGATTCTTTATTTTGGGAACTTGCTGAAGCCATCATGGATTGCCTCTTTATGTGATTTGATATTGACTGTTGTCCACGAGCCATTAATAAGTTATTATATTTATTTATTTTATGTTTGCTTACTGTGTCCTAGCTTCTTGTTTTGTTTTGATATGCCCAAATAGGCTGCTTGTATGAGCTAGTTTGATTATTGGTAACTTTGAAGCTCTAATGTCGTGTCACCAGATGGTTAGATCTATTACTAGGTATGTGAGCTCAGGAGTCCGCCCACTCCTCCTGTATGGATTCAGCTCAGCTGCCCAGGTAGATAACCACCAAGTGTGTGGCATCGGCTCTCACTTACAGTCCTAGATGGGCATGGGTGATTGGTGTAGGCACAGGCATCTGGCAGCAGCAAGGGGACACACTCTGAGCAAGGCAGGGGGCTGACCGCGGCCCCCAAGTGTCTAGGAGGAAGTCGAGTCCCTGTCCCCTAAAGCACGTAGGTGGGTGGGTTTTGCAGCCAGACTATGAGCACCTAATGCTGTTGGCCCTAAGGACTGGGGGGCACCTCTTATACAAGGGCCCCTATTGCAGGTGGCCAGGTGGCGTGGATGGAGCCACCAGTTGTCAGGCTCCTGATGTGGGGAGGTGCCACTTCACAGCAGAAACAGTTGAAGTTAGAGTGCTGGTATATACCTTGTTGTACTGTGGTAATGAGGGCCTACACTGCTGAGATCAGCCCACTCAAGTCTATGCAGGGGGAAAGGCACTCAAAGTCCACAGATCCCTTATGCCTGTGCCTAGGCAAAGGAGCTGTGCCTACCTTGGGTTCCTGGCTTAGGGGAGCCGGCAGTTTATTTTTACCCCCATTTGTTAATTTGTTCACTCTCCAAGGCCCGGAGAATGGCTCCAGGCTTGTGACGGATCCTGCTTCTGGCCCAGGGACTCGGCAATTGCTGAAGCCAGTCTGGGACCTGGTGCAGAGCAGGGAGCAGGGAGGTAAGTGGGAGAGAGGTTTTTCCCTAAGGGGGCTGTTTTTGATTCTCACAGTAGGCTGTACACAATTACTTACCTTTTACCAGATGGAGGGCTACTTCTCACTGGTTCTGGGTGGTTGTGTAGACTCTCTGGTGCTGAGTCTCTCCCAGTGCGGAAAATGTGCCTCCAGAGCATGGCTGCTTGCCTGCTTCACCCCTCTCCCATGCACTGTTCAGGCCTGAAGGGCTCAGGCTCACACCGGGTCAGGTCTGGCAATTCCTTTCTGCTTCCGTACTGTCTCTCCCTCCCTCTGCCACTCCGTCTGGTTCCTCAGCTCTGCCTTTGATGTTCAGGGTTCCCAGACTGCCATGTAGAACTGAATCACTTGTTTTTTTGGATCTTTGTTGTAAGAGGCTCCAGTGGAAACGTCTGACTACTCCGCCGTCTTGGCCCCCACCTCCACCCATGGGCTTTTGAATCAGCCAGACTTGTGTTTGAAAATCAAACCTGGGGTAAGAGGCCCTGGGCGAGATTTTTATCATCCCAGGATCTCTATTTCATTAACTGTAAAATAATAACACTTCCTCATAGGGCCATGGTGATAATACAAAGCACTTGACATTGAGTCTGACACATTGTAGATGCTCGATAAAGGTTGGATGAAGGAAATACAGGAGGAAAAGCTCCAAATAGGCTCATGAGTTTGTGGTCAGTCATGAGAGAGGCCTAGGTGGCTCACCACAGCCTCTGCCACCTAAGCAAAAGGATGAAAGAGCTGGGTGGAGTTGAGGTCAGACTCTTTGTCTAGAGAGGAAATGTGAACTCTGAGAAGGAGGGAGGCAAGGCAAGGAAGAGGGAAAGTGAATGCAGGAGGTCTCCTGAGACTGTGTGGCAGCATTTGGCCATGGCAGGGCCTTTACTGAAGCCCTATGTCTAGCTCAAAGGGACAGACTTTGCCAAGTGTGTTTAACCGGCATTGGGCATTATTAAGCAAAGCAATGCTCATCTTCACTCTGGAGCTCTGAAAAACACACTTACCTGGTTTCATCTCCAGAGGTTTGCTTTCAAGTACTCAAGTACTCAGGATTAGGTATTTTTTAAAGCGCTTTAAAAAAATCTCTTAATTTTTTTTATTGGTGTAAAAACATATATAATACATCATTTGCCAATTTAACATTTTCACACGTACAATTTAGTGACATCAATTACACTAATCACGTTGTGCAACCATTACCAAAATCTGCTCCCAAATTTCCATTTCCATAAACAGAAACTCAATGCTTCCTAAACAATGACTCTCACTTTTGCTCTTCCTTCCTGCCCCTGATAGCCACTAATAAGCCTTGGTCTCTATACTTTTGCCCATCCTAGCTATTTTGTATAAGTGAGATTGTACAATATTTGTCTTTTTGTGATGGAGTTACTTCACTCAGCATAATGATTTCAAGGTTCATTCAATGTCGTAGCATGTATCGGGACTTTAGTTCTCTTTATGACTAATATTCCATTGTCTGTATGTACCACATTTTGTTTACCCATTCATCTGCTGATGGACATGTAGGTTGTTTCTAACTTTTGGCTATTGTGAACAGTGCTGCCATGAACATTGGTGCACATGTGTCTGTTTGTGTCACTGTTTTCAAGTCTTTTGGGCATATGCTTACGAGGGGAACTGTTGGGTCATATGGTAGTTCTATGAGTTAGAATTGATTTGATAGCATACAACAACAACATTGTAGTTCTATGTTTAACTTTTTTGGAGAATTCTGATGCCGTGGATGGAGAACCATCACTCTAGGGTGAAAGCAGCCCAGTCCAGAGGGAAGGAGGAAGCACCACACCGCAGAGGCCCCCAGACTCTGTTCTGGCTGAGCATCACTAAGGTAATGGATGGTGGGGAGGAGTCTGTTACTGTTTTACCTGGCCTAGTGAGGACTAGCTTAGCACCAGGGCTGGTCTATCCATAGACCAAGCGGCAGGGAGCTGGGAAGACAAGGATAGAAAAAATTTCTGGGATGAACAAATTTTTCCTGATCTCAGAATCTAGACTCTCAGCCTGCCTCTCCATCCCCTCTCTAAACAAACAAACAAATAAAAACAGTTGCTGTTAAGTCCAACTCATGGTGACCCCTTGTGTTGTAGAGTGGAACAGAGCTCAATAGAATTTTCATGGCTGTGACTTTTCAGAAGCAGAAAGCCAGGTCTTTCTTCCAAGATGTCTTTTGGTGTTCAAACTACCAACCTTTCAGTTAGTAGCCCAGCACTTACCATTTACACCACTCGGGGACTCCCCCAACCTCTCCCTGGAGGAGACTAATTACTCTTTGGGAAGTGGGAAGTCCTCTGGGAGCTGCTAGGGTGATGGACATCCCCTCTCCTTTATCTCCTCTTCAGTGGGAAGCCAGCAGGGAAGTTGCCCACTTCCTTCTCCTGGAGAACAGCTCAGAGATGGCAGCCTAGAGCTCATGGCCATTCTAAGAATTTAAGGAATTTTTTAGATAAGAAACAAATCCTTGGCCTGGGGCAGTGAACTCTTAGTGTGAAGTCATAAAACAAGAATGAGAAAAAAATGAAAGAGGAATTTTTTTTTAAAAAAATTAGAATCTGCTGGCATTTATTTGAAAAATGTCTGGTTCTCTGTAGATTTCTGTATACCTGTTTTTTTAAAAGGCTATCAGGATTCTGACACCTATTATCATTCACAAGGAATAGACCTGCCAAGAAGTGGCATTATGAAGTGACTTAATAAAAGTTGCCCTTTGTTTCATCACCCTGGTCTTCACTAAAAAAAAAACCCAAACCCATTTCTGTCAAGTCAATTCTGACTCATAGCAATCCTATAGGACACAGTAGAACTGCCCCCATAGAGTTTCCAAGGAGCCACTGGTGGATTTGAATTGCTGACCTTTTGGTTAGCAGCCGAGCTCTTAACTACTACACTTCCAGGTTTCCACCAGTCTTCACTGGACCCTGCAAACTAGTAATTGATCATGAGTCTACGTGATGCAAACAGCCTCTTTCTCAGCCTTGACCTGGAAGGGAATAAAAAAAAAGAGCCATGGATTAGTAAGAGGTACCAATGACATCTCCTCCCACCGACTTGCAGTGCAGAGGCATAGCCCAGAAAAGGAGATCAGACAAAATAAAAAAGTAACAAGTAGCAAGAGGTCTTACCTGTTCCTGACCTTTAAATGTCCCCGTCTTCCCAACCTCACTCCACCTTATCACCCCTCACTTGCACACACCTATACCTCTCACCACTTTACCCTGGAGACAGTGTGGTACAAAACTCAAGCTTTTGCGTCAACGAAGCACTTCCCTGAAAAAAAAAAACTAACAAAACAAAAGTAGGAAATTTTGTAAAGTGGTTCATGATCTTCCTGGAACTTACCTAATTGTAAAAAGACCCGAAACTAAAGGGACTTCCGTTCCCTGTGGACTGAGAAGTGACTGTTTTAGTTCATCATCTCTTCCTTTTTGGAAATTAACAGCTCAAGCCTCTATTGATTTCACATGCTGTCCCTGCGATGCAGTGGGGAGTTCACACAAGTAATAAGGACAGGCCGTTCTACAGTGATTTAACTCTTCTGGTTCTTTGTTTTTGTAATTTCCTCTTAAAGGAAAATAACTCCAATATATGGGAGGATCTGTCTGAGGGAATAAGACCAACATCTGCATTTCTTCTTGTGCTTTAAAAATATATTGAAATAATACTGTAGGAATATGTGGATTTGAGTCTGTGTCTCAGCAATATGCTCCAGAACCACAGATATTCTTTTTTAAAAAAAAATTTATTGTTATTTAGGTGAAAGTTTACAGCTCGAGTTAATTTCTCATTCAAAAATTTATACACATCTTGTTTTGTGATGTTGGTTTCAAGCCCCACAATGTAACAGCACCCCGGGTTCCCTGTGTCCATTCGTCTAGCAGAACCACAGATATTCTTATAAAAGAGAAGGCTCCACAGTGTGTTGGAATAATCAGCAAGTGACTAGGCAGGAAGGAAGGGAGGAATGAATATGCTCCTTAATTTTCTTTTTGGGTCTCTGCCTCTTTGTCTTAGAGTAATCTGGAGCTGTGCTTGCTTGCAATGATATCGGCTTGCTGTGGGTAGAAATTATGACGGTGGCCTAAATTAGGCACCATGACTTCAGGGTAGGGATAAGGGGGAGGAGGGAGGAAAGGAAGCTGCAGCAACTGTTTCAAGTACAGTAAATGGAGTAATTCTCAGGATGGATCAATTGCTTTATACAAAATTGAATCATCAAGGAGGATTCTTTCCTTCGTTTTGAGGAAGGAAGAAGAAAGAAAGTCCTTGATGCCTCATGATTCTAAGGACAAGGAAAAGTCTTCCAAAATATGAGAGAAAAAAAAAAAAAGAACAGAAAGGAAGAGACAAGCCTTGTTGGCCAGGTCACTTAGCAAATGTTCAGTGAGCACCTACTATGTGCAGAGGCCTGGGATGGCCAGGAGGGGGAGCAGCCAGCCCCCTGCTGGGGACTGGGCATTGTGTGGGTGGAGAAGTCACCAAGACACCCTGGCTTGTGCTATGCTGAGAAGTAAATTTGTCTCTGGAATCCTCCTCCTCACTCCTGCCTTGTCTGGGGGTCATTCCTGTGTGACTTCACGTTTCACTCCTGAGGCTCCCAACCTGAGCCCTTTTGTTTAATATTTCCCTCCCTGAAGGTATCTGTCCCCATTCTCTCACCTAAACTGTGAACGGGACAGTGGAAAGAGCACCGGTTCCTCCCTTACTGAGTGAACATTGGCGAGTCATTTTACTTCTTTGAGTCTCAATTTTTTTCTGTAAATAAGAATAGTAACACTTGTCCTATATTTGTGAGGATTAAATTAAATATTGCGTGTGAAAAGCATTTTAGTGAACTTTTATTGAGAATACAGCACCTGCCAGACCCTTTGCTGAATGCTTTATGAACACTAGCCGATTTCATCCTTCCAACAGCTAGTAATTCAGGCATTCTCATCCCCATTTACAGGTGAGGAAATTGAGGCTCAACAGTGTCAGGATTTGAATCCAATTCTGTCTTACTCCGAAGTCCATGCTGGTAGCCACAATGCCACACTGCCTCTGTAAATGCCCCTGTAACAGGCTATATCAATACAAGATAATTTTATTGGTAAAAATTTACGATGGTACTGTCTTAGTCATCTAGTGCTGCTATAACAGAAATACCACAAGTGGATGGCTTTAACAAAGAGAAGTTTATTTCCTATGTAAAGTAGGCTAAAAGCCCAAATTCAGGGCATCAGCTCCAGGGGAAGGCTTTCTCTCTCTGTCGGCCTTCTCATCAATGTTCCCCAGACTAGGAGCTTCTTCGAGCAGGGATCCCACATCCAAAGGACGCTCTCTGCTCCCAGAACTGCTTTCTTGGTGGTATGAGGTCCCCCTGTCTCTCTGCTCGCTTCTCTCTTTTATATCTCAAGAGATTGCCTCAAGACACAATCCATTCTTGTAGATTGAGTCCTGCCTCACTAACACAACTGCCGCCCATCCTCCCTCATTAAATCATAGAGGTAGGATTTTTAACATTTAGGAAAATCACACAATACCAGGAATTATGGCCCAGCCAAACTGGCACACATTTTTGGGGGGACATAATTCAGTCCATGACAGGTAATATTACACAGTACCATTCATTATTAGACAGATTTGGAGGTACCAAAGATGATACCATTTATATATAAAAATGCAGGACAGTTCGTTTACATAGACACAGGCTTTTACAGGTGAAAGGGACTTTTGAGATGCTCTAGGCTGGTGGTTTTTAAACTCTGCTTCTTGCATTCCCCACACAAAGCTCTGTTTTTAAATTTTATTATTGAATTATTGTTTCTCGGTTGTATATTGTCTGAAGAATGGCCCTGAGGCTTACTCTTTTCTCATTCACTCACTATTGTTTTACGGCGGCCTTTTTTGGTGGCATTTTACTGAAGTCTTAGGAGAGAAAGAGCCTAGAGGTTTCTTCACTCCTCTGTAGTGCTGCTATAACAGAAATACCACAAGGGGGTGGCTTTAACAAACAGAAATTTACTTTCTCACAGTTTAGGAGGCTAGAAGTCCAAATTCAGGGTGCTGACTCTAGGGGAAGGATTTTTCTCTCTGTTGGCTCTGGAGGAAGGTCCTTGTCTCTTTGGAGCTTCTGCTTCTGGGTAATCTTCATGTGGCTTGGCATCTTTCTTCCCCCATTTCTGCTTCTTTGATTGCATGTTTAATCTCTTTTTATATCTCAAAAAAAGACTGACTCAAGATCCAACCTACGCTAATCCTGCCTCATTAACACAACAAAGACAACCCATTCCCAAATGGGATTATAACACCAGGCATAAAGGTAGTATTTACAACATATATTTTTGGGGACATAATTCAGTCTATAACATCCTGGTACAGGGATCTCTTTGCTCCCCAATCCTATCTCTTGGCACAGTCTGTCCAATGAGGACATTAAAAACTGATATTTAAGAGGGACTTTTTCAAAGAAATATATTAAGAAGGCAAATAGGCTGACTGATCTAAGCAAGGTCAGTGGAAAACTCAACCAGTATCATGGTAATGAAAATTTAAAAAAGAAAGAGATTTAAAGAGGGGCTTGGAAATGATGGCAGTGAAGACTATTATGAAGTTGTCGCCTACGGGAATAAGCAGAAAAATACCATCCTGTGACACACTTAAATTCCTTCATTAATTTAATCACCATTATGGTATATCCACTGTAGTCCAGGCACAGGCACTAGGCAGAGGGATCACAGAGATGAATAAGACAGGGTCCCTGCACTCAAGGGACTGGCAGACTGGAGAAGGCAGAGAAAGGAGGCAGCAGTGTTAGCGCCCTGAGAACAATGAGAGATGTTTGCAAGGAGTCCTGGAGATACTTAGAGAAGGGAAGTCTCATCCAGCCATTGGTGGGGAAAAGGTAGTGGTTAGGAAACGCTTCCTGGAAGAGGTAACGCCTGAGAGGAAGTCAAAGCTAGAGGAGATAGACATAGGAGAGTAGTCTTGTTCTGGCATTAGGTAGAATAGAATTGTTTCTGTCTACTTTTTCTGATGAGGCAGAGATGGGCTTCTTGAACATAAGCCACAAACTGATCAAAACCCAAACCACATTGCCTCAGGGCTATTGCTAAGTAGAAGTTCTGCTTTCAATTACTACAAATAGTTTCTTAAGATTATTTCTTCTCACTAAGATGAAAACAGCAGTTCCTCAGTATCAAAGCTGGTTGGCGTTTTCCTTGTAGTCACTAAGATGGCACTTCCTTTGGATGATTTCTAAATAAGCGTGTGCTGTGGCAGCCACTCTACATATCTACTGGATATTTGAAAACTTGAGAAAATTAACTCTACTGGTTATGGGAGGCTAAATGGCTAAAAACAAATGGACCTTAAAATATAGTGGCTCTAATCCAGTAGAAATCTATCACTCATGAAACAAGGTGAATTTTCTAAGTCAGCTCTCCTCCACACAGAGTATCACGGTTCAAACTCCTTCCATCTGAGGTTCTGTTTCCTTAGGATTTTGATGTTTCTCTGTGTCCAGTCAGAAGAAGGGGAAAGAAAGTGTGGACTACACCCAGAACAGCTGCACATCATTTTGCCTCAGATTTTGTTTGCAAAAATTAGTCACATGGTGGTATATAACTGCAGTGGGTGCTGGGAAATGTAGTTCTGGGCTGAGCGGCTGCTTCCAGCCACAGCTCTACTGCTATGGACAAGGAAGATATTGGTGGGCAGCTAGCTGTCTCCATACATAAACTGATGGAAAGAAAATGGACTAGTCGCAGAAAATCTAAGTTAGAAAGTTACTAATAAGAGTGCCTCTCAGCTCCAGGACACTTTGTAATTACTTACATGGCAATATCAATACTTGACCACATCTACCCTTCTTAAAAGCTTCAAATATAAACCAGGGTCTCGAATTCCTGCTGAGAAGTTGCATTTCTAACAAGTTCCCAGGCAATGCTGCTGGTTAGGGACTAGTTCTGTGAACCACTGGTCCCCGTTGCCATCGAGTCAATTGTGACTCATAGCAAACCTGTAGGACAAAATAGAGCTGCCCCATAGTGTTGTTTCCAAGGAGCAGCTGGTGGACTTAAACTGCTGACCTTTTGGTTAGCAGTTGGGCTCTTAACCACTGTGCAACCAGGGCTCTGAGAATCACTAGCAAAGCAACCCAGAAACCCACTGTCACGTTGAATCGATTCTGACTCATAGCGATCCCAGAGGGTTTCCAGGACTATAAATCTCTACAGAAGCAGACTGCCACATCTTTCTCCTGCAGAGCCACTGGTGGTTTTGAACCACCAACCTTTTGGTTGCAGCTGATTGCTTTAACCACTGTGCAACCAGGTGTCCTTACTAGTAGAGCAGTGGTTCTCAAAATTTATTAAACATAAGAATCACCTGGGGATCTTGTTAAAATGTAGATTCTGATTCAGTATATCTGGGGTGGAAGTGCAAATTCACAGCAGGGGTTCAAACTGGAACAAACTCGTTCAAAGACCTGATATAAACCCATCCACAAATGGCAAATGTGAGGTCACAGTTGTATATTGCTTGTTTGTTTGGTAAAACCCTGATTACTTTTTTTGTTTTTAATATTTAAGAAAGCTGACAACCAAATAGATAATATTAACAGCAACAAGTCATGGGAAGTTGTCATATTTTCCCAACCAGAGAGCATTTTAATTACATCAACAAATACTTTCAATTCCTTTCCTGTGCTAAATACTTTGAGGTAATATTTTTAAAAGGAATGTATATATTCAACCACTGCTGTGGAGTCGATTCCAACTTATAGCAACCCTATAGGACAGAGAAGAACTGCCCCACGAGGTTTCCAAGGTTGTACTGTAATCTTTATGGAAGCAGACTGCCACATCTTTGTCCCTTTGAGGGGCTGGTAGGTTCCAACTGCTGAATTTTAGGTTAGCAGCTGAGCGTTTAACCATGGTGCCACTAGGGCTCATTTGTTACATGGCAACGGAAAACTAATACAAATACAAATGCATTCTACCAAAGCCAAAAACCAAAAAACAAACCCACTGCTGTCGAGTCAATTCTGACTCATAGTGACCCTATAGGACAGAGTAGAACTGCCCTGTAGGGTTTCCAAGACTGTAAATCTTTACAGGAGGCAGACTGCCCAAGGAGTGGCTGGCGGGTTCCAACCAACCTTTGGGTTAGCAGGTGACCATTTTAATCACTGCATCACTAGGGCCCCTAGGTTGTATATATACTTCAATACTCAGTTTGAATTCTCCTTGAAAACTTTCCTGATCACCTCAGAGTGATCTTTTTCCTCTCTACTCCCAAAGGACTTAGTTTTAACTATGGAGATAGTTACCACATATTGCCTCAGACTTTCTGTACCCAATTTGTATTATCCCCCTAGATGGTCAGCTCCTCCGTGGCAAGAACCAAGTCATCACATTTTCTGCTTCTTGGAGTATGGGCAAGCTAGATTTTCAAGGTTTATCTATCAGCAAAAGCAAATGAAATGTGCTTGAGAAGGAGCAAATGGCTATAGTTTTCTCTCCATAAATAAGAACCTGGGGAAACATTCAGTTTCTAAGATCAAGGTTAAAAATCTTCTGTGAGTGCCGGCCTGACCAGGGTGCTATCTCTACATAATGCGCAAACCAGAATGACTAGTCTGACTCACAAAGGTATAATTGAGACCCTTCCCATTATGAGTCTGTTTTATTCTTAGTGCTAGCTATTACTCCATAACCATGGCTTCCCCCAGTCCCTGGGTGCTGCTGAGGCTTGTGACCGTGGCTGGGCGTTAAAGCCTGGCTGGCAAATTACAGTGTTCTTTTCTTAGGTAATCACGTGAAAACTGAGTCTTACCAGCTTCCAGGTGCAATAACCTCTATGAGAAGCTCCTTAATGCACAAGTATTTCTGAGTGGACTTTATCCATTCATCTTTATGAATGAGTCACTAATTCAAATCATTTCCATTTTAAAAGTGTCCAGCACATTGTATACACCTCTTGACTGATTCTGTCATGTGTTGGCAACGCATTCATGTAGTTCCGGAGGAATGAGTAGCAGATCCTGCTCCAGGACAGAGACTTCATTTTTCCTTCCTTCTCCCATGACTATTAAAGGGGAAATGATCCCTTCCTGCGGTGTTCTGCAGGGCCAGAAGGGGTGATCAGACAATCCCTGAGAGAGAAAAGTTCAACCTATGGTTAGAATGCCTGGTTTTAGGAAACTGTCTTGACACTCAGTGGTGATTTGATTTGTTAAGTTTCAGGAACGAAAGCAAAAGTGGTTTTATATTATTCAGTTAAAAAGATTTTAAACCTTATCAGCAATATTTTCACCGAATTTCCCTGGCCTCATATGTGCTGCAATTGTTATTTTATTTTTTAGACTGACCTACCCACGCCTTTTCCAGTTTTGCAGAAATTCAGAAAGTATCCTAAACTCCTCCTACTCACCGCCTTCACATTCAAGTATTGAATAAATGCGGTGTATTCTACCTCCAAAATATCTTTCAAAGCCATTCTCCTTTCTCCATCTTTACCCCACTGCCTTGGTTAAGGTCCCTGGTCTCTCAGCCTTTCTCTCCTGCAAACTGGAGCCAGAATGTTTTCCCAAAAACATCCATCTAGCCATGCCACTCACTGTTTTGCTTAAAATCCTCCAACCCCAGTGCCATCAGGGTATGCTTCAGACTCCTGAGGCCTGTTGATTGTACCTTTGCTCACCTGGCCAGCCTTAGCTCCTGCCTTCCCTCATTTCCTTTACTTTCTCAGTGTGTCTCAAAGTGTGGTGCTTGGACTGTCCCCAAAAGAATTGCCATTTATTAAAATTACAGATTCTTGGGCCCTGTTTGAGGTCTACAGAATCAGAAATGGTGGGATAGGAGCCAACAGTCTGTATTGTTAACAAGCTCTGGGATGATTCGCAGGCAATGCGAAAGTTTGATAGCTGCTGGTAGCCTTTCCAAACTTCCTTTTCAGTGTCCCATATTGTCTCTTCTTTACGCTTTTCTTTGTCCTGTCTGTTCTGCACACACACACACTTCTTTGCCTGGCTGGCTCAGGACTGTGCTTCTAGAATAGTTCTAAATTCTCTTTAATAAGAGCCACCTATGATAAGTCTTCCCTGACTCCCCTAGGCTGGCTGAGGAACGAGCCTTGCAACCTCTGTCATTATCCTCAAGACACAGCATTGCAATTATTGTTGCTGCTGTTTACTTGTCTGTCTCCACCATCAGGTGAGCTGTTTAAAGAGACCGTTTCTTTCATCTCTGCGCCCAGTGCTGGGAATGTAGTGGTCCCTAATAGGTATTTGTAAGTGTGTGAAGAAATAAACAAATGCATAATTTTCAGATTTTATCTTATTAAGAAAACAATCTGATATAAGCGAGGTTCTTAAACTCTGGGAATTTTGCTTTGCTCTAGCAGGCTTTCATAGCATCAATACTTCCAATAGCTAAAACTGGTAGGTTGCAGTTTTACAGATGAAAATACCTGCTCTTCTGAACTTCTGATTTCTTCCTGATGATGTTCTGAGCTCTGATGCATTGTGTTACAGGAGAGACAGATGGATCTTAGAGTTGGACAATCCTGGGTTCAAATCCCAGCTCTGGCCATTAATTACTAGCTGTGTGACTTTGAGCAAGTTATTTAATTACTCTGAGTCTGTTTCCTCAACTAGAAGAGTGAGAAAAAAACTTTCCACATATGCACAAAAGGAAGAATAATATGCAATCATAAAGGGAAAATAAAATTTAATGAAATGAAGTGCATAAGCACTTGATTCATAGGAGGTAGTGAAGAAATGCTTATTCCCTACCTTTGAGAGTAAACAAGAAGCTTATATTGTTACTGAGTTCCAGTTGTATGCTGAGTATTTTATTAGATGTTGGGGATAGGAAGGAAATATATAGAATACACTTTTCTAATTCAAAAGGTATGTCTTGAGAGAGTTTACAATGAATTGAGGATTATAAACTGTTGTAATGTGTTGTAAAGCCTAACCTCTGTGCCTGTGGTTCTAATCCCATTTGGGAATGGGTTGTCTTTGTTATGTTAATGAGGCAAGATTAGTGTAGGGTGTGTCTTGAGTTAATCTCTTTTGAGATATAAATAAGATTAAACAAACAAGTAAAAGAAGAGAGAGAAGGTAAAGTAGATGCCAAGACACGTGGAGATCTCCAAGGAATCAGGAAGCAGAAGCTGAAGAGACACGGACCTTCCTCCATAGCCAACACAGAGACAGACTTCTAGCCTCCTAAACTGTGAGAAAATAAATTTCTGTTGTTAAAGCCATTCACTTGTGGTTTTTCTATTGTAGTAGCACTAGATAGCTAAGACATAAACAAACTAAAAAATCAACTTTATTCTTATTAAAAAAAAGAAGTCAGCTACAAAGAGAATGGTGTCCTCCAGAAGCAATTTTTATTCTACAGTAGTGTTGTCGTTTGGTACTATTGAGTCAGCGCAGTGATCTGTGTAGAGCAGAACCAAATGTTGCCTGGTCCTGTGCCATCCTCAAATTAGTACGTATGTTTGAATCCATTGTTGCAGCCACTGTGTCAATCCGTCTTGTTGAGGGTCTTCCTCTTTTTCTATGATCCTCTACTTTACCAAGCATGATGTCCTTCTCCAGGGACTGATCCCTTCTGATAACATGTCCAAAATATGTGAGATGTAGTCTCACCATCCTTGCTTCTAAGGAGCATTCTGGTTGTACTTCTTCCAAGTCAGATGTGTTCGTTCTTTTGGCAGTCCATACTCAATATTCTTTGCTAACACCACAATCCAAAGGCGTCAATTCTTCTTCAGTCTTCCTTATTCATTGCCCAGCTTTCGTGTGCGTATGAGGTGACTGAAAATACCATGGCTTGGGTCAGGCCCACTGTCTTAGTTATCTACTGCTGCTGTAACAGAAATATCACAAGGGGTGGCTTTAACAAACAAATTTATTTTCTCACAGTTTAGGAGGCTAGAAGTCCAAATTTAGGGTCCTGGCTCTAGGAGAAGGCTTTCTGTCTCTGACAGCTCCAGAGGAAGTCCTTATTCCTTGGCTCCTTCGTGATCTTCATGTGGCTTGGCATCTCTCTTCCCCCATCTCTGCTTACCTAATCTGCTTTTTATTTCTTGTAGGAGATTAATTCAAGACACACCCTACACTAATCCTGCCTCATTAGCATAATAGAAAACTCATTCCCAAAAGGAATTATAAACACAGGTGTAGAGGTTAGGATTTACAGCACATATTTTTGGGGTACACAATTCAATCCATAACATTCTACCATTTATCCTCCCAAAATTCATGTCCCTTCCACATGCAAAACACCTTCACCCCATCACATCATCCCAGAAGCCTTAAATCAACTCCAAGTCCAAAATCTCATCTTCTGAATCATCTAAGTCAAATATAGATGAGACATTAGGCATATTCCATCCCGGGGCAAAGTTCCTCTTCATCTGTGAACCTGTGAAATCTAGACTACTTGTATTGGGCAGATCTGCTATAAAAGACCTCTTCAAAGTGTTAAAAAGCAAAGATGTCACTTTAATGGCTAAGATTGGTGTCTATTTCTTGACTGCTGCTTCCATGGGCTTTGATTGTTGATCCAGGTAGAATGAAATCCTTGACAACTTCAAAATTTTTTCCATTTTTTATGATGTTGCTTATTGGTCCAGTCATGAGGATTTTCATTTTTTTTCACATGAAGTTCAGGTGTAATCAATAATAAAGGTTATAGTCTTTGACTTTCATTAGTAAGTGATTCAAGTTGTCTTCATTTTCAGCAGGCAAGGTTATATCATCTGCACATCACGGGTTATTAATGAGTCTTCCTCCAATCCTGATGCCATGTTCTTCTCTATATAGTCCAGCTTCTTGGATTATTTACTCAGCATACAGATTGAATAAGTATGGTGAAAAGATACAACCTTGACACACACCCTTCCTGATTTCAAACCATGCAGTATTCCCTTGTTCTGTTCGAATGACTGCCTCTTGACCTATGTACAGGTTCTGCATGAGCACAATTAAGTGTTCTGGAATTCCCATTCTTTGAAATATTATCCATAATTTCTTATGATCCTCACAGTCAAATGCCTTTGCGTAGTTAATAAAACACAGGTAAACATCTTTCTGGTATTCTCTGCTTTCAGTCAAGGTCCATCTGACATCAGCAAAAATATCCCTTGTTCCACATTCTCTTCTGAACCTAGCTTGAATTTCTGGCAGTTCTCTTTTGATGTACAGCTACAGCTGTTTTTTAATTATCTTCAGCAAATTTTTGCTTGCATGTGATATTAATAATATTGTCCAATAATTTCCACATTCCACTGGAGCACCTTTCTTTGAATGGACACTGTTATGGATCTATAGTAGTAGAACACCTAATTTTAAGCCAAGTACTCAGCTGTGCCAGGAAAGAAAGACTTGACTTTCTTCTTCCAGAAAGATTATAGCCAAGAAAATCATATGGAGCAGTCTACTCTGTAACACATGGAGTGGCCATGAGTTGGAATCAACTTAATGACAACAAGTAATAATAGTACATGTCTGCGTAGAATAAAGATTACGTGTCTCTGCCTCCTTTAGTGAGATGTGACCATATGCCTAAATTCTGGCTAAAGGAACATGGATAAATATAATGTGAGAAAATTCCAGGAAGCACCCTTGTAGAGAGGGGACATGGTTTTCTTATCCCATTTTCTATTTTCTGCTGATGGTATGTAGACTTGGGGCTAGAGAAATCATCTTGTGTTGTAGTGTAGAAGCTACTGGTTAAAGATGGAGAGTCAGCAAAATTCAAGGAATCTGGTCTCTGATGAGAGTCTCTGGGTGGTGCAAATTGTTAACATGCTCAGCTGCAAACCAAAAGATTGGAAGTTTGAGTCCACTCAGAAGCACCTCAGAAGAAAGGCCTGGCTGTCTACTTCCAAAAAACCAGCCATTGAAAACCTTATGGACTATAGCTCTACTCTGACACACATAGGGTCGTTATGAGTCAGAATTGACTCGATGGCAACTAGTTGGTTGGTTGGTCTGTAATGATCATGATGCCATCTTGCAAGCCCTAGATTGCCTATATTTAGTTGAGAGACAAAAAAACTTCTACGCCTACTCCTCACTTACCAACTGTCTCATTATCCAACATTTCACATTTATGATAATAGTAAAAAATCTGCTATCCAACTATTTTTCACATTAACGACGTACATCTGGCAGTAACGAATGCCAAGGTGTAAGATGAGAGTAACGCTGGCTGTGATGGTTAAGGTTATGTGTTAACTTGGCTAGGCCATGACACTCAGTGGTTTGGCAGTTATGTAATAACGTAATTTGGCAGGTATGTAATGATATAATCATCCTCCATTTCGTGATCTGATGTGGTCATCTACCATTTTTGCATAATGCAGATTTTCACATAACGACCTGGTCTTTGGAACCTAACCATGCCGATAAGTGAGGAGTGGGTGTATCTTCTTCAGTCCACTGGGGGCTTTCTGTCATTCGTACCTGAAGTTAATCCTAACCAATACAAACCAGCAGTGACTTACAGAACTTCAAATTATTTTTTTTTAGGGAAGAAAAGCTTATGTCATAATGATAAGTGAAAACAATGCAGAAGACAAAATTTTGTGGGCAAAAAATACACAGATGACATAAAGGAAATATGTCAAACTATCAGCTTATTGGTTTAGGATGGTAAAATAGTGGGTGGGGCTTTTCCTATTTTATATTTATCTGTACCTCACTAATATTTTAATAAAAAATGTTTACTTCCAATCATTTTGAGTAGGCATAGATTTGAGCTCAGTTTGTAATAACCACTGTACCCACTATTTTACCAACTAGTTTTAAAAACTTTACATTATTTCCTATATCTGTAGAAGAGAATAGCATTCTGGTTAAGAGCATGGCTGAAGAGTCTACCAGTCATGGGTTCAGTATCACTTTGTGGCTCTGTGAGCTTGGGCAAGTACTTCTCTTAGCCCCAATTTCTTGGTCTGTAAACTGGCCGTAGTAATTTTTCCTATTTCATAGGATTGTGGCCTGAATTAAATAAGGCAATTGATATAAAAAATCACTTAGCATCATGCACATACTAAGCAGTCAATAAATACTACTTAATATTGTTTTTATGTCTATGTCTGTCTTTATTGAGTCTACTGACTGGCATTTTCATTAACCACATAATGTCAGTATTTTATGGCTTGCTTACCTGTGCACTTATTACTGGAAATTTATGTGGTTTTTAACAGTAGATGAAATAAACTTGAATTGTCCAAGAGGAGAGGCTCTCTCAGGCAGGAATTATGGATAAAAACTAAGGCAACTATGATGTGATGATAAACAAAAGTAGCATTTGAAATTACGACTATTTCAGAAAACCTGGAACGTTATTATTGCTAATAATTTAGCAAGTGATTAATAGCAAATGGCATAGTGTCCCAATAAATACTTATTAATTTGTTTTAAATTGAAAATATTTTTAGTGGGAGCAGAAAATTTGTTTCCAGAGAAGTAAGAAGATAGGCTGGAGAAGTTGTGTGTGTGTGTGCACGTGCAGGGGGTGGGTTGAGTACTGAGGGAGGGTCTGAAAGAGTTGGGATTTGATACAAAAAGTGATCTGGAATAAATATGAATTCAAGCACCAAGTTTTTCAGTTTTCTGTAATGTCTGCCCTAAGGGTGGTCAAGAGTTTATTTTCACTGGAAATTGTATTTTAACAGAAGTGTAAAGTAATACATACTCAATGATGAAAGCAAATCATAAAAGAAATCTTGAGAGGGCTAAAAGTAATATATGGAAAGAAATAAACTTTTTTTTAAGCAATGGAAAGATTTCCATTTTTTTTTAAAAATAGATATTATTTTTACAGCAATTTTCAGTTTACAAAAAAAATGAGTAGAAAGTACAGAGAGTTCCCACATTCCCTCTCCCCTGCTCACAGTTTCCTCTATTATTAATATCTCGCATGGGTGTGGTATATTTGTTAAAATTGATGAACCAATATTGATACATTAACTAAAGTTCATAGTTTACATTAGGGTTCACTGTGATTTACAATTCTATAGGTCTGACAAATGCATGATGTCATGGATCCACCATTACAGTATCATGCAGAATAGTTTTACTGCCCTAAAAATTCCAGGTGTTCTACCTATTCATCCCTCCTCACCTTCAACTTCCCTCCTCCATCCCCAAATCCTTGGCACTGATCTTTTCACTGTCTCTGTAGCTTTGCCTTTCCCATGTCATATAGTTGGAATCATACAGTATGTGGTCTTTCAGACTGATTTCTTTTACTTAACAATATATGCTTAAGTTTCCTCTATGTCTTTTCATAGCTTGATAGCTCATTTCCCTTTTATCACTGAATAATATTCTGTTGTATGGAAGTACCACGGTTCGTTTATCCATTCACCCATTGAAGGACATCTTGGTTGCTTCCAATTTTTGGAAATTATGAATACAGCTGCTATAAACATTAGTGTGGGTTTTGGTGTGTACACAAGTTTTCAACTCATTTGGGTAAATACTTAGGAGTGCCATTGCTGGATTGTATGGTAAGACTATATTTTAGCTCTTTAAGAAACTGCCAGACTGTCTTCCAAAGTGGCTGTACTATTTTGCATTCCCGCCAGCAATGAATGAGAGTTCCTGTTGCTCCACATCTTTGCCAGCATTTGGTGTTGTCAGTGTTTTGGAGTTTAGCCATTCTAATAGATGTGTAGTGTTATTTCACCTCTTAATTTGCAATTGCCCTCATGGTGCAGTTGTTAAGAGCTTGGCTGCTAATCAAAAGGGCAGCAGTTCGAATCCACCAGCTGCTCCTTGGAAACCCTTGGGCAGTTCTACTCTGTCCTATAGACTCACTATGAGTCAGAATTGACTGGATGGCAACAGATTTGTTTTTTTAATTACATATGATGTTGAACATCTTTTTATATGCTATTTGCCATCTGTTTATCTTCTTTGGTGAGGTGTCTATTCAGATCTTTTGTCCACTTTTTACTTGGGTTGTTTGTTTTCTTATTGTTGAGTTTTAAGAGTTCTCTATATATTTTGTATAATTTATTTTGTTCTTTTTCTTTTTTTTTTATTGTACTTTAATGGAAGTTTACAGAGCAAATTAGTTTCTCCTTAAACAATTAATACACATATTGTTTTGTGACATTGGTTGCCAATGCCACAACATGTCACCACTCTCCCCTTCTTGACCTTGGGTTCCCCATTACCAGCTTTCCTGTCCCCTCCTGCCTTCTTATCCTTGCCCCTGGGCTGTTGTACTCATTTAGTTTCATTTTTGTTTAATGGACCTGTCTAATCTTTGGCTGAAAGATGAACCTCAGGAGTGACTTTAGTACTGAGTTAAAAGGGTATCTGGGTGCCATACTTTCAGGGTTTCTCCACTCTCTGTCAGACCAGTAAGTCTGGTCTTTTCTTGTGTGTGAGTTAGAATTTTGTTCTACATTTTTCTCCAGCTCTGTCTGGGACCCTCTGTTGTGATCCCTGTCAGAGCAGTTGTTGGTGGTAGCCAGATACCATCTAGTTGTGCTGGACTCAGCCTGATGGAGGTTGTGGCACTTGTGGGTCCATTAGTCCCTTTGGACTAATCTTTCCCCTATGTCTTTTATTTTCTTCATTATCCCTTGCTCCAGATGGGGTTAGACAAGTGGAGCATCTTAGCTGGCCACTCACAAGCTTTTAAGACTCCAGAAGCTACTCACCAAAGTAGGATGTAGAACATTTTCTTTATAAACTATGTTATGCCAATTGAGCTAGATGTTCCCCGAGACTATGGTCCCTAGCCCTCTGCCCAGTAATTCGGTCCCTAAGGGACTTTGGATGTGTCTATGGATCTTCCATGACCTTTCCTTGGTCAAGATGTGCTGGCTTCCCCAGTATTGTATACTGTCTTACCCTTCACCAAAAGTTACCACTTATCTACTGTCTATTTAGTGTTTTTCCCTCCCCACCCCTCCCCTCCCTTGTAACTATCAAAGATTCTTTCTCTCTGTGTGTAAACCTTTTCATAAGTTTTTATAATAGTGGTCTCATACAATATTTGTCCTTTTGTGATTGACTTATTTGACTCAGCATAATGCCCTCCAGATTCATCCATGTTTTGAGATGTTTCGCAGATTCACCATTGTTCTTTATTGTTGGTAGTACTCCATTGTGTGTATGTACCATAGTTTGTTTATCCATTCATCTGTTGATGGACACTTAGGTTGTTTCCATCTTTTTGCTATTGTGAATAATGCTGCAGTGAACATGTGGGTGCATGTGTCTATTCGTGTGACAGCTCTTATTTCTCTAGGATATACTCCTAGGAATGGGATTGTTGAATCATATGGTATTTGTATTTCTAGCTTTTTAACAAAGCACCATATTGTTTTCCAAAATGGTTGTACCATTTTGCATTCCCACCCGCAGTGCATAAGAATTCCAATCTCCCCGCAGCCTCTCCAACAATTGTTATTTTCTGTTTTTTTTATTTGTGCCAGTAATATTTGGATGATATGGCATCTCATTGTGGTTTTGATTTGCATTTCTCTAATGGCTAGTGATCACGAGCATTTCCTCATGCATCTGTTGGCGGCCTGAATGTTTTCTTTGGTGAAGTGTCTGTTTATATCCTTTGCCCAATTTTTAATTGGATTATTTGTCTTTTTGTTGTAGAGGTGTTGGATTTTCCCGTAGATTTTAGAAATTAGATCTTTGTTGGATTTTTCATAGCCAATTTTTTTTTTTTTTTCCCCAGTCTGTAGGTTGTAAGAGTTCTCTATATATTTTGGACACAAGTCTTTCATCAGATATGTGTCTTGCAAATATTTTCTCCCATCTGTGGCTTTTAACTGTGTCTTTCACAGAGGAGAAGTTTTTAATTTTAATGAAGTCTAACAACAACTTTTCCTCTCATGGATCATGCTTTTGATGTTGTGTCTAAAAACTCACTGACAAACCCAATGTCACCTAGATTTTCTCCTATGTTATCTTCCAGAAGTTTTATAGTTTTGCTTTTTACATTTAGTTCTATGATCCATTTTTAGTTAATTTTTGCAAAAGATGTAAGATCAGTGTCTAAATTCATTTTTTTTCCATGTGGATGTCCAGTTGTTCTGACACCTTTTGTTTAAAAGACTATCCTTTCTCCTTTGGATTGTTTTTGCTACTTTGTCAAATATCAAGTTACTGTATGTGTGTGGTCGTTTCTGGGCTCTCTATTCTGTTCCATTGATGTATCGGCCTGTTCTTTCACCCGTCACACTATCTCCATTACTGTAGCTTTATAGTAAATCTTGAAGTTGGGTAGTGTCAGTCCTCCAACTTTGTTATTCAGTATTGTGCTGGCTATTCTGGGTCTTCTGCCTTTTCATATAAACTTTAGAATCAGTGTGTTGATTTTCATCCATTTGTTTTTAATTAAATACTAATAAATCCCTGCTTTCCACAGAGGGATAAAGAGATCTGTTTCTGCTCTTATTAAGAGACAGTCTGGATGATTGGAAAACTACACGTATTTGTTTTAACCAATCCTAAAATAAACTAGCTTTGTTGCAAAGACGGTAGTGTTTACCCAACCTTCCATATGCTTCCCTGTACTTTCCAGCCTCCTTTGTAGTCAGGGTAGGGCCATGTGACTAGTCCTTCCCAATAGATTGTGAACATGCAGAAGTGATATGTATGTGTTCCTTCTGGTCTGAGGTACTATGATGGTTAAGATTGTGTGTCAACTTTGCTGGACCATGATTCTCAGTGTTTATATGTGATCACTCCCATGATGGGATCTACTGTGAGTAGCCAATCAGTTGAAAGGAAGTTTCCTTGGGGATGTGGCCTGCATGCGAATATGAGCAGGTGTTGCAGCTTTTTGCTCACACTGGATCCTGTAGCTGCCTCCTATTCATCTGACCTCCAGCTCTTGGGACTTGAACTATCAGCTTATCTGTCAATCTTGGGATTTGTCAATATTCACAGCCTGTGAGCAAGAGCCCTGCTTTCCAACCTGCCAATCTTGAGTTTGCTAGCCCCTGTGGCTGCGTGAATCAGGAGAAGACTCTTTCTTAATCCATGGACTTGGGGCATTCCAGCCTCTACAATTGAGTGAATAGTTTCTTTGATATAAATCTTTCTATATATATATTTATACGGTTTACTGGTTTTGCTTCTCTAGAGAACCCAGCCTAAGACAGGTACTAAATATTGAGTGCAGTGGTTCTGGAATCACATGCTGAGATGGTGATGTCACAGAGATGGAACCCAGATCCCCAAGTCATCAAATGGAGGAGAGCTTCATTAATCCTTTTTGGATTTTGAGTAAGAAATAAATTTTTGTTACGTTAAGTCACTGAGATTTCAGAATAATTTTGTTATCACAACACGGCATAGCCTATCCTGACCAATACAATTTTCCTGGGGACAAGAATGAAGGTGTATTTTTAAAAATATATAAATTATGTATGTATATATATAAATGTACATGTATATATGTATATGTATGTATATACAGAGATATAGATAGATAGATATAGATGTAGATATGGATATATAGATATAATGTCAGAGCTTCACAACCTGTGAGTGGGTTCAAGATGCCAAGATACTGATCCTCTTATCTCTTGGTGTAGCTGGGTAGGTCCTAGAGGGTGGGACCCTCTGGGCTGTTCAACTTAAGTCATGTGTAGCCTTCTCTGTTCACCAGGGTGCCATACAAATATTATTTTCTATGTATGCAATGATTTAAAAAAGAGTAAGAAGAATTTTTTATTCCCTATAAATAATTACATATCATGTAAACATGTGTAATTATGAATTTTTCCCATTTTATGGAATAGAAGAAAAATTTATTGAGAACTGAATTAAGTGCCGAGCCTGTTTTAAATGGTTTTTATGTATTAACTCATTATATTCTCACAATAACCTTATGACATAGGTACAATTAATATCCCATTTTACAGATGAGGAGACTGAGACACAGAGGAGTTAAAGACTTGCCAAATTTACACAGATGGTAAATGGTAGAACCAGAATTTGAACACAAACAGCCTGATTCCAGTCCTTCTGGATCAACATTTACAGTGATTGCCAGTTTCAAGCAAAAAAAAAAAAAAAAATTGTTTTAATCTATAAATTTCATCATTGGATTTTGTGGTTTCTTTTTTACTCTCATGTCTAACATGCAATGGTTGAGTCAAGTTTTTCCCTGATACCTTTGAAGAGTGCCTGTTTTGGATAAGAAAGAAATTAAAATCCTTACCCTGACAAATGATGCATTCTAAAACATGATAAACATGGTGAGAGCTGAGGATCAGTGCTGTAATTCCACTCAGATCAATTCAGCAAAGTATTTGTTGAGTGACTACTATATGCCAGACTCTGTTAGTGTGTGCTAGAGATACAGTAGAGACTAAGATGACACTATTTCTGCCCTAGCAGGACCAGACCACCATTACCGAGGGGTGTATGGTATTTTCCTCAAGTGTGTTAGTGAAGAAAAGAGGTTAGAAACCATAGTGGTTTAAATTTATAATTAAGATACTAAGGAGCTGGGAAAATTTGATGACCTTCCCTAACATTTTAAGGTTGATGTCATAGAACAGCAGTTCTCAAACATTTTGTTTTCAAGTCCTCTTTAATCTCTTAAAAGTTATTGATGCCTGTCATGGATTGAATTGTGTCCCCCAAAAATATGTGTATCAATTTGGGTAGGCCATGATTCCCAGTGTTGTGTGATTGTCCACAATTTTGTCATCTGATGTAATTTTCCTAGTGTAGTAAATCCTGTTTGAAATTGTGAATGGATAGAGGACTCAGAAGGAAGTGAGGAGAGCTGTTACACTAGAGATGGCACAGACCACAAGAGGCAGCGGCAGAGAACCGGCAGCAGCAGAACAAGGAGACCAGGGCCAGACAGCGCTGGAGCCAACCCTTGGAGTAAGAGAGCTGAGTGCCTTTGAGCAGGAAGTTTATTGGTGGAGTGGGGTGCCTCCAGGCACTTATCGGTGGAGCTACAGAGCTTTAGAACACTTGCCCCAGGAGGGCAGACACAGGCAGCGAGGCCCGAGGGGCCAAGAGGCCAAGAGACCAGGAAGCAGAAGCTGAAGAGAAAAAGAACACTGCCTCAGTCTCAAAACGTAGGCCATGACTCCGGGGTCTTGAAGGGTGGAGCCAAGGCCTCTGGTGTTTCTAAGGGTGGAGTCACCACTAATATGAACTAGGAGAATGGTGTGCCTAAAGCTGAGGGAGCAGAGTTGCTGTCCCAGTGGGCCTGGAAGGTGGAGCTGAAGCCCAGGGCCAAGAGGCCTCCACTCAGAATCTGGAGAGTGTGGTGGATACCTAGAACCTAGAACCTTGTCTAAATGGCCTCAGAGAACGGAGGATTATTTTCAAGCCTAGAGGACTAATGTTATGTGTTCTGCTGTCTTCCTTGATGTCTGTTATGCCTTCTTTCCCTCCAATTTCTCCCATTAGTAAGGGAAATGTCTAGCTTGTGCCTGTTCTGCCATTGTACCTTTGGAAGCAGATAACTTGTATTCTAGATTTCACAGAAGAAGAGGAATATTTGGATTTTGGACTTGGAGTTGATTTAAGACTTTTGCTAAGATATGATGGGGTGAATATGTTTTTCATGTGGCAAGGACATGAATTTTTGAGGGCCAAAGGGTAGAATGTCATGGATTGAATTATGTCCCCAAAAAATATGTGTCTCAATTTGGCTAGGCCATGATTCCTAGTGTTGTGTGATTGTCCACCATTTTGTCATTTGATGTGACTTTCCTAGTGTTGTAAATCCTATCTCTATGATGTTAATGAGATGGGATTAGTGGTCGTTATGTTGATGAGATCTACAAGATTGGATTGTGTTTTAAGCCAATCTCTTTTGAAATATAAAAGAGAGAAGCAAGCTGAGAGACATGGGGACCTCATACTACCAAGAAAGAAGAGCAGGAGTGGGCATCCTTTGGGCCTGGGGTTCCTGCACTGAAAAGCAACTAGTGTAGAGGAAGATTGAAGACAAGGACCTTCCTCCAGAACCAACAGAGACAGAAAGCCTTTCCCCGGAGCTGACACCCTGAATTTAGACTTCTATAGCCTACTAGACTGTGAGAGAATAAACTTGTGTTTGTTGAAGCCATCCACTTGTGATATTTCTATTATAGCAGCACTAGAGGATCAAGACAATGCCCTCAAAGAGCTTTTGTTTATGTGGATTATTTCTATTGACATTTACTGTATTAGAAATTAAAACTGAGAATTCAAAAAAATTATTCATTCATTAAAAATAACAAAAATAAAGCTATTACATATTAATATAGATATTTTATGAAAAATAATTCTTTTTAAAATATTTGGTGAGAATAGTGGCATTGGTTTATTTATTTATTTTTGGCGAATCTCTTTAATGTTACGCTTTATAGAAGACAGATCCTCATGTCTGCTTCTGCATTCAGTCTGTTGTCAGATTTTGTTTTGGTTGAAACACGTAAAGAAAATCTGACTTCACACAGTCAGATAGTTGGAAAAGGGGAGGATTTCAATAGTCTTTTAAGATAATTGTGAATATTCTACTTTGATATTTTATCAAAGTTCAACAAGTTGTAGTTTCTTATAGATTAGTTGCAATCTGCAATCTGAACTTTTACACACTATTACATTGAAACCTTTTCGTCACCGTTGGGTTAATGGTATATCAGCCATTTTTTATGCCTCTGGACCTCAGAGGTAAGGCGTTGTCTGGTTCTAACGTGTTTAACATCAAGGTAGGTCCCTTTTGAAATGCGTGAAACTCAGCCAACTGTAGTTGGAGCCTCATAGTTGCGTAGGTAGAACATTCTAATAGGTGATGCTTCTGGATGTGTTAGCGTTGTAAATTTTTGCCTTTTTTCCCCCTTTATTTCTGTGAGATAAGGCTTGCAAGCATAACTGTGGCTTTCCTATACGATAGTTAGGGAGCCCTGGTGGTTTTCTTTGGTTTTTCTGTGTTGTGTTTGGAAAACCAGACTTTCCCCATGTATCCTAATGGAAAGGTACCCGCAATAGATTACTCTTCTAGCTCTCATTGATATATTGTCATACCACAGGTCAGTGGTGCCAAAGTGCCACTCGCCTCATTGGTGGCTTGTATTACCAGATCGTATTTCTCAAAATCCATATTACCAACTAAAAATTTAAACACATTCAATTAGTGAGCATGCATTCCAATACTGAAAACACATGCCATCCAAGATGTGTATGTATATATATATTAAGGAGGAAAAAATGTAGTAACCAAAGGGTTTAAAATCCATTTGTCTATCTTGCACTTTGAATGGGTATTTTACCCAGGCATACTCATTTTATACATCATGTATTGATCACTCAGAAACTATCGGTTCATTGAGTTGTGCAGATCTTCTAAATGTTGACACATTTCATCAAAACACATTGGCATCAATCATCACATTGTTTCATCAAAACAATGGCATTCATTAATATTACCACCAATCTCATTGGAAAGGTCTTTAAACACTGGAAGCGATCGAGTTCACAGTGGCTGGTACAAGTTTTCCAAAATTCTAATTTTCAGTTGAATATAAATATTGTCAATTGTTTTCCTTGAAGCGACAGGTCCATTTTGTTCATTCCTGAGAAAATGTCAGACACTGAAATTTAAATAGCCATAATTTGTCTATCAGTAATTCTTTTAAATAAAAAGGGTGTTCTGTGAAAAAAGCAACAACTTCAGCCTCCAACTCAAACCACAAGTGGTTTTCCTCGAAATTGACACTATATTTCAGTATGCAGCACAAGTGCTTACTGTGTACTTCCCATTTGTCACCCAGGATATTAAAAAGACATATACTCAAGGGTCAAGATTTAATAAAATGAAGAACTTTTACTGCTTCTCAAAGAACATTCTTGAGTGAAATTGGCTTTTTTTTTTTTTTAGTACGCGTGCTTGCCAGTGAATAATATAATGACTACCACTGTGATTTGGTGCAACTTCCTTGCTTCGTGCTAAGGTGGCAGCAGTTTTACCCACTATTGCTTTTGCATCATCAGAGCAAATGTCAACATAATGAAGAAGGCAAGTAATATCTTAGTATTATTAGGAAAATAGTTTTGACTTTATGGATCTCCTGAAAAGGTTTTAGTGAACCCCATAGTTCCATAGACCACACTTTGAGAACCACCATCATTGAAGATAACCATGTTTCCTCACAAAGAATCCTTGATAACTGAAACAGAATGCATAAGTAGATTACTGATTATGATTTTATGAGCTTTTAGATAGAACTGTTAATTGCTGTCCAGTTGATTCCAACCCCATGTGTGCAGAATATAACTGCTCCATAGGGTTTTCAAAGCTGCAACCTTTCGGAAGCAGATCACCAGGCTTGTTTTTTGTAGCGCCTCTGGGTGGGTTCATACCACTAACCTTTCAGCTTGTAGTCGAGTTCTTAACCATTGTGCCACCCAGGATTATGGTTGTTGTTGTTGTTAGATGTCATTGGGTAGAATTTCAACACATAGTGACCCCACGTGACAGAGTAGAACTGCCCCATGGGGTTTTCTAGGCTGCAGTCTTTATGGGAGCAGATCATCAGGTCTTTCTCCCTCAGAGCCGCTGGGTGGGTTCTAACCACCAACCTTTCAGTTAGCAATTAGCACTTAACCATTGCACCACCAGGGCTCTTCATGAGGAAACAAAGGATTTAGTACTAATTTAGCTTTTCTAATAAGTGAGCTTGAAAACAAACAGGGCCAAAGGTCCAAAAGATAGAGTAGTCATTTTTACTTTTGTTTTCAAGCATTAACCAAAAAAAAAACCATTGCTGTAGGGTTAATTCCGACTCACATGACTCTAAAGGACAGAGTAGAACCGCCCCATCGGGTTTCCAAGGGTGTAGTCTTTATGGGAGCAGACTGCCACATCTTTCTCCTTGGAGTGGCTGATGGGTTTGAACTGCCGAGCTTTCAGTTAGAAGCTGAGCACTTTAACCAATGCGCCACCTGAGCTCCTTTTAAGCATTAGAAGATCTATTACTGGAATAGTTTTCTCTCTCTCTCTCTCTCTCTGTTTCTACTTATTCTCCAAAAATCAATTACGTTATAGAAAAAATGAACTGTGAAAAGGGGTTAGAGAGATCATTTTATAGATGGAAAGACTGAAGCCCCAGAGAGATGAGGGGACTGACCTAGAGTCACATGAAAGCTAGACGAGCACTCAGGTTCCTGGTTCCTGTGGTACAGGTCATTTCATCCTCCAGAATGGCATCACAATGCCCCTTTCACTTCTGAGCAGAAAATCCCCATGATCAGACCAAATGCATTCAAACCAGAGTCAGCCTAAGAGGTGAAAAGAAAGTATCTACAAGAAAAGTACTTCATCTACAATTCTGCTTTGAACAATGTCACCTTTGTGGAAAGAAACGGGAAACTGCAGAAAAGTTGAGCAGAATAAGAGAGGAGAAAGAGAATTCACCTTTTTGCTTTTAACTACTAAACCGTTTATGGGCAGGTTTATGGATGTAGTCACACAGCGGGCTCCTGTTAAAACTGCTGTTAATGAAAGCAGTAAACACAAAATGAAGCAGATACATTTTGGTAGGTCCGTTGGGCTAGTAAATATCAGACCCATGCATGGTCAAACATACTGTAGTGGACAGCTTATGCTTTTCTCACAAATGCTTTGGTTCCAATGCAAGGAAAAACTATAGTAATGCCTCCAATTTGTGTAATACTTTGACTTTCAACATGCTTTCACGTCGTTTCACATCTGATGCCCAGAACTACCCTGGGAAATCAGTAGGGTAGGTATTATTAGCCCTATTTTGCAGATAGGAAACTATTTTTAGGTAAGTAGTACAAGGTATTATTATCAGCCTCATTTTATGAATGAGGAGACTTATTTTACGCAAGCAGTATGATATAAATAGTTACTGGCGAGAACTTAAACTTGTAGCTGGTACAGAGTGTGCAGTTGGCATAATTATGGGAATTACAGATTTATTGCACCTTTATGTTTATTATGCCTCCATAAACTTCTTCTAGGTAGGCCAGACCCTGGACCTCCAAGCCCTGGTATGCTAGACAATGATTGATAGCGTTGCCCCCTCGCACAACTTCAGGGGGCACCTTCACATGGAGGAGATGCCATTCGCAAGCATACAATGTGAATGGTGGGTGTTCCTGCGATTGGCAAAGTGGAGTCTATGTAATCAGAGATGCTGCATAGATATGATAGGCGCAAATCAGATAAACCTCAAGGCCCATCACAAATCTTACCTACTCCATGAACTCTTCTCCAACAATTTCTCCTGTCCTAACAGTCCATTAAGGAGTTTTGGTGGTGCAATGGTTAAGTGCTCAGCTTAAAAAGTTGGCAGTTTGAACCCACCCAGTGGCTCTGTGGGACAAAGACCTGGTGATCTACTCTCATAAAGATTACAGCCTAGGAAACTGTATAAGGAAGTTCTACTCTGTCACATTGGATCACTGAGTCAAAAATAGACTCAACAGCACCTAACAACAAGCAGTCCGTTATCTCCATTATATATCTTGATATTTGTTTATATTCTATTTGTAACTATGTCAGTTTCTAGTATTCTTCTGTGCTTCGTCATAACTTGCATAAGCCTTATCTCCTTCAAAAGAGTGGAACTCTTTGAAAGGCAGAAGTCATGCTATTGACTGCTTTTTTATACCCCAAAGTTTCTTATGGATAGTGATAAGTACAGTAGTCAATAATTCAATTGAATTAGTCAATTTGCTTTCTACCAGTTGAGTCATTTGGTATTATAGGTACAGCAAAAGTATAAAAGTAAATCTAGAAATATCAGTTCATTCATGAATAGTATTTCTCCATGAATTTGTTAATTTACTTCTGTCTCATGTATGTCGTTTTTTAAAATTTTTTATAAATTTTATTTTTGTATGTAGTTTTTTTTCGATGTTATGTCCTTGCCTTGAATCTTTGCCTTGATTTTGTGAATCATATGGACATGTTTGAATTCTGTTAATTAATTCTATTAAATTTCAAGGGCCAAATACTGATAGAAAAAAATACCCAGTCATTCAAAGCCGTATCCAGCTTGCATTTTCTAAAAAAGAAGATATTAGGCAGCTCATAATTCCCAATAGTTCATCTAAAAGTCAGGACTTTAAGGAAAAGCCTCAATTAATTCAAAATACTTGAATTTTAAAACAAATAACTTTTTTAAAAATAACTTTTTGTGTGTTTTCAGTGAAAGTTTACACAGCAAATTAGATTCCTATTTGACAATTTCTACACAAAGTGTTCATTGACATTAGTCACATTTTTCACAATTTGTCAACATTCTTTTTAATTGCCTTCTGCTTGTTCCATTTCTAGTACTCTAGTTTCCCTGCCTCCTTATCCTCTCTTCTTTGCATTAGAGCAATTGTTGACCATTTGGACTCATATAAATGCTTTTTAATAGAGCACTGTACTCATGGGTAATAGCCTTTATTTTGTGCATTAATCTGTTATTTCAAAACTTTTAAAAAGTGAATCAGAGATTGAATTCAACTGCATGTAATAGAAACTTGATTACAGTAGTAGTTTAACCAAACAGGGTTTTATTGTTGTCAAATAACAACAGTCTAGAAGCAGGCAGGATTGCCAGATTTAGTAAATAAAAATACAAGACACCCAATTAAATCTGAATTGCAGATAAACAATGAATCCTTTTTATTATAACTATGTCCCATGTACAAATTTATCTGGCAACCCTTGAAACAGGCTGGCCAGCGCTGGTGCAACTGTTCAAGATTTTCTGCAAGCTCCTTCTAGCGTCCTACCCACCATCCATTCTGTGCAGCTTTTGTCATCATTGGTTGCAAGATGGATTATCTATATCCAGGCATCATATCCATGTTCCAGGCCGGAAGAGTGGGAAAAGAGAAGTGGGAAAGGACTAAGAGGCCTAAGCCAGCTGAGACTGACCCTTTTAGTCAGGAAAACAATAGCTTCTCTGAAAACTCCATCCTGTAGATGTCCACTTACATTTTATCTACCATAACTGGGTTGCATGGCCATGCTTGGCTGCCAAGGTGAACAGAGAGACAAGTATTTTTAACTGTATACTTTGCCACCCTGAACAAATTGGGTTTCCATTCAGAAGGAAGGAAAGACAAGGAGACACGGGATAGGCCAACTTGCAACGTCTGATGAAAGGAAAAAGTAATTTTCAATGCCCATTTCAAATTTTATGTAGACCACATAAATATGCACTGTGAATTTGGAAGGTGAAAGAAACCCCAAAGACGGAACTTGCCAGTGTTAGTCTTAACTATCCTTAGAGTCTTCTACTTTCCAGAGAAATTGTTGGCTATATAAGCATAGCCTTGATCCTAGAAATTAACGTGGAAAGCTAAAGATCTGCTGGTTGTTATGACCCTAAAGTGGAAATGGGCTCCCTGGAATCATGCATCAAAGACTGTTGCTGTAAGGGTGTGTTTCTTGGCTAGATATCTATAATGACTATGTGAATTTGCTGGAGCCCTCATGGTACAGTGGTTAAGAGCTCAGCTGCTAACCAAAAGGTCAGCTCCTTGGAAACTCTATGAGGCAGTCCTACTCTGTCCTATGAGGTTTCTGTAAGTAAGAATCAACTCGATGGCAATGGGTTGGGTTTAGGGTATAAAAGGAAATTCATTTAAAATATCAATGGTGAATCTCATCTCCGTAGGCCAAAAGCTCCTAGACCTAAAGCAGGAGAAAGGTGGGGTGCAGAACTCAAATTCTAGTAAAAAGACCAGACTTAAAGGTCTGACCGAGACTGGAGGAACCCTGGAAAGTATGGCCCCCAGATTCTCTATCAGCTCAGAACTAAAACAATTTCTGGGGCCAACTCCAGACAAAGATTGGACTGGACTGTGGGACTTAAAATGATACTTATGAAGAGTGTGCTTCTTAGCTCAAGTAGATACATGAGACTAAATGGGCAGCTTCTGTCCGGAGGTGAGATGGGAAGACAGAGAGGGTTGGGAGCTGGTTGAATGGACATGAGAAATCAGGGGTGGAAAGGAGGAGTGTGCTGTCACAGTATGGGGAGAGCAATTAGGGTCACATAACAATGTGTGTATAAATTTTTATATAACTTGAAATGTAAACTTTCACTTAAACTACAACAATAAACATAAATAAATAACCATCCAAAAGCTCCTAGACCTAAAAAACAAATGCCCTCCCGTCCTTGTTTTACAATATAAATCTATTATGTAAGAGACCATTTACTAACACCGGACATCAGCACCTCTCTCTACCTTCTTCAAACAATTAGCATCAAATTATTATTATTTTTTTCTTGTGGAAATTGAAAAGGAAATAACTGACAAATGGTACCCAATTACAAGATTGTTTTTTCTATTTAACAGCAGGCTTATGAACACTATTGGTTCTTTTTTTTTTCCCTTAGTTAAACCAGCAGGAATTTCACAGTTTTGATGGAACATTTTCCATCAATAAAAAACCAGTTCATCTATTTTGGCACTACCAAAAGCAGCATCATGAGGTGATTTTAGCTGGTTTCCTTTTTTTGCACGAGTAGAGAAGTATATGTAAAATGAGAGTATAATTTCCACCATGCTGAATACATTTCCAGTACTATTACTATAAAGATAAATTCTCAAAGAAAAAGAGAGACATAGTTTGGCTAAGCTTTCTTCATCTTGTTTTATTTTTACAACTTTGCTGCCTGTCTGTCTTTACTAAGGTAATACTTATTTGGTCTCGAGTTAAAAGATTTACATCTAACCGAATAAGCAGGATAATTATTTTGTCAGTGAGTAATGAAAATGAACATTTCCTCCATTTTTGGTGTGGTATGGTTTTTACAAGCTCTAGAGAAGATATCATTCAGATAAGGTCACACCAAATAGAAGTTTTGCTCATTGGATTAAAAATAGAGCAGCTCAGTGACTCAGCAAGTAGCTTATTACAGTTGCCTACTGAGAATATCCTAATTCTTCCTTGTAGTACATCACAGTGGAGTACTCGTGTGGCTTTATGAGGATTAGCTTATTCAGCTATTAGAAATAAGATCACAGTATATCTAGGACATTCTGTGAGGTACAATGGCACTGAGAGTATTATGGGTCAAATTCTGGTTAAGGTTATGTAAGCACATATTCAAAATAACGATTTAAGTTCCTTTTACTGACAGTATTGTGGGTCAAATTCTAGTTAAGCATATGTAAGCACATTTTCAAAATAATGATTCAAGTTCTTTTAAATAAATTTACAGTGACATGATGGCTACACTGAAAGTAAGTGCATGGGAGAATCAGGTTGGAGCAAGTACGGGACTCCGCTCCGATTTCTGGAACAATGCCTGCTTTATTATTCCATAAACCTTCCTACCTGAGTCCCTCCTCCTGCCACATGGGAAGCCTCAGGGGCACCTTTAATGTCGGCCCCTGCTATCTTACCCACATTCAGGCAGTGGCCAAACATGTCTTCTCCAGCCACAGGACAATCAGTGATAGTCTTTTGCACAAATGGAGTTGGTGGCTGTCCTGGAAGGAGACTTGAGGAGCAGAAGACACAACTTCCTCCCTCCCCTCCCCCAACCAAAAACCAAAAAAATAGTTGTCATGGAGTTGCCTCCAACTCGTGCAACCCCATGTGTGTCAGAGTAGAGAGCTACATTCCATAGGGCTTTCCATGACTGATTTTTCAGAAGTAGATCACCTGGCCTTTCTTCTGAGGTGCTCTGGGTGTACTTGAGCTTCCGACCTTTTGGTTAGCAGCCGAGTACGTTAACCATTTGTACCACCCAGGGACTCCTCTCCAAAAATACCTTCCTCCAGATTGTTGGCGATCTTTAGGAAAATACCTTAAGCTAGTATCTCCCATTAGTATCTCAGTCTATCCAGCATCCACTTAAAAAGTACTCTTGTACAATCATCATATGTTAAGTGTTGGAGATACAAAGATGAAAAAAATTAGGTCTTGACCTTCTAAGATGTCTACTTAGCTCCTGTTGGAAGGTCCCTTCCAATTGTAAAATTCTGTGATATATCAGATCCCTGAGTAGACAGACACGTGATGTGAGGAAAAGGAAAGAGAGGAAGGTGGAAAGGTGGGAGCAGGTAGGCCCTGGGTTGGAGAGTCAGCTGGGGTCCCAGGTCGGAGACAGAGAGGCTTGAGGGCTCCGAGGGCTTTGATGGTGGGAAAAATCAAGGCCAGGACTCCGAGGGTGCAGAAAACAAGGTTCGGTCTCATAAAAACTTGGCCTAGATCTAACCTTGGAAAGACTGGTTCAACCTATTTCTTCTTGGGCTGGGCCTAAGCAACAGTGGTTACTGAAATTTACCTTACCAGGCAATCTATTTTCCTTATACCAGTCACTGTCCAGTTGATTACAACTCATAGCGACCCTATAGGACAGAGTAGAACTGTGCCATACAGTTTCCAAGGCTGTAATCTTTATGGAACTAGACTGCCACATCTTTCTCTAGTGGCGTGTCTGGTGGGTTCAAACCGCCGATCTTTCAGTTAGCATCCTAGTATTTAACCACCAGGACTCCCTATTTTCCTTATAGGATGGCTATTTTCCCTCTAGAACTACAATTACCACACTCTCCCCATACTCCCTTTCATCTGGGGTCCTTGCATCCCTAATAAAGCTATTACTTGATAATGAAAAGTTAAGGAAGACTTAACTGATAAAAGCTAAAAGTGAGATTCCTGCTAACAATATTTGCATTTTAACACAGGAGCCTGGGATGCTTTTATCATATCAGACCACTAAACTGCAGTCTAAAGGCACAAACAGTTAATGCACTTACTGCTAACAAAAAGGTTGGAGGTCCGAGTCCACCCAGAGGTGCCTTGGAAGAAAGGCCTGGCGATCTTCTGAAAAATCAGCTGTTGAAAACTCTATGAAGTACAGTTCTACTCTGATACACATGGGGTCACCATGAGTCTGAATTGGCTTGACAGCAACTGGTGGTAAGGTTAACTTACAAGATTATTCCTATTCAATATTTCAAGTCTCTTTCTTAGATCTTATGATTTTACTTCTTTCACTGAGGGTCAGTTACCCTTCTAAATGGCTTTTCATCCATTTGTTCACAATAAATACTATTTTTCGGTCAATTGTTAATTCAAATGAGAACATTTGAAAATGGTATCTATACTTCCTCTAGAAGTACAGCAGAGTGTAAAAAAATAGGTGGATTGATAATTTTCTAAGCATTAAGCATTACTTTAAGGTTTACCAGCTTGCTTGGGAGTCAGTATGGAGGTAAACTTGAATATATCCTCTGTTTACATATTCCTTCTACACATATCCTTATAGACATATAAGTTTAATCTTTTTTTTCTCCCCTAAGCTCTTCTTACATATACTGTTAGCAATTTTCTTTTAAGAGCTAACAATATATCACTGACACAGTTCCTGTCGGACAATATGGCTCGATTTCATTCTTTATAGGTATATGATATTTGGTAGGATGAATGTGCCTTGATTTATTTAACCATTCCCCTACTGGTGAATATTAGATTATTTCCTATTTTTTGCTATTTTAAACCATACTTCTGTATATCCTTGGGGGAGCATTTCTGTATTACAGTTTCCAAGGAGGTGCATTTGAGAACATCTGCCAAATTGACACACCCACAACGTATGAACAGGGTCATTTCCCCCCTAACATTGCCAACGCACAATATTTTCAGTTATTCCAATTGTTACCAATTGTACAGACCAATAGTACCTCCTACTTTTAAAAGTTTACGTTTCTTTGATTCTTCATGATTTAGAATCTTTTCATATGTATTTTAGTCATTTGTATTTATTATTCTGTGAAATGCCTATTCATATCCTTTGCCTCTTTCTCCGTATGATTTATCTGCCTATTTCTTATTGATTTGTAGGGTTCTCTATATAAGATATCATTCATGTGTTCCATAGCCTTTAGCTCTGCTATGAAATGTTTAGCTCCGTTGACTCTGGATCTGTTCTCACTCCATAACTTTGCAAACTGCTTCTGGTTTCCATTCTTCCCTGCCTTTCGCCTCTTGGACCCATTTAGGGTCCAAGAGGGACGCCTCTTATCAATTTCTACTCCTGATCTGACCCTTGAACTTTTCCCACTGAGAACTGTGAAGAAGGAGAAAAATAGAGTGGAATTAAAGGAAGTAGAGATGGGGCACGAAGGAGGTGGTACACAAGGCAGAGATTTCTTACCTCCATGCCTCTGTTCGTGCCACTTCCCCTTCCTGGTGTGCCCTTCCCCACCCTGTGTACCTGATAAACTTGTGCTTACTTTCAATGTTTAGCTTGGGCATCACTTCTTCTTTGAAGTCTTTTCTGGCCCTTGAACTTCCTCCATCGATTTGGCCATTTGCTTCTTTGGCTACCCTACTTTCTCTGTGCCCAGATTCATGGCACCGTGAGCCCCCATTGCACCCAGTTGTCAGCTGAGACTCCCTCACTTGCAAGGGACAAAAACCTAAAGCAAACAGACCTTCAACTAACATTCATCCTTCAAATATTTACCAAAAGCCTACTCTCTACCAGGCACTGTACTAGATACTGGGGATACAGTAGTGGGCCAAAGCAGACATGACTCCTACCCTCTGGGAGCTTACACTCTATTAGGGGAGACAAACATTTATAAAATGGGGGCCTCTCATGCCACCTCAAACCTCATGCAACAAATGTAAAATTTTAACTCAGAAAAATACTATGAAGGACAGGTACCCTGTACTAAAAGGATACTAGAGGAAAAGCCATTCATTCATTCAACAAATGTATACTGAGAGCCTGGTATTCACCAGGACCTATAACTTGGGGTCATAGTCAGTGAATAAAATAGATGAAGATCTCACAGATCTTACAGTCTAATGGGGGCAACAAAGGAGACAGACACTAAACAATAAATGCATATATCAGGTAGTGAAAAATGGCTAAGAATAAAAATTAAGAAGGGGAGAGGGACAGAGGGTAATTGAAAACCCAAAACCAAGTTGGTTGCCATAGATCATGGCGACCCCATGTATTTCAGAGTAGAACTATGCTCTGCAAGGTTTTCAATGGCTGTGTACGGCCTTTTGGAGATAGATTGCAAGGTCTTTCTTCCAAAGCACTTCTGGGTGAGTTCAAACCACCAACCTTTTGGTTAGTAGCCAAGTACTTAACTGTTCGTATCACCCAGGGACTCTGAGGGTAATGGTTGTTGTGGTTAGGTGCCACTGAGTTGTTTTCAACTCATAAGGACCACATGTGACAGAGTAGAACCGCCGAGAGGGTTTACTAGGCTGCAATCTATTTTTTTTTTTTTTAATGAATATTTTATTTTATTGTACCGTATTTTAGTATGAGGGTTTACAGAGCAAATTAGTTTCTCATTAAACAATTAATACACATATTATTTTCTGACATTGTTTGCCACCCCCACAACATCTGAATACTCTCCCCTTCTTGGCCTTGAGTTCCCTATTACCAGCTTTTCTGTCCCTTCCTGCCTTCTCGTCCTTGCCCCTGGGCTGGTGAGCCCATTTAGTCTCGTTTTGTTTTACGGACCTGTCTAATCTTTGGCTGAAGGGTGAACCTCAGGAGTGACTTCAGTACTGCGTTAAAAGGGAAAAACCTCAGTGAGAAAGTGCATTTGCTTCGATACCTGGAAAGAAATGATCAAACCTTGGGTCTATGTCAGAAATAGCATTCTAAGCGAAGAAAACAGCAATTGGAAAAGACTGCAAGTGTGCTTGTTGAGTTCATGGAATAATGAGGAGCCAAGCGTGGCTGGAGCAGAGTGAGCAAGGGGCAGAGAAGCCAGAGAAGATAAGAAGGGCCAACTCATGGAGAATTTTGTAGGCTATGGTGCATGTAAACCCATTGCTGTCGAGCCAATTCCGACTCATAGCCACTCTATAGGACAGAGTAGAACTGCCCCATAGGGTTTCCAAGGAGTGGCTGGTGGGTTCAAACTGCTGATCTTTTGGTTAGCAACCAAGCTCTTAACCACTGCACAACCAGGGCTCCATGGTGCATATACTACAATGAATTATTTGACATTGATTCCTGCTCCTACTAGTATATCTTCCAGTACTGAAAAGGCTAGAAAAATTAAAAACATAATTTCCAAGGCTCCTTGAAGCTTGGGTTCTAGTAATGGTTTTAATTTCTGCAATCAGACACAGTCATGTAAAACTTGAGTTTGGAACCGAGTTGAGTAGGGGGAAAAGTGATGTGAGAGCGTCTGGTTTGGTGGCATAGATTGTATTAGAAACAATGGACTCCAGCACCAACAGTTCTGGAGGTGGCTTTCCAATACTCAAATCATAGCCATGCTCCTGGAACCAACAGCTGTAACGGCAGCTTCCTTGTTCCAGGACCCCAGATTATCATTGAGGTAGTATGATCCTGGAGCCAATAGTTGGGAAAAATGGCTTCTTACCTTGCCAGCTCTCCACTGTGGCAGCTCCTTACTGGATCAATTCTGTAGCGTTGTCCTGGGACTCCTTCCTAGAATCTGCACCAACAGCCCTTCCAGTAGCTTTGTAAGCACCTAATTCCCTGTATTATATTCCATTCTACTTACTGGCCACTTACTACCACTTACTAGCAGAATAGCCTGAGTTATCTGCAGATGAATCCTAATTTATTCATAGGCCATGGTAAGAATTCCAGGCTTTATTTAGTCAAAGGGAAGCTTTGATGGAGAAAAGCTTCTCTGAGGAAGTGATGCTTGAGCTGAGTTCTAAAAGATACATACATGTAAGATACAAGAAAGGAGGGAGAGTGCTGTAGGCAGGGAATATAGCATGTGCAAAGGCCCTGCTCTTTAGCAGGGAGCTTGGAGAGAAATGAATGACTTCAAGAAGGCCTATATGACTGGAGCATAGTGAGTGAGGGGGAGAGTGTTACACAATGAAGCTGAGAAATAGGATGAAGATATATTAGTAAGGTGTATAATTTGAGTAGCAGTGTCGGAACCTGTCTAACTGCAAGGGAGATAATGAGAATCACTATCAGCACAAAGCTGATTCCTGTTAGGTAGAGGTCAGACATACTTCCACTCTCCAACCTTTTTACCAGTTCTGACACCAGCCTTTTCTTTTTCTCTACTTTTCTTCTGGGTTCGATAATCCATTGCAAAGGCCACACAGAACTCACAGACCATACTTGAGGTTAAGTAGTTTATTAAGGAAGTAACAAGCTATAACTCAGGATCAGGATCAGGATCTGGAAACATGCAGTCAAAGTCTGGAAGGCTCCCCTGAAGAGGAGAGCACATCCTTTCCTTCTTCAGTGAAGGACAGCTCTCAGCTCCTCTTGGCTGTGCAAGCAAGCAGGGCCTTCTCTCTGCCATGCGTGCCCCCTCTTAGCCGTGCAGGCCTCCTCTCGGCCCCCTCAAGGCAGGTCTCCTCTTGGCTCCCTTAGGACAGGCCCTCAGGACTGGCTTCTCTCACCCCCTGTGGACAGGCTCTTCTTGGTCCCCTCAGGACAAGCCTCTCTGCCTTCGGCCTCCCTGCCATCGGCCTCTCCACTGCCAACTGACTCAGCTCCTAGCCAGTGTAGTGGTTTTGTTCAGCTCCCTTAGCTGCACTCCTAGTGGCAAGTTTCTGTTGTCACCAGCAACTCTGCCGCTAGGCCCCCTCTGAGACTGTTGCTGTTGGCTCTGCCGCAGGGCCCCTTCCAGACCTCCTGCTGTCTTCAGTGTTACAGGCCTTGACCCACGTTATAGCTCTTTTAGGAGGTTCCTCATCTCCTCTCTCTCTGCTTCTTCTCTCTTCTTGCCTCTCAGTCTTTTTTCCTTTCTGCTTCCTTCTTCTTCCGTCTGCTTCCTGGCTGAAAAATCTCTGTGGCATTGGCTGTATACAAACTCCTCATCAATTTCAAGGTATGGCTTCCCACCAGGGTCACGAACTGACCAATCCCCTCTCCACAGGACACAGACATTTCATTTGCATAGTATGCTATAGTAATTTCATTTGCAGAGTCTATAGTCACTTCATTTACATAGTATATTGACCAGTCCCTGTAAGGGGCATACCAAACACAGGGCAGGTTGCAGCCTAGGACCAGACAAAAAAGTATCAAACTAAGTTGTTTACAGTCCACCCAGGAAATGTAACAAACCCTCTGGGGTAGAAAACTAGCGCAAAGGTAACTCCTCAGGGTTTAGGGGAAAAAATCTCTCAAGCTGTTTTTCCAAAGAACCAAGGCAAAAGGCTACATAAAGGAACTCATTTCAGCACTCAAGGAGATAAGTGATGAGATTTGGGACAGCAGATCACTAGCAAGTGATGGGAGAACTATATTCTTGAGGAGTTTTGACAAGAGCTGGTGATGAACTAGCCATGGAGGTGAGGGAGAGAGAAGTGTTTAGGATAATTCTTTGGTTTTGAGTTCGCCAGCTAGATGGAGTGTGGTTGCATTCACTGAGACAGAAATCCCTGGAAGAGGACCAAGTTAGATCAAAAAGGAACTCTAGATTCAAGTAACTAAGAATTCCAGGATGTCTTAGTTATCTAGTGCTGCTAATAACAGAAATACCACAAATAGATGGCTTTAAAGAAAAAAAATTAATTTTCTCACAGTTTAGGAAGCTAGAAGTCCAAATTGAGGGCACCAGCTCTAGGGGAAGTTTCTCTCTCTCTGTCCACTCTGGAGGAAGGTCTTTGGCAATCATGTGGCATATATCTTACCCTCTGTTTGTGCTTGCTTGCTTGCTTAATCTGCTCTTTTGTGTCTCAAAAGAGATTGACTTAAAACACACTCTACACTAATACGTCCTCATTAGCATAACAAGGAAAACCCATTCCCAAATGAGATTATAACCACGGGTATAGAGGTCAGGATTTACAACACATATTTGAGGGGGACACAATTCAGTCCATAATTTGGGATTTGCTTCAGCAATTACTGAATGAAGAGGCTCAAAAAATTACATCAGGATACTCTCTGTCCATTCCTAGGACAGGCTTTCTCTCCATGTGGCAGGGACTAATGTCATCAAATGTCCAAGACATTCTAACAGCTTGGTAACCTTAGTATACAGCAGAAAAGTTCAAGGTTTGTATTCTGATTGGCCTGCCTTGGGTCACATGCCCATCTCTGAGCCAATCATTATAACCAAAAAGATGAAGTCATTGATTGATGTAGCCTGGTTATGTGCTCATGCCTTTGGCGTAGGAGAAGGTAGAAGTTAAGGAAAGGCTCCCCAAACCTTAAAAAAAAAAAGAGCTGAGTTTCTGGGAGAAGTGGGAGGGAATGCTAGGCAGGCCATTAACCACTGATGTTCAGACCATTGTTAATCTCCCACCCTTTGATGCTCAGCTCCTTGAGGGATGGTGCCTTGTCTTACTTTATAGCCTCAGTGCCTAACACAGTATTTGGTACTTAACAGGTGCTCAACAAATGTTTGTTGAATGAATGAAAAGTGAATGAATAAACATCATAAGCAAAAGTTCAGAGGTCACGAAAGTTGGATCAAGGAATATAGAGTGTAACAGTAGGAAATATGCCTGTAATGTAGTTAGGCTCATGCAGTAAGCAGTTGCCATCAAGTTGATTCCGACTCATGGCGTTTCAGAGTAGAATCGTACTCCACAGGGTTTTCAATGGCTGATTTTTTCGAAGCAGGTCATCAGGCTTTTCTTCTGAGGAGCCTCTGGCTGAACTCTAACCACCAACTTTGTGGTTAGCCGTTAAGCTCGTTAACCGTTTGCACCAGCAGGGGATCTCTCTCATATACTAAACCAAAAAACCAAACCTGTTGCCATCAAGTCGATTCCAACTCATAGCTGGTGGATTTGAACTGCCGACTTTTTTATTAGTAGCCACGCTCTTAACCACTACACCACCAGAGCTCTTATCATACAGTACCGGTACCAGTACCTCTTGCCGTCGAGTCATAGCGACCCTGGAGAAGGACATCATGCTTGCAGAGGGTCAACGGAAAAAGAGACCTTCAGTGAGATGGACTGACACAGCGGCTGCAACAATGGACTCAAACATAGCAACCATTGTGGGGATAGCGCAGGACCTGGCAATGTTTCCTTCCGCTGTACCTAAGGTCGCTATGAGGCGGAGCCAACTTGATGGTACCTACCAACAACATTGGTTAAAGAAAGAGGAGGGGATGAGAGAGCTGAAAAAGAGCAAAGAGGAGATGAGGTCTAAGAACAGAATTTTGAAAGACTTGGGAAGGAAATGCAAAGGTCTATCACTGTAAGACTTAGTGACTTATATAAAATCATATTAAATTTTAGACTATTTCTCCACTTTACCAATTAATTTCTTCCTCCTCCCCATAAATCCAACATACTATTAGACTATTTGGAAGTGGGTTCTTCCTAACTGTTCCTAAACTCGTATTAAATCCATATCAAAGAGCCTCTTGTTCTCTTGTTTTTAAGTAACTGTTTTATTAAATTCCTCAAATTCTATTATAAATCCCAAAGAGTCTCAAGCTTGGGTCAATAGAACAGTATTTTTAAAACATTCTCTTTCTTTTATTCTGTGACAGTCTTAAGCATTTAAGAATTACTTAGAAATTATTTTCAAGGTTGGCCCTCTTCAACTGGGAAGTAGGTTATTTGATTTCAAAGCATAGCAAGCCTCTGGCTTTTTTGCTCTCCACTGGAGAGAGTGAGCATGAGAGTTTATATCCTAGCTCTGCCACTAGTAAGCTATGTGAACTTCAGTGGTTTTCTTTCTCCCTGTCTCTCATTTTTAAGGCTTTATATTGAATTATATCATACCTACAAAAAGCTACGTAAGTTTTTTCAGAGACTAACATAAACATTTAGCATGATGGTTTACTCACAGGCCCATCCCAGTATAATTCATTGCCCATACCATCAGTGCAATTTTGAAAGACTTCCTAGGCATAATTCAAAAATGTTACTACTTTTAAAAAATTTTACCAAGTTTTTATTTTGAAAAATGCAAAACCTACAAAAAGTTGAAAAAATAGTACAATGAACTCCCATATAGCCTTCACCTAAATTCATTCACCTGTTATTAACTTTCTCAACATTTGCTAACTTGCTCTTTCTCTTTCTTTCTCCCTACCAATCTGCCTATCTTCATTTTTAACTAAACCATTTAAATGTAAGTTGTAGATAAGAACTGCCCCATAGGGTTTCCAAGGAGTGACTGGTGGATTCAAACTGCCAACATTTTGGTTAACAGCCTAGCTCTTAACCACTGTGCCACTAGAGCAAAACATAACACCAATCCAACTGTTTCTATATGTACAATTCAATGACAGTAATTATATTTCTCAAGTTGTGCAACCATTCTCACCCTCCTTTTCTGAGTTGTTCCTCCCTCATTAATACAAGCTCACTACACCCTAAGGTTCCTATCTAGCCTTTCAAGTTGCCATTATCACTTTGATCCCGCATAGATCGTTCTTAAAAGAGCTTAATGCTCAAGGCATACATTTTTTACTAGTTAAGCTGAAGGACTGTTTGGTTTTAAGAAGACTTTAGGGCATATTTTCGGTATGAGGTTTAAAGATTATCTCAGGGTAATAGTTTCAGGAGTTCTGGAGTCCACAAGAATTTTAAATTTTAAAGTCTGGAGTCCTTGAGAATTTTAAATTCTTTTCTGCATTTCCTCCCTTTTTGATCAGGATTCTTCTATAGAATCTTTGATCAAAATGTTCAGTAATGGTAGCTGGGCACCATCCAGTTCTTCTGGTCTCATGGCCATTGTTCAAGGAGGCAATTAGCCACACATTATATATCCTCCTCTTATACCTAACTCTCCTTCCTCTGTTGCGCCAGGTAAATAGAGACGAATTGTTGTGCCTTGGATGGCTGCTTGCAAGCTTTTAAGACCCCAAGCTCTACACAGCAAACTAGGAGATATAACAGAAGAACTAAATATGTTATTAGGCCAGTTAACTGGGATGTCCCATGAAACCATGACCCCAAACCTCCAAACCAAGGAACCAAATCCCAGGTTTTTGGTTGTACATAAGCAGCCGCAGGGGCTACTCTTTTTGTCCTTACTATAAATATAACTATAACACAATTTTGCCAGTTCAACTTTTTACAGGTGTACAACTTATTGACAGCAATTACAATAATCAGCTGTGTAACCCTACCCTTCATCCAAACCAAATCCATTGCCATTGAGTTGATTCTGACTTGTAGCAACCCTACAGGACCGAGTAGAACTGCCTTATAGAATTTCCAAGGCTGTAAATCTTTATGAAAGCAGACTGCCACATCTTTCTCCTACAGAATGGCTGGTGAGTTTGAACTGCCAATCTTTTGGATAGTAGCTGAGCGCTTCACCACTGCACCACCAGGGCTACTCCACCCTACCCTTAATCAATGCAATTTTTCCATCACCTTTAACACCTCCTTCCCTCCCACGCCTAGTAACTACTGATAAACTTCGGTCTCTATAGATTTGCCTTTTCTTGTCTTTGTATATAAGTGAGGTCATACCATGTTTATCCTTTTGTGATTGACTTATTTCACTCAGCATAATGTCTTCAAGCTCCATCCATATTGTAGCACGGTTCAAGACTTTGTTTCTTCTACTGGCTGAGTAGTATTTCATTGTATGTGTTATGGATTGAGTTGTGTCCCCCTCAAAATGTGTGTCAATTTGCATCAAAACACTTTGAGGGACAGAGTAGCTGGGGCTGGGGTCTGGGGACCATATTTTCAGGGGACATCTAGGTCAATTGGCATAACAAAGTTTATTAAGAAAATGTTCTGCATCTCACTCTGATGAGTGGTGTCTGGGGTCTTAAAAAGCTTGTGAGAGGCCATCTAAAATGCATCAATTTTTCCCATACCACTTGGAGCAAAGGAGAATGAAGAAAACCAAAGACATAAGGAAAATATTAGCCCAAGAGACTAAAGGACCACATAAACAAGAGGATCTACCAGCCTGAGACCAGAAGAACTAGAGGTGCCCAGCTGCTACCAATAACCACCCTGACAGGGAACACAACAGATAGTCCCTGATGGAGTGGGAGAAAAGTGTGGAGCAGAACTCAAATTCACGTAAAAAGACCAGACTTAATGGTCTGACAGAGACTGGAGGAACCCCCAAAACTATGGCCCGTGGATGCTCTGTGACCCAGAACTGAAACCATTCCCAAAGCCTACTATTCAAACAAAGATTAGACAGGACTATAAAACAAAAAATAATACACATGAGGAGGCTGCTTCAGTCAGATACAAGAAAGTAAAAGGGCAGCTCCTGTCCCGAGGCAGGATGAGAAGGCAGGAAGGGACAGGAACTGGTTGAATAGACACAGGGAGCCCAGGGTGGAAAGGGGGAGTGTGCTGTCACATTGTGGGGATTGCAACTAATGTCACAAAACGATATGTGTATAAATTTTTGTATGAGAAGTTAACTTAAGCTGTAAACGTTCACCTAAAGCACACACGAACACACACAAAAGTGTGTCAATTTGGCTAGGCCATGATTTCCAGTATTGTGTGGTTCTCCTCCATTTTGTGATCTGATGTAATCATCCTATATGTTGTAAATCTATCTATGATGTTAACGAGGCAGGATTAGAATCATTTATGTTAATGAGGCAGGGCACAATCTACAGGATTAGGTTGTATCTTGAGTCAATCTCTTTTGAGATATGAAAGAGAGAAGAGCAGAGAGGAGAGGGGCCTCCTACCACTAAGAAAGAAGAGTCAGGAGCAGAATGCGTCCCTGTACTGAGAAACTCCTAGACTTAGGAGAAGATTGATGCGAAGATCTTACCCCAGAGCTGAGAGAGAAAGTCTTCCCCTAGAGCTGATGCCCTGAATTTGAACTTCTAGCCTCCTAAACTATGAGAGAATAGATTTGTTTGTTACAGCCACTCACCTGTGGTATTTCTGTCACAGCAGCACTAGATAACTGTAATGAATATAATACCACATTTTGCTTATCCATTCATCTGTTGATGAGCATTTAGGTTGTTTCCATCTTTTGACTATTATGAATAGTGCTGCCATGAACATTGGTGTACAAGTCTCTGTTTGAATCTCTACTTTCAAGTCATTTGCATAATACCTAGGAGCAGGGGTGGATTAACCAGTAAACAAGGTGTCATGGTTTGAATTATGTCCCCCAAAAATGTGTGTATCAATTTGGCTGGGCCATGATTCCCAGAATTGTGTGGTTGGCCTCGATTTTGTGATTGTAATTTTACGTTAAAGAGGATTAGGGTGGGATTGTAACATCACCCTTAGCCAGGTCACATCCCTGATCCAATGTAAAGAGAGTTTCCCTACGTTGTGGCCTGCACCACCATTTACCTTATAAGAGATAAAAGGAAAGGGAAGAAGCAGAGAATGGGGGACCTTATACCACCAAGAAAGCAGTGCCAGGAGCACAGTGCATCCTTTGAACCTAAGGTTCCTGCGCAGAGAAGCTCCTAGTGCAGGGGAAGATTGACGACAATGAGGACCTTCACTCCAGAGCCAACAGAGAGAAAGCCTTCCCCTGGAGTTGATGTCCTGAATTTGGACTTGAAGCCTCCTAGACTGTGAGAAAATAAATTTCTCTTTGTTAAAGCCATCCACTTGTGGTATTCCTGTTAGAGTAGCACTAGATGACTAAGACACCACTCATCTGTCAGTTTGTCGTACTGTGGTGGCTTACGTGTTGCTGGGATGCTGGAAGCGTAAGCTTACTTGTGTTTACTTACTAATCTGTAGTGAACAATTTCACGTGGGTTTCACCACATGTTTGACGTGGCAAAGAACAGGTGAAGTTGTGCACACAGATTAGTAAATAAATCTGTGCGTACCTTGCTTATTGAGTAATCTATCCTTGCCTAGGATGGAATTGCTGGGTCATATAGTAGTTCTATTTTTAGTTTTTCGCGGAACCCCCACGCTGTTTCCACAATGACTTTACCATTTAGCATTCCCACCATCAATGAATAAGGGTTCCAATCTCCCCACGTCCTTGCCTACATTTGTTATTTTCTGGGTTTTTTTTTGTCTTAGTCATCCTAGTGGGAGTGAAATGGTATCTCATTAAGGATTTGATTTGCATCTCTCTGATAGCTAATAACATTGAGCATCTTTTCAGATGTTTGGTGGCCATTTGAATGTCCTTTTTGGTAATACGTCTATTCAAGTCCTTTGCCCATTTTATGATTGGGTTATTTGTCTTTTTGTTGTTGTCCAAGTTTTATATATATTTTGGTTATTAAATTCTTGTTGGATGTATGGTTTTTGAAGATATTCTCACAGTCGATAGCTTGTCTTTTCATTTTTTAGGTATAGGCTTTTGATGAATAAAAGTTTTCAATTTTTATGAGGTCCCATTTATTTGTGTTTTGCTGTTTGTGCTTTTGTTATTATATTAGATAATCCATTGTTAAAAGCTAAGGCCGACAGCGTTGCCCCTGCATTTTCTTCTAAAACTTTCGTGCTTTTAGTTTACATGTTTGGGTCCTTAATCCATTCTGAATTTGTTGTTGTGTGTGGTGTGAGGCGTGGATCCTGTTTCATTTTTCTGCATGTGTAAATCCAAATTTCCCAGCACCATTTATTGAAGAGACGCTTCTTTCCCCAGAGAATGGACTTAGAACCCTTCCCAAAAATCAATTGACCATAAATGTGTGAGTTTATTTCTGGACTGTCAATTTTATTCCATTGTCTATGGGCATGACACTAATATTTTTGAAGATTACAAGCAAGTTGTAGAATGTCCCACGATATGGATTTGCCTAAATGTTTCCTCCCGATTAGTTTTAGGTTAAATATTTTGGCAAATATACTATACAGATGATGTTGAATCCTTCCATTGTATCACTTTAGGAGGCACACAATGACAGTTTTTCCTATTATTAGTGGTATTAAGTTTCATCACTTAGTTAAGACGGTGTCTGCCAGATCCATCCTTTGTAAAAGTAACTTTCCCCTTTTTAATTAATCCATGATGTTGTGCTTTGAGACCGTTTAACTTGCCTTTTCCCCAACAGCTATTCACCTGATGGTTGTAACACTCATTGATAATCCCTGTCTGTGTCAACTGTAATATTGGTGGTTGCAAAATGGTGATTATATAATTCTATCATTCTTTTCACATTTATTAGATGATATTCTTTTCTAAAATTTTTAAATTAATTTATTTTATTTTTGTTGTTTTTGAGAAGATACACAGCAGAACATACACCAATTCAACAATTTCTATATGTACAATTCAGTGATATTGATTACATTCCTCAAGTTGTGCAACCTTTCTCACCCTCCTTTTCCAAATTTTTCCTTCCCCATTAACATAAACTCACTACCCCCTAAGATTTCCATCTAATCTTTCAAGTTGTTTACTGTCACTTTGATCTCATGTAGATAGATCTAAAAAGAGCACAATGCTCAAGGAAAACATTTTTTTTTTTTACTAGTAAGCTAACCTGTTTGGGTTTAAGAAGACTTCAGGGATATTTTTGGTGTAAGGTATAAGGTTTAGAGGTTATCTCAGTGTAATAGTTTCAGGGGTTCATCCAGCCTCCATGGTTCCAAAAAGGCTAGACTCCATGAGGATCTGAAATTCTGTTCTGCATCTTCCCCCTTTTGATCAGGATTCTTCTACAGAATCGTTGATCAAAATGTTCAGTAATGGTAGCTGGGCACCATCCACTTCTGGTCTTAGGGCAAAGGGGGCAGTTGTTCATGGAAGCAATTAGCCACACATTCCATTTCCTCCTCCTATTCATGACTCTTCTTTCTCTGTTGCTCCAGGCAAATAGAGACCAATTGTTGAACCTTGGAAGGCCACTTGCAAGGTTTTAAGACCTCAGGCACTACACAACAAACTAGGAGGTAGAACAGAGGCACTAAACAAGTTAATAGGCCAATTAGGGATTGGGCCAGCTGAGATGTCCCGTGAAACCATGACCCTAAACCGCCAAACCAAGAAACCAAATCCCATGAGGTATTTGGTTGTACATAAGCAGCCTTAATAGCTAGTCTTTTAAAAAAATTTTTGTCATTGTTGTAAATATAACTATCACAAATAACTTTTGCCAATTCAACTTTTTACAGGTGTACAACTCATTGACGTTCTTCTAAAAAAAAAAAATGAGCTTTTACTTTCTCCATTACCCTTTTTTTCTTTAACTATTATTAGTATCACTAAAGACTTACAGATGAAAAAAACAAAAACAAAAAACAGTTCAATGTGTTTAATCCACTATAATCTTTTTGATACTCTAAATTGTCCCCCTTTGAATAATGATATTGGCAAAGAATGTTGAATATACCATGGACTGCCAGAAGAATGAACAAATTTGTCTCGGAGGAAGTACAGCCAGAATGCTCCTTAGAAGCAAGGATGGCAAGATTTTATCTCATGTACTCTGGACATGTTATCAGGTGGGACCACTCCCTTGAGAAGGACATAATGCTTGATAAAGGACAAGGTCAGCAAAAAAGAGGAAGACCCTCAACAAGATGGATAGACACAGTGTTTACAATAATTGTGAGGATGGCACAGCACCAGGCAGTATTTCATTCTGTTGTATACAGGGTCTCTGTGAGTTGGAACCGACTCGATGGCACCTAACAACAGCAACAACTAATTGTCCCAGTCTGACCAGAGGGAGCCTCCTCAAGCCTGCCCCTGTGCCTTTGAGCACTTGCTTGCTGGCACTATAAGATGTTCCATGTTCATTCTCTGCCACAGACTTGAAATGCGCCATTTCCCCAAGGAGCTCTGTTTCCTTTCAATGGGCATTGATGTTCAGAAAGCAGGGCGTGGGTACTGTTGTTGTTTGCTTCTATGTTGTGTCATTGTTTCTGTGCCCTTTCACTGGACACATATATATATATACATATTATATATATATACACATACATATATATATATATATATATATCAGATCTGTCCACTGAAAGGGACAAATCAATGCAATTTATTATCAATTCTGTTCCACTTCTGTTCTGACACCAGCTACACACGCAGCACTTCTTCCTCTGGCCCTAACCACTTAGAGCTATGTCAGATCTCACAGGTTAAAGGACACAGTCCTCCAGATTGCCAAGTCTGCCCAAGACCTCAGATGCCAGCTGCAGCTGGGAGTCCCCGAGACACCCTCACTTCTAACCTGCTGGCTATGAGTTCTGGGTTTTCCTACTACTCCTTCAGGATGCCAGCCATGAGCTTAGGGGTCCCTGGGGCTCCCCTCACTTCTGACCTACTTGCTTTCACTACTCCCTTCAGTGTTCACAGCCTTTATTGGGAATCTCCTTATGTATTTCAAACTCCAGGACCTCATTCATGAGGTCCCTCTGTATCACAAGGTGATCACAAGGTTGCTATCACTAGGAGAGTCAGCCCCCACCCAGCATGAGTCATAAGCTCTTAGGTGTGGTTGGAGTCCTCATCAAAGACGTTTCAATCATTGGGGAAAGTCCAAGGCTTTACAGGTTGTCTGAAAGGAACCGAAAACAAAGACCATATTCTTTGGGTCAAGTTCACCCCTTACCCTCCATAGGGGGAATTTACAAGAGAGTGCTTGTTTCCCTACAACCTTGTCAATAGAGTGTATTGTTAAGCTTTTACTTTTTTATAATTCAGTAGATGGAAAATGGTGTCTCAATATAGTTTTAATTGGTATTTCTCTTGTTCTGGATGAAGTTGAACATCTTTGCGTATGCTTGAGGATCATTTTATATATCTTTTTTCTCTGTAAACTTTCTGTTCATGTCTTCTGCTCGTTTTCCCAAAAGGTTTATTATACTTTCCCCTGATTTTTAAGCATTCTTTAAATATTAGGGAGCTTATTCCTTTATCCGAGATCTATGTTTCAAATATTTTCTCCAATTTGTCATTGTCTCTAGACCCGCTTATGGTGTGTTCTTGTTTTTTTTTTTTTTTTCTATGCAGAAAGTTTCTTATTTCTATATAGTCAAACTTATCAAACTTTTCTTTTGAATACTGATTTTAAATGATGATTAAAATTAGGTTATAAAGGAATTCACTAGGTGATTTTCTTAACCTCCCTGATTCACAGCTTCTGTTTGTGAAATGAAAATAATTGTTTCTACCTCATACCATTGAAATAATATACATATAATAATATAATTATATATAAAAAGAATAATATATATAAGGCATCTGGTATATAGAAAACAATTAAACCTTAGGCTACAAGTTCCCCCATTCCCTCCTCAGGCTACCACTGACCTCTTGGTCTCTGACACACTATTGTACCTATGATTCATTTACACTTAAGCATGTATGATTAATGGTAGTTTTAATTGTGTCCCTCCATGGTTTTTTTTTAAAGGAATTGCAGCCTACACCAAAGGTGACTATCTCTAACTGGAAGAATTTGTCAACAAGGAGAGATGGATAGATAAGGGATTAAGAAAAGACTTACTTTAAATCAGAAAGTCATTGAGATAATGCGTAATATAGAAATATGATATAAATTTATCCTACTTCAACACTAATTTTTTATTAGTATTTTCGCTATTGCAAATCAAATGTACTCTCTCAGTGAAAGTGTTCCTGTATGAGTCAGAATCGACTCGACAACAATGGGTTTGGGTTTTTCTGGGGTTTTTTTGTTTATTTTCTTTTATATCCTTAAAGTTAAGAGAACCTCAGAAAATTATGAGGGCCAGAGGTCACAAACTGCCCTACCCAGACTAGTGTTGGAAGGGCCCCAAGCATTTGAAATAGTAGTAAACATTTAGAAAGCAGGAGATTTCACGTAAAAATCCAGGTTTCTTGCTGCATTTGAGAAGGCGGTAGGCCTGGAGGTCCTGGGCTTCATTAGCACCTGACTTCAGTAGCATGTGGCTGACACGCCCAGACTTCAGTGCTGCCTGTGTGCCTGATCCTCTTGGTCACCACCCTCACCTGATCTTACTCATTTACTTAACAGTCTGCCCTCCACCCCAAGGTATTTGTAACCTCTAATCTAAGCAGTGGGTTTCTAACTTCAATGTACTTAAGTTGGGGGAATTTGTTTGACTCACCAATTCCTGGGCTCAAATCCCAGAGGTTCTCACCCAATATATCGAGTTTGAGTCCCAGGAATCTGCATTTTATTTAGAAGCCCTCCTTATTCTTCAAGAGGTAGTCAGAAAAACATACCAATTCCTAAATGTGGCATGAGAGTCACTTGAAGAACCTTTAATATGTACGTATAGATTCCTGGACCCATGTCTTAGTCACCTAGAGCTGCTATAACAGAAGTACCACAAGTAGATGGCTTTAACAAAGGGCAATCTATACCTAAATTAAGATTATATTTAAGTAGTCTGAAGCATTTCCAGAGAAATTGCCACTGGATGGTCTGGCTTTGGCTTAGATAGAACAGGTACCTGTCTACTTCTATGAGAGGACTAGTTGTAGCAAAGGCTCACAGCCTTCCCTTTCAAATCTTGTTTTCTGATATCTGAAATTCTACTTTCAGCCCCTCAGCTTGAGGTTATCCTATCCTTTAAAGTGCAAACACCCCACAGGAAGCAGTTAGCATTGAATCGTTTCCAGTCAATGTTATCAAATCATTTCCCGGTTGGAAGAGGAGACTCTGAGGAGGGAAGGAGGTGAAGGGGCCACAGAAGCAGAGGCAACAAGGGTGAGGTCACCAACAGAGGTGGAAAAGGGGACTGGGCAGGAAGCTGGAGGCAGGGAGAGCTTTCCTGACTGCCCAGGGCTCCTTTCAGCAGCATAGTCCAGGACAAACTATCAGGGATAAGAGTGCAATATAGTTTACTCACCTGCACAACCTTTGTGAAAAAAATTACTTGAGAATATGCTCCAGCAAAAGGAAAACATAAAAGAATCAAAAACAAAAAAGTGTTACATTGCTTGAGATATAAGGAACAGTGGTAAACAAAACAAATATAGTAAAATACATTGTTAAATTAATATAATTGTTGGAAATTTGTTAAAATTAATGAAATTGCTAAGAAATGAGTAGAGGTATAATGTAAAATGAAGTCTTATAACAATCTGGAACTAAAATTCTAGATGATTTTAAGAAAATGTGTGGGGGGGGGCGGGAAAGAAAAACAAAATCATGCTTAAAGGACTAGTCTTGTTTGGGTAATTCTGTACATTAATTCCTTTTGTTGATGGAAAAATCTGTTCAAATGCAAATGTTAAAAATGTAAGACTAGCAACAGAAATAGAATCTCAATTTCTAAACCACTAGAGAAGAAGGTGGAACAGAAAATTTGATCAACAAAAGGGAGAAATGGAAAACAAGAAGTTGTCAGAATTAGAAAACATAAAATAAGATGGCAGGACCATGTCTAGACATAACAAAAATTGTTATAATTGTGAAAGAGCTATAAAACCAAACCCATTGCTATCGAGTCGATTCTTCATAGAGACCCTACAGGACAGAGTAGAACTGGTCCATAGGGTTTCCAAGGAGTAGCTGGTGGATTCAAACTGTCGACCTTTTGGTTAGCAGCCAAGCTCTTAACCACTGTGCCACCAGGGCACCAAACAAGCTATACTAGCCTTTTAAAAGACAGAGACTCTCAGATTGGGTAAATAAATACAATCAGCTAATAAGTTGTTGTAAAAAATATACTTAAATCAAAAGACACAAAAATTTAATGGAATGGAATAGACATGGAATAATGGAATAGACAAAGATAAATCAGACGAATACAATAGAAAACAAGAATGGCAATCCTACTATGAGATAGAAAAAAAAGAAATTAAAAGAGAGGAGGATTAAGTGAGACAGAGAGGGATGTTTTATATTAATAAAAAAACCCAACTAAGATGATGTAAAAATCAGTTTATTTCTGAACAAGAGAACACCAAAATATATAAAGCAAAGTCTGGTGATACTGGCTATCCATTGGTATTTAAGAATGAGATACTAAAAAGCTGGTTGAAAGCCCTGCATGCAAAGCTGGGGATCTTCAGCAAGTAGGATATACTTGGGACAGTTGGTGATGGTGGTGGTGGAGGGGTTTTAAACGTCTACATCTAGAGGTCTTTTCACGGTGGAGATTCAGCTTCTTTTGAGTCTCCTGCCTAGAGACTATAAGCCTGACTATAGCATTTTGGAGGCAGGGGCCTCAAAGTTCATTGTCTGCTTTCAGGGCAGCTTACCCTTCTTACTACCTGACATCCCTGAGACCAGAGCCTTTCTAGTTCCATTTCTTCCAAACAATTCTATTCCTGAGAATATTTGGGATCATGGGTTTTTAATAACAGAAAGGGGCGTGCAGCGTGCTGCAAAGGGAAGAGGAGACTGGAGGAGGTGTGTAGTGATGTTAAAGGGACATGGAGACAGGGAGAGGTTTTCAGCAGCTGTCCTGAGTAGAAAATGATGGGCAGAGGGACCAATATCTGTGGTGGACATTTGTATGTTGTAGTGTGTGAAAGAATGTGAATGTGTGTGTATGTGCGTGTGTTTGTGTGAATAGGGGTCATCAATATCTGAAAATTCTACTTGGGAAAAATTCCATCACAGAATCTGAAGGAGGACAGATAGTCCCTTTCCCCACGGTCTAGAATCTAAAGATGAACCTGTGACTCAGGCTGAACCAAATTTGGATACTCCCTTGCACGATTTTGAATCTTGAAGAGGGGTGCAAAGATTCATGGACCGTGAGAGGATATTCACTTTCAGCAATGCAGAGTCAATGTTGCCTGGATAGCATCGCCAGTAGAGATGTTATGAAAACATTGACCCTCTGTTATGGTCTGGGTGGAATTCTCACCTGTCCTAGCGCTCTGTAGTTCTTGCCAGTTTTATTAAGTATGGTTCACTAGTGTTTTTTTGTTTTTTTAGTTAGTTGGCTACCCAAAATTATTCCAATAAATTAGTTTGTTGTTGTTGCTAGAATTGGTTGTTAGCCAGAATTGGTTTCTGTTATTTTTTCACCAAGTACCACGGCCCCGACAATGTGAGGAAGCACTGTGTAAAATTTCTACCTTCCTCCATTAGGAAAGCCTAGAGTAAAGATTAATGTTATCTTCAGGGATCCTAAGGGTCAGAATGGTGTTTTTTGAACGTGACTATGATACAACACACAAAGCCTGATCCAGGTGGGACCTCTAGAATTATTCAGGTTACATAGAGAAGAAAAAATATATATAAATATCAGTATGTGTAACTGCTGTGAGTCCTGGCTAAGCTTACTTAACTCAGCCTCTCCTAGGCTTCATAGATAAATAATTACGCACGCCCGTGGATCATGGTTACCGAGTTGCAGTAAGACTGCGCATTTGTGATGCTTAGTCAGTATTATAACCCATAGATGATGTAGCAAGATGGAACTAGTGACAGAGTAAAACATTTTATCCAAATCCTAGTAACTAGATCCAGGTGACTTGGCTTGCTAAAGGTAGGTATTGCAATCACATTGTAACTTTGCTGGAGTTTCAGGGTGACAGAAATTGTATTTGTTAATATAATAGCTGTGGTAACAGAAAATCTCAGTGGCTTAATTCATTACCGTTGGTCTAAACAGTATGCCAGCTACTTTTTATGCCTCTGGACCTCAGAGGTAATGCGTTATTCTGGTTCTCATGCATTTAGCATCAAGGTGGGTCCCTTTTGAAATGCGTGAAGTTCAACAGACCAGAGTTGGAGCCTCTTTATTGTGTAAGTTGAGCACTCTATTAGGTGATGCTTCCTGGATGTGTTAGCTTTGATGCTTCCTGGATATGTTAGTTTTGTAAACTTTTGCCTGTTTTTCCCTTTGTTTCTGTGAGATAAGGCTTGCAAGCATAATTATGGCTTTCCTTGTGGTAGTAAGGGAGCCTTGATGGGTTTGTTTTGGATTTCTGTGTCATATTTGGAAAAGCAGAGGCTCCACATGTAACCCAATGGAAAGGCATCAGCAGTAAATTATCTACCTAGTTCTCAGTGGCATACTGTCATATCACAGATCAGTAGCACCAAACTGCCACTCACCTCATCGGCAGATTGTATTGCCAGATCGTATTTCTTAAAATCCATATTACAAACCAAAAATTTAAACACACTCAGTTAGTGAGCATGCATTCCAATACTCAAAACATATGCCATCAAAAAAAAAATTAAAAATAAAAATTTGGCAACGAAAGTGTTAATACAATAAACCCATTGCTGTCGAGCCGATTCCAAGTCATAGTGACCCTATAGGTCAGAGGAGAACTGCCCCATAAGGTTTCCAAGCTGCAGCTGGTAGATTCGAACGGCCAACCTTTTGGTTAACTGCCAAAGGCTTAACCACTGCTCCACCAGGGCCCCGTTAATACATAGAAATTTAATTTACCTCTGAATGGAACTCCAACTGGTGCTTCATAAATGGCCTTCCATATGGTGACTCAGGCTTCTAGGTTTCTTCCATCTTGTGGTCTGCCATCCTCTGGGGCCTTGGAATCCTTTGCTTCTGGTGGCAGAAGGGAAAGATCAGGCAGAAAATTTTGTTTGTTTTTCTAATTGCATGGCTTATTGACTCAATCTTAAAAACACAGCAAGAAGCAAGGGGAAAGAGACTGGGGCAGGTTACCACACTTACGATAAGGTGTCGGCTGAGTGGCAGACACTGAATCCTGCATTATGCAGTGATGTTCATATGTCCTATCTCCCTCTGCCTCATCAACCTTCCCCACTAATGGTGCGATTGAGCAAAGGAGATCAGTAGACGGAAGAAGGTGACACATGCTGTCTCTCTTGGACAGATGCAACGGCAAGTGTGCCTGGCTGAGAGCTGTAGCTTACCAACAACTACACAAGAGGTTCTCATGCGCCAGGCTGGAAGTGTTACATATCACTTCTGCCCATATTCCATTAGCCAGAACTCAGCCCACACCTACCTATAAGGGAAAATTACTGCGTAGAAAACAGGGTCTAGCTGTGTGTCCAAGAAGAAAGTGACACAGGTTTGGTGAGTAGCCAACCATTCTCTCCCACAGAGACTATATGAGGTTTGGTAAACCCTGACTTGGGGCTACCTGCAATGCTGTGAGGGACCGTAAATACTAGGGATGTTGCAGTCATTAAACACCCCAACCCAATGTTTGCTGTTGTCTTTGACTGGTTTGGGTTCACTGCTGCAAACTTTTATTTGTATTAAATATATGTTGATGAGGGCTAGATTTCACTGTGCCTCAAACTCACTCCTCTGCGGGATTACTTCAATAACTTAGAAGCGTGGCCACTTCTTTCTTCATGCTTCTTTAGAAACATTAAATACATCTATAGGTAGCCATCTAATTGCAAAGAATGTGTAATCAGTTTTATGAAGAAGCTGAGCTCAGCAATGTGTGAGCATGGAAGTCATTCTATTCTTCATCTGCAGTTTCAGTTAAACCTCCCTTCACTGGGTGAAAACTCAGACATTACCTCCAGTTACTCTCAGTTAACAAAAAGGCTACTGGTCTTCTCTGGTCTGGGATTCCAGAAGAATGAGTACCCAGTAGGAAAGTGAAACAGGTTGGATGAGCAGACAATTATTTTCCCCCACAGAGGCTGTAAGGGGTTTGGAAAAACCTCCACTTGGGGTTTTATCAGGAATAAATTATTAAAAAACAATTTTTATTTCTAGATGTGTTGCTAACTGGCATGTTAGAAAGGAACCTACTGACCCCTAAAGTGACGTGAAAGCAGGAATCCTAAGAGTAAAGTGAGCACCAAAGCTGGCTTAGCCCTGAGGCTTCTGAAGACCTTGGAGCTTCTGGAGACCTGAGCTTCCACTCTGATGATGGCACAGGGTTTGGGGGACAGGAGATAAACACCTAGAGGAGACCAAAGATAGAAGACCTCAAAAAGCTAGGAGCTTCAGAATCCCAAAAAGAAATAAACTCATCACTCAGGAGATAGCAAAAAAACCTGCCTGTCTTAAACTTGACTCTGGGTGAAGGGAATAAGATAGAAAAATCTCTGCTGAGAATTTGCTACTACAAGCTAGCCCCCAAGCATATTTTCAGTCCAAAATCATGTTTCCTGTGACATCTGAAAACTTCAAATGATCATTTAACTTGGAGCAATCCCAGGCTGGTAATTCCCCCAGTTAACAGACAGAAGCAAGTATTCACCTTGTTCATAGGACTGCAGTTGCAATCTGGACCTCAAGAAATCGCCACTGATAAAATTCTAAGGCCAATGATTCAGTCCATGGTAAAGAAAATCCAACAACGTAAGGAAATAAGGCACTGTAAACAAGAACAAAATAGCAGAATCCGACCTGCAAAGACTTCAGATATTGCAATTATCAGACCCAAAATAAAATTACTATGTTTAATATATTTAAAGAAACAAAAGTAGCTTGAAAATATGAATGAGGAACAAAAGACTATAAAAATTAAGCAGAAGTGATAAAGAGCCAAAGTGAATTTCTAGAAATGAAAATTTTGATAATTGCAGTGGAAAACTCAATGAGTAGATTAAGCATCAGAAGAGAAACGGCTATTGGTATATCTTTGGCTATGGGTATTTTCACTGAAAAAAAAAAAGGTTGAGAAGTTAGAGGGTTGACATGTTGTGGGGTTGTTAACCAATGTCATAAAACAACATGTGTACTTCTGTTTCATGAGAAACTATTTGTTCTGTAAGCCTTCACCTGAAGTACAATAAAAAAAAAAAAAAAAAAAAAGAATAGAAACAGCTGAAGAGAGAATTTGTGGAAGAATCCAGTCCAGGCTTATAATCACATAACTCCAGTCTTATCGAGGGCAATTTCAAAATTCCAAAAGAGTTCAAAGCTAAACCTCTTGGCCTCCTCAACTCAGGCCTGCTTCTGGCTTGAGAGCCTGCAGTGGGGGAGGTGGCTTTGTCAGCCGCTTCTCTCCTCCCCCACTACCTCCCCTACTTGCTAAGGGCGGTTTCTGACTTCTCTGTGGCTGTGCCAGGAGGAAAAGAGGATTAGGGGGAAAGGGAAACAGTCTTCTATGCCTGGTACTGTGTCATCTGGCATCAGTGCCCTCTGGGTATGGAAAATATCCAAAGCTGGCTCTTTCTCTCCAGATTTTTCCCAGAAGTCCCTGCATCTCCCTCCACATGCCCTGACTGAAGTTCCCTGAACACTTCTCCACTGGCTGTCTGCTTTGCATAATTCCAACTCTCTCAAACCTAGGCCTTTGGTGATTTCTCCACCCCTTGAGGGGTAGGAGCAAGATTCCTTTCAGATGATCCTAGGTCAACCTCCTTTTGTGGGTTCCATTTGATTTCCTGGGACATCGCTTTGCCCTCTGTAAGTGAAAGACCAGCTGACACTGAATGTGGCTCCACAGGCAGGTGAAGCTTCAACTATACTCTCCAGCCTTCACACTTGATGAGGTTAAGACCCAAGTCGTTGATCCTGAAACTCCAGGGGGGCATACTGTGGGAGGTCTCCTTGAAACACCTCTCATTTGGCTTGAGGTGAGGGAGATGCACCTCCCTCCCAGCCCCCATGTAAAGGTTGGGGTAGGGGAAAGCGCTTTCAAAGAAATTCTCACTCTCCAGTCTTTTCTACCTTGACCTCCTTAGACTTTCAAGGTCAATGGTGGGTTCATGAAAGCCAGAAGTGTTTACACTCTCTTAGCAGGTCCAGAGTTACTGTGGGAGTGCTAGGCACCCATTGTATTATTTTCAGTTCTGGAGGACCCAGATGAAACCAGACAGAGAGTACCATTTGAGTATCTTGTTTCATTGAATTTTATCCCAGATAATGAAATCATTATGTTTTTAAACAATGCAGAAGATGTGAATAAAATGCTACAATTCCTTTTATGTAAAAAATTCAAGGCTGAAAATGCAAACTGCAGAGAGATAGAAGATATTTACCGTGTATACTACAAAGGACTTATACTCAGAATATATAAAGAACTCCTATAAATCAATATAAAAAGGGGCAAAATCTTGAACAGGCCCTTCACAAAAGAGGATATTCAAATGATGATCAATTAGAAAAACTGTGCTCTATACTATTAGTTATCAGGGAAATGCAAATTAAAACCGTAATGACGTATACCATTACACACTTGTCAGAATGGCTAAAATTAAAGACAGAAAATATCAAGTGTTGCTGAAAATACGGAGCACCAGAGTGTAAATTAATAAAACCACATTGGAAAACTTTTGTCCCTGTAATTTCATTCCTAGGTATTTACCCAACAGGGCATATATATGCTGTCTTAGGCTGGATTCTCTAGAGAAGTAAAAGCAGCAAAGCGTATAAATATATGTAGAGAGAGATTTATATTAAGGAAATGGCTCACGAGGTTGTAGAGGCTGGAAGGTTCCTAAGGAAATGGCTCACGAGGTTGTAGAGGCTGGAAGGTTCCAAGTCCATGGGTCAGACTGGAGGCATCTCTCCATTAACATAGCCACAGGGGCCGGTGAACTCAAGATTGGCAAGTCAGACAGCAGAGCTGTCGCTCACAGGCTCTGAAGATTGACAAATCCCAAGATCGTCAGGCAAGACAGCAGGCAAGCTGCTAGCTCAAGTCCCAAGAACCAGAGGTCAGATGAGCGGGAACCAAATGCAGGATACAGTTGGAGCAAAAGCCCACGAGCCTTGCCAGAAAGTCTACTTATATTGGATGCTGGCCACACCCCCAAGGAAACTCCCTTTCAACTGATTGGCTACTCACATCATGGAGGTGATCACATTATATCAAATCTCATCATGGAGGTGATCACATTATTATATGACTGCCAAACTACATCATAACTGCCAAACCACTGAGAATCATGGCCCAGCTAAGTTGACACACAACCTTAATGATCACATACGGTGACCTGAAAGACATGTTTATGAATGCTCATAGTGGCATTGCTTGTTACAGCCAAAAACTGGAAACAATCCAAATACCTATAAATAATAGGATGAATAAATAAATTGTGGTGTATTCATAAAATGCAATATGGTACAGGAACAGGAATGAATGAACTACTTTTACACACTACAGTGTGGATGAATCTCAGGTAAGTAAAAGAAGCCAGATAAAAAAGTATTCATACAAAGTTCAAAAACAGGTATATCTAAGATATTATAAGTCAGGAGAGTGATTTCCTTTGGGGAGAAGGGAAGGAACAGTGATTGGCAGGGGGAAGAAGGGGAGCTCTGAGGTGCTGGTCATGTCCAATTTTACCCCTGTGTGGTGATCACCTAGCATGTTCACTTTGAGATAATTCGTTGAGCTGTACACTTATGATTTGTGCACTTTTTATACACATTTATACTTCAATAGAAAAATGAGTTTGTAAGGTCAAAACAAAAAATCAACACACATTTACACACAAAACCCTATATAAGGAGACAAAGACCAAATATGGGCCTGAAGTGTGTAAAGAATGCTGGTTTTGAGTCTGCGTCATATCCTTCTTAGATTTCTGACACTGAACAAATCACTTGATCTCTCTGAGTCTCAGTTTCTTCATCTATGAAATAGGAATGATATCATAATACTTCCTCAAGGAGATTGTTGTGAAGGACAAATGAGAGAATGTGTGTAAAAGCTCTTTGAAAACTGTGACAAGTGTCCACTACAATAACTGATGTATATTAAAAGACAAAAAAATAAAATAAAATCTTAAGGCTAATTTTCCTTTGTAAACAGTTCTCTTTCTAGAAATCACGTAACACTCAACTGAGAATCAGATAACGGAGGTCTCCCATGCTATTTAATCCTCATGAGTCACCAACAGATGTACTGTATAGCCACACAGATATGTGAATCTACAAGATAAATTTAGAAACTTTTTATGGCAGCAAAATATTGGCGTCCTAACATGACTGACTGTCTCAATGGGCAAGTGTAGAAAAGACTCATACTTTTAATCTGGATGTCTCAGTTATAACTATTTTGGTTGCAAATAACAGAAACCAACTAAAGCTAATTTAAGCAAAAAAGAATGTGGAAATGTTGCATGGAACTCAAAGCAAAGTAGTTGGGCTTCTGGAATCACAGACTATATAGCCTTGAGGAACCCAGGCGGAGCTTGCTCCTTTCTCTCAGCCCTGCTTCTTTAAGGATGTTCCATTCTTCTCTCACAACAGACTGGCTCTCTCTCCTCTGGACACAGAATGGGGAAAAGTAGCCTCTACACAGTGTGAGTTGACAGTCTTTCCTCTCAAAATACCAGCCCGGGATGCTGAGTAGTTTCTCATCCTCAACTCAAATTTCCCAGGAGAAAACCGGCTTGGCCTGGCTTGGGAAGAGTGACTACCCCGGTTTGGCCAACTGGACAGAGGTATAGTGTTGTTTAGTATAATGTGTCTGTTGGTGGCTCACCCCATTGGGCATAGGATGAAGTTCTCAGAAGAAGGGGGTTGTTATGAGCTGAGAAGTCACCCATAAAAGCTTTTGTTACCATTTCCTATAGATTTTAGTAGCTGCATCAATCAATTGGCCTGTCCTATGTGTCCTTTCTTCTTCTTCAAGAGTTGTTCCCACAGCCCTGCTGAGAATGGACATCAAACCACATGATTTTGCTACCTGGGCCCCAGCTGAGTGGGCCAGTGGTTAATATCTGACCAAACACAGGCCAATCATATTTTCTCTCCCAGAAATTTGGAAATCGATGTAAGGGGGGCTGGGTCACTTACGCATGGATTCTGGATTTATAAAACCATGGAAGGTTGATGCTGGAGTAGTCATGCCAGGATATATACAAGCAAGGGAAACTGGCTTATACCTACATAATGAGGTAGAAGCAGTTGGTCAGAGAAATGGAGAAAAAAAGAGACCATGCCAGCTTTTAGAAAAAGAGACAGCAGTTGGTTACTAACTTTCCAATTCATATTTTCGGTCCCATGTGGTCTTAATCACTACCTGCAGTTGAGTTCCATGAAATCCTCCTGTCTGCTTATTATAAATGCCTATCTAGCCAAGCCAATTTAAGTAGATTTATGTTCACTGCAACCAGAGAATCTGAATGAATTGGAAAACCTAAGTACCCAGTGGCAGTTCTTTGTACCTCACACAGACATGAAGTCTTTTGCTTTGAGCTCTGACCACAGTTGTACCAAAAAAGGAAAAAAAAAGCTAGTTTTAGATTTTCCTATAAATAATTAACAAGAAATTACCGAGTGCCTACAATGCTAAACGTAAAAGGCAAATGACAAAGAAACATGGCACGTGGACTTGGCACCAACCCAAACCCCCTGCCGCTGAGTTGATTCCAACTTGTAGTGATCCCTTAGGGTCTCCAAGGCTGAAAATCTCTATGGAAGCAGACTGCCACATCTTTCTACAGCAGAGCCACTGATGGTTTCAAACCACCAACCTTTCGGTTTGCAGTCAATCGCTTCAACTATTGTGCTACCAGGGCTCTTTGGGCTTAGCCCCAGGGACTACAATCTAGCTGAGGAGAGAATACATAACACACCTAAAACAATTAAAAACTAGTGCAAAACAATATACAATCATTAAATTGCATGGCACAGGTATATTAACTACTGTAGTTCAGGAAAGAGAGGGAGAAAGATCCTTGTGGCTGGAATGGGTAGAGATGAGAGAGGAGCGTTCCACAGTGAGGAAACCAGCGTGACCGGTTCACGTGGCTAATAGGGAAGAAATTTGCTTAAAAAGAGTCCTGTTATTTCTAATTACTAACTTCTAGGTGGTGTTGAGTTCTGTTGTAATGTTGGGAAATTGCAAAGGACATTGCTTTAATTGGAGTTGTTCTTCTCTGTAATCTTACAGCATTTCCAGCCTGATATAAGGAGTCTTGGTTTCCTGGGGCCAATCAACTACTTGTCCTACCCAGGGAAGTATTTTGCAACAAACATTAAAAATCATGTCTGATATTTCATGTTGGTTACTCTATGTTGTCCTGTATGATGGTGATTAATAGCAAACAAGCCATAATGCAGTCATCCAAATATGAACAAACATGTGCATATTCCTGTAGCTATTGGAATACACAAAAGTGCTTTACTTTATATAGGTAATTAGAAGTAATGTTATGAAGTAATAGTCAAAGAAAATTATTACAGTAATTGTATATAATCTTCTAAAACAAAAAAGTACAGCCAGGGTAAAGAAATAAAAGCATACATATATTCTTTCATGACTTATTATTATGAAATTATTATTGTAATTCTAGAATTGACCTCTACAATTAATGAACAATGGCCTTTATTTGGTGTTACCTTGCCATAGATTGTATGAACTTATTGTTAATAAAAACACCAAAAATAGTTGTCTTACACCCTTTTAGCTCAGTGGTGAAGTTATCTCCGAGGTTCACGGTTCAGCCTGGGAGTGGACAGTCCCGTAAAACCAAATGAGACTAAAGAGGTACAGTAGTCCAGTGACAAGGGCCAGAAGGCAGAAGGGGACAAGGAAGCTGGTGATAGGGAACCCAAGCTTGAGTAAGGATATTGTTGATGTGTTGTGAGATTGTTAACCATTGTCATAGGGCAACATTTGTAACTGTTAAATGAGAAACTATTTTGTTCTGTAAGCCTTCATCTTAAGTGAGAATAACAGCACAATTGGAGGAGCGTAGTCAATGTCACTGAACTGTGTATGTAGAAATTTTTGAAATGATGTATCTTTGGCTATGTGTATTTTCACCAAAAAAAATTTGAGAAGTTAGAGGGTTGACATGTTGTGGGGTTGTTAACCAATGTCATAAAACAATATGTGTACTACTGTTTCATGAGAAACTATTTGTTCTGTAAGCCTTCACCTGAAGTACAATAAAAGAAAAAAAGTACTTAACATTAAAAAAAAAAAAAAGACCTATGGTCATTTGTCACTTAGAAAAGAAATTAAAAATACTTTTTTTAAAAAAAAAAAAGTTGTCTTATGTGAGTAGATGACTACTAGGATATAGTTTGAAAATTATATTTAATTTACTGATGATGACCAATTGTGTTATAAAATAATACAATGAAAACCATGCTGTAAAAGATGGATTTTTTTCCCCCTCATGTCATGGATTGAATTATGTCCTGCTGTAGGGGAAAAACATCATAAAGTTTAGTAAAGCAAAAAGAAAGTTTTTTCGGAATATATTCAAAAGGGCGGAAGTGGGAAGTGGACAACCATGCTGCCAGAGCCATGTTTGCCTGAGTCCAGGAGAATATCACAGAACAGACAAAAGTGGGAAAATGGACAAGCACTCTGCCACAGTCATGTCTGCCGTAGTCCAAAGACCATTACAGAGTCATCAGTATGTATTAATATTACAAATGGGCAAAACGATTGAAAGCTTCTCTTTTACAGACTGGCTAGAAACTGTGATCCTACATTTTGAATCCTCTTTCTTGACAATCATCGGTACAGGTTTCAGTAATGACAGTCAGGAGGGTCTTCATTGGTCCAACAAATTTCTATTCACTAAATGCTAACAGAAAAAGACAAAAAGTGGGAAGTCTTTTGTGTTGGGTTTGATTGCCCTTTTGTGAAAACTTCCTTAAGATAATTTCTGAGATTGTCCCATCTATTGTCTATTTTAGGGCCCAGTTGACGTGTCTTTGTGAGTCTGTGAGGGCCCTTGTGAGCCCAGCTCCAGCTGGGTCACATTCTCTATGCTCAAGGAGAGGGAATAATAACTCCAATATTATTTCCTAAATCAGTACCCCCAAAAATGTATGTATCAATTTGACTGGGCCATGATTCCCAGTATTGTGTGATTTTCCTATATGTTGGAAGTCCTGCCTGTATGATGTTAATGAGGGAGGATGGGCAGCAGTTGTGTTAGTGAGGCAGGACCCAATCTACAAGATTGGATTGTTTCCTGACACAATCTCTTGAGATATGAAAGACAGAAGCGAGCAGAGAGACGTGGGGACCTCATACCATCAAGAAAACAGTGCCGGGAGCAGAGTGCGTCCTTTGGATCCAGGGTCCCTGCGTGGAGAAGCTCCTAGTCCAGGGCAACATTGAGGAGAAGGCCAACAAAGAAAGTCTTCCCCTGGAGCTAACGCCCTGAATTTGGACTTTTAGCCTACTTTAATGTGAGAAAATAAACTTCTCTTTGTTAAAGCCATCCACCTGTGGTATTTCTGATAAAGCAGCACTAGATGACTAAGACACCTCGTATAGTAGCTCTTTACTGTGTCAAATTTAAGTTTAAAGCATAATGATGAAAACTAGAGAAATCTAAGTAGAGCATTTATTTTCACAACCAATTCTATCCATTCTGCATATATTTTTTAATGGTGTTCTAAAAATAATATATATTTAAAATATTTTATTGTGTTTTAGGTGAAAGTTTACATAGCAAATTAGATTCCTATTTAACAATTTTTATACAGCTTGTTCCATGACATTGGTTACATTCTTCACAATGTGTCAACATTCTTATTATTTCCGTTCTTTTTGTTCTGTTTCCATTAATCTAGCTTCCCTGCCCCTCCTTAGCATCTCATCTTTGTTTTAGGGTAAATGCTGACCGTTTGGTCTCATATAGTTGCTTATTTAAGGGAGCGCAGTGTTCATGGTGATAGTGTTTATTTTATAAGCCAATCAATTATTTGGATGAAAAGTGATCACTGAAAGTGGCTTCAGTTCAAAGTTCAAAGTGTGATAGTCTCGGGGTTGCTCTAGTCTCTATCTGTCCTGTGATTTAGGAAATAATATTGGAGTTATTATTCCCTGTCCTTGATCATAGAGAATGTGACCCAGCTGGAGCTGGGCTCACAAAGTCTCACGAAGACATATCAATTGGGTCCTGAGGTATAAAGACAATAGCTTAGGTAATCTTGGAAAATATCTTTTAGGGAAACTTTCACACAAAGCCAATCAAACAGAACACAAAAGACTTTCTACTCTTATCTTTTTCTATTAGTATTTAGTAAATACAAATTTGGTGGACCAATGAAGACCCTCCTGACTGTGGTTACTGAAACCTGTACCAAGGATTGTTAAGAAAGACAATTCAAAATGTAGGATCAGAGTTTCTAGCCAATATGTGAAAAGGCGAAGCTTTCAATGGTTTTGCCCATTTGTAATGTTGATATATACTGATGACTCTGTAATGGCTTCTTGGACTTCGGCAGACATTTTTCTTTCAATCTGTAGTATCTTATTTAATTTTTTCACTTCAAAGATAAACAGTTATTTGCTTTTATGTAAATTATTTATTTCAGGTAATTAGAATTATATGTATTATGTACTTCTTTAAATTTTTTTTAAAGAATTAACTCGTGTCATAGATTTATTGTTTAATTAACAAGGATTCAGCAAGATGGTAAAGCTTGTTCAAAGTGTAGCTCTTTAGTATTTTTTCTTTATTGAAATAAAATATATGTAACAGAAATTTGCCATTTTAACCATTTTTATAAATAAAACTCAGTGACATTAATTACATTCACCAGGCTGTGCAACTGTCACTGCTATTTGTTTCCAAAACTTTTCCATCTCCCCAAACAGAAACTCTGTACCCAATAAGCAATAACTTCCCATTTCCCACTCCCACCCATTCCTGGTAACCACTAATAAACTTTGGTCTGTATGCATTTGTCTATACTAGGTATTTTGTATAAGTGGACTAACCAAAAAATTGGCGGTTCAACTCCACCAGCAGCTCGACAGGGGAAAGACGTGCTGATCTGCTTCCGTAAGGATTACAGGCTTGGAAACCCCATGGGGTGATTCTGCTCTGTCCTATAGGGTCACTATGACTTGAAATCGACTTGATGGCGGCAAGTTTGGTTTTGGGTTAAGTTTGGGGTCATCCAATATTTGTTCTTTTGCGTCTGACACTTCATTTAGAATAATATTTTCAAGGTTCATCCATGTCATAGCATGTATCAGCTTCATTTCTCTTTATGGCTGAATAATATTCCACTGAATGGATATAGCACATTTTGTTTATCCATTATCTGTTGATGGACACTTGACTTGTTTCCACCTTTTGGCTATTGTGAATAATGCTGCAGTGAACATTGGTGTACAAGTATCTGTTTGAGTTCCTGCTTTCAATTCTGTTGGATATATACCCAGGAGTGGAATGGCTTGGTTATATGGAAATTCTGTGCTTAACTTCCTGAGAAATCACCAAACCATTTCCACAGTGACTATACCATTTTAGATTCCAAACAGCAATGAATAAGGATCCCAATTTTTCCACATCCTCACCAACACTTGCTATTTTCTGTTTTTCTGATCATAGCCATCCTACTGGGGATGAAGTGTGTTTCATTGTGGTTTTGATTTGAATTTCCCTGAAGATTAGTGACATTGAGCATCTTTTCTTGTGCCTACTGATTATTTGTACATCTTCAATGAAGAAATGTTTATTCAAGTCCTTTTCCCATTTTTAAATTGAGTTGCTTGTCTTTTTGTGGTTGAGTTGTAGGAATTCTTTATATATTCTGCATATTAAACCCTTATCAGAAATATGGTTCCCAAATATGTTCTTGCATTTTGTGGTTTGTTTCTTCACTGTCTTAATAAAGTTCTTTGATGCACAAAAGTTTTTAATTTTGATGAGATATAATTTATTTCTTCTTCTGTTGCTTTAGTTTTGGTGTCATATATAAGAATTCATTGTCAAAAATTAAATCTTGAAGCACTACTCCTATATTTTCTTCTAAGAGTTTTATGGTTTTAGTTCCTATATTTATAGACCATTAACCCTTGAGTTAATTTTCATATATGATGTGAAGTATGGGTTCAGCTTCATTCTTTTGCATGTGGAGATACAGTTGTTCCAACACCATTTATTGAAGAAACTATTCTCATTGAGTTGGACTTGGCATCTTTGTCAAAAATCAAATTGGCCATTGATGTATAGGCTTATTTCTGAACTCTCAATTCTATTCCATTGATCTATATGTCTATCCTTATACCAGTATCAGACTGTTTTGGTTACTATAGCTTTATATTAAATCTTGAAATTGGGAAATGTGAGTCTTCCTACTTTGTTTTTCCTTTCAAGATTGTTTTGCCTATTTTGGGCCCCTTGCCATTTCATACAGATTTTTTTTCTTAATTTTTTTTCAGATGGTTCATTTCTTACATTTAAAAAAGTAGTTCCCCTAGAATGGTGTCCTTGCCTTCATGCAAGTAATTTGATATTGTATTCTATTTTTTTTAAGTATCCCATTTTAAAGATATAATGCTGACAGAAGTATAATCTCAAGGAAACTGAAAACATAGTTCAATTAAAATATTCATTTAAAATAGTAATGGTTTTGTCTTCACTCATTTTTAAAATTGATTTTTAGAGATCATTTTACATAATAAACTCAAAGTGAAGGTACACAGATATTACTTAAAAAAAAAACTCAAAATCCGTGAATAACTGTCTCCTTTGCCATGAAACCAGAAGAACTGGATGGTGCCCAACTACCATTACTGGACATTTTGATCAAAGATTCTATAGAAGAGTCATGATCAAAAGGGGAAAAATGCAGAACGGCATTTCAAATTCTCATGGAATCCAGATTTTCTGGAGCCACAGAGGCTGGATGAACCCCTAAAACTATTGTCCTGAAATAATCTTTAAACCTTAAACCTTAATTCAAGAATATTCCCTGAAGTCTTCTTAAAACCAAACAACAGTTCAGCTTAACTAGTAAAGAATGTTTGTATTGAGCATTGTGCTCTTTTAAGATCTGTCTATATGGGATCAAACTGACAACAGAAAGTCAAAAGATTAGATAGGAAACTTAACGGACAGTGAGTTTATTTTAATGGAGGAGCAACAACTTAGAAAGAAAAGGAGGGTAAGAATGGTCGCACAACTTGGAAGAATGTAATCAATGTCACTGAACTATACACGTAGAAACTGTTGAATTGGTTATGTTCTGCTATGTACATTCTCAAAACAACAATATAACTAAAATTATTTTAAAAATTCCAAAAGCAAAGCAAGGTAAATATAATGTAAAACCATAGTCTGGACTTTTTAATGTTTTGTAATTGATTTGGCAACAAAATGTTCAAAGAAATAATTATACTTGGGAAAGTTTACCAAACTGAAAAGTGTACCATTCTTAGGAAAAAAGAAAGGGAAAGGGAAAGGGGAGTTAAAGGAAGAAAACCAGCATTTAATAAGTTTCTACTGTATGCTAGGCATTTATATAAATGTTTCTTATTAATCTTTACTCACTCCACAGAGTAGGTAGGATCTCTTTCTCCTGTAACAGAAAACGAACCCAGAGCAGCCAAGCAACTTGCCCAAGGGGTCACAACTAGTGATTGCTGGAACCCATTCTTTGTCCTGTGAATTCACACTTTTCTCTTCACCCTGCAGTGCCTATTTTATTTGGAACCATAAAAACTGATTAGTTTAAATTCCAAAATCTCATAGAACCTCAGAACAGGAAGTTCTTTTTTTGTATATGAAAGAAACTGAAAAATGTTCTTTCTACATAAAAACTGTGTTTCTGTAACTGTCTATCTCTTTGAAAAGTCAATGTCGTTAAAAAAAAGGAGGGACTGTTTTAGATTAAAAGTGTGTAAAGAGATATAAAAACCAAATGCAAGGCATGAAACTTTATTGGATCTTGGTTAAGAAAAAAACAGATACGAGACATTCTGGGGACAATTAGGGGAAAGTTGAATAAGTTCAGGATATTAGATATTATTCTGGAATTATTAATTTTTTGGGTATGATAAGGATATTATAGTTAGGTAGGAAAAAGTCCTTATTCTTAGAGATGCATGCTAAAATAGTTAGAGGTTAAGTATTTTGATTTCTACAACTTACTTTGAAATGGTTCAGCAACAATATAAAATATGGATAGATAACTGGAGAGTGATGAAACAAACATGGCAAAATGAAAACAATTGTGGGATCCAGGTGGAGGGATTACAGATGTTCACTGTCATTTTCTTTCAACTTCTGTGTATGAAAATGTTCATAATAAAAAGTTTGAGGAGATAAAAAAAATCTACTGTATAAATTTATGCTTAACTTTTTTTAAATGACACTGTAAAAGTTAAGTAAATTAAATAGATTAATTTTGATAAACTCACCTACAAATTCAAATCAGTTCCTTTCTAAAGTGAGTAAGTTTTAGCTTCATGGGTTGTTATGGATTGAACTGTGTCCCCTAAAATGTGTGTCAACTTGGCTAGGTCATGTTGTTGTCCTTCATTTTGTGATCTGACGTAATTATCCTATGAGTTGTAAATCCTAACCTCTATGATGTTAGTGAAGCAGGATTAGAAACAATCATGTTAGTGAGGCAGGACACAATTTATAGGATTAGGTTACGTTTTGAGTCAATCTCTTTTGAGATATAAAAGAGAGAAGCAAGCAGAGAGGAGAGAGACCTCATTACCACTAAGAAAGAAGATCCAGGAGCAGAGCATATCCTTTGGACCTGGGGTCCCAGCACTGAGAAGCTCCTAGACCAGGGGGAGATTGATGACAAGGACCTTCCCCCAGAGCCAGCAGAGACAGAAAGCCATCCCCTGGAGCTGGTGCCCTGAATTCGGATTTCTAGCCTCCTAAACTGTGGAAGAATACATTTCTGTTTGTTAAAGCCATCCACTTGGGGTATTTCTGTTATAGCAGCACTAGATAACTAAGACATGGGTCTACCCAGTCAATTGACTTAACATTGTTTCTAAGAGTTTCTCTTCTATTTCCAAGTTTGGTGAGTATTATAGCAACTGGGGTCTTAAAAGCTTGCAAGCAGCCACCCAGGATACAACAATTGGTCTCTATTTGCCTGAGTTTACCAAAGAAAAAACCAAACCTGTTGCCATCTAGTCGATTCTGACCCATAACGACCTTATAGAACACAGTAGATCTGCCCCATAGTGTTTACGTGAATCTTTATGGAAGTAGACTGCCACGTTGTTCTCCCATGGAGCGGCTGATGGGTTTGAACTGCTGACCTTTCAGTTAGCAGCCGAGTGCTTAATCACTGCACCACCAGGGCTCCTGTTGCCTGAGTTTAGTGAGGACTAATTCAGTGTTCTTTTAGGAAGACTTGATGCATACAATTCACTCATAGCTCATATGCATATATGGCTCATAGAAATTTTTGAAAATTTCAGGAAGGACACTTTTGTTATCAGTGCTTCATCAGTACACCTATTCCTTACTTATTGCAGTGCCATTAATTACTTTTGTGTGTGGCCTTTATAGCCATGGTCTTTTAACTCCCACCCAGGTGATTGTGTGTGTGATACAGTAATTGTGGCCTACCAAGGGGATTGATCAGTTTTGCCTTGAAGAGAGCCAATTCCAGAGCAGAGAGGAGGGGCCCACCACCACCAAGGAGGGAGAGACCAGCAGCAGAGACACAGCAGCAGAGACCTGGCAGCAGGAGATGGTTGGTGGGCTTCCTGGCCCACGGAGAGAGAAAGTTGAGTGCCTTTGGGCAGGGGCTGAGGCCCAGGGAGAGGTGTGCCTGCGAGGATGGTTGGGAAGAGGTTGTCCTGATGAAACAACTTTATCCTGAGTGTTCTTGAGCCTGAATTTTAACTCTTACTTCCCTTATAATAAATCCTATAATCTTGAGTACGGTCTTTGAGTTCTGTGTGGCCATTGCAATGAATTTTCGAACTCAGCAGAAAAGTAGAGAGTACTGTGTGAGGGACGGTTGGTGTCAGAATTGGTAGAGATGGTGGAGAGAGGAGGCATGTCTGACCTCCACCTCATAGGAATCAGCCTTGGGCTGTTGTTGTTGGTTCTCCTTCTCCCTTGTGGGATTGGAGGAGGTCAGACACTGCCCCCACACCATTTTTACACTTATCAACTATCTCATTATTCGACATTTTGCATTCGTGACAATAGTAAAAAAAATCTGCTATCCAAATATTTTGCACATTAATGATGTATGTCTGGCAGTAACAAACATTGAGGTGTAAGGTGCGAGTAACACTGGTTGTGATGGTTAAGGTTATGTGACAATTTGGGCCATGATTCTCAGTGATTTGGCAGGTATGTAATGACATAATTTGGCAGTTATGTAATGATATAATTTAGCAGTTATGTAATGATGTACTCATCCTCCATTTTGTGATCTGATGTGGTCATCCTCCATTTTTGCATAATGCCAATTTTCACATGGTGACCTGGTCTTTGGAAACTAATCATGTCGATAAGTGAAGAGTGAGTGTATTGTTTTAGGTTGGTTGTGGTTTTCAAAAGTTGCTATTCTTACTATCCATGCTCAGTTAAGCTTCGTCATTATCAGTTCACTCTGGGATTTTGTTACTGTAAATGTTGTAAGGTATGTGGTAGTACAAATTTTCATCGATAGTGTTTTAGTATGGAATTTTCCAATATTTTGACTTTAAGACATGTACACATTATTCAAATATAAATAAGCCATACCAGAATTGCAAAAATAGATGCTTATGGAATCATCTCACATTTGTCCATACAGTGACACTTTACTGTTATCCCCAGTTCTTTTTCCATTGGAAAATGAGAGTGAGTAGTTAGGAAAGTAGATTGTTGTCGTCCTCAGTTTCCATGGAGTCATCTCTGACTCATGGCAACCTTATGTATAATAGAAAGAAATGTTGCCTCGTCCTATGCCACCTTCATGATTATTGGTATATTTGAGTCCATTGTTGTGGATATTATGTCAATCCATCTCACTGAGGGTTTCCCTTTATTTTCACTGACCTTCCTCTTTACCAATTGTCATGGTTTGCATTAGGTCCCCCCAAAAATGTGTGTATCAGTTTGGCTAGGCCATGATTCCTGGTACTGTGTGATTTTCCTGCATGCTGTAAACCTGCCTCTATGATGTTAATGAGGGAGGATGGGTGGCAGTTGTGTTAGTAAGGCAGGACTGGATCTACAAGACTGGATTGTGTCCTGAGGCAATCTCTTGAGATATAAAAGACAGAAGTGAGCAGTGAGACAGGGGGACCTCATACCATCAAGAAAGCAGTGCCAGGAGCAGAGCACGCCCTTTGGACCCGGGTCCCTGCGCGGAGAATCTCCTAGTCCGGGGGAACACTGAAGAGAAGAAGGCCGACAGAGAAAAAGTCTTCTCCTGGAGCTGATGCCCGGAATTTGGACTTTTAGCCTACTTTAACTGTGAGGAAATAAACTTCTCTTTGTTAAAATCATCCACTTGTAGTGTTTCTGTTATAGCAGCACTAGATGACTAAGACACCAACCATGATGTGCTTTTCTAGCAATTGGTCTTTCCAAAATAAGTGAGCGGAAGTCTCATCATCCTCGTTTCTAAGGAGACTTCTGATTGTATTTCTTCTAAGACTGGTTTGTTCATTCTAGAGTTTTCTGACCTGGTTAAAGCAGTCATTGGCAAAAATACTTGGAGACCAATTGTTCTACTCCAATTACCGACTATTAACAAACGCCTGAATTTTTCCCCTTTTTTGACAAAATAGTAAAGTTTGAATGAAGAAGGTAAGTTTGAGAAATACTGTGATCTATTAAAATATTCATCAGTTTACAGTCTTCACTATAGTAGAAGATTGTTTATCTGAGAACTAAGACACTGATGGCGTCTGAACAACAGAATTTTTTTAAAAGGATTATTTTAATGACCAATCATTAAAAAAATCAAACCATTAGATAATGTAAGAATTATTTGCTATAGTGATGGTTACAAGTGACAGTATAATCTACTTAGGATACAAAGGATGGCTTACTTTTTCTGAGTAACAATTGTTTAAAAGTGTTAAATTGCTACTTTATATCTGAATATATATATTATATTAATATGTAAAAATAGATAAATATTAACTATTTACTCTATGAATATATATGGATAAAATGGTAAAATGTCTTCTTTTCTTCATTATCCTTTTAGAATACCTAAACTCTAGAAAGTTCTTTGTTCTAGAACAGTTAGTCCACGGATGTCCAGGGTGAGTGATCTCACTGCTCAGTGTAATCTGAAGGTACAACTGTTTATACAGTTATGAAGATGGACCTTAAATGATGCTGTTTGTTTAAAACTGACAGCCCAAGAGTGTTGTTGTTAGGTGCCATCAAGTTGATTCCAACTCATAGCGACCCTATGTACAACAGAAGGAAACATTTCCCAGTCCTGCACCATCCTCGTAATTGTTGTTATGCTTAAGCCCATTGTTGCAGCCACTGTGTCAATCCATCTCATTGACGGTCTTCCTCTTTTTCACTGACCCTCTACCAAGCGTTATGTCCTTCTCCAGGGACTGGTCCCTCCTGATAACATGTCCAAAGTATGTGAAACGAAGTCTCACCATCCTTGCTTCTAAGGAGCATTCCGATCGTACTTCTTTCAGGACAGATTTGTTCATTCTTTTGGTATATTCAATATTCTTTGCCAACACATAATTCAAAGGCATCAATTCTTCTTCAGTCTTCCTTACTTATTCTCCAGCTTTCACATGCATATGAGGTGACTGAAAACACCACGGCTTGGGTCAAGCTCACTGTTAGTCCTTACAGTGACATCTTTGCTTTTTAACACTTAAAAAAGGTCTTTTGCAGCAGATTTGCCCAGTATAATGCATTGTTTGATTTCTTGACTGCTGCTTCCATGGGTGTTGATTGTGGATCTAAGTAAAATGAAATCCTTGACAGCTTCAATATTTTCTCCATTTACCATGATGTTTATCATGTTTTCTCCATTTATCAAGAGTGTATTTGGGCCATATAATTTTTTTTGAAAATTTTAATAAGTTCCCAACACTTAAAAGCTAGGAAATTTATGTAAAAATCACGTTTTAGACTTCTTTGGGAAAAAAAAGAGGAATGATTTTGTCACACTGGGCCTACAATCACTACTCAGTCAGAATGTGACTCAGTTGGCACTTTAGCTGTGTACCCATTATTTCCCATCATTCTTACTGAAGATGAACTGTCATTTAGTAACATGCTAGTACTGTATGTTTGTTTTATATTTATCTGCTTTACTCATTTACTTCCTGGCTTCTGTAGGCATATAAGTCTTTGAGTTCTAGCATAACTTACAGAAGCCCTGGAATGTTTATGGAATTTCATCTACTGTATCATCATGTAGGCTCAGTGCCATATGAAAATACGTGTTTCAGTTTCAGAATACTGCCACTACATTTTTAAGAAAATCCAGCCAAAGTTTAATTCTATTCATGTATAATTTCATTTGTTAGTTAATGGTCATAGAAAAATATATTGCCTTAGCATTTCTCCAACTATGCTCTGTGGGTTGACAGAGGAAGATTTCTGTCTCTGAAAATTTATTCCCTGAAAAATCTTCACTTGGAAATGCCTTATCTATCCATCCACCCATCTACCCATCCACCCATCCACCCACCCACCCATCCACCCCTCCACTCATTCAACAAATATTTATTGGGTGTCTACTATGTGCTAAATTCTGTAAACAAGACAGAGATGACCATGACCAATACTTTCCATGTATATGATCCCCGCATTTCTCATGAGGGCTATTTCAAGACATTAGCTACATTTTTTTTTCTTTTTTGCCACTAATGGTAATTTTACTAATGGAAAGGAAGAAAAAGTTGGAAAGAAACATTGACAAAACTAATTGCCATGGGAAATTATAAAGAAGGCTAAATGGGGAACTTGTGGTGCCTTGACAAAGGCAATAAACTTGAGCAAGATTTAAGGGAGAAGAAATTTGATTTGGGGCATAGATATCAAATAGGATGCTTTTGACTGCAAGTAATAGAAAATCCAACTCCAAAAAAAAGACATATGTAAGAAGAAAAATTATTATCTCACTTAATGAGAAATTCAAGGGCAGAGTGTTTCCAGGGTTGTTTAATTAAGTAGCCTGATAACATCATCAATGAGTAAGGTCTTTTTCATATTGCCATTCTTCCATGCATAGTGAGTTGGTCTTTGTCCTTAAGCTTGTCCCTTCATGGTTAGATTGCCACAGCTCCAAGCATCACATCCTTACAAAATAATAATAATAGCTAAAAATTTATATAGCACTTTTGATAGGCTAGACACTGTTCTAAGCACTTCACATGTATTAACTTATTCAGTCCTCATAACAACCCTATGAGTTGGTTCTGTTATCCCCATTTTACAGATGAGGTAACTGAGGTGCAAGGAAGTTAAGCAGCTTGTCTAGAATCACTTAGCTAGTAAGCAACGTAAATGAGATATGACTGTAAGCAATCCGGTTCTAAAAGAGGAAGAAAGTGAATTCCTTTACAAGAATAAGGAAAACTTCAGAAGTCCCCACCCTCAACAGATTTCTCCTCAAGTGTCATTTGCATCACATCCCATTCCTAAATGAATCACCCAAAAGGGGGAATGAAATTATCATGCATAGCTTACACTACTCATGATTGATTTCTGGCCCTGGGGAACAACTTAGCCTTCCCCAAAGCATGTGCCTCCCATACCTCAATTCAAGTAAGCTTCTATAGCAGGACACAGTACTGAGGAGGGGAGGCTTCCAGGAGGATAACCAACAGTGTCTGCCATAGACTGAAGTGCCATGGGACGTTAGATGGACAAGACCAATAGGCAGCTGAGGATGAAGCAGATGGGGTGATGCTCCATATTTGGGGCTCTGGTGCATTGAAGCAGTAGTTGGAATCATGAGACTCAGGTACATTTCAAGGAAATAGTACAGAAATCAGACAGCTAAAAGCTGAACCTTAAAAAACTGGTGGGAAGGATGGTTGAAGCAATAGAGGCAGAATGTTGAGAACTGGTTAAATTGTGTGATAGGTACATGTGGTTCATTATGTAATACTTTCGTGTGTGACTGAAAATTTCCCTAACAAAAAGTTTGGAAAGAAAATAACCAACCACGGAGCCTTTGGAAACTTTCTCACTGTGAAGGAGCTCCCTGTCCTTGCTCCCCATTGCTTCTGCAGCCTTATAACTTAACCCTTGCATAAGGTTTAAATCCAACCCCATATTTTGGTTCTGGCCCAGCAGGGAGAGTATAAAAAGTCCTAGGTTGGCCCCTCACTGGTTCATTCCCTAGGCATTCCTGCTACTGGTCTGCTCTGGCTGTTCTGCTGGGAAGCAAATGAGTCTCTGACTTCCTCTATTACCATTTCTACTTGGCCCCAGAGCCTGAAGTTCTCAACTGTCTTAGTTTCCTAGGGCTGCCATAATAAAATCCCACATAGTGGGTGGTTTTAAAGAACAGAAATTGACTTCTCACAGTTTGGGGGGGTTAGAAGTCTGAATTCAAGGCATTGACTGTAGGGGGAAGGTCCTTCTTTGTTTTTCTTAGCTTCTAGTAGCTGCTAGCAATCCTTGGCGTTCCTGGAGTTGTAGATGCATCTGTCCCCATCTTCACCTGGTGTATTCCCCAGTGTGTCTGTCTGTCTGGGTCTGTATTTCCATTTACATGACACCACCTAAAAGAATTAGGTTTAGGACCCACCCTATACCAGTATGACCTCACTAACATAACAAAAGAAAACCCTATTTCCAAACAGTCACATTCACAGGTACAAGGGTTAGGATTTCAACATACATTTTGAGTGGATATTTCCATCCATGATATCAACCCTGAGATCCAATCTTTCTGTGGCCAGATTCTGCCTCCAGATCAGTTATCTAACTGTTGAGTTCTCTGCTGTTTGCCAGAAACATAAGGTCTTTATCTAAGGGACGTTATATATGGGCCTTATTATGAAACCTTCTAAACTAATAGAACACAAGTCCTGCATGTCCCGTTCACCATGAATTTTTCATTTTAGAATTTTCTCATGACTATATTCTTCATACTGTTTAGAAAAATCAACCTGTGACTTTACTCGTATGTTCATCTTCTTGATTTCTGTTCCATCCTGACAGTCTGCTCAGACTCTTTAAGATCAGCATTCAAACCAGCTTGAATAGCAGGAGAAGAAAGAGGGTTCAGACTAGTAAACAGGAAAGGAGTTGTTGCAGATGTGGAAGGAAAATAAGGAAAATAAGCAGTGCAATGTTTCCTTTAGTTTTCTGAAGCATGAACAAACCACCATATTGCATGAACAAATAGCAAGGCTACTAAGAAGCCAAGCTTGAAGAGTTGGCAGAAATGTACAGTTTATCGTAAAAAGAAAACAAAACATAACAAAGTGGATGAATAATGCAGATGAATTTGGGAATAAATGCTAAACTGCTCATACAAATGGTTGTTATTAGAGTTTTCTACAGCCAAGCATATTTAAACATTGTTAGCTTTCCAGAATTTATAGTTGGGTTCCATGTAAGAAGTTTTTCTAATACCACCTACTGTATTTTAACCATAATCTTAGTCATCTGATGTATGTAGCACTCATTTTAAAACACAAAGGATGATCTGGCTCTGTGGCAGTCAGCTTTGGCCCCCAAGGCCTATGGATTGCATGCAGGATGGTGATAGCTTGATCAACTTCCTCTCTTAGGAGGAAGTGGCGTTGGGGTTTGGGTCTAGCCTTAAGGTGATGGCACTGAAGGAAGGGAAAATATCCAGTGAGTGACTTGAGATCCTTCCAATTCAATCCAGTAAATATTATTGAACATTCACCGTGTTCCATGCCCAACAGAAGAAACAACGTCCTTGAGGAACTGGAGATTACTATCTAGAGCAGGGGCTATTATTCTTCACCCCCTTTTTTGACCAATGATCCCTTTGGTGGATCCGGGGATTTCTTCTCAGAAAAATTTTTTTAAACACATAAAGAACATTAAATAAAGTTCGTAAGATTACAAAGGAAACTATATGGAAATACAATTATCAAACTATTAAAAAACACATTTGTGATATAGTGATATATGTGCTTCTTTGTTAATGCGTTAAACAAGTTAGAGATCTACTCATCCCTGTAATTTCAAAATAGTGATGAGTGTAAATAATATTTTGAGAGATCTGCAACAACTCTAATGTGATATGAAAATATGTTATTTCTACTGATGATAAAATCACAGGTACTGCTAATGCTACTGTGGTTTGTTGTCTACATAGATATTTGAAAGAAATGCTAAATTTCAGGTAAAAAAAAAATTGCTGGCCAGTAGATTCCAACTCATGATAACCTGTGTGTGTCAGAGCAGAACTGTGCTTCATAGGGTTTTCAATGGCTGATTTTTCAGAAGCCTTTCTTAGGAGATGCCTCTGTGTGGACTTGAACTGCTGATCTTTGGGTTAGCAGTAGAGTGCTAAACTGTTTCTCAACAGGTAGAAGTTAGTAAAAATAAATGAGTAAATTTTTTCCCATCTGTCTTAGTTATCTAGTGCTGTTACAGCAGAAATAACACCAGTGGATAGCTTTAACAAATAGAAGTTTATTCTCTCATAGTTTAGGAGGCCAGAAGTCCAAATACAGGGCACCAGCTCTAGGGAAAGGCTTTCTCTCTTCGTTGGTCCTGGGGGAAGGTTCTTGTCATCAGTCTTCCCCTGGTCTAGGAGCTTCTCAGCGCTGGGACCCCAGGTCCAAAGGATGTGCTCTGCTCCTGGTGCTACTTTATTGGTGGCATAAGGTCCCCCTGCCCCTTCTCTCATTTGTATCTCAAAAGAGAGTGACTCAAGATACAACCTATTCCTGTAGATTGTGTCCTCTCTCATTAACATAACTGCCTCTAAGCCTGCCTCACTAACATCATAGTTAGGATTTACAACGCATAGGAAGATTACATCAGATCACAAAATGGAGGACAACCACACAATACCAGGAATCATGGTCTAGCCATGTTGACACATATTTTGGGGGGACAAAATTTGATCCATAACACCTCTCAAGTTTATAATCCCCTGAATTCAATTTACAGATCCTTTGGACTCCATGGACCCCAGGTTAAGAACTTCTCATCGTGTGTTTATGCGCATGCAGAGAAAATAAAAAGTTGGAACAATAAAATTACCTAAATAATAAAAATATGAGGTAGGAGAAATGATCTAGAGTTGGAATAGTAACGTGCTATGGAAATTCACAGGAAGGGACATTAGAAAAGGCTTCAAAGGAGGTAAAGGGGAAGAAAACGGAATAGAGATAAGAGAGGCAGACATTTTCTTTCTGATTCATCCTTCTCCCTCCTTCCCACTTCATTAAAATGATGAAAACTGGTTTACCTTTGGAGCTAGCCTTAGGTGGAGTGTGATTTAGAGCAGTTCTCAAATGTTTTGGTCTGAGAAGTCCTTTACACTCTGTGAATTATTGAGAACCCCAAAGAGCCTTTGTTTATGTTTGTTATATCTATAAACATTTATTGTGTTAGAAATTAAAATTGAGAAATTTAAAAATATTTATTAATTCATAAAAATAGCAGTAATAAACCCATTACATGTTCACATAACTTTTTTTTGTGTGTGTGAAACATAACTGTATTTTCCAAAATAAAAATAAACTAGTGAGGAAAGAGACATTGTTTACGTTTTTGCAAATCTCTTTAATATTTGGCTTAGTAGAAGACAGTTGTAGTCTGTGTTTGCGGTCCATATGTTAGAATAGCACTGTAGCCTCTGGAAAGTTCTACTGTATACTTGTGAGAGAATGAGCGTGAAATAGGCAAACAGTATTTTAGTATTATTGTGAAAATAGCTTTGACCTTGTGGACCCTCAGGGGTCTCCAGACCATACTTTGAGGACTGTTGATTTAGGGGTTTCTTGTAAGTATTTTTCTTCTTTGCTTTTGCAACTTGAAATTTCTTTAACTACAGAAAAAGATTAATTTTATAATTAGAAATAAATGGTTTAAAAATTCAAATACGTGTGTTCTGGATATCTCTTACTGTCCCTTCGAATGTCCAGCTGTCCCTCTACCCTTCTCCATCCTGTTCTGTGACCTGTATGACAATATCAAGGCTTCCTGGCCTTCTGGCTTCCAATGGGGTTTGGCAATGTGTAGTACCAGCAAAAGAGTGAGGGAAGGGAGGAGGGTGAGATTGGGGTATTTATTTCCTAGTCAGAGTTCTTATCAGTGGACCCTCTGTTTGCCATACTATCTACAGTTTTCTGCAATCCCTTCCTCCCCTACTCCCTTCAGGCACAGAGGTGATAACATATCCTCTCCTCTCCCATTATCAGTCCAGGGTAATTTTCTAGATCTTATGATTTCTCTCTACCCTGCTTGCTCTTTTGTAAATAGTCCCTTTATTAGACTGTCTTCAGAATTTCCAATTTGAATGTGCCACCTGTTTCCCATGGGATCCTAACTAATACAACCTGAGAGAGTTATATGACCTTAAGGATAAAGTTCAGTTGAAGTATTATCAATGGCATCAGATCCTCTTGGTTTTGGTAAAAGTTAGAAAGCTGCAAAGCCCTGGTGTCTCAGAGCCTAAGGTCATTAACGGCCCTGGAAATAGAGGGCTGGGTGCATTAAAGACCTACTTTGTCCTGGTGGCACAGGGGTTACGTGTTCGGGTGCTAACCAAAAGGTCGGCAGTTTGAATCCACTGGCTGCTCCTTGGAAACCCTATGGGGCAGTTCTACTCTGTCCTATAGGGTTGCTATGAGTCGGAATCAACTCGAAGACAATGGGTTTAGTTTTGGTTTTTGTGTCTCCCTGGGTTTATTTTCATTTGTGCATAGACAAAACAGAAACATAGCTGCAAAAGTATTTACAAGTGCCAGTGTGGCTGTTTGGCTGCTAATCCAAAGGTTGGTGGTTTGAATCCACCCAGCAGCTCCATGGGAGAAAGACCTGGTGATCTGCACCTGTTAAGAAAACAGTCAGGAAACCCTATGGGGCAGTTCTTGGAGCCCTAGTGGCACAGTGGTTAAGAGCTCGGCTGCTAACCAAAAGGCTGGCAATTCAAATTCACCAGCTGCTCCTTGGAAACCCTATGGGGCAGCTCTACTCTGTCCCACAGGATCGCTATGAGTCAGAGTTGACTTGACAGCAGTGGGACTTTTTTTTCTGGAATGTGGCCATGCTTCAGAGCAGCAGTGTACCAATGCCAGGCAATGGATCATAACTGGCGTGAGGCTGTGGTTCTCAAAGAGTGGTCCTCAGACCAGCAGCATCAGACTTACCTGTGAATCTGTTATAAATACAAATTATCCAGCCCCACCTGGGACCTACTGAATCAGAAACTCTAGAGGTGGGCCCAGCAATTCATGTTTTAACAAGCTCTCCCGGTGATTCTAATGCTCAGAGAAGTTTGAGAACCTCCGCTCTAAGCAACTCACGACGTCACAATTCCATAATTTCTTGGCCTCCCTTGCAAGTAGGGGTGGTCATGTGATTCCCTCAAATTCTACTGCCTTGAACTTACCTGAAGCTGCAGCAACCATCCTGCAACCTTGGGACGACAAGATAATTGTAGAAACACTGACCCAGATATCACAGCTTGTCTCCAGATTTCTTGTTATATGGGAAAATGCCACTGTTTAGGTTTTCTGTTAGATGTAGCTGAAATATTTCTAACTAATACGATACAGTTGTTTTAAAAAAAGATCTTCACCTCCTCATGATAAGTATTTTAAACATTATCTAAATTTTGAAATAAGTAGTAACAAATATGGAGCAGAGGGCAAAATTCTTACGGATTTTTAAGGTAATTTTCAGCATGTGTAGCTGACTTCTTGCTAAACCCCAAGATACACTAGAATAAGGGATTAATCTCCTCAGTCCTAAAGGGTCTTCTTCTGGAAAGGTTTGAGAGGCAATTTTAAGAGAAACTATATTGTAATTTCATGAAAGTCAGGGTTGAACATTTCTGAGAAATTGTTGTTGTTGTTATTAGGTGCCATTGAGTCAGTTCTAACTCATAGCAACCCTACGCACAACAGAATGAAACACTGCCCAGTCCTGTGCTATCCTCACGATCGTTGTTATGCTTGAACCCACTGTTGCAGCCACTGTGTCAATCCATCTCGTTGAGGGTCTTCCTCTTTTTTGCTGACCCTCTACTTTACCAAGCATGATGTCTTTCTCCAGGGATTGATTCCTCCTGATAACATGTTCAACATATGTGAGACATAGTCTCGCCATCCTTGCTTCTAGGAACATTCTGGTTGTACTTCCTCCAAGACAGATTTGTTCGTACTTTTGGCAGTCCATGGTATATTCAATATTCTTTGCCAACATCGCATTTCAAAGGCATCAGTTCTTGTTTGGTCTTCCTTACTCATTGACCAGCTTTAGCGTACATATGAGGAGACTGAAAACACCATAGCTTGGGTCAGGCGCACCTTAGTCTTTGCTTTTTAACACTTCAAAGAGGTCTTTTGCAGCAGATTTGCCCAATGCAATGGGTCATTTGATTTCTCAACTGCTGCTTCCATGGGTGTTAACTGTGGATCCAAGTAAAATGAAATCCTTGACAACTTCAATCTTTTATCCATTTATCAGGATATTGTTTACTGAGGTTTTTTTTTTTTTCCTGAGAAATTAGTAATGGTCACTTAATTTCAAAGGCAAAGTGCCTACCACCTACCATAATACCTAGTTCACAGTGGATGCTTAATAAATATTTGTAGATTTGTACTGGTGATTTTTTTTTTTTTTAAATGAGGAAAACAAGTTAATTAGCAGAACATTTGCAGTGGTTAAGAAGGGAGTGGATGAATCAGAATTTGAATTAGATTACTTGAAGTCTGACACTGAATCTTCTTGTAGGCAAGAGTGCTGTGATCTGTATATAACAGGTACATAATACGTTGAGTGAATAAATGAAATTTCTTGTATATGACATATAAAGGTTCAGATGTACCTATGACAGACACTATATTAGGTGCTATGATATATGTACAATCGCCCACTTAATCTTTGAAATAGCTGTGTGAACTAGAAAACACTGCATTATCTGTGACCAAGTATGTGCTTAAGGCACCAGCAAAACTGGGGCATCCAAATTTGTTGGTAAAAAATTGATGTATCATATTGTTTGTTTAAAAAAGAACATCAAAGTACTGTAGGTAACATGGGAAAAATGAGAACTTTGCCCTACAAATCATTTAGCATTGTTTCAATTTTAAATTACATATTGGTGAGTGCTTAGCATTGCTAGAAGCCTCTAAAAGCTCTTTGTCTGACTCTGGAGGAAGAAGGTGCTATGATTCCCATTTTACAGAGGAATCAACCAAGGCTCAGAGAGCTTAGTTTTGAGCTCAAGCCACACAGCAAGTTAGTAGCAGAGCCTACTATGATGGTACTCATTAATGTTTATGCTACATTATATGTTTCTTATGGTACTCAATAATAATAGAATAGAGTACTAATGATAGTACTCAATAAATATTTATGATCAAGATGAATAAGTAAAGCAAGCCATTGAACAAAAATGTCTTTCAAGATTGGGTGAATAAACAAAGGGGGAAGGAGAGACAGAACATTTTGGGAAAGAATGAAGTGGTAGGTGTAAGAAATAGTCTCCAGTGGTTGAGAAAAAAATGAGTGTATGGGCATAGGTGGAAGATTTATATAGCCCAGTGGTTCTCAAACTTCAGCACATCAGAGCCACCTGAATGGCTTGTTAAAACACAGATGGAAGGGATTCTGATTCAATAGGTCTGGGGTGAAGCTGAGAATTTGGACTTCTAACAGGTACCCAGGTGATGCTGATGCTGCTGATCTTAGGACCACACTTTGACAAAGCTGCATGGAGTAAGCCTGAAGGAGAGAGATGCAGAGGCTGCACTATAAACTGAGTGTGAGGAGGGTAGATGGTTGGGATCGGGGCCTGGAGAAGAGAGGTGAGAGTGTGTGAAAGTCCACGCCTATTCACATCCTTTGGCAAGTTTTCCTTTCAAAGTTAGAATGGTTGATCTTGTTGGGGCTTCTTTAACGGTTTAGTGCTTTAATCAAATAGAGAATACAACAAAGTTAAGCTAACTGTTGTATTCTCAGCACCTAGAACAGTACTCAATACATCTTTCTTTTTAAGGGATGAATTGAAAAAAATGAATGATATGCAATCATCAGTGTTCTGCATAATAATTAAGCACAAACAGAAAATGGCCCACCTACATGACTCTGCTTTTTATTACTTTCAGGTCAACCAAAGGAAAGGGAGAAGGAAAGTGAACAGGCCAAGAAACTACTCTGATGTGCTTCTGAAGTTTCTTGGATTTGCAAGACAATGGTCCCCAGGTATTTCTCCTTTTCTGATCTTTACCATAGTTCCAATTTGAAAGCAGGGACCTCAGAGTCCCTTCCCTTTATGTAAGATGTGTCAGTCAAAGGATCGTGATTTAAGGAAGTGTATAAGTCATTTCGGAAATATTTCCTGAGAACTATATGATCCCCACGGAAACCCTGGTGGCGTAGTGGTTAAGAGCTATGGCTGCTAATCAAAAGGTCAGCAGTTCGAGTCTACCACGTGCTCCTTGGGAACTCTACGGGGGCAGTTCTACTCTGTTCTATAGGGTCGCTGTGAGTTGGAATCAACTCAATGGCAATGGTTTGTTTTTTTGGTTTATATAATCCCATGCTGATAATAAAGGAAGGTGAGATATAAATCTTGTTGTTAGGTGCCGTTCAGTCGGTTCCGATTCACAGGGAGCGATCCTATACAGCAGAGTAGAACAGCCCCATAGGGTTTCCAAGGAGTGGCTCCTGGATTTGAACTGCTGACCTTTTGCCGACTCATAGGGACATTAGGACAGAGTACAACTGCCTCATAGGGTTTCCAAGGCTGTAAATCTTTAAGGCAGCAAACTGCCACATCTTTCTTCACGCGGAGCAGCTGGTGGGTTGGAACCGCCCGCCTTATGGTTAGCAGCCCAGCTCTGTAACCACTGCGCCAAGAGAGCTCCTTTACCCCATGCCAGAGAGTCTCAAACATTGGAGTGCACAAACATCACCTGGAGAACTAGTTAATAATTCATCTTTCTAAGCCTTGTCCCCAGAGTCCCTAATTTTGTAGGCATGACTAGGTGATTCTGATGCCAGTCGTCTAGCCACAATGGTGTGAGAAATGGCATCCTCAGGTAAACTTTAAAAGTAGGTTAAAAAAAAATCTGAATCGGAATCAAGTCTTTATTTCTGCCATCCTCACAAGGCCTGGGCAATTGTCCTATTCCTAAATTTTCCCTTCTCCCCAATACGTTGACAACCCCTAAACTGAATAGCACTCTCTTGGGTCTTAGCTTACATCATCTGCCAAAATGAATTTACACCTAATATGAACGAGGCTTAAATCCTCTTTCAGGTCACTTGCATTTTAAAAAGTGTATCCTAAAGTAAGTATTAGAATGCCTTCATTTTATTTTAATTTTCTCTTCTGAGGAATTAACCTGGCAGCCCCTTCTAGTCTAATTCGATTGCTGGAGGAATCAAGTCGGCTTCCCTAATCTGCCTGGTGAACTCCTGTCACTCATTCAAGACTCGTCTTGTGTCTTCATGAAGCCTTCATTGGTAAACCTATCCACAGGCAATATCCTTTTTGTCACCACCATCTCTTGCACATGTTTCAAATTATAGAACCTATCGTTTTGAATTGGGATTGCCTAATTTATTTTTGTATCCCCAGTTCTACGTGCAGTGCCTGGCAATGAGCAGGTGCTCAGTCACTGTGGAATGAACGAATGAACGTCAGAGACGACGCCGGGAGTTTTGTTTTGTTTTCATCAATGCTCACTGAGAAACAAAACGCGGAAATGTCAAGGGCTGGACGCCAGGCAGTGCAGGCCTAAAAGGAATAACAAGCAATCCCTAACAGCACAGAATCCTCCTGAAGGATCACCTGTTCCGTTTTCTCACACCGCTTTTCGGCCACTTCTGACACCCCAATTTCCCGCCCACTCCTTCATTCTCTTTCCATCTGGAGACAGGTCAAGCAGGTATCTCAGCTCAGCAGCTCTGATTGGTCGGCGATGATTTCATTGTTAGGGAACATCCGGGCTTTTCTCTCCCCGCAATACCTCCCTCAGAGCTTTGCGCTCCGAGTTTCCCACTCCCGCGTGCGCCCCACCCGCTGGTTAAAGCAAAACAACAGTCTCTCCCCAGACGGCTTCTTGTCCTCGCCTGCGCTATCCCTCGCAGTCTCCACGCCTGAGAGAGGCGTTTATGTCCCTCAATGAGGGCCTAGGAATATTTTGTTAGCCAATCAATAGCCAGCTCCCTGCAATTCGGGTGAGTTAGGCCTCTGCACCTATAACTGGACAACCCGTTGGCTCCTTTATGGCACTTGATTTACACAAGATTTATAGGTAAAAAAAATAAAGGGGCACGATCCTCGCAGACCAGAAAGGATCCGCGCAGACTCTCCGGGTTTGACCGTTTTCGAAGTCTAGCCAATCGCATTTCGGATGGTTCCCCGCCTTTTGCGCGCTCATTTAAAAAAAGCCGGTGTGACGGACTTGGAAATTAGTTCAGTGACAGACACTTAGAGGAAGCCAATGACTGAGAGTTCGGGTCACTATTTGGACCAATAAGAAAAGGGAATTGCTAGAGTTCGGCCTTTGCGAGGAGGAACGCAGGTGGGCGTTATTCGATTGACGGAGGTCTCTACTTACGGGTGGCAGGGTGGGTTGGTCCATGACGTCCGGGAGATAGTGGATAGCAGAGGCGGGGCTGAATGAAGTAAATGGTAATAAAAGGTTGGGTCTCACTCAGTGGGCGGTGTTTGATGGATAGATGACCTTACCAATTGAAGGTGATCATTTGTGCCCAATGGGAGATTGGGAACTCAGAGGCGGGGGTAGTGTGGGCGGGGAAAACTAAGTACCGAGGTAGCGAGGGCAGCCGAACTGGGAGGGAAACCGATGATTGACAGGCCTTCCAGCAAACCCTGTACAGTGAGAGGACGCGCGGTCTCCCAATGGGTGGAAGTTGGGGGCGGGGCTCCCTGAGGGGCGGGGAAGAACGGGGTGCGGGGAGGGGGTTGCAGAAGGAGCGGAGCGGAGCGGCTGCCGCTCAATGGCGGAAAAGCCGCCGGTTCTCTGACGGACTCGTCCCCCAAGCAGTTGCGGGGGAGTTTCCTGCCGGCGCGGCTGGAGTCTCTTTCTCAGGGTTCGGTGGCTGGAAAATGTTCCAGAGAGACGAGGCTGCGGCGGAGGAGGTGGCGGCGGCGGAATCGGCAACGGCGCTAGTGTGGAGAGAAGGCGGCGGCGGCGGCGTGAGGGGCCCGACGGTGTAAACAGCCCCGAAGGCGGCGGCGGAGGTGGCCGAGACCCCGAGGGGGAAGCCGCGGCTGAGGCAGGGTCGCGCCTCCGTTGGAAACCTGGGCTGAGTGCAGCAGTGGGGCTCTGCGCCAGGCGCGAGCGAGACGCCCTAGACCTCGCCTTCCTCCCTCGCCTCAGGTAAGGCCGCTTGGCGCCCGGGGCGGAGGGGAAACGGCTCGCGGGCACCCCGGAGGCCCCGGGACCATTTTCGGGGTGCCACCGAACTGCGGTCAGGGCCTCCGACCTTCCTAACCCTCGCCTATTTCCCCCGTTGGGGCGGAGGCAGGGGGAGCGGAACGCCGGGCCTGGCTCCGGGGTAGGCCCCTTCCCCAGCCGCCGCCTCCGCTCGGCCGAGGACTGGGAGAGGCACCGGGCAGGGAATAGTAGTTAGCTCGAACGCCCTGAAATAAACTGCTGCTCCCTTTTCTTTGCTGTAGCCTGCAAGCATCTATTTCACGCCAAAGAACCGAGGCTACCCCAGGCCTTAACTCATCCCTCCTTGGTGCGTGCTTATTTGCAAACACTACCTTTTTTTCCATTTGTTTCCTCATCAGCTTCTGCCCTATTCTGCGCTTCACTTCACTTCCTTGTTAAATCTTCTTTCTGGTTCGTGGGTCTGTACGTCTCACCGTCTCCTTCCTCCTTGGTAGCTTTAAATCGTTTCTCTTTCTCTTCTGGTCAGACCCCGGGTTTTCCTTCCCTGTCTCCCCCAGCACCGTTCTTTTCGGATGTCTTTCCTTTTATCAGTGAAGTTTTTATATAAGACTGGCCTTGTCCTTACTGTTCATGACGAATGTAGTACCCCACATCTATCAGAGGCTCATTACGAGCAGACTGACCAGCTTCATTTGGCAAATCAGTTTCTTAATAATATAAATATGCCTAACATCCTTTTTAAAAAAGAGATTGTATTATTAAAAGTAGAACGTGAAAGTAACACTGAAATAGTTTTACAAGTGAAAGGCTCAACGAGGGCTGGGAATTGTTTCATTTTTTCAGTTGCATGACGTCTGATGTCAATTAGCAAATCTAGAACGTTTGCCCCTTAAATTTGGCAAAAATGCTTCTTAAGCGTTTGATAGCGGCCCAAGTTCATCAGTATTCACTTTGGTCTAAAACCACCTTGAAAACTTTAAACAGAAAACGTATGAGCGACTAGGAAGCTGTTTTGGTGAAGTCCCAGTTAAAGACCTTTTAAAATAGGCTCCACATGTTTAATGTATCAAAATAAAGTTGGCAGGAGTCTTGTAAAAGGATTATTTAGGAATTTGAGTAGTCTTAGTGTTAAGTAGCTATTTTGGGAAATTTTTTTTTTCTCTTAACAAACGTTTACTACCCCTGTGATGTGAGCATTATTGAGGTTTATTGTGGGATTAAACACAGGAACTTATTTGAGCTACTGCATGGATGTAGAGTGATAAATTGTTCCGTGCAGACAGTGTAAGTCACAGTATGTTCTAGGAGATGGAGAAATGTACCATAGACACTGAATGTTAATAGACATTTCATTTACTTTCTCTGTTAATGCAGTAGCAAAGTTCCTATTGTTGGCCTACTTTTAAATAGAGCGTTTCTGAACAAATAGTGAGGCAAGTTATTCTAATTATTGGAATAGTGTTTTCCAAGAGTATAGTTTTTTTTGTATAGTACAAGTTGTATTATTTTAATTAAAGAAATGTTTTTTGTAAGCCTCCCAAATGGGCGATGTGAGGTTTTAATAGAACTTTTAAGATTTAGTATTTAGAACAGATTTTTTAGTCAAAAGATTTTCTTTCAGGGAAAATCCTGTTTTTAACTGTGCTTCTGACCTTTCAGTGCCACCTTTGTCTTTTTTTTGTTTGTGTTTTCCCCTGCTCATTTGCTTTAGTTGTCTTAGAGTGTTACAGTTTCTGCAGCAGTTCTTTATGTTGTATTGGCATCATGGAGTAGTATTTTTATATGATTTTTCATTCCCCCTAGTGAAGATTTTCCCCTTTTTTTGTACATTATCCTTTTGATTTGTTGATGTGGTGATTATTTTCTTAGAAGTGACCTGCAGCGCTTTCAACACCTGTTTTCTTACACTGGGTGTCTGATTTCTATGAAGACTCCAGGAATAGGTGAAAGCCTTTTCAGTTTGTCTGATAGGCATGTCAATAAGTACTGCTTTATGTCAGTAATTCACATATTAGAATTACTAAATCCTTGAGATTACATCATCTGGAGGGATGGTGGAGTGACTAGTGATGCTTCTGAGAACAACTCATTCACAAGTTGACAAGGTCAGAAAAAAATGGCTCTTGTTGAAAGTCACAGTATTTTCCTATAATGTACATTTTTACAGTCTTTTGAATTAAAATGTGATGCTGACTGACTGTCTCCTGCTACTCTGGGAAGAATAGAGTTTACATGGATTCTGGAGATTCATTGAAAACTGGTTGAGCCAATAGTTGAAAGAGTGCAAACTCTCATGAGGTAAACCATGCCCTTATAAATGCATTGGTAAATACGTCTTCTGTTGTATATGCTACTGGGAGTGAATCTTCTTTTTCACACATTGGTGCTCTTTACACACATTGTCTATGATATATGATTGTTTATATATTACATATAACTTCGGAAGTCTTTTGTGGCGTTAGCATAAACCAGTTGCTGTTTAGTTGATTCCAACTCATGGCAATGCCATATATGTCAGGGTAGGACTGTGCTCCACAGGGTTTTCAATGGCTTAATTTTCTGAAGTAGATTGCCAGGGCTTTCTTCCAAGTTACTTATTATAGAAAGTAGTAAAATAGAGTATATTTCTAATTACAGTGGGCCTTCATAAGGTATTTATAAAGTGAATAAAATTAGCTTATTAAAATACAAACAGGAGATTTTACTCTGGGAACTATGCCTTTCACAGTTCACTGATTTTTAAGCAGAAATTATTTGGCAAACAACTGATAGAATCAAAATAATACTTAAAAGCTTTTTTTAAATCCAAAATTCTAATAGCAAAACTTATTCAACTAGTAATCCCAAACCCATTGCTGTCGAGTCAATTTGGACTCATAGTGACCCTGTAGGACAGAGTAGAACGGCCCTTAGGGTTTCCAAGGCTGTAAATTTTTATGGAATTAGACTGTCACATCTTTCTCCAGTGGAGCGGCTGGTGGGTTCAATCTGCTGATCTTTTGGTTAGCATCTGAGCGCTTTAACCACTGTGCCACCGGGGCTTCTTAGTCAAGTAATAGCTTAAAAAATCACATTTAGTGGTAAGAGAGTTGTTTGGAATGTGGTATTATGGATTTTCAGTGATTTTTCACATTGTACTTGATTGTTTTTTTCCCTCAGTGAATTCGATTCTGAATTTGAAATAAAACTAAATACTGTTATTTATATTATCAACTTTAATGTTTCATTGCAGAATGTATCTTACACATCGTATTTGCAGAATTACCAATTAAGAGTGATTAATTTGGCAGCCCAAAAGCAAAGACAGAAGGCAGGAAGGGACAGGAAAACTGGATGAATTTAAACAGGGAACCTGGGGTGGATGGAGAAGGGGGAGAGTGTTGCCACATTTTGGGATTGACAGCCCATGTCACAAAGCAATTTTTGTATTCATAGTTTAATGAGAAACTAGTTTGCTTTATAAACTTTCACCTAAATCACTATTAAAAAACAAAACACTGAGGTTAAAAAAAAAAGGAGAGACTGAAAAAAAAAAAAGTGATCAATTGGGGATACGGGATAAGATTCCTAGAAACTGGGTAGGCCCCAGATTTGTAATCTAGACTCCCTCCCATATCATTGTCCTATACTTAGACTAAACACTGAAAAATGGCTAGCATAGATTTTGGGAATTACTTGGTTTTTGTAGTTTTTGCTTGACATAAAATTTATAAAAGAATAGTTTGCCATTAGCTTCTAGCAGCTGACCTATGGGTGAAGAAAAAGGTACATGAGCTCATTGAATTTCCTAATCTGTTTTTATCCTTGTTTTTGTTGGTGATGATTGTTTGCATCAATAGATTGATTTAAAATAATAGAAAATGCTTCTGGTGTTTTATACTAAGTATGTTTACTTAATCTCTGATACGCCGTTTGGAAGCTTTTTTCTCCCATCAAATAACACATTTCTAATGTGATTTAACCTATTTGTGCAGATTTAAGAAGAGTAAGATACACTTTCAACATTCCATCTGTATTCCGCCCTTATAGGAGACTATTATTTAGATTAACTTCAGTGATTTGACCGGAGCCCTGGTAGCACAGTGATTAAGCGTTGGGCTACTAACCGAAAAAGGTGGCAGCTCGAATCCACTACTCGCTCCTTGGAAACCCTACGGGGCAGTTCTGTTCTGCCTTGTAGAGTCGCTATGAGTCAGAATTGACTTGACAGCAACGGGTTTTTTTCAGTGATTTGACCAGGTAGTTGAATCAGTGTTACGGTAATTAAAAAAACTCTTTACTAAATTCTTGATAATGTTACGAAGTTTTCCAAAAGTGTAGTCTGTATAGTTTCATTTCTTAGATTATTTGAAGATTTTGCGATTTAGTTTATAGTAGCATCTAGCAGCAAAAGGTTGGCAGTTTGAATCTACCAGCCGCTCCTTGGAAACCCTGTGGGCGGTTCTGCTCTGTCCTACAGGGTCCCTCTGAGGTGGAATCGACCCAACAGCAATGCTTGTTATTTTTGGTTAGCGTCCCAGGAAACAAATACCATATGGTCCTCATACCTTTTTTTGAAAATTTTCATTCCCCTTTCAGGGTGCTGTATTTCTCCCCTTCAATTTAATTTTAATAGCAGACAAACACTTTGTTTCCAAATTATGGTAAGTTGTGACACAGAAGAGTTTACACATAATTTTCTTTTTCTTTTATTACAGCTAACTTGTGAACACATCTACAATATCTTGTTATTGCTTAGTATAACGTATACCTTTTATAATGATATTTCTAGTAATAACTTGTTTAGTATCAAGAACCCAATACCTTTACAGCCAATTGTAGTATTTTAATTTGTTCATATATTAGACATACATTTAACGTAGTGTGTAACATTTAAAGCATAGTTTACCGATTTAAAGTTTTTTGACTTACTAGTTTAATATTAACTTGCTAAAAGAAAATGAATTTTTCTTTTGGAGTATATTAAAATATCATTAAGATTACATTTATTGGCTTTAAATTGATTCAGGTTACTTGAAAAATTAAAGTTCTTGAAGTTTAGAAACATCACTAGTTGGAAAACTTGTTTTTTATCCTTGTGAGTAAAATATGTAGTAAAACGTGATATTAGGGGAGAGTGGCGAACACTGGAAGATTTCTATTGAATATTAAGGGACTTGTCTTACTCTTAGACATGGGACCAATTATTGGTAAGAATATAGGAAGGATAAGACCTATCTCTAGTATTGCTGTGATTTTTATGTAGAATGGCTTCCACCTCAAAATAGATTGTGAATATAAAGTACATTTGTATGACTGAAATATGAAAAACCTTTTCCTTCATGGGAAACTGTCTTTAAATGTGTTTTATATTATCAGGTGTAATTTGTAATATCAAAGAAAATAAAACAAGAGAATTGGTTTTGTTTCATAGGTGGTACATACTTGAGAAGAAGCAGATTTGATAAAGGGTGAAAATACCAAATCTATTGCCATCAAATCAGTTCCGACTCATAGCGACTCTATAGGACAGAGTAGAACTGCCACATAGGGTTTCCAAGGCTGTAATCTTTACAGAAGCAGACTGCCAGATCCTTCTCCTGCAGAGTGGCTGGTGAGTTTGAACCACCGACTTTTCAGTTAGCAGCAGAGCATTTAAGCACTATGCCACCAGAGCGCCTCTTGATAAAGGGTACATGGAGTCATTTGTAGAATTCTGAAGGATTTCAAAAGCACTTTTAATCTTGATGCAGTGGTTAACAGCACTGCCGCTGAACAAAAGGTCAGCAGTTCTAATCCACCAGCCGTTCCTTGGAAACTGTATGGGGCATTTCTACTCTGTCCTATAGGGTCACTATGAGTCAGAATCGACCTGACAGCGACGAGTTTTTTTTAAGCTTGAGAGTAATGTCACTGATTCTTAAATCTACTTGCATTTTATCTTCTTGATGTAGGTTTGTAAGAACTCTCCTAACATTGAAAAGGGATAATTAGTAGATGTTATCATGAGTTGGAGCCTTTGTGGCACAATGGTTAAGAGCTTGGCTGCTAATGAAAAGGTTGGCAGTTCGAATCTACCATTTGCTCCTTGGAAATCCTATGTGGCAGTTCTACCCTGTCCTATAGGGTCATTATGAGTCAGAATAGACTCGACGGCAACAGGTCTTGTGAGTAGGAGAATCTAGTAGGAGTGTCCATGGGTGCTTAACCCATCTTGGCAAAGAGTTTTTCCTTTTTCTTCTTCTGATTAAGGCAGTCAGCTCTGAGTTAACGGAATGTAAGTGGCCTTTTTTAGTCCCTTACGAAGAGGAAATAACCCAAAGCAACTCAAAATGACAGAATGAATGGGAGATTAAGTTTAGATATGGAAGACTTTCTGTTACATTTAAATTAGACTGCCAACTCACTGAGAAGTAAAGAACTCAATGTAGTTAATAGTATTTAGTCTGTAGCTACCCAACCATCATGCAAGGCACCATTCCAGGCTGAAATCTGAATAAAACAGACAAAATCCAGTTGGAATCCACTGGATGTCAATGGGTTTGGCTTTTGTTTTTTTTTTTAATAGAGCTTACCTTCTGATAACAAACACTCTTTTTCAATTTACGTTACAGCTGTACTTCTTTGTGGATGGCTTAAAAAAATTGAGTGGAAAATTTGAGATGGATGGTGTTTTCTATACTATGCTTAGAAGCTGTGATTAGAATTTTACTATTTTTAACAAATGGAGGGGAAAAGGTTTTTTTGTAACTTGACAAAAACTGGAATATGAAAAGATGAAAGAAGGAGGAGGAAATATGATTGTACCTGAGAGACACTGAGTTAAGATTGAAAGGTAAGCCAAAGAGAAAAGAGATCCCTACATTAGGGCAGCTGGGGGCATTAGGTGTTTCCATTTACTATCCAACCCTAGGCAAATGAGTTCCTAGAAGGGAGGATAGGAGAAATGGTGGGATCATAGGAGGAGGGAGAATGGGACTTTTAGCAAGTCTGATGTGAACGACTTGGGATGTGCCTGTAAAATATGTGTTGTCATTTGTGTTTGGAAAAGATCCTGCTGCTGTTTTTATTCTTACGTGAGTACAGCTGAAAGATTAGTGGTTGATCAGTACTATCTGGTAAGCTGTCACTGATTTGTGACTGCTACTTCTGTTCTCTGGTTATCTGACAACTCTGCTGAAGATGGCTGATGGAACCAATATGTCTCTTGGTTTATCGTGCTCAAATTGGTCTGTATTTATTACCACTCCCCTTGATTCCGTAGCTATGTTGTATTACTTGAAGTTGTGCCTTTGTTATTTCTGTATGAGGTTGTCCTGTTGCACTTAGATATGATGCAGGTGTTTAGTTTTCTGCTTTTTGTTCTATAGCTTTCCTAGTGATGATACAGTTTGTAAAGATATATCTTCCAGAATTTATACAAACATTGCACACTTAAGATGTGTGCAATATATCTTGATCTTTTTGCTTTTTATGTTTAAATGGTCCTTTGTTTTCACTCTAGAGTCATTGAACCAGAGTCTCATGTGATTTTGATTGCTGCATTGAATAGAGAATTTAAAAAAATTTAATTAAATCAACTTGTGTTTATTTCAGTGCCTTGATATAAAATGAACATAGTTTCATCCATGACCTAAGAGACTTCATTTATTGCACTCAAATGGGTCTTCAAATTACTACTTTAACTTTTAATATGTTTTTGTAACTATTTCATCACTTTATCAAAATACTGATATGTAAGATGACTTGAACTTTTTGAGTTTATTAAATTTAGTGGCATAATTAAGACCAGATTCATTAAACTTTTCAACATTTGGCCATCTTTAAGTGCCTACATTTTAGATTAAAAGAATTTAAAAAGCCTACAAAATCTTACTTGTATTTCTTAAATTATAACTGGTTTTGTTTATATAATTTAAAAATTTATTAAAGCTTTCATGGTTGTTGGCCCTAAATTTAAAGAAACTGCGTATTTCTTTCTATCCAGCTCTCCTGGAGTGCTTTGAATCAAAATGTAAAAATGAAATAACTTTTATCTAATGTGTGATAATTTTTGGTTATACTTTCCTTTTTTTTAAATCTGTAGCTGGTTTGGAAGTATTAGTGATGATTTAGATTGTATTACTGCTCTTACCCTACATCTTGAATCTTTTTGTCATTGATAGATTTGTATTTTACTTCACATTATTTGCTCTTCTTGTGTGCTTTTGGTTTGTGTTGCTTTTCCTGCATCTGTCTTTACTTTCTTGGTTTTTATTTAAATACAGGGTGGCCACCAAGTCTGAAAACACAGACTGATAAACAAGAATGGCTTATTGATATTTTATTATAAGATATGTTAAAATAATATCTGCTTTCAGACTCTGTGACCACCTCATAGAATGAATTCATGTAGGTGTGTCTTTTTGTTTTTGTTCAGATTTATGTTGTTATGGAGTCAAGTATAAGGCATATAAACCAAAAAATCCAAACTCATTGCTGTCGAGTCGATTCTGACTCATAGGGACACTATAGGACCGGATAGAACTGCCTCATAGGGTTTCCAGGTTGTTAAGAGCTTCACTGCTAAGCAAACGGTCAGCAGTTCGAATCCACCAGCCTCTCCTTGGAAACCCTATGGGGGCAGTTCTTCACTGTCCTGTAGGGTCGCTATGAGTCAGAATCGACACAATGGCAACGAGTTTGGTTTTTTGGATAGGACGCTTATGTTGTTGGCTTGTGTATGTTTGTAAATGTATATTAAGTGGAAGTAGCCTTTATTCTTGGAGTGGGTTATTATGTTTCTGGAAAAAACTCCAAAAGGACATAGTGATGGGGGAGCATTGACTCTAAAGTCAGTCTACTTAGTCTTGAATCGTTACTCCACCGCTCCATAGATGGGTAACTTAAAATAAGTTCCTTAATGTTTCTAAACCTCCATTTCCTCATCTGTAAAGTGAGGATGATGACTGCATATTTCATAAAGTTGTTGGATTGAGATAATCCATGTAAAAGTGTTACATGGGGCCTGGCATTTTATAATTGTAACATTTATTGGGTGCTTTCTGTTATTGCTGCTGCTACTTAGATTTTGTGAATTACTTACTCCTTTAGGATTCAGTAGCCTTAATCTGTAAGGTCACACTTTTCCTGATTTTGGGCAGAGGACTGGACCATGTGCTATCTTGAGGTTCTTTTGACTCTTAAAATCAAGATAAGATTCTCATTTGCTCCAGAGTGTAATCCACTAAGGGCAACAACCAAGTTAATTTTGTATGCCAACTTACCTATGTATCTGTACTGTATTCTGTAATTACTTAATGAATGAATTTCTTCATGAAAACAGCATCTTCTAGGGGGAGGAGAGGAGTAGGGGAAAAAAGAATGCAATTTTAATTCCTTATCAATGACTTGATGCTTCACTTGTTAAAGAGATGATAAAATTTTTTCCGTTCATTTTTATTTAGTCAATAAAAATTGTCTACCACCACTAGCCACTTTGGGGAACAAAGATTATTTGAGTCTGCCATCTAGGGGGTGAAGGTAATAAAACAGATACATGAACAACCAATTGTGCAAGGTAAAAAGTAAAAAATACTAAAAGGGAAGTATCCCAAAACCATTGCTATTGAGTCAATTCCAATTCATAGGGACCCTGCAGGACAGAGTAGAACTGCCCATAGGGTTTCCAAGGCTGTAATTTTTATGGAAGCAGACTGCCATGTCTTTCTCCCATGGAGTGGCTGGTGGGTTCAAATCACCAACCTTCTGGTTAGTAGCCAACCGCTTTAACCGCTGTGCCAGGAATATTTTATATATTAAAAATCTTTCTAAAATATATAAAAATCACTGAGATGATGGTGTGATTAATCAGAGTATCTGCATTTTTGCTTGTTCTTGGTTTTAGAGATCAAATGATTAAAAAAAAAGGCATCAGGGTTATGAACTTTAGGAGTGTTTCATTTGGATAGATTATGATATGTAACTTTGAGGATTTGGGGGAAGATTTAAGACTAATTTTTTTTGGAGGAGTGATGAGTATAATTTAGTAAGCTAAATTAAGAGTCATCTTACATTATATTTTTTCCTTTTATGAGAATTTTGATCTTACAAAATATTAAAAAGGATAGTACACTGAGTATATACCCACTACCTAAAATCAACAGTTTATATTTTTGCTGTATTTGCTTCATCTATATAAATGTAATTCTTTGCCGAAGCATTTAAAAATATGTTACATATATCATGTCACCTCCCTCCTAAATACTTAAGTATGAATCTCTAAAAAACGACATTTTTCTCTATACCTATAATATAATTAGTATATCTAAAAAAATTAAATAATTCCTTGATATCATCGCTCCTTGGAAACCCTGTGGGACAGTTCTACTCTGTTTCTTCTAGGATTCCTGTGAGTCGGAATTGACTCAATGGCAATGAGTTTTAATATTGTCTAATCCCCAATCTGTACACAAATTTACCCAATTGGGTCAAAAATGATTCCCCCCCCCCCCCCCCCCCGGTATCCCGTAAAGGGTTATACATTACATTGCGCTTGTTATGTTTCAGTTTTCTCTCTTTTTTATTGTTGTAAAGATATATAGATATATATAGCACAACATTTGCCAATTCACCGTTTTTCACGAGTACAGTTTAGTGAGATCAAGTACAGTAGTCATTTTGTGTAACCATCACCCATAATCTGCCAAATTTTCCGTCACCATAAACAGAAACTCACTGCTTCCCAAACAACGATTCTTCCTTTTTCCCTCCTCCCACCCCTGGTAACCACTAATAAAACTTTGGTCTCTATGTTGTTAATTGTTGTCAGGTGCCGTCAAGTATGTTCCGAGTCGTAGCGACCCTGTATACAACAGAGTAAAACACTGCCGGTCCTGTGCCAGCCTCACAATTGCTCTATGTTTGAGCCTGTTATTGCAGCCACTGTCAGTCCATCTTGTTGAGGGTCTTCGTCTTTTTCGCTGACCCTCTACTTTACCAAGCACGGTGTCCTTGTTCAGGGACTGGTTCCTCCCGATAACATGTCCAAAGTATGTGAGATGAAGTCTCGCCATCCTCGCTTCTAAGAAGCATTCTGGCTGTACTTCTTCCAACATAGATTTGTTTGTTCTTCTGGCAATCCACAATATATTTAATATTCTTTGCCAGCACCATAATTCAAAGGTATCAATTCTTCTTCGTTGGTCTCTATACCTTTGTGTATTCTAGATATTTCATTTAAGTGAGATCATACAATATTTGTCCTTTTTTGATTGATTTGTTTTACTCAGCATAATGTTTTCAAGTTTCATCCATGTTGTGGCACGTAGGACTTCATTTCTCTTTATGGCTGAGTAGTAGTCCACTGTATGTATGTACCACATTTTGTTTGTCCATTCATCTGTTGATAGACATTTAGGTTATTTCCACCTCTTGGCTGTTGTAGATAGTGCTGCAGTGAACATTGGTATACATGTATCTGTGTCCCTGCTTTACAAGTCTGTTGGGTATATACCTAGGAGTGGCATTGGCATTGCTGGATTATAGGGTAGTTCTACGTTTAGCTTTTGAGGAACTGCCAGAGGGTTTTCCACAGCGTCTCATTTCTTTTAAATTAAAACCCCCACTTTTTTTTTTTTTTTTTGAAGAGTCACTTTTTCCTTTTGAAGAGGTAAGGCCAGTTATCCTGTAGAATGTTGTCTTAGTTATCTCGTACTGGATTTCTTAAACAAATTTATTTTCTCACAGTTTAGGAGGGTAGAAGTCTGAACTCAGGGTGTTGGCTCTAGGGGAAGGCTTTTGCTGTTTGTCAGCTCTGGGGGAAGGTCCTTGTCTCTTCACCTTCTGTTTCCTGGTTCCTTGGAGATCTCCACGTGGCTTGGCCATCAGTCTTCCCCCATCTTTCCACTGCTTGCTTGCTTAATCTCTTTTATATCTCAGAAGAGATTGACTGAAGATATACCCTAGACTAATCCTGTCCATTAACATAAAGACAACCCATTCCCAAGTGGGATTAGAACCACAGGATAGAGGTTAGGATCTAAAACACATGTTTTGCGGGGACATAATTCAATCCATAACAGATGTCCAATATTCTGAAGTTGCCTGATTGTTTCTTTGAGGTCTTGTTTAAAACTTATTCTTTGTTTTCTGTAAACTGGTAAGTTAGATCTAAAGACTGTTAAATTAAGGTTAAACATTTTGGCCAGGATACTTCATAGGTAATGTTGTTTCATGTTACATCACATCAGGAGTTACAAAATGTCTGACTGTCACAGTATTAGTGGTGCTAAGGTTGATCAACTAGGTTAAGGTGGTACTGCTAGATGTCTCCGTGGAGAAGGAACATTTTCACTTTATGATTACCAGGTAATCCATGACATGATGTTTTGTTACTATGCAAATCCATTTCCCCTTCAGATTTTCACTTAATGGATTTACTGACTTGTTTTTTAAATACGGATCTAGACGGGGTTAGCAAACTAGAGCCTGTTGGCCTTATATGGCCTATTGCCTGTTTTGTAAATAAAGTTTTGTAAATAAAGTTATTGGAACACAACCACTCTCATCCGTTTACATACTGTCTATGGTTGCTTTCCTGCTGTTACAGCTGAGTTGAGTACTTGTGACAGAAAACAAATGGCCCCGACAAGGCCGAAAATATTTACTCTTTGGCTATTTAAAGAATAATTTTCTTGACCTCGGATCTTGGATGTATGGTTTGCTCCCTTTTTCTCATGTAATGGTATAAAATTGGTGTTTATATAATTGTTTATGGGTAACTTCTCCTGAACCCTGATATTATTCAAGGTGTATCTACTTTTAACATGGTTAAAGCTGTGCAGTTACTGCTTTGTTACGTTGCAGAAAACTGTAAAGTATACCCAGTTAATGCTATACGCGGTATACGAAATCATGTGTTAAAAAACAAAATATCTCAGACATAAACCGTTATAAAGAATAAGGAACACCACGGTACCCACTGTCCATGTTAACATAGGATGTAGAACATTACCAGTACAGTTAAAGTCTCTAACGTTCTTCGATACCATCCCCACACCCCAACTATTGTGAATTTTGTGCTTACTGCTTTTTATGTATATATATATGTGCATGCACATATATACGTACATAAAAGGCACACACATATATGTGTTCTCCATGTATATATCTATGTCTGAATAACATTGTTTTAAGTGACTTTATAATTTGTTTACATGGTCATATACTAACTAAATGTTTAATACAATTTGCTTTCTTCACTTAGCATTTTTTCAAAGTTCTTCCTTGTTGATACATGTAGCTCTATTCCTTTTTTCCCCAGTGTTGCAAAGTATTCCATTGTATGGTTATAATACAGTTTATCTTGTCTGTTTTGGATGGACATCTGTATTATTTTTCTTATTATAAACCATGGTGCTAAAACATAATTTTACATGTCTTATCATGCATATGTGCAAAAGTTTCTTTGGGGCACATACCTAGGAGTATAACTGCTGAATCATAGGCTATTTCCATCTTACAGCCTACCTGGATTTTCCCAAAATTCTCTCTAACATGGCAGTACCAATTTATACTTCCACTAGTGTTAGATAAAAGTTCCTGTTGCTCTATATCAGTGCTGTCCAATGTAAGTGTAATATGGGTCATATATATGTGTAATTTTAAATTTTCTAGTAGCCACATTAAAAAAGGCAAAAAGAAACAGGTGAAATTAATTTTAATAATATATTTTATATTCTATTTAATCTACTATATTGAAAATATAATCATTTTAATACCTAATCAATACAAAATTAATGAGATATTTTACATTCTTGTTTCCGTATTAGTTCTTCGAAATCCACTGGGTGTTTTCCACTCAAAGCAGCTCTCAGTTTGTACTAGCCACGTTTCAAATGCTACTGGATTGGAAAGCACAGCTCTAATATTCTTGCTTACATTTGGTATTGAGAGTCTTTTTTTCCTAGTGAGGGAGAACTGGTATTTCATTGTTCACTTTAATTTTGCATTCTTCTATTACTAGTGAGGGTGAACATCTTTTCATATGTTTATTGACTATTTGAATTTCTGCTTTTGCGTATTTACCATTATCGATTGCCCTACTTTCTATTTCCCTGTTTTTTTCTTAAATACATACATTTTGTAGACATAAATATGGATTTGCTTTGCCATTAGAAAGCTGGTGTTTCTTTTTTGTAAATTGTGTTTGTTTTTAGGGATTAATTAGATGATGTGTCTGTAAAACGACACTAATTCAAGATTTTAACCTAAAATCAGTTCTAAAACAATCCCCAAAATGCTAGGATTGAATTGAATTCTTGGAAGGATAGTACTTCAGTGGTAATATTGGAGGTGGAGGGGGGAGGAAGAAGGGTGGTTGCTTTATACTTATAGTAAACAATCCCTTAAATATTTTCTTTTCCTTCATACATTCCTCCCTTTGTTCAGCTTAGTCTAGCTTCTTCTTTCTTTAACTCTAAGCCCAAGGACCTCTAGGGAGAGCTAGGCTAAAGGATTCTGGCATAGAGCCATAGATGTTCTCAAAAAAGGGTTATGGGGCTAGACTTAGGTAGGGAGTTGGGGATGCTTTATGCAAGGCATCAGGAAACAAACCAAGTGAAATAAATTCACTAGTGTGCCCTCTGTCTGCTGTAAGTAGGTGTAATTGGCTTGGTCCTTTAAATGTGAATTACCAGAAGTAAAATTGCTGGAAATCAAGGATTGCTTGTACTTAATAAATGTTATCGTAGATGACAGAGGTTAATCAGTGTTCCAGTAGATTGTTAGGTCTTTGCCAATTTAAAATTTCTGGGAACATTGGAATGACTGACTAGGATATCTTTTCTTGAAGAGGTGTGTTTTAACTTAACATGTATTTTATTCAGTACCTGCTAGGAGCTAAGGGCACAAGTTAGGGTTTGAGGGGATAACCAGTTTCCCTGGGTTGATTCTGACTCATGGCTACCCCATATGTGTCAGAGTAGAACTGTGCTCCATAGGATTTTCAATGGCTGATTTTTTGGAAGGATAAGGACGGCAAAAATGTTAAAATGAATATGGATGATTGTAGAGGAGGGGTGAGAGAGTGGGATGAAAGATTAGAGATAACATCAAGGAGGAGGTGTTATTTCATAGGCATCTTGAAGGACTTGGAGTCCCTGGATGGTGCAGATGGTTTAAAGGCTTGGCTGCTAACCGAAAGGTTGGAGGTTCGAGTCCACCCAGAGGTGCCTTGAAAGAAAGGCCTAGTGATCTAGTTCCAAAAAAATCAGCCATGGAAAACCCCGTGGAGCACAGTTCTACTCTTGACACACAGTTTTGCTATGAGTTGGAGTCTGCTCAGCGGCAACTGGTTTGAAGGATTTGGTTAGCTGAATAAAAGAAGATAGGAAAATTTAACTCTGAGTGTGAGAATGAGCATTGTGTGTTAGGCTATGTAGTGCCTAGGCAGATTAGAGAGGAAGGTTTCTAATAAGTAAATTCAGACTGGATACTTTGTACTTAATGTACTTTGGGGAGTAAGAAGCCACTACATCTGTTTTTGGGATATTTAAGGTATGTTTTAGGGAAACCAAGCTGGTGATAATCTTCAGGGTAGAATAGAGGAGAAATTGAAGTCAGGGAGACCAACTAGGTAGCATTTAAGGTACCTAGGCATTAGCTGAAGACGCTCAAGATTAGGATGGTAGGGCAAGTGGGGAAAAAAAACAAAACAAAAGAACAGGAGGATGAGAGAGACATTTAAAAAGAAGATTTGATGGAACATACTGATTTAGAATGTAGTGGTTGGATTTATATCAAAGCAACTTAAATGGTTTCTAGCCTTGGTTATTAGAGGATACAGTTATTAACAAAAATAGGCAGATAGAGCTATGAGTGGTTTGGGTACAGAGGTGAAAATTTTGGATATGTTATATTTGAAGAGATGTCTAGATCAGGCAAGTTTAGTTTTTAAATCTAGATTAAAATTCATGTGAGAAGTTAGTATGTAAATGATAGCTGAATCAATGAGATTGGATCAGAATGCAGGGACTGTTTGAGTAGAAGGGTAATTTACTGTTTTGGGGACTGCCCCCCTTCCCACCTTGAATTTAGGAGGAGAATAAATGTGAATGGTTGTGAATACTTTGAAAATTGTCAGCACAGTGTAAAGAGCTTTAGGAAGGGAGGAGTTATCAATAATGTGAAGTGCCATGAAGTAAGTACTTATCTTGAGAAGCTAGTTTTATCAAGCTGGACATCAGTGTTTGAGTTGTTTTGCCAGTAATAGTGATAGTACTGAAATGGCTATACACTGTATCATGAGAAACATTCTTCCTAGACATGTTGGACATATAAAACCATGTTCCAAGGTAAAGTAAATTTACTTTTGTGGTTATTAGGACTGTGATTATATACTACTGTATTTTTATGCAAATAATGCATGCCTTCTATGATTGTCAAGTGTGCCCCGATGTGAGATATTTTTATAAGTGTGCTATGTTAATTTTTTCATTTTACAGCAACGTTTAAAAAAAATTGTCATGGTGGCTCTTATGAAAATACCTCACGGCGGAGGGCATGGTGGCAAACAAACATAGAAATGTGAGTTATTTGCGTAAAAATGCAGTAGTCATGTTCTGTCCGATTTTGTTAACATAAACATAATTCTAAAATGATTAGACACTCAAACCTACAAATAAATTTACTCTAAAAGCCTTATGAAACCTGTGCTGTCTGATTCCTTTTTGAAAAAAATTTTATTTTGTTGTTGAGAATATACATAGCAAAACATACACCAATTCAGCAGTTTCTACATTTACCATTTAGTGACATTGATTACATTCTTCGAGTTGTGTAACCATTCTCACCCTCCTTTTCTGAGTTATTCCTCCCCCATTAACAAAAATTCACTGCCTGCCTAAGATTCCTATATAATTCAAGTTGCTATTGTCAGTTTGATCCCATATAGATAGTTCTTGAAAGAACGTTGTGCTCAAGGCAGACCTTAATAGTTAAGCTGAACTATTGCTTGGTTTTAAGAAGACTTCAGGGGCTATTTTTGGTTTAAGAGTTTAAAGATTACTTCAGGGCAATATTTTCAGGGGTTCACCCAACTTCATGGCCACAGGAAGTCTGGAGTCCTTGAGAATTTTAAATTCTGTTCTGTATTTTCCCCCTTTTGATCATGACTCTTCTATAGAATCTTTGATCAAAATGTTCAGTGATGATAGCTGGGCACCATCCAGTTCTTCTGGTCTCATGGCCAAAGAGGCAGTTGTTCATGGAGGCAGTTAGCTACGCGTTCTATAGCCTGACTGTCCTTCCTCTGTTGCTCCAGGTGAATAGAGACCAATTGTTGTGCCTTGGATGGCAACTTGCAGTCTTTTAAGACTATGTAACAAACTAGGAGGTAGAACCGAAGCACTGAACACATTATTAGGCCAGCTAACTCGGATGTCCCATTAAACCATGACCTTAACCTCCAAACAAAGAAAGCAAATCCCATGAGGATTTTGGTTGTACATAAGCAGCCTCAGCAGCTACTTTTTGTTGTTGTTGTTTGATTCTTAGTTTACCTTTTGTAATCTGGAGCTGTTTATTTGGGAATGGGGAGAAGACAAAGAGCAACTATAAGTCAAGCTATGTATCCATGGACCTACTTTATTCACACTGCTAATTGAAAAACTATTGAAATTAGAGCAGTTATTTTCTTCCTGGGTGTCTTAGCTGATGTTAAAAAGGTGGTCTCTGTGTATATGTTTGAAATCATTCATGTCAAGCGATCCAACATAAAATCATGACAAAGTCCGAGGTAGTTCTTGCCCTTGTCTTGTCATCCAAATGATGATCCAGATACAAATAGGAACATGAAATCCCGCTGATTTCAGCAACATTCGCTGAAAAAACTTAGTGTTATGGCCAAGGGGGAAAAAAATTCCCTTATTTTATAATATTAAGCTTTTCATAGACATGTGCAGGTAGCTAATGATACATTCTTTACATAGGCCTAAACCATTTTCTTTAGGCTTTTGCCTCAGTCTTGGTCCAAATTTGCTACTAAGATCCAACGTTTATAAATGGGCATCTCTTGTCCAGAGGCTAGATGAGAAGGCAAAAAGGGACAGGAATTGGTTGAATGGACAAGGGAAATCCGAAAGGAGGAGTGTGCTGTCACAGTATAGGGAGAGCAACTAGGGTCACATAACAATGTGTGTATAAATTTTTGTGTGAGAAACTAACTTGAACTGTAAATTTTCACTTAAAGCACAATTAAAAAAAAAAAAAAGATACAAAGCTTAGAAAAGCCACAGACGCTATAAAAAGGAACAAACTAATGATAAACCAACATGGATGTATCTCAGAAACATTATGCTAAGTGAAAGAAGCCAGACACAAAGGAGTGTACATAGTGTATGATTCCATGTACACGAAATTCTAGAAAAGGCAAAACTGCTCTACTGACAGCAGGTCAGTGGTGGCCTAAGTCTGGAGGGGATTGGAGGGAGAATGACTTAAGAGAGGCACAAAGGAACTTTTTGGAGTGATGGGAATGGTCTATATCTTGATTGTGCTGGTGGTTACACAAGTGTATACATTTGTCACAACTCATCAAACTATACACATAAAATGGGTGCATTTTATTGTATATAAAAATAAAAAGCCAGGGGGTTTTCAGCAACAGGGACAAATCGGACCAAGGATGGAACTCTGTGGGTTTGGCTCACATCTAATAATCCAAGGTTTTCATAGTGAGTTGCTCGGTTTTTTGACAGTAAAGCTGTCTAACGCTGGTGATACAGCTTAATGTCTCTGCCAGAGAGTTATATGTAAGAAGGTAATTCAGATAAATGCAGTGAGTTTACTGGATTTGAAATTTAAGCGTGTGTGTGTGTGTGTGTGTGTGTGTGTGTGTGTGTGTGTGTGTGTGTGTGTGTGTGTGTGTGTGTGTGTGTGTGTGTGTGTGTATGTATGTGTGTATGTTTTGTTGTTAGATGCCCGTAGCGACCCTATGTACAACAACAAAATGCTGCCCTGTCCTGCACCATCCTCAACAATTGTCGCTGTGTTTGAGCACATTGTTGGGGCTGCTGCGTCAATCCATCTTGTTGAGGGTATTCCTTTTTTGCTGACCCTTTACTTTACCAAGCATGATGTCCTTCTCTAGGGACTGGTCCCCTCTGATAACTTGTCCAAGGTAAATGAGACAGAGTCTCACCATCTTCGCTTCAAAGGAGCCTTCTGGCTGTACTTCTTCCAGAACAGGTTGGTTGTTCTTCTGGCAGTCTATGGTATATTCATTATTCTTTGCCAACACTGTAATTCAAATGCATCAATTCTTCTTTATTCTTCCTTATTCATTGTCCAGCTTTCGCATGCACATGAGGCGATTGAAAATACCATGGCTTGGGATATGTAAATATGAGTGTATATATATTATCAACTAAAATTTCTGATGATATATAGTTAAATAAGCTTTGGGTTTCTTTTTCTGGTTTCAGAAATTGTTGAAAGGACTTGTGAAGTGAACTTTTTTGTTAAAAGAATACTTCAATGTAGTTGAGCCTAATTAGAAAAAGTTGAATGTTCAAGATGATGTTATCCATTTGGGTAATCATTCTAACATCAGGTATTTTATTGTCTGTCAGTTTATATATGGAAAGTTGATCTTGGGACATAAACTATCTTTTTTTTCTGTTTGAGTAGGTCTGATTTTATTTATATATTAGATTCGTTTTGAAAGACTAAGGTATGATTTATGGATTATAATGGTAATGATAGCTAATACTTTTAAAGCATTTATTTTATACCAGACACTGACCTAAGCAGTTAACCTGTACTATCTCATTCAGTTACTACAGAAACTCTATGATGTAGGGGCTTTTATTATTCCCGTCTTTAAAATGAATACATTGAGGCTTTGAAAAATTAAAAATTAGGCCAGGGTGACTCAATAAGTGGTAGAGTTGGCATTTGAATCCAAGTCTGTTTATTTTACTTTTTTAAAAATTGTGGTTTGTATATATATATAAAACACAAAACATTTGTCATTTCAACCATTTTTATATGTACAGTTCAGTGACATAATTAAAGTTTACCAGGGTGTGCAACCATCACCACTGTCTGTTTCCAGTTTTTTTCCTCACCCTTAACAGAAACTCAGTGCCCCTTTAGCAATAACTACCCATTTCCCACTCCCATCTACTCCTGGTAACCAGTAATAAACTTTGATCTGTATGCATTTGACTATGCTGTATCTTTCATATAATGGGAACATTCAGTATTTGTCCCTTTATGTCTGACTTAATTAGGATAATGTTTTCAGATTTTTCCATGTCATAGCATGTATCAACTTCATTTCTCTTTATGGCTGAATAATACTTAATTGACTGGATATACCACATTTTCTTAATCCTTTCATCTGTTGATGGACACTTGAGTTGTTTCCACCTTTTGGCTACTATGAATAATGCTGCAGTGAACATTGGTGTACAAGTGTCTGTTTGAGATCCTGCTTTTAAGTCTTGTATATATAGGTATTTGACTACTAACTGAAAGGGTTGGTGGTTCAAACCTACCCAGAGGCATCTCAGAAGGAAGGCCCAGGAAGGCCTTATGATGTACTTCCAAAAGGTTACAGCTTTGAAAACCCTATGAAGTGCAGCTCTCTCTGCAATACATGGGTCACTATGAGTTGGAATCAACTCGATGATAACGGGTTTGGGTTTTTTTTTTAAGTAATTCTGTATTTAACTTTTTGAGGAACTGCCAAACTATTTTCACAGTGCATTACCATTTTACAGTTCCACCAGCAACAGATGAAGGTTCTACTTTCTCCACATTCTTGCCAACACTTCTTATTCTCCATTTTTCTGATAGTAGCCATCCTAATGGGTATGAAGTGGTATCTTATTATGGCTTTAGTTTGCGTTTCCCTAATGACTGATGACATTGAACATCTTCTCATGTGCTTATTGGCCATTTGTATATCTTCTTTTGAGAAATGTCTGTTCAAGTCTTTTGCCCATTTTTTCCATTGAGTTATCGGAGTTCTTTATGTATTCTGGATATTAAACCCTTATCAGATATATGACTCCCCAATATTTTCTCCCATTCTGTAGCTTGTCTCTTCATTTTCTTGATGAATTCCTTTGATGTACCAGAGTTTTTAATCTTGATGAAGTCCAGTTTATTTTGTCTTTTGTTGCTTGTGTTTTGGTGACATATCTAAGAATCCATTGTCAAAAACTAGGTCCTGAAGCAATACCCCTATATTTTTTTCTAAGAGTTTTATGGTTTTAGTTCTTAGCATTTAGGTCATTGGTCCCTTTTGAGTTAATTTTCATATATATAAGTGTGATGGTTAAGATTGTGTATCAACTCGGCTGGGCCATGATTCTCGGTGTTCGTACTTGAGCACTCCTATGCTGGAATTTGCTGTGAGTAGCCAATTGGTTGAAAGGGAGTTTCCTTAGGGGTGTAGCCTGCATTGAAATATAAGCAGATACTCTGGCTTTTTGCTTGCTCTGGATCCTGCAGCTGCCTTCTGTTCGTCTGACCTCTGGTTCTTGGCACTTGAGTTATCAGCTTATCTGCCGATCTTGGGATTCGTCGACCTTCACAGCCTGTGAGTCGGAGCCCTGCTCTCCGACCTGCTGATCTCGGGTTCGCCAGCCCCTGCGGCTATGTGAATCAAGAGAAGCCTGTATCCTGATCCACAGGCTTGGGATGTGCCAGCCTCTACAATTGTGTGAGCTGTTTCCTTGACATAAATTCTCTGTGTGTGTGTGTATATATATATATGTGTATATATATATATATATATATATGCTTTACTGGTTTTGCTTCTCTAGTGAACCCAGCCTAAGATAATGAGGTATGAGTAATGGACTCAACTTCATTCTTTTGCATGTGGAGATCCAGTTGTCCCAGCATCATTTGTTGAAGAGATTTTCATTTCTTTTTTATTTTTAATATTTTGTTCCTTTCCATCTTTTCTCATAAGGCATTATTGGTTGTGTTTTTCTGTTCTTGTGCACTTTTCTAGTCTTTTTTTCTAAAACGATTGTTTGAATTTTTTCTTGAGTTCTTTCACTCTTTTCAATTTTTCCTTGGTTACCTAATTTCTAACTCCCTAATTCAGATTTTTCTTTTGTAACTTGGTATTGCTGTCTTCATTTCTTTGTTTTGAAATATTAAGTTACAGATGCATCTTTTTAATAGGCTCTCCCCTCCCCCAGTGTGCTTTCTTTGTAGGGACTTTTAAAATATATTATTATTTGCTCTCTCTTTTTTTCCCCTTATACTTACTTTGTATATGTACCAAAAAATCCATTGCCATCAGGTTGATTCCAACTCGTAACAGCCCTGTAAGACAGAGTAGAACTGCCCCATAGGGCTTCCAAGGAGCGGCTGGTGGATTCAAACTGCTGGCCTTTTGGTTAGCAGTTGAGCTCTTAACCACTGTGCCACCAGGGTTCCTAGATGTGGTAAATATTGTACATCGGTCTTTGTTTTTTGGGGGCAGTATTAAAAACTGTTGCTGCTGTTGCTATCATTGTCTCAGATTTCTCCCTCTCTGTATGTTCTTAACTACTGTATTTCTGCCAGGTAATATGATGAAATCAGGCCATCGCAGTGAAGAATATCCAAATTCTGCCTTGTAATATCTTTTCCATGAGGTTCTGGAAGCAAATGTCTGTGTAGAGTAGGGTAAGTAAGACAAAATAACATGTAATTATTGGTTGGAGATTTGACCTTCAGAATCAAGTACAGCCGGATATTGAAGATAAGTTTTACATAAATTAGGTGGGCCTGAATGGCCTAGAACCAAGGGAGACCAAAAGGCCTGCTTTCCTCACTACCACCCCCCAAAAAACCCAAAGGAACAGTTTCTTTATCACTCAGGTTTGACAGAGGGCATACCTGCCAGCCCGAGAAGAAAGAGGGAGAATTAGCAAGAGAGCTTTTTGCCATTTATGAGAGGCACACAGTAGGGGATGGTGGTTAAGCGATCTGGCTTTGGAATTGGACTGTATGAGTTAGTATGTTAGTTTTACCACTTAATAGCTGTGTCCTTGACAAGTTTCTTAACTTCTCTGTTTCGTCAGCTGTAAAGTGGAGATTATAGTATTACCTTCTTCGCAGGATTACTGTGAGGATTAAATGAATTAATGCATGTAGATATGTTAGAGAACAATTTCTAGCACATAGTAAGCATACAATAAATGTCTGCTGCTCTAATAATTATCCAGTGGTTATTCTCTGTGATAGGACATTGACTTATTAGCAACATTTGACACAGTTAATTACTTCCTCCTCTGTAAAACACCTTTTTTTTTTTTTTTTTGTCTTTAAGGGTACCACACTTTTGGTTTTCCTCTTACAACTTTGATTGCCGTTTCTTATCTCCTTTATTACTGTTTCCTTCTTGACTCCTGACCTTTCAATGTTGGGGTGCTCTAGAACTTATTTCTTCAACCTCTTTTTAAATTACACCTACTCCTGTCTCCAGGGTTTAGTTACCACTAAGTGCTCCCAAATTTATATCTTCAGCTTTGATCTCTCTTCTGAACTCCAGGCTCCTATATCCAACTACCTGTAGTATCTCCACTTGGATGTCTAATAGGTATTTGTGTGAATCAGTCCAGAGAAACTAAGATCACCCACTTCTGACATCAAATTGTGTAGTAGTTAGTAAATACCATTCCACATACCAGCTGCATCCTATGGAAATCTCAGCTTCCCTTTTGGGTTCAGTTCAGATCCCAGCTACCCACCCAACCCTTCTCTATCTCGTCGGCAGCCACCCAGGGCTGGGTCAGTGAGTACTAACCGCAAGCTCTGGAATCCACATGACTGTCCTCGACTTCAGATCAGCCAGCCCCAACTAGTCCTTTGGGATGTTGGAACAACCCACAGAATTCACAGACAGCATACCATAATTACTTCAGATTTATTACAATAAAAAAGGATTCAAATGGAGACACATAGGATGAGGTCTGGGAGGGAGTCACAGTGCTAAGTTTCCATGTCCCAAAGAGGGACTTGCCACCTTCTGCTGTGCATGGTCACCAAACAGAAAGCTCCCTGAGCCTTTGTCTTCCAAAGCCTTTATTGGCCTCATTATGTGGACATGATAGATTACATCATGCCTCTTGAGGTTTAGTCAGTATCGGCCCCTAGGTGGTCCCTCTTGGGCTGGTCAGCCCCCCACTCATTAGCCTCAGGTGTTGGTCTGACTCTCAGGAACCAAGACCACAGGCCAAATGGCTTTCTGCAAGGTGATTCCACACATATTTTTGGGGGGGGCGCAGTTCGATCTATAGCATGTGCAGTTTAAAATTAAACGCACATGGTAAAAAGGTAAGAGTCCTATCATAACCTTGTAGAATTTGAAAAAGCTCTGTAAGTGATGTTAACTTAATTCCTCTTTTGTATGATGCCTTGCCACGTTTTGAGAACTACTGATTTAGAATTTAGTTAATGGTAATTTTATGTTTCTGATAGTCTGAATACGTATTCTTCACAATTTAGATACGCATATAGTCTAAAATTTAGAACACGGTGTATACATCCAAACAGTGATAGTTTTTTATGTTCTCAGGATAAATATATGGCTAAAGCAAAATCTCAAATCTCACTACAAACAAACCCAGAACAAGCTATTTCCATTTTATGACCTATCTTTTCCTTATTGAAGGGTTTGGGAAGGGTTTAAAAAGTAGTACTGTCGCTCTCAATTTGAAATTTCTGGTTAATCTCTAGTACGCTGCTCATGTGCAGGACCCCACGGATGCTATGTCTGTTTCATCCAATTGAGTTGAGACACTTTGGTGATAGTGAAAGCCATTTTAATTATTTAAAGCTGTTTTAATTATTAAAGTAGATAGCAAACAGTAAATAACAGCTTCACAATGGAAAGTAGCAAACAAAAATCAGTGTTCACTCTTAAATCACGGTAAGAAATCGATGTTCACTCTCTCATCACTGGGAGGGCATGTCTAGGTGCTGGATTCTTTTTCTCTCACTCTGTGCCTCTTGACTGGCCCTACCCTCTGTCGCTGCTGGACCAGCTCTCAGCCAGCAGCATTCAACAGCCCTGAGCTGGTGTCAAGACAGCTGTCCAAGCATAACTGCTCTGAGGGTAACCCCTACTTGGGCTGCCTGCACTCCGGGAGGGGTTTCTGCCACTGCCGGGCCCACTCCTGGTCTCTTCTGCTTCTGGTGCTGTGGCAGCCTTAAGTGCTTATGGTTCTCAACCCACTGCTTTCAGACTGCTCTGCTGCCACTTCTCTGTTCAACGGACTCCAGCTTCTGCCTTCTCCTGGCCTCTGCTGCTTTTCTCCCAGTTCTGCACTCTTACCAGGTATAGGGTTTCTGCTGTTAATGGTGCTGGTCTCTTCTGAAGAATCTCCAATCTTTTATGCTCTGGGCTGATGTTTCTACCCTGGGACAAGGATTGGGAAGGGGATTTGTCATGGATTGAGTTGTGTGTCCCCAAAATATGTGTCAACTTGGTTAGGCCATGATTCCCAGTATTGTGTGGTTGTCCACCATTTTGCGATTGTAATTTTATGTTAAAGAGGATTAGGTGGGATTGTAACACCCTTACTAAGGTCACATCCCTGATCCAGTGTAAAGGGAGTTTCCCTGGGGTGTGGCGTGCACCACCTTTTATCTTACAAGAGATAAAAGGAAAGGGAAGCAAGCAGAGAGTTGGGGACCTCATACCACCAAGAAAGCAGTGCTGGGAGCAGAGCACGTCCTTTGGACCTGGGGTCCCTGCATGGAGAAGCTCGTAGTCGGGAGGTAGGGGGGAGATTGATAAGAAACCCAACAGAGAGAGAAAGCCTGCTCCTGGAGTTAACGCCCTGAATTTGGACTTTTAGCCTACTTTACGGTGAAGAAATAAATTGCTCTTTGTTAAAGCCATCCGCTTGTGGTATTTCTGTTAGAGCAGCGTTAGATGACTAAGACACAGTTCTTTAGCACAGAGCTTCCGTGTCCCCAGGGGACATAGACTCACTCCTTCCTCTGAGAGCAGAACGTTTCTACACGCTAACCTGGGAAGGCTCCAGTGAGCCTCTGTCTTCCCAGGCTTTTATTGGTCTCATCATGGGCCTCCAGAGGCTTAGTCAGCATCAGGCCCCCAGGTGATCCCTTCCCACTCATTGGCCTCAGGTGTGGTCCTACTCAGACCCAACAAGCCAAATTGTCCACTGCAGAGAAGTTCCATAGCTCACACTGAGTGTGTAGCCTTTTGGGGATCAAGTTTCCCATCATATCAGTAACATTTATTTATTAACGGAGATGAGTGTGATCAATACATAGATTTCCAACTATTATAATAAAAACTGCTAAGTATCAGTTTAACAATTATACAAACCCTTTTGAACCTTCCATATCAGTTATTATTTCAGAAATCTTTATTCAAGCAAATGCTGCTGATATCCAGTTCACCAGAATTTGGAAGAGAGGACTTTTGATTTAATTCTGAAAGCATTAGGAATTTGAGAGTTAAGGAGGAGAGTTACATGTTTTGTTTCTGTGAATTTAATGAGGGGGGAGGGTATTCATTTAAGACTAGTATTTAGTCTTGTCAGTTTGATCCCATATACATAGATCTTAAAAGAGCACAGTGCTTAAGGCAGACATTCTTTTCTAGTTAAGCTTGTATTTGGATTAAAGAAGACTTCAGGGCATATTTTTTGTTTAAGGTTTAACGATTATCTCAAGGTAGTAGTTTTAGGAGTTCATCCAGCCTCCCTGGCTCCATAAGTCTGGATTCCATGAGAATTTGAAATATCTTTGCTAATTTCTTCTCTTTTGTTTTAGTTGTTGTTCTCTGTTTCTGGAATAGTTTCTGGCTGAATGTTGCATTTCCTGAGTTGAACCTTCATGATGTTCACCTTTTCTTTGTATTTGTTGCACAGTCTGGGAGATGGACTTGACTTAAAGTTCAAAAAACTATCCAGCAAAGTTTTTTTTGGAGGGGTTATGGAAGGGCATTCGTGTGTTTAAATCTGAAGGGATATTTACTATCTTGGGTTCTGTTTTCATAGTTTCCTGTTCTTGTTTTATGGGAGCAAAATGCAATCTTTTTTAATCTCTGAGGATTCTGATTACTGATTTTTTAAATGTTGTCTTTTGTTGAAATTTCTCTTACCTTAGTTCCCCACCCCCACCCTTCTCCTGTTTATCATGGTCTTTGCCCTTTGCCTTTCATGCCTGCTGGGTTTCCTCCTCATATGTCTGAGTATTCTTGGCTCTCTGTCCATACTTAATTCTGAGTAGAAAATTTGACTGGCAGCTCTGCATACTGGGAGGGTTAAGCTTTGCTTTAGGGTGAATGACCAGAGAAGTACAATTTTTAAATGCTGGATTGGGGAGGACTTTACTCTGGTCTGCCAACACCCAGATGAGCTTCCTTAGTTTTGTCCAGAGAATTTTTTAAATTTCTTGAGAAATTTAATTGTCTGGGGGCAAGAATCTGCCTTCGGCTTTCTTCATATGGAATAGGTATGAAGGAAGGGGCGGAGTTGACTGTTCTGTATAACTTTCAGTAGTGCTCTCTAGTTTCATTCCCACTTTTTACTCTGAGCGCACCTGCTGTTTCTGAGTTCTGAAACCTGTCTAGGATTCCTTCCTCCGTTCTAATTTGCTACTTGTCTATTCTAAACTGCTGATCCTTCCGTTCTGTTTCATTAATTATCATAGCTCCATCTACTTTACCCCTTCCAAAGATTTTTTGGTAGCTATAGCCGATGAACAGCGTACCTCTCACCTTCTTTTTCTTGCTCCTAATTTTTTTATTCTTGTATATATTATACCTTTTTAAAGATTCCTTACATTTTAATGGAGTCTTGGGAGAGATAAGAGATAAATGACTGTGTTCCATCTGTCTTGAACTGGAAACCCTTTTATCACATGGGTTATGTTATATCAGTGTGAATGATTTTCATTTCAAAAGTATTTCAGAAAAGATTAAGCCACTATAGCACATTTACTTGTATAGATTGTTATTTGATGAGTATAATGATTATATTCAACAAACTCTTTGGATTTTGAGAAAGATATTGAAACTTAAAGTCTCATGTCTTGTTTTCTGTAGCACTTTTGAAGCTTTTCTTCCCTTTGCTTGTTCCTATTTATTTATTTTTTAATATTTTTGTTGTTGTTATTGAGAATATACACAGAACATACACAAATTCAACAACTTCTACATGTACAATTCAGTGACATTGATTGCATTCTTTGAGTTGTGCAGCCATTCTCACCCGCCTTTTCCAAATCGTTACTCCTCCATTAACATAAACTCTTTTCCCCCTAAGTTACCTATCTAATCTTTTGAGTTGCTATTGTCAGTTTGATCCCATATAAATAGATCTTTAAAGAGCACAGTGCTCAAGGCAGAAATTCTTTACTAGTTAAACTAAACTATTGTTTTGTTTTAAGAAGACTTCAGGAGCTATTTTTGGTTTAAGATTTAAAGATTATCTCAGGATGTCTTAGGCTGGGTTCTTTAGAGAAGCAAAACCAGTAAGGCGTATAAATATACATATATAGAGAGATTTATATAAAGGAAATAGCTCATGCAATTGTAGAGGCTAAAACGTCCAAGTCCACAGATCAGGTTAGAGGCTTCTCCCAGTTCATGGAGCCACAGAAGCTGGTGAATCCAAGGTTGGCAGGTTGGAGAGGGGCCCCGTTCACAGGCTGTGAAGGTCAATGAATTCCAGGATCAGCAGACAAGACCACAAGGTTTCTTCTGATTCACTTAGCTGCAGGGGCTGGTGAACCCAAGGTCAGCAGGTGAGGGAATCCGACTCTTGCTCTCAGGCTGTAGAAGTTGGACAATTCCAAGATCAACAGGTAAGCTGCTAGCTCAAGTCCCAGGAACCAGAGATGAGACAAGAGGCAGCTGCTGAGTCTGGAACAAGCCAAAAACCTTGGCAAGGCGAGCAGGCAGAAGGTAACCGGTGGAAGGCAGAGAGATGAACTGAGGGGGTGATGAGCTACCACAGGCCCTGCCTCCGCTAGTACCAGTCAGCAGATTCCATCACGGGGGTGATCACAACATTTATACAACTGCAGAAACACTGAGAATAATGGCCTAGCCAAGTTGACATACAGTCTTAACCATCACACAGGACACTAGTTTTAGGGGTTCATCCAGCCTCCTTGATTCCAAAAGTCTGGATTCCATGAGAGTTTGAAACTCTTTTCTGTCCCTTCCCCTCTTTGATCAACGATTCTTCTGTAGAATCCTTGATCAAAATGTTCAGTAATGATAGCCGGGCACCATCTAGTTCTGGTCTTATGGCCAAGGAGGCAGTTGTTCACAGAGGCAGTTAGCCACACATTCCCTACCCTCCTCTTATTCCTCACTCTCCTTCTTCCTCTTTTGCTCCAGGCAAATAGAGACCAATTGTTGTACCTTGGATGGCTGTTTGCAATCTTTTAAGACCCCAGGCACTGTGCAACAAACTAGGAGGTAGAACAGAAGCATTAAACATGGTACTAGGCCAGTTAACTAGAATGTCCCATGAAACCATGACCCTAAACCTCCAAACCAAGGAACCATATCCCATGAGGTGTTTGGTTGTACGTAAGCAACCTAAGCAGCTTTTTTTTTTTTTTGGTCATTGTTGTAAATATATCTACCACACAGCGTTTGCTAGTTCAGCTTTTTACAGGTTGTATAATTTACAGCAATTACATTAATCGGCTGTGCAACCCTACCCTTAATGTGATTTTTCCATCACTGTACACCAAAACTCAGTACTCCATAGGCAGTAACTCCCTTTTACCCCTTTCCTCCTGCTCCTGGTAACCACTGATGAACTTTGGTTTCTACATTTTCCTGTTCTTGTCTTTTTATTTTGTTTTGTTTTTTCATTTTTTGGTAATTTTAAAGAATTCTCAGAAAATCTAGTAGGCAGATAAATTTAAATGAGTTGATCTTTTATTTGTAAGTGTCAGACCAGGCGTCTGTTAAAACAGAAGTGACATTTATTTTGGCTAAACAGTTTCTGTTCTGCATATGTATTTACATAGCATTTTCACACACCATAAGCTTAACAGAGTAAGTGCCCGTATTTTTGGGTTCACTAAGTTTCACTGTAATATTTGTCAAGGAAATGGGTATTAATGACTATTTAATAACAATAGAAGTTCGTACAGAATTATTGTGTTGAATTAAAATTCTATTGAGACATGAAATTTTGTATCAGTGTATGCAGCTTATTTGAATAGTCTTGGTGCATGAAACTTTAAGTTGATTTTTGACGTAAGAATCCATGTACCCATTACCAGTGTTTAACAGACATTAACATTTTGCCGTGTTTGCTTCAGATTGTTCTCAAAAAGAAAATATTACCAATGTTTTCTGAACTCATCTATTGTTTTGCAAATTTTATAATTTTATTTAAATTGCAACACTTTGTGTATATATTCTTTTCCAACTAGCTTTGTTCTTCAGCATTGTTTTTGGGATTTATTCATGGTGGTATATATACATATATGTTTTGATTTCTTTAGAGTATTAACATTGAATTAGCATCATTGTATGCCTCTCTTTTTGTATATATGAGACTTTCTCTGGAGTAAATATTTTATAGCAACAATTCTGCTGGAAGTTAGGTGGATCTCTACCAGATACTACACTTGAGATTTCTGATGCTGTTCTGGTTTCTTATTCTCTTGTGTGAATTATTTTTTCCCTCTGGAAATTTTAGGGTTTTATCTTTGTATCATCCCCCTATAAAACCCACTGTTGTCAAGTTGATTCCGGCTCATAGCAACCTGTAGGACAGAGTAGAACTGCCTCTTAGGGTTTCCAAGGCTGAAATCTTTACGAAAACAGACTGCCATGTCTTCCTCCCACGGAGCTGATGGTGGGTTCCAACCACTGACCTTTCAGTTAGCAGCCAAGCACTTTAACCACTGCATCACCAGGGTGACTTTATGTTACCACTGCTTTGACATTTCAGTTACAGATTTTGTTGTGGGTCTATTTTGATCAATTTTGTTAAGCACTTTCAATCTTGAAATTCATGTTTAGTTCTGGGAAACTTTCCTGAATCATAACTTTGATAAATTTCTTCTTTTTCCTCTTTTCTCTGGAATATCTATGAGTTGGATATTAGACCCTGGAATGATTCTAAAATTTTCTTATTTTTATTCTCTTATTGAGTCTCTTTATTTTTTAGGGCAGGGGATGGGGAATTCAAATTTTGGGTGGTTTTTCCAACCTGATTTCTAACCTTTTATTGAATTTTAAAAATTACTGTCATCATTTTTAATTTCTGAGTGCTTTGTTTATTTCTCTGAATGTTCTTTTTTATAACATCTTATTCTTATTTTGGAGCTCTTGGTTAAGAGCTTGGCTGCTAACCAAAAGGTTGGCGGTTCGAATCTGCCAGCCCCTCCTTGGAAACCCTATGGGGCAGTTCTGCTCTGTCCTGTAGGGTCACTATGAGTCAGAATCCACTTTATGGTAATGAGTTTGGTTTTTTGGTTTGGTTTATTCTTATTTCGTGAATACAAATACTCTTATTTCTCTTAATGATAGTTTGTTTCACTTCCTGCACTGTTTTTTTCTGACATATTTTTGTTTCTTAGTTTGATTTATTCTGTTTTTCATGTTAAATATTTTCTTTCAACATCTGGTAATCCTTGGATGTCTATTCATGTTTTAAGTTTGGAGGCCTGTGTGGATGGACAGGAACTGTCATTAAGTGGGATGATTGTGGAGGCCTGACCATTTCGTGGAGTGTTACTTTGTGTTAGTAATCTGTAGGTATTTTCTCTGGCACTACTGAATTTTCCCAGATTGGAATCTAACTGTTCCTTGCCTGAGGGTTGTAAGATTTCATGGAATTAAGCTGGGAAAGAAGGCTGAGGATTTCAGTATCTATTATGCAGGCTTACAAGCTTAATGCCCAGTTTTCGGTAAGGCTCCTTGCCCTTGCTCTCAGCTAAATCTGATATCTCTAAATCCAGGACTATACAGGTATAGTTCAACTTTTTCAGAGTAAACCTCCAGTCTTCTGCCTGTGTGGTGGTTTTAGTACATATTGCAAATTCTTTTTTAATTTTCCCTTTGAGAAGTGGGCTGTATGTCCCCTTTCCTTGTATCTGAACTGGCCTTAGTTGCTAGCTTGTAACCAATATGCAGAAGTGACACTTTGTGACTTCTGAGGCTAGGTCAGAGGAGGCCATGTAGCCTCTGCCTGGTTCACCTGGGACATTCTCTTTGAGGGAAGTTAGCTGCCATGTAAGAAGTCTGACTGTCCTGAGATGTTGTCATATTGGAGATGTAAGTGCTCTCAGCTGAATTCCCAGCTAGCTACCAGCATTGCCTACTAATGTGATTGAGTCTTCAGATGACTTACCACCCCCAGACAATATCTGTGTGCAATAATAAGAGAAGCCCCAAGTGAGAACTGTCCAGTTGAGCCCTTCCTGTATTGCAGAGTCACAAAATCATGAGCAAAATAAAATGACTGTTTTTTAAGCCACTAAATTTTGGGATAATTTATTATGTAGCAGTAGTAACTGGAATGCCAGGGTAGGGGAAAAGCAGTTGCAAGGATGTCTTCAGAAGGTGAAGTGATGGGATCTGTACGCATACTTTCACTTACTTCTACTGTTTTCAGCCCTAGCCCACATCCACAACTTCACAGGTGTCTGATGCTTCTAATTCCTGGGACTTTCCAGGTTACTGTGTCACAAATAGCCAGTTACCATTTGTGTATATGTTTTCGAATTCCCAGAATTTTGTTAACATCTCATCTGCTGTCATCTTCTCTTCTCTTAGACAGTCTTTGTCTTTTATAGTTTTTATTTTTTAATTTTTTCTACTTTCATTTTAGTGTGGTTTCATAAGGGAGAGGAATTCGTGTGTTGAAGTACCTGGACGGCACTTTGTACCTTGTTTTCCTCCTCCAAATCAGATATTCTTTAGAGTAAAGATTTGCCAAATGTATTTTATTTTATGGTATTTTGAGATATATTATCTACAACACATGTTTGTTTTGAGAAAAGGACATTTTGAAATTGTTTTTATGTTAAAAGTGTACTTTTTGTGATTATTTAGCAACATGAATTTATTCAGTAAGTTTAACAGTGACTTTGAATACTTTTTGTCAGTGTTTGATAGTTTTTAGAAAGTTTCTTAGGGCCATTAAACAAACTATGTGGTATATCCAAAGGAATGAACTATTGATACACACATCTTGGGTGAATCTCCATGGAATTATGCCGATGAAAAAAAAAACAGTTCCAAAAGATTACATATTGCATGATTCCATTTATATAACATTTTGAAATGAAAAATGATTAGTGGCTGTAAGGGGTTAGGGAGAAGGTGAGGATAGGAAAGAAGTGTGTATGGTGTGTGACTATAAAAAAACAACAGAAGTGATCCTTCTGGTGATGGAAATGTTCTGTCTTGACTGTATCAATATCAATATCCTGGTTGTGATGTTGTGCATAGTTTTGCAACTATATAGTTTCCCTATTTGGGGAAACTGATTAGAGGATACACAGTATTATCTCTTAAAATATATGTAAATCTACAGTTACCTCAAAATTAAAAGTTTAATTTAAAAAGATGCTCTAAAAATAGTTTCTTAGACATCTTTATTTCAAAATTCATTATTTAAAATTATATTCTGGTTACTGAAGTTAATATGGAATCATGTAGAAAATTTGGAAGATACAGGAAAGCATCAAAAAGAAAATGAAAACCCACAACCTCACCAACTAAAGGAGCTCTGGTGACCCAGTGGTTAAGCGATTGGCTGCTAACCAAAAGCTTGGAGGCTTGAACCCACCAGTCGCACCGTGGGAGAAAGATGTGGCAGTCTGCTTCCATAAAGATTACAGCCTAGGAAGCCCTGTGGGGCACTTCTACTCTGTCCTATAGGGTGGCTATGAGTTGGAATGGGCTTGACAGCAACAGGTTTGGTTTTGGTGTAAACTAGACTTCAAAAATAAGCAAATATTGGTTTTGTGATAAACATTTGCCAGTTTGCCAATTAACATTCCAGTTACAGAGATGGTATAAAAAATATATGGCTCTTGTTCCAGAAGATGAGTTTAGCGATTTACTTGCAGAGATAAATAAACCAGTAGGATACACTTTAGTTAAGTTTTACGATTGGGTATTATTTCTGTTTTCTATTTATACTTGTCTTGCTCACCATTCCAGAAGCCTATGATGGTGCCAACAGCTTTCTTTTGATTAGTGTTTTTATATCTATCTATATTACCTACATCTCTCTCTCTTTTTCCATTTTTTTACTTTTAACTTATATGTGTCTTTACAAGTGCCTTTCTTGTATGCAGCATATAATTGGAGCTTGCTTTTTTATCCAATCTGACAATCTCTGCCATTTAATTGAGATATTTAGACCACTTATATTTAATATGATTGTTTATATGGTTAGGTTTAAATCCTCTTGCTTTATTGATCGATTGCTTGATTGGTCTCATCTGTGCTTGGTTCCCTTTTTTTTTCTCTACCTTCTTTTGATTAATGTAATATTTTTTAGGTTTTCATTGTATTTGCTTTGTTGACTTATTAGCTACAACTCTTTAAGTGATTGCTTAAGGCTTTATATATAGTATACATCTTTAATGTATCCAGTTTACCTTCATGTGATATTTTCCCTCTGCTAACCTTTGTGATATTGCTGTCATGTATTTTACTTATACAGATATTTTAAAACCTATACTACATTATTATTATTTTTGTTTAAACAGTCAGTTGTCTTTTAAAATGATTTGAATCGTTAGGGTAGAACTTAGATATTTATCCATGTAGTTACCATTCCCAGAGCTCTTCATTCTTTTGTGCAGATGCGGATTTCCATCTGCCATCATTTTCTACCTTCCTGAAGGACTTTAATATATTTTGTAGTGTGCATCTGCTGGTGATGAATTCTTTCTTTCAGCTTTTGTATATCTAAAAAAATATTTTACCTTTGTTTCTTTGAAAAATTTTTTTGTTAGGTATAGAATTGTAGGTTGATAGTTTTTCTCTCTAAGTAAAGATGTTGCTACACTGTCTTCTCACTTGCATGGTTTCTTTTTTTTTAATTGTACTTTAGATGAAGGTTTATAGAGCAAACGAGTTTCTTACTAAACAGTTAATACATGTATTGTTTTGAAACACTGGTTGCCAACCCCACGACATGTCAACATTCTCCCCTTCTCGACTTTGGGTTCCCCATTGCCAGCTTTCCTGTCCCCTCCTACCTTCTATTCCTTGTCCCTGAGCTGGTGTGCCCATTTGGTCTCATTTTGTTTTATGGGCCTGTCTAATCTTTGGCTGAAGGGTGAACCTCAGGAGTGACTTCATTACTGAGCTATAAAGGTGTCCGGAGGCCATACTCTCGGCGTTTCTTCAGTCTCTGTCAGACCAGTAAGTCTCTTGCATGGTTTCTGACAGAAACCTACTTTCATACCTGTCTTTGTTTCTCTGTACATAATAAGTCTTTTTTCCTTCTCTTCCTGCTTTTAAGGTTTTTCTCTTTATCACTGGATTCTAACAATTTGATTATGATGTGCCATGGTATATTTTCTCCATGTTTCTTGTGATTGGGGTTTCAGTAGTTTATTGGATCTGTGGATTTATGTTGTTGTCGCTGTTTGTTAGTTGCTGTTGAGTTGATTCTGACTCATTGTGATCCCATGTGTTACAGAGTAGAGCTGCTCCATAAGGTTTTCTTGGCTGTAATCTTAATGGAAAGAGATCATCAGGCCTTTTCTTCCAAGGTACATCTTGCATCCAGTACATTTTTCATTTCACACAATGTAGTTTTTATCTCTAGAAGTTTGTTATGGGTTCTTTTTTTATATCTTCTGTGTATCTACTTGGAGCTGTGGTGGTGTAGTGATTAAGAGCTTGGCTACTAAGCCAAAGGTCGGCAGTTCAAATCCACCAGCTGCTCCTTGGAAACCCTATGTGGAAGTTCTACTCTGATCTATAGGGTCACTATGAGTTGGAATCGATTAGACAGCAGTGGGTTTGGTTTTCTTTTTGGGGGGATATGTATCTGCCTAATTTTTTGATCATTTGGAATACAGCAAGGATTGGGAAATTTTTTCTGTAAAGGGTCAGGTACTAAATATTTTTGGTTTTGCGGACCAAACTGGCTCTGTAATGACTACTCAGTTCTGCTGTTGTAGTTTAAATGCAGCCATAGACAATACATAAATGAATTTGCATGGCTATGTTCTAAGAAAACTTTTTGTATAAAAATAGGCAGTGGGCTAGATTTTACCCATAGGCTGTAGTTTGCTGACCCCTAGGATACAAGCATAATAACTGTTTTAATGTCCTTGCTTGCTTATTCTAATGTGTCATTTCTGGATTGCTTTTGGTTACTTGACTTTTTTGCCTGTTTCCTTTATTGTGAGCATGTGTATTTCTTTCTATAATTTAGACTTTTAATAATTTTAGTTTTCTAGTGATTTATTTTATCACTATAATAAACTGAATTTCTGTATCACAGTGATGTCTGAGAGATGAGATTAGTATACTTCTAATATTTCCCCACTTTATCTACTACCAGCTGATTTTTATTCTTTATTTCTCTAACAGCTTTAAACAAATCTGACCCTCTTCCTCCATGAGAGAAGAAATTCACATGTTTACACTGCGTCTCACTTTCACTTCTTTGCTGTACCTTCTGGTATTGTTATTTTACTTGATTGTTTTAGTTATTTTACTTAATGGTGATTTATGTTTACCAGTAGTTATTCTCTATTCATTTCTTGTTTAGCTGGAATTCGTTCTATTATATTTTTCCCAAAAGGGCCTAGGAGAATAAAATTGCATTCTTGTGTGTTTGAAAGAACAAAAGTTTAGCTAAGAGATAAAATACTTGTGTCACACTTTGCTTCTTGAAGCCTTTGACGCTGCTCTACTTCGTCTGCATTGCAGTTTGGAAGACTGAGACTAGCCTGATCTATCTATCTTATCTATTCCTCTTTTCCTCCTTTAAGTGACTTTATTTAGGCAGAGTGGAAGAACTGAAGGGATTGTATTCCCATGGGATTCTTTATTTGCCATTGAAGTCCAATAACTTGAATGCTTTTCCTTAACCAATATTGTAAATGTTTTTCCCCAAGCCTTAGTAGACCTTTTAAAGTGGCTGTATAGTATTTCATCTTGTAGGTTAGGGTTTCTCAGCCTTGGCAATATTGACATTTTGAACCATTACTTGTTTGTTGTGGAGGCTGTCCTATGCATTATAGGATGTTTAGCAGCATCCCTGGCCTCTACTGACTAGATTTCAGTAGCAACCCCTCCCCACCCAGTTGTGACTGTCAGAATGTCTCCAGACATTGCCAGCTGTCCTCTGAGGGTCAGAATAATCCCCAGTTGAGAACTACTGCTGTAGATTTACTCCATTCTTCTATTGATGGGAATGCAAGTTACTTTTCAGTTTACATAACACTGTACTGAACATTATTATACCCAAAGGTTTTGATTTGCTATTATGGTGAATTACTACTAATTTCCAAATATAGACCTATTTCTTTGTTTCTGTTTTGTTACAGAGGATTATTTTTTTTAATATGCTGATAGGTTCTATTTGTTGGTATTTGTAATATTTTAAAATAATAATCCGGTAATATGTGCAATTTTGGTTATTTCTTTAAGATAACGTCTCAGTAATAGAATCACTAGACCAATGAGCCAAACCAAACTCATTGCCATTGCGTCAATTCCGACTCATAGTGACCCTATAGGACAGAGTAGAACTGCCTTATAGGGTTTCCAAGGAGCAGCTGGTGGATTCTAACTGCTGACCTTTTGGGTCACAGCCTGAACTCTTAATTATTATATTATCTTGGTAATTTTAGGATACAATTCTAAGTCACCATAGCATGATTGGCAAAATCACAGATGGAGAGATTTTTCCATAGCCAGCCTAACCCTTGCTTTATCCAACACTTTTGTTTGGAATGAGGTGTCTGCTTAACTGAGGCTTACCTCTGACTTTTAGTTTTAAATAAACCTTTAATTTTAGAATAATTTTAGACTTAAAGTTGCAAAGATAGTACAAGTTCCCACATTCCCCTTACCCAATTTCCTCTAATGTTAACTTCTTGTATTGCTATGGTACATTTGTCAGAACTAAGAAACCAACCTTGGCACTGTTTTATTAACTAAACTTGAGGCTTTTTGCAGGTCTCACCAGTTTTTCCAGTCCTAGGATCCAAACCAGGACACCACACTGCACTTAGAATTCTCCTTGCCTTTGGAGTACCCCAACACTTATATAACTATTTTTGATTTTTAAAAAAAGAATAAAAAAAAAATGCATTAGTTACTAAAACCTAGCATTTAAGGATGCAAGCTGTAAGCTAGTTTGCTTTTATTTGAACTTGACTTGCCACGTAAGTTGTGTGGTCTGGATATACTAGGTGTCTCAGTTTTCTCAACTGTAAAATGAGATTATTGTATTGCTAACCTTACTGAGTTTTTAGAATTAAATGATGTAGTGCATATTAATCTGTTAGCATAGTGTCTGACATCTGGAACTCTTTCTCTCTCTCACACACACACACAAATCCTAGGCATTATTATTGTACTTTTTTTTAGTCAAAAGAACAACATACTAGTTTTCAGAAACCCTTGGGAAAAAAATCTTCTCCGTGAGCCTACGACACCCTTGACACCACCTCGTCCTTTTGATAGAAAACAGATGGGATTGACAGATTGTGCTATTTTTAAGCAAGACTTGCCAAGATCTGCGTGCCCCTTCTAAGAAATGGCGTGCCAACTGTAGTGAGAGGAGAATTTTGCTGTGTCTGAATATCCTTTGTTGAAATTTTATGACTTGCTTTGTCTAAAGATTTTTGGTCAAAGCTCTCTTTGAGAATTGTTTGTTTTTTTGATACTAGTTTTCCTAAAAGGTAGGATTTAAATGAGTTAATGTTTGTAAAGCACTTAAACTAGTGCCTGGCACTTAAGTACTGTAGAGTATTTGCTTAGCCCTCAGTGTTCCAAATAAGATAAAAGAATATTCTGATTAGATGTTATAATGAGCCCTTAGTGCAAAATTAAATGAAATGATAGGAGGTAGGAGGACCATTAACTCTGTCAGATTAGTCCCCTGGTTGTCTCTGCCGGGACTTGGTTTCACACCAAGCCTCTCTGCAGTCTGCCCCATCATGTTGTTGAGACGGCTGAAGACTCCTACCTTTGGGCAGAGGGCTGGTAAAAGTTCGAGTCGTATCTGGCATTTGTAATTATTAGGAAATAAAGGAAGAATAAAATTGTTTAAGCAGTTTCTTTCTCTACATGTACTGCAATTTAAATTTCATTGTGATTAAAAGTATCCAAGTATGGTAGCTCAGGGAGAAGTGGTCATAATTTTGGTGGGACGAAGAGAGACAGCAGTAATTTTTTTAACTTTTTGTTATGGCAAATTTGAAACATACACAAAGGTAGAGATAATAGAATATTGAACTACCATGCGCCCATTACCCAATTTCAACAGTTATTAACATAGAACCAATTAAAGATAGTGTTTTTAAGTCTGGGTGAACTGCCATAACATCATCAGGCTTAACAGCAACCATTTTTATTTTTGTATGTTTTCTTTTATATGTGTAAATTTTACATTTTAAAATAAAAGTTACTAATATTTTTGTTTTTCTTGGTATTATATTCTGCTATTTGTCTCTGGATATCTTTTTAAAAATTATAAGGGAGAATGCTTATACAGCTTTTTGTATTTTATTTTTCAGATATTTCACTCCTATCTGTACCTGTCTTCCTTCTTCTCTCTGTCCTCCCAGTCTGTATCAAACATTAATTATGACTATGTAAATATGGTTTATGTATGTGTCATACAGAGTGCTAAGATCCTTCTACCTTTCTCCCCAGTTAAAATTGCTTCCCTTTTTTTTTTTTTTTAAACTCTCATGTTTGTTTTTCCTTTCCCTGAAACATCCATCTGGAGTGCGTCCTCCACCTACTCTGTACAGGACTGGTTACTAGGTAGGTTTGCTGCACAGATGTCATCCCTTCACCATCAACCTCAGAATCCCATTTGCTCCTGTTGTAGATCCCTTGCCTTCCTCTTTCTTATACTCTAATATGGATGCAGCATTCTCCTGTAACTTCTTAAGAAAGAGTGTTTTTTGAAGACTTGCACATCTAAAAAATTATTTTTCTATTAATTTCATTGATAGTTTGAATACAGAATTCTAGAATAGAAATATACGTAAATTTCCCTCAATCTTGAAGATCTTATTCTATTATTTTCTGATTTCTCATTGTGTTTAGAAATCTGATGGCATTTTTATTCATATCCTTTGTATGTGATCTATTTTCTCTCTGAAAGTTATTAGGATTTTTTTTAATTCCTGGTATGTTGAAATTTCACAATGATATGCTTAACGTGTGTGTCTTTTTAAAATTCATTATATTCTGTAATTCTCTTCTGGAAATTTCTTCAATTATTTTTGTCTTAGTTTGGGTTCTCTAGAGAAGCAAAACCAGTGAGACATATGGAGAGAAAGAGATTGAGATTTACTTCAAGGGATTCGCTCACACAATTGTGGGGCTGGCAGGTCCAAGATCTGTAGGTCAGGCGTCAGGCCACAGACTTCTGCAGATTTATGTCCCAGGATCCATAGGTTGGCAGCAGGCCGGAGACTTCTGCAAGCATACATCCCAAGATACATAGGTCAGGCAATGAGAAGAGTGCACGGTCGAAAGAGAGATATAGCCTTCCCCTGGAGCCGGTTCCCTGAATTTGGCCTTCTAGCCTTCTAAACTGAGAAAATAAATTTCTGTTTGTTAAAGCCACCCACTTGTGGTTATTTCTGTGATAGCAGCGCTGGGAAACTAAGGCAGAATTTGGTAATGAGAAGTCAGGTAAATGTAGAAGTAGTTTTGGAATTGAATAATGGGTAGAATATGGAGGAATTTTGATGTACTTCATAGTAAGGCCTTAGTTTTAGTTTGTCTTGAGACTGTTGGTAGAATTATGGACATTAAGGGTGAACTGTTGAGAGCTGTGAGGAAAGTGGCTATAGCTGTGAAAAAAATGTTGCTAGAATTGTAGATATTAATTGTGCTTCTGGTGAGGCTTTAAAAGGTTTTAAAAGAAAAGGAAGGCACCATCCTTTGAACAGTTCTGAGATCAGAACTGTTGGAGGGACCATGGTGGGCAGGGCTGACTCCATTTCAAAGGGTGATTGGACACTGGAGGGAAGGTGGTACTTTTTATGCAGTGGCAAAGAACTTGTCTGAATTATGTTCAAATGTTTGGTGGAAGGTAGAACTTGGATGTTTGGCTGATGGGATTTCTAAGCAAGATCTTAAACAGGCAGTGTGGTTTCTCTTTGCCATTTAACAGTAAAATGCAAGAGGAAAGAGACTTAAAAATGAACTGTGCAAAAGGAAACCAGAACATAAAGATTTGGAAAAATTCTGTTTTACAAAATAAAGAAACATGTCCTGGAAAAACTTTCACCGAGGGCTTGGCTATTCATACTTAATCTTTTGTCCAAGAGATTAAGCCTGTGACTGATGGATCTAATTAATCACCACAGCAGAGATTCTATCAGCTTAGACTGAAAGGGGGAGAGAGAGTATAAAATGAATAAAAGCTGCCTGCTTCCTGGAATTCCGCAGGCAGGAAATGGGCCAATAGAGTGAAATGATTGCAAACATCTCTTGTCCTCCAGGAAAAGGAAGGCACTATCCTGGGAACAGTTCTGAGATCAGAACTGTTGGAGGGACCGTGGTGGGCAGGGCTGCCTCCATTTCAGAGTGGAACCATCACCTTCCTTTAAAAGGGTTAAACCACCTCCTAAGACTCAATGATAACTAACAATAACAACAAGTTTTAAAGAGTCAGATCTCTACCACCTGCCAGCTTTAAGAAGTTAAGACAATTTTTTGATGATTTTCTCCTCTCTGTTCTTTTCTGGAATTACTACTAGTTGAATCTTCTACTTCTCTAATTTTCTTTTTCATTTTCTGTCTTTTACTTGTATTTTTAATTCTAGTAGATACTTATTTATGAAATATTTATATGTCAGATAATTACTCCTGGAGTTTCTCTTCCCCTATTTCTTATATATTTAACACATACATATAATAGTACATATCTCTGTGTATTTTGTGTACACCATGTTTGTCTGTGCATATAGATAATGACATATGCTTTAAAATTGATAAGGCACAAAATGGTATATAATGGAAAGTCTCTTTTTCATTCCAGTCTCCCAACCTCTTGATTTCTCTCTTCCTGCAAGTTTCCAGTTCTTATGTATACTTCAGAGATTATAAATATACGTGTGTGTTTGTATGTATGTACATATATACACATTTGTGAACACACACACATATATACGCACACACACACACTCCTCACTTATCGACATGGTTAGCCAAAGACGATGTCATTATGTAAAAATGGAGGATGACTACATCAGATCACAAAATGGAGGATGACCACATCATTATATAACTGCCAAATTATGTCATTACATAACTGCTGTCTCAGCCAGTGTTACTCTCACCTTACACCTCGGTGTTCGTTACTGACAGACGTACATTGTTAATGTGCAAAGTCATTGGATAGTAGATTTTTTACTGTTGTAAATGCAAAATGTTGAGTAACGAGATAGTGGATAAGTGAGGAGTAGGTGTATATACATATGTAAGCAAAGCCATATATATATGTGTATATTTTTTTTAATTGTAGGATATTATATTTCCACATCTTGCTTTTTCACTTAGCAATGTTTTATGAAACCATTTCATCTTAGTAGATGACTCCTTCATTCTTTTTTACTGTACAGTATTCTGTTGTTTGAAAGTATCATTTTATCATTAGATATGTATCATAATTCATCCTATTAAATAATCAGTCTCCCATAAGTGATACTAAGATTGGTTCGTGTATTTTACTTTTGCAAGCAGCGCATAGCAAATAGTCATTTCTTTCAGGTGGGAGTAAACGTGTAGGTAAATTCTTAGAATATGGCTAAAGAGTATGTGCAAATGTGATTTTGATAGATATTATCAAACTGTCTGTCACTGAGATTGTGCCAGGCTATACTGGTACCTGTAATATGAGTATTTTTCTGCATTATCACACCAAGAGTATAATTACCAAACCTTTGATCTTTACCAGTCTGATACGTGAAAAATGATATCTCATTGTAATTTTAATTTCCATTTCCCTAATGAATGTAAGATTGGACATAGTTTAAGATCCATTTGTGTTTTCTTTGTCCATTTTTCTATAATATTGGTCCTTTTCTTATTGAATTATTGTTGTCGTTGAGCCAGCTCTGACTCATAGTGACCTTATGTATAACAGAATGAAACTGTGCTGCACACTCAGGTTGCCTTAAAAGCTGTCACTGAATCCTAAGTAGCCATCAGATGACTGGGATGAGAATTCCACCCAGTGGCACCAACCACTCCATGGGTGCTACATCCATCCAGTGTGATTGAGCTGTACACAAGATACACACAGTGTTGGCAAATGATAGGCATTATTATTCATAGAAAGCAAACAGTAAACAACAGGAACAGATTTATGGTAAGCCAGTCTGTCCCCCACCCCCTGTGTGTGCCCCACTTTGTGCTGTAGGAGAGGGGCCTGCTGTAGGAGAGGGGCCTGCTTATGTCTCAAAGGGGACCTGCTTACCCTTCCCAAAAAACTGATGTCCGTTCTTACGTCATCGGGCAGGCACACTGTGGATGAGGTGTCAGCAGATGCACCACGATTCAGTGCTAGATTCACTTCGCCAGCTTAGATGCAGCATGGCTGCACTTGTTCTCTGTCTCTTGGTGGCTCCCTTTGCCTGGTTCTGCCCCCTTCACTAACTGGTCCAGCTCTCAACCAGCAGCCTTGGTACAACCCTGGGCCAGCCCCAGCTCTAGGCTGGCATCATAATAGGTTTCAGAGCAAAACTGTTTTGTGGGCGATCCCTGCACGGGGTGAGGTATGCCCAGGCCTCTGCAGGCAACCCCTGCACTAGGTCCCCCAGGCCTCTGCTGGCCTCACACTGACACTCTGCTCTGCTGCTGGGCCCCTCTGGCCTCTCTTGGTTGTTGGTGTTACTGGCTCAGTGTTACAGCCCTTTACCTGTGTACAGCTCTTTTACCTGGGTTTAGGAGATTCTCAGCTCAGGGACCTCATGTCCAAAGGGTGCAGTCCTCTCCAGGCTCTTGTTCATCAGGAGGTCCCTAAAGCCCCTGTGAGATCGGTCATTTATATAGGAAAATTCCATCAATTTCAAGGTAGGGGCTTTCCTAGCAGGATCAAACCTTGACCAGTCCTCTTAGACGGATTGCAGACCCAGAGCCAGAAAGGCCACATAAGGGAATCCATTGTACCCCAGAAACGTTGCCCAGTCCCATGCCATCTTCATGTTTGTTGGTATGTTTGAGTCCATTGTTATGACTGTTTTGTCAGTCCATCTCATTGAAGGTGTTCCTTGTTTTGCTGACTTTACTTTACCAAGCATGATGTCCTTTTCATCTTTCCTGATGATGTGTCCAAAGTAAGCAAGCTGAAATTTTGCCATCCTCTCTTCTAAAGAACACTCTGACTGTATTTCTTCTGAGACTCATTTGTTCATTCTTCTGGCAGTCCGTAATATGTTCAGTATTCTTTGCCAACACAACTATTCAAAGGCATCAATTCTGTCTTCCTTTTTCTTTGTCCAGTTTTCTCATGCATGTGAGAATTAAAAAGACCACAGCTTGGGTCAGGCACACTTTAGTCCCTCAAAGTGACATCTGTGCTTTTTAACAACTTTAAAGAGGTCTTTATCAGCAGATTTGTGCAATGCAATACAACATTTGATTTCTTGACAGCTGTTTTTCTGTGGACGTTGATTGTTGATCCAAGTGGGATGAAATCATTGACAACTTCAGTTTTTTCCCCATTTATTATGATGTTGTTTATGGGTCTATTTGTTAGGATTTTTGTTTTCTTCATATTTAGGCATAAGCCATGCTGAAGGTTGTGGTCTTTGACCTTCATCAGTAAGTGCATCAAGTCCTGTTCACTTTCGGCAAGCAAGGTTGTGTCATCTGCATATTGTAGGTTGTTAATGAGTCTTCCTTCAGTCCTGATACTGAGTTCTTCATATAGTCAGGCTTCTCATTAGGGAAATTAGCTTGTGATCTTAATTGCAATTCCTTATTTCTTTTCAAATAATGTGCTGTTGTCTTATGCCTTTTTAATTCAGTTTTTTTAAAAAAATTAAACATTTATGTTTACATAGTTTAAAGAACCAATTAGTTCTACAAGCCTTGTTATGAAAAAAATGAATTCCCCAGAAGTAACTATTTTGAACTCTTACAGCTGATTCTTTTGGAATTTATCATCACATATCCAAATGTGCTTCAACTGCTACTACTTGATTTTTCAGTTCTCGGAACTATTTATTGATTTCTCATTATGGAAATGAGATTTAACTCTTTCTCTACACTCCTCCTCCCCCCCTGCCCCCAATTGGTGTCTGTCCTTACCCTTTCAAGATGGGATTACTTTTTATCTCTTGTACAGCTTCTTGTTTTCTCTGAAGTTAATAACTTTTATTTAGTGTTTGATGTACTAATCACTTATTCAACCCCCAGATGTCCCCCAAGTCAAGACTAGTGCCATTCTTATTTTTGTGTTTTTGAATGAGAGGTTTTTCCACCTCTGAAAGCTTTTGGACACCTCCCTATTGCCAGTGTTCTTAAATTTTTGATAATGTGCTTTGGTATATGTCTGTTTTCATTCATCATGCTTGACACAGGATGGACCTTTTTACTCTTGAAACTCAGGCCTTCAGTTTGGGACTTCTCTTAAGATTTTTTTTTTTTTTTTTAATTATTTTTTCACTCTAACTTTCTATGTTATCTTTACTCCTCCCTGTATTGTGGCTTTTGAAACTCCTGTACTGATCATCTCCTTTTTTACCATCTCTGTCTTGTACTCTTAATATCTGGGAGTTTCTTTCAACTTTTGTCTTCCCAACTTTCTCTTCTGTGATTATATTTTTACTTTTCAGGGGCTCTTTTGTTCCTCTGAATGTTTTTTTTCCTTTTAATTACATCTTCTTATCTAATGGATTAAAAAACTGGACTTTTCTTGCTTACTTTCTTCTTCGCTTAAAAATTCTTCTCCTCTTTCTCTTCCAAGAAGCCCTTTTCTCTCTCTCATATTAGGAAAATTGTATGTCTGACCATGGACTACCCACCTATATTTTAAAGTGGGCACTAAATAGCTGATGGAAGCACTGTGCCTGTCAGTGGGATTTGTTGGCCAGTGGGTTCACTACAGGGTAATTTAGCTGGCCTCCTTTTTTTTTTTGGGCAACCTCAATGTTAGTACCTTTAGATCTTTCATCTAGACCTAGTGAGAGTCTCTCGACTCTTCTCATCTTTTGCTTGTTGTTAGGTGCTGTCGAGTCATAGCAACCCCGCATGATACAGTAAAACTGCCCCATATGGTTTTTCTAGGCTGTAATCTTTACTGGAGCAGATCACCAGGTCTTTCTCCTGCGGAGCCATTGGATGGATTCAAACTGCCAACCTTTTGGTTAGTGCTTAACCGTTGGGCCACCAGGGCTCATTAGAGGATATAAATCTGGTTGCCAGTAGTTAGAGAGCTGACTGCTTGAAAAGGCTAATACATGTAACAATAAGTATGTAAACTTACACTTAATTCCGTATTTTAAGTCTACCTTTTTGCCCTTATCTCTGCATGATGTTCTCAGTTCAGAGGGCCCTGTTTTACCTTCTTCAGAAAATAAGCCTTTAGGGGGTAAAGGAGCAGCATTCGTTTGTTGTTGTTTTCGTTAGGTGCTGTCCAGTCGTTAGGTGCTGTCCAGTCGGTTCCGACTCATAGTACCCTGAGTACAACAGAAGGAAATACTGCTCAGTCCTGCGCCATCCTCACAGCCTTTGCTGTGTTTGAGCCCATTGTTGGAGCCACTGTGTCAGTCCATCTCATTGAGTGTCTTCCTCTTTTTCTCTGATTCTCAACCAAACACGATGTCCTTCTCTAAGGACTAGTCCCCTCCTGATAAATGTCCAAAGTACGTAGGATTAAAGTCTTGTCATTGTTGCTTGGAAGGAGCATTCTGGCTGTACTTCTTCCAAGACAGATTTTCTGTTCTTCTGGCAGTCTATGGTATATTCAGTATTTTTCACCAGCACCATAGTTCAAATACATCGTTCTTCTTCGGTCTGCCTTATTCATTCATTTAGCTAAAACTGAATTGGCAAGGTGAGTTGAGGGAGAGGGCATGTACTTTTTAAACAGACTTTCAATCTGCATTTAGCCCCAGTTTCGCTTCCACTTCCAGAGGTTCCACTAAAACCTGAGCCTTTGGTGTGGTCTAACAGTTTAAGCTAGGTTGCTTCTTGCTTTCCTCACAACTTGCTTAGTATTCAAGTTAGTATTCCACAAAGTCAGTTTGTATTGGTTCTTTGGCTTTCTAGCCTCCAAAATTTAGTTGCTGTTGTCTCCTCTCTCATTTTTATCTTTGAAGAGGATTTAAATAGTCCCTTTTTCATAGCATTGTGGGATTTTCAGACACATAAGAGACAAATGCTTATTATGTTCAGTTTTTCGTTTAGACAGATTAATCTTTAAATATTTTAGCTTATTTAGAGGGAAGCTTGGATCAGGTAACACTTAAATGATTCTGGGCCTTTAAGTGGACTGTTTTTCATCTGTTATTAAGTCATTTGAGAATCTGATTTATTTTGATCCCCTCTGAGAAAAAAATGTATATAATAGAGAGATAGGTACATAGGTTGGTAGATAAGTAGTTGACTCTGACTCATGATGATCCCATGTACCACAGAATGAAAAGTTGCTTTTTTGCTTAAGCCAAGATTTGTTTAAGCCATCATCTCTCGCCTTTGGGAGATTTCTACCCCTTATTCCCACTGCTCTCCAGTACCTTCTTCAATGAGGCAGAGAGTATTCAGTTTTACCTTCGATACCTTATCTAGATATGGGCATGAGACTTTTTCCCCTTAATTTGACTTAAGATATTTGAGACAAGGTAAGAACATCTAAACTTTATTGAAGGGTAGAGGACATCCAAAGGGAAATGAACGTGAAGCATAGTAACCAAATACATAATCTAATTTGTGCGTTGTCTTCTGAGCATAGCTTCCTTCATATAGTATAGCTCCTGGACTGCCTTCATGTGGTAGATACCATTTTAGCATCCATTAACCCAGATCTCATTCCTAGATAATCCCCTCCCCCAAGTCTTGATCTTAAAAAACCAAGTCCTTCCACTACACTGGAGGGATGAGTTCAGTTTTTAGCCTGAGGCCTTTCTCTTTCCAGTATGGTAGAAGGAATGTTCTTTTCCTTCTGCTCCAGCTCTAGAGGGATGTGGCCTTATGGTAAAGGCTACATAGCAAATACCACATTTAGTGGGGATGGAAGTGTTTCTTTGTTGAACTATATCTCTCAAACTAATTTTTTTTTTAATCATCAAACAATTTATTCAGTACTTGTATTGGCAGGGACACGAACATAAATTACTGTTTGGGGATATATAGGTTATACTCAGAGGGTCATTGATTGTGCAGAGTAGTATGTGCTAAGTGTTAAATGGATGGCAAAGAAGTAAGTGTTAATGACGTTTACTAGAAGAACATCTGGAAAGGATTTCTGGAGAAGGTAAGACCTGAACCTGGCTCTTCAGGAGGGATATGATGTAACTTTGCAGAGCTGGAAGAGAGGTAAGGAGAGAGGGCACAGTTTAAAAAGAAATTAAATGTCCAAATCCTGCTAGACAAAAGTAGTTCTTCTGTTGATTTTGGGTCGCAATAGAGTCAGTTACTATAAATGTTTGGTACGATAATTTTTTTTTACTTTTATATGTATAAGTGACTTGCTATTTTGAAAAATATCGAACTATTCTTTGATGACCTATTGAGTATTTTCTACTGTGCTGTCAGTTTAGTTTATAAATGTGAAATATAGTTGGGCTTCATTGTAAACTGAGGGCAGTCTCATGGTGAGTATGCCCCGCTTACAAAGTGATTGATGAGAATAAATCAGCCAAATCTTTGCCGACAGAGGCAAGGGGCTTGGGACTGTAAATTTAAATACAGAAGAAAAATTTTTTAAAACAATACTTTATGTTATTTTTCTTGTTCTTTTTAAGAGAAGTTACTATCACAGTCACAGTGTTAAATGAATACACAATATTTAATGCTTCTAGGAAGAATAAAGAATTTTATCCATTGAATCTTAGTGTGTATTTTCTCTTCTTTTTTAAGTTGGAGATTATCCTTTTTTCTTCTCCAGCAACCAAGAACTTTAGATGAAGTTCTGTTCTCTAGCTATGTTTCAGGGGAAAGAGAAAACATAGTTGCTTTTTAGTCTCTGTGATATGGATCCATTTGTCCTAAAGAGTAGAAATGATTTTCTGAGGAGATGAAAATTATTTTAGCCTTTAAAAAATTGAGTGAGTTTAAGAGGGATTTAGAAATCAGGGAACCCAAAATGCTGCTTTATAGTCAGTTTTGCAAATGTTTTAATTGTCTGGTAGTGGGTGGTGTTAGTATCTTTTGAATATGTACCTTTGTATGTATTTGACCTTATTTTGAACATTACAGCAGAATTTCAGTTTTAGTATTTGAATGGCCCTTGAAGTGCCTTTTAGCTGTTTTCTAACTTGTTACATGTAAAAGTTGCCATCACTCCCTCTTCAGAGTTAGCTTGAAAGCAAACTCGAGGATATCAGAGTTTTTTATATGAAGGCCTATTCTAGAGAAGAGTGTAGACTATAAATACCTGTCTAAGTCCTAGGGCCTCTAGAACTTTTCTTCCAAATTTGTTGTTCTCAAGGAAAAGCACAATTGTCCTCAGTTAGGTTTGCTAACTCTTAGGTTATGCTTGCCCGGGCAAGAAGGGAGTGAAACATTGTTGAGTTCCCAAATCCATGATTCCAAGATAAGTAGATAAGGGACATCTCAGCAGGAGATAACGTTATTCTTAGAATATATTTTAGTACTACTGCTTTGTCCCTCCAAACATGCATATTAGCAGCCATATCAAATTAAGTGGATTCATATAACTGAGCCCTTACTCTTTTCTAATTCTTCGTATATGCTGCTTAATTTCTTTTCCTACTCTCTCAGATCTCAGCTTGGTTTCTTCCTTTGAAAAAATTGTAACTATGCAAGGCTTTTTTTTTGGTGCCTCTTCTGGGTATACCTATACTTATTATCTTGGTTTTTCTTTCTCCTAGAATAGTAGTTGTTAATCTTGGCTACACATTGGAATCATCAAAGAGGGACTTTTAAAAAACCAGTGATATCTGTGTTCCACTCCTAGAGATTCTGATTTGATTGTCTGGTGATTCTGAGGTGCTAGGATTAAGAAACCACCGGCATAGTGTTTAAGAGCTATGGCTGCTAATGAAAAGGTCAGTGGTTTGAATCCACCAGGTGCTCCTTGGAAACTCTGGGAAGGTTCTCTGTCCTATAGGGTCGCTATGAGTTGGAGTCAACTCGACAGCAACGGCTTTGTTTTTTGTTTTTTTTTTTTTTTATTCCAGAAGAAGGATGCATGGGGAAAGTTTCTTGTGTTTTGGGTTTCAATAAATCAGGATATGACTATAAATAAGAGTTAATATAAATTGAGACAGGAATTACTAGAGAGTAGGTGGAATATTGTAGATACATATTGTATCAAATTTAAACATTTAACACCTACAATTTTTTTTCTTTTCAGATTCATTACTAAATATGGGTGCATTTTTGGATAAGCCCAAAACTGAGAAACATAATGCTCATGGTGCTGGGAATGGTTTACGTTATGGCCTGAGCAGTATGCAAGGATGGAGAGTGGAAATGGAAGATGCACACACAGCTGTTGTAGGTATTCCTCACGGCTTGGAAGACTGGTCATTTTTTGCAGTTTATGATGGCCATGCTGGATCCCGAGTGGCAAATTACTGCTCCACGCATTTATTAGAACACATCACTAATAATGAAGACTTTAGGGCAGCTGGAAAATCAGGATCTGCTCTTGAGCCTTCAGTGGAAAATGTCAAGAATGGTATCAGAACTGGCTTTTTGAAAATTGATGAATACATGCGTAACTTTTCAGACCTCAGAAATGGGATGGACAGGAGTGGTTCGACTGCAGTGGGAGTTATGATTTCTCCTAAACATATTTACTTTATCAACTGTGGTGATTCACGTGCTGTGCTGTATAGGAACAGACAAGTCTGCTTTTCTACCCAGGATCACAAACCTTGCAATCCAAGGGAGAAGGAGCGAATCCAAAATGCAGGAGGCAGTGTAATGATACAACGTGTTAATGGTTCATTAGCAGTGTCTCGTGCACTGGGGGACTATGATTACAAGTGTGTTGATGGCAAGGGCCCAACAGAACAACTTGTTTCTCCAGAGCCTGAGGTTTATGAAGTTTTAAGAGCAGAAGAGGATGAATTTATCATCTTGGCTTGTGATGGGATCTGGGATGTTATGAGTAATGAGGAGCTCTGTGAATTTGTTAAATCTAGGCTTGAGGTATCTGATGACCTGGAAAATGTGTGCAATTGGGTAGTGGACACTTGTTTACATAAGGTATGTAAATTTTTTTGTTATAATTAAAATGCCCTATTAATTTTGAAAAGCATGGGTAAGTAAAAATAAACACAAATTTAAAAAGAATTGTAGAGTTTAATTAGGGAAGACCTGTATATTTTAATATATTTTCTTCACCAGAATTGGTACCACTATTTTCTGCCATCCCCATTCCCCCAAACCTTCTATTTGAAAATTCAGTTTAATGAATTTGCAGTGTTTGTTATCCCTTAAGTACTTTATGGTTTGTTGCTATTCAGAAGTTTGGCTTTTGATTTAAATTCTCGACATTGGCAATAGCCCTCTTGTGCCTGTTAGGAAGCGGTTTGATAAAATATGTATTACGATAGAATTCTGTACTAGATATACTAAAAGATAAATTGCCACATAAAATATTGGAAGATATGCCAGAAACCTAGGCTAAGTGTAGTTTTGTAATTTAGTTCTAAGCTTCCTAGCAGCCAAGACAGAAACCAAAATAAAAGTTTGAGTTGTATGTTTCTCATTGTCTCACAAAAGAACTTTTTCCTGGCAATAAAATGTAAAAGAAATTTACATGTGACTCTCTATGTAAGTGATATTATATGACATGGTGAGTAATATATAGTACTTTTGTAGAAGATATAAAAATTCTTTTCCTATAGATTTTTTTTAAATCATTGATTAACAACCCAAGGGCTTATATAAAATGCAATATTGTTAAAAATTCTTGTGGAACACTGAATTTTCTATGAGTCTTAACTTGATACAGTGATAGAAAAAAAAAAAATCCAGAGTAACAGGTAATTTGCAATTCCATTTTATGTGTTTAAAATATTCCTTTGTTTCAAGTGGATTTTTTGACAGCACCTACTAAGTAGCAGTCAATTAAAAAATTTGAGTTATCTGGCCAGTGCCTGGAGTGTTCAGGTATTTTATGGCTCTAGTTGAAAAGATACCAAGACAAAACTGACCTTTTGCCATGTGAAATAGTCTGACTTACCTATGCTGTCTAAATGGAGAACCATTCTGTTTCCCCATCTGACTTACCTATTCTGCCTAAATGGAGAACCATTCTGTTTCCCCATCAGGTAAGTTACTAGTGAAGCTACAGGCATAGCCAAAAATGTTTCTCAAAAAGGATTAAAAAGAAAACCTGTTGCCATCGAGTTGAGTCTGACTCATGGCAACCCTATAGGACAGAGTAGAACTGCTCCACAAGGTTTCCGAGGAGCGGCTGGTGGATTCAAACTACCTACCTTTGGTTAGCAGCCAAGCTCTTAACCACTGTGCCACCAGGAGGATCTTTGGGTCTATGTAAATCTCTAGATTTTGATGAAGTATGTACTTCTTCGTAGATTGCAAAGAGAGAGCTTCAAATAGACCAATTTAAGGGCTGGTGTTACCAGTGAACAGCTTTTTTTCTGAAAGGTTCTCATGATGGTACCTCTGGCTCCTCTGATTTGTTTTTTTTAAGAATACTGTGTCCTTTTACTTCTCAGGATGAGTTAAATAAGGAAGGTACTGATGGTTGTCAGTGATCTAATTGCAAGTGGTACTAGAAATTTCTTTCTCCTTGGACTCTCAATGGAATGATTCTGACCAGCAGCTTTTTGAGATGAAAGCAGGCATAGGTTTTTTTGCCTGACTACCAGATGAAAACATTTTTCTCCCTTGCATTATAACAGCATATACTTGTTATTGAAAAAAATACAAAAAATATAAAGAAACACTCAAAATTATGCTACCCCCTCAAGTTGGCTTTCTTTGTTTTGGTATGTATCTTTCCAGTCTTTTTATCTGCCTGTAAATGTGTACTTTTTTAAAACATTGTACTTGTTATTCTGCAACCAGCTTTTTTCATCCAGTAGTATTTTGTAGTGAGATGTCTATAAGTATTGATCTACATAACTTTTCATGGCTGCATTGAATTCTGTTGAATTAATGACATTTAGTTTTAAGGGATGTGGGCATTGGTGACTCAGTGGTAGAATTCTTGCCTTCCACGCGGTAGACCAAGGTTCGATTCCTGGCCGATGCACCTCATGCACAGCCACCACCTGTCTGTCAATGAAGGGGATTGCATTTTGTTGTGATGCTGAATAGGTTTCAGCAGAGCTTCCAGACTAAGACAGACTAGGAAGAAAAGTCTGGCAAACTACTTCTGAAAATCAACCAGTGAAAACCCTAGGTATCACTATAGTCAGATCCACAAATGATCATGGAGATGGTGCAGGACTTGGCAGCTTTTCATTCTGATGTTCAGGGGGTCGCCATGAGTCTGGCTTGACTCGATGGGCTCTAACAACAGTTTTGAGGGAATACCAAAAAGTCTCTTAGGTCTGTAATTTGGAGTAAGGAAAGAAGTTTATAAAGTGGACAAGTGTGTTAGTTCTCAGGAATTTTGACCGCACCTCTCTGAATAGTCTTTAAATGATTCTGGTGATATATCTTCACTGGATAGCTTTTATCAGTTTAAGGTGATTAAATAAATATTCACTGTTAATGGTGTTAAAAGATTTTAGATCTCTGAAATGAGGAATGGTAGTGTCAGGGACAAGAGGTTGGGGCACATGAATCATTGAAAGTTACTTATGGAATTAAACCTTTCCATTTCTGTTTTTTCAACACCATAATTTTGTCATTTCGGTTGTTTGTGTTGTAAGATCAAGGGATAGCAATATTACAAACCGTGTATTTAAAATAGAATGTAATTAATTTGAATTCAGTCTGAAAGATTGAATACAAGTTTAAAAATCCATGTAAAGCATTTAGCCCAGTGCTTGACATGTAGCAATTGCTCAGTAGGTGTTAGCTGTTTTAAGAGGAGAGATAAGATCCAGTCATTGAGTAGAAGTTTTCTGATAAAAGATTTAAATGAAGTCTTAATGTTTTCTAACACTTCTAACACTTGTCAAGCCTTAACAGTTTACAAAGCACTTTGATTGGTTAGGTTATGAACTCTTGGTAGGTTGTGGTAATCACCATGATCATAACCGCAGTAGTATTGATAAGTTAATGCTTTCTGTGAGCCAGAGGCTGTTCTAAGCACTTTACGCATATTTTAACTCATTTAATTTTCACAACAACCATAGGAGGTGTAGTTAGCATCATTATTGTTGATGATAATCATTTTCAGATATGCAGTTTAACAATATTAAGCTATAAGTATGGGTGACTCTGGTCAGATATTGTCCTATTTAAATTAGATATTTAACTCTAGGGGAGAATGGCCCCTAAGAAAGCAGCTTTCTCATTTTATTGCTAATTCGTGGTGTTTAATGCCAGCTAATTTAAGGTTGTATAGATATGTAACTGATATTTGCATAGCCCTTCATAGCTTACAAATCACCCTCATATTTTTTTTTCAAAACTTATAGTAACCTGAGATGAATAAAATTAAATATTTATTTCTAATTTGCAAGTAAGGAAATAGAGGGTGTTGGGCATTAAAAGATAGCCCTAAGTTATGAACTTGGCAAATGTTGAAGCTGAGACTAGAATCAAAGTTTTCTGACTCAGATTTGGTATTTTTGTTACCAGTTTTCCAGAAGAGTTTGCTAAAGAATTTCTTTCTTTCTTTTTTTTTTTTTTTCATTCAGTCTGAATTTTTTTTTCCCCCAAGGGAAACATAAGACCTAAAAAAAAAAAAATTAATATTTTTTGTAACAAATACAAAGATATTTGAAGTTGTTAATCTTTATGTTCCTCATTTCCAGTCTCATGCCACTTAGATAATCGCTATTAACAGTTTTCTCTGTAAACTTCTGGATGTTTCTCCATGTTTATTAAATAAATATAAGCATAAAAATAGTTTTCTTTCTTTTCAAGACTTTTTCTTTGCTTGCTCTTTACAGAAATGGATAAATACTGTGCATGTTACTTTGCTGCTTTGTTTTTCTTAAATCATAAGTCAACATTCCTTTAGAGTATCCTTTTAAAATGCTGATTTCCCTGAAGTCAATTTATATACCACCTGTCAGAAGTTTATGTTAGAACATAAGCGAATACTCGATAGGTTAAAACTGAGGGAAAATAATGATTTATTTTCCAAAGACGGTATCAATTCAGATTTTTGATACAGCATGGAAAATGTGCTTGTATACCCCTCAAAATAATTGTTCAGCTCTGAACTTAGGTACTTTCCAATGTAGTGTTCAGAAAATGTAATCTTAAGTAATGCAAAAGTAGACATAGAGTGGGACATTTTCGGGGTATTTTGAGGTGTGCAAGAGAAGGACTGATTATAAGGCAGTGTAGTATAATGCAGAGGTTCCCAAACTTTATTGGTTCATAGTGCCTGTAGTGTCTCAGTAGATGTTTCACAGTACTACTTGACCAAAATTAATACATAACAGTTCCAATTATTAAGTAGATCCAAACAACTTAATAAGTATGTACATCCCAACAAAATAGCACATATACATTGCCAAAAAAAATACATTTTTATTCATTCTTTTAAAAAATCAGTTATTAATGGGATATGTGCATCTGTTGGGCATTACATACATACTCAAACCTTGGAGTCATTGGACTTCACCACCCTCATTTCCTGTTTCACAGTGATTTCTGTGGGAACTTGCTTTTTATCACTGCGACCCCCAAAGCCCCAGCTTTGCAAAGATGTATCATTGAGAGGAATGTAGCATTATTTAGTGTTGTATCTGTGAGCTACCTTGAGCTAGTTTGTGGAGTATCCACAGACATTGAGTATCTCTGTGTTTCCCCCCATTTAAAATATCCCGCCATGCTCCTGGGAGTATACTGTGGTATCCTGGAGCTTCTTGGTGCATTCTTTGGGAACCACGGTTTAGTGTTAAGAACATAGGCTTTGGGGCCAGAAAACTGAGTTTTAAGTTTTGGTATGCCACTTAGTATGAATTCAGGCAAAGCCTCAGTTTCTTCATATTTATAAAATAGGGATGATAATATCTTCCCATGGGATTGTTAAGAGTAAATAAAGCTCTTGGTGGTGAGTACTTGAGCAGTATCTGGTTTACAGACCTCAATAAATTTTAGTACTATTGATGGTGGTTATGAAACGAAGAGGTAAATTTGTATAGAGGAAGTAGAGATTGAAAGAATAAGGTAATGATGAGAGAAGTGAATATTCTTGAAAAGAAGTAATCATAGGCTTCATCTTTTCATGGATAGGTGAAACTTTGGTCTGTTCTTTACCTTGGCTGTTTCTTGGATAATCATAGTGCGTGTCAGGTAAAGTGTTTAAAAAAAAAATTGACTTAGAAAAATGAGGAATATTGATGGTTCACTTAACAGATACTGTTTTACCTAAACCCTGGTGGTGTAGTGGTTAAGAACTATGGCTGCTAACCAAAAAATTGGCAGTTCAAATCTACCAGGCGCTCCTTGGAATCCCTATGGGGCAGTTTTGCTCTGTCCTGTAGGATTGCTATGAGTTGGAATCTACTCACTGACAACAGGTTTTACTAACCCTGGCAGTTATAACCATTGTGCTCACAACCTACTATGTATGCTAAGACTTGATCCTGTGGCACTGGCTACTTTAACCTATCTATTAATGCTCTAATTCCTTAGAATTTTACTGCTATGCTGGTGTCAAAATTAAAAAGGTAAAAAAAAAGGTATTAAAATAGCCAGTCTTTAAATATTTGACTAATTGTTTTAGTTGTCCAAGATGTGTTTGTTTTTTTTGTTTTTTTTTTTAAAACATGTTTCATGTAGTTCTCTGGACTTAATGAAAAGTGTATATACTCATCATGCAAGAATGATTTGTTTCTAGAAAACCATATTCATAAAGGGGAGGACCTTTTTAAAGCATATTCATACTTTGTGTTTGAAGAAAATCATCTTTATTTAGAATTGAAGGTGGATCATTGAAATCACACATGCATGCTAAGATGTAAATGTGAATTATTTATACTTTAGATATCTTGGGAAGGCGGGGTAAACTTCTTGAAACTATCTTTTGGTTTGTTTATTTTCCAACTGGTAGGATCTGTATTTTATAACTTATAAAATCTAATGGACATTTTATATATATATATATATATATATATATATATATATATATATATATATGTATATATAAATTGTTAAAGTTTTCATGCTCTTGTTACCAAAATAGAAAATAGAAGAAACTAAGATTTCTAAAAATGTATGGTGTTAATTCTGCTTATTCATGAAATTGCTCCTTAAAAAATCATTAGTATTATAGTTAATACTTGATTCTTAAATAAGATCCATGGTACAGTTTTAAATTTTTGTTTGACCTGAACTTATATGGTAAATGCCTGATTCCTGAATCCTTTTTTGCTGTTCAATAGTGTACGTGTTTATACAACTAAATACAGTATTTTTAATATTAAGGCATTATGGAAGTTTTAGTGGGTTTCATGAAAGAATGAGATTAGTTTGGCCCAATTTGGAAATCCTGTTTTTCCAGATATTGAGAATCTGGTTATAGACACATGACAGTTCTTCCTATCAAAACACTATAGCCTGTGGAGAGAGTTACTTCTTTGGAAGCCATCTTAGACTCAACCTCTACTGCTTTTGAACTTCGCTTTGCTCCATTGAGTTAGGAGATGGTGGCAGAAGTTCTCCAAGGCCTGCCTGTCCTTTTGGCTGCATACTGGAATGTTTAAACTGGAACTGTTTAATGTGGGTTCTGGAAAGGTGGCAAGTTTGAACCAAGTTTGTCTAGATTAGGCTGAAATGACTGGGTGTGTCTTTGGCTTCTTCGACTTGCGTTGGCAAACCCCACTGTCAGACAAAATAGCCTACCCTCCTCATTGACACAGTTTTGGGGGGTAGTAAACAAAAAAAAAATGTTTGGGGGAAGAAAATCACTGTTCTTAGAAACTTAAAGTAATATGCCTATAGAAAAAGTAAGAAGATGTTTTTAATTTATTGTTAATAGTCTCATGGTAATAGAGAATACACTGTACTTCCTTTTGATTATAGATCATTTATGAGGATGTGATTTAAGAGACAGCAGTAAAATATATCCTTAAAAATTAGCATTTTTAATTGTTCTCTAAAGACCCTGAAACTGTTTGATTTTTGTACAACAATCTTAGGTCTTTTCTTTAAAAGTTATCACATCTGACTACAGTTGTATCTCAGCCACCTAAGTTAACATTGCACTGTTTGATGCTGTATCCACAGAAGAGCTTCAAATTGAACTATTTTCTTCTTTGCTTATAGTTGTTCAGTTTAACTGCTTGGGTATTATGCTGATCTACATTTTACAGCTGTGTCTGAAATTCAATAGAGTTGTAATGGCATTGTTCTGATACTAGTTGATTAGGTGGAAAAAATTCGCACGTGTTTGGGAGGATAAGTGTTGGGCTTATGGTAGTAAGATTTTGAGTGGGAAACACTTAGGAGGTGTAATACATGTGAAGCTATCTTCATTTTTCAGACTTTGTAATGGTGATGGATAAGCAGAATAGCCATGCAGAATAGAAAATCCAAAAATATAGATCTTCCCGTACCTAGAGACTTTGTTCTTCAGATTGTGCTTAGAATAATTCTTTGGAATACAAATTGTGTTGAAAGTGTACATTTTAGGTGATTAAATACACTATAATGCTTAAAGTAATTAACTTTTTAGAAATAAATAATAGAAAGCTGGTAGAATATAAAATATAATTTTTTCATTTTCCTTCTTTAATATACAGGGAAGTCGAGATAACATGAGTATTGTGCTAGTTTGCTTTTCAAATGCCCCCAAGGTCTCAGACGAAGCGATGAAAAAAGATTCAGAGTTGGATAAGCACTTGGAGTCAAGGGTTGAAGGTAAGGAAGGTGCTTTTTTATTTAGAAGGAAAGAAAAGTATTCTTCCATGTTTATCAAATAATTCTTTTCTAATTTTGTTAGAAAAATACAATTAAGTATTTCAAAACAAAGCCTAATACCTAGACATCTATATGCCTAAGATTTACTACCACATCTGTGGGAATTCCAACAGAGAGAAGACATGAGACGCTGATTGAACCAACCAAGAGAAGCAATTTGAAAATGGTCTATTAAAGCTTTTTTTTTTTCTTTCTTTTCCTGATTATATTCCTAGTAGTAACAAGTGAAGATTCTAGTGGAATTTGCCTCACAGTGTCATAAACACCAGGTGCTGTATTTCATTCCTATTATTTCTCCCTTCCCAGGTAATCCTTAGAATTCATTACCATGTTTTTTCATCTTACTGATAGAGTTCGCATTTAAGTTGCAAAAGATTGTTGATTTTGCTTTTTTTAAAACTTTATTTTGCAGTAATGTCCAACTTACAGGAAAGTTGCCAGAATATTACAGAGAGCTTCCATGTACATGTATCCTTTACCTAGGTTACCCATTTGTTTACGTTATACCTCACTTGACCTTTCGGTATGCTTTCTATAACATACACACACATACTCTTCGTATTACTAATGTTTTTTCTGAACCATTTGAGAGTAAATTGCAGATATGATGCCTCACTACCCCTTAATACAAGTATAGTCTCCTGTGTAACTACAGTATGTCCATCAAAATTAGGAAATTTAACATTGGTACAATATTACCATCTAATCCACAGACCCATCCAAATGGCCCCAGTTGTCTCAATAATGTCTTTTATAGGGCCAGGATCCGTCCAGGAGCATGTGCTATGTTTAGCTGTTGTGCCTCTTTAGTCTCTTTCAGTTTGAAACAGTCCCATGATCTTTTGTTGTCTTTACTAACTTTGAGATTTTTCAAGAGTACAGGTTAGGGGGGAAAAAAAGTCTACAGGCTAGTTACTTTGTAGAAATGTCCCTCAGTTTGGGTTGGCTGATGTTGCCTTTTGATAAGATTCAGGATATATGTTGGCAAGAATACCACAGAAGTGATGCTAGTTCTTATTGAGTCATATTAGGAGGATACAGTATTTACTTGTCCCGTTAGTGGTAATGTTAACTTTCATCACTTGGTTGAAATATTGTCTTTTAGATTCCTCCATTGAAAAGTTAGTTAATAAGTATTTGTAATTAATTATTTCGTGGAGAGATATTTGGAGATTATATTAATAAACTATTCCTCATCTGATTTTCACCTACCAGTTTAGTATCCATTGATGATTTGTCCCTGAATCAGTTATTACTGCTGTGATAATAGTGATTTTCTAATTCAGTCATTCCTTCTATATTTACTTGCTGGCATTTTATTGTAGGAAAAAATGTTCTCTTCTACCCATTTTTTTACTTACATGAGCATGGACTCATAGATTCCTATTTTATTCATTGTGTTATAATCTGTTATTATTTATTTTGATGCTCCTTTTGTCCTAGACTTGGTGAGAGCCCCTTTAAGTTTGCGCCATTCTTTTTGACATATCCACATCATTCTTTGAGCACTTCCTTACTTTCTGGTATAATGACTGTTCTGGGTTCATTTTGTATTTTCCCTATTGCAGTCCTTTAATCAGCCATTTCTCCAATGAGCCCTGATTACTTTTAGTTTAGTGGAGAATGGCGCTTAGGAATTAGGGTTTGGACAGTGTATGATTGGTATGTCTGTCTGCATTGCACATGCCTCCAATTTCCAGGCAACTGTAAGACTGCTAGAAATGAGGCACATACACCCACTCACATCAGCGATTCCAGGGGTGTGCTACATTCATCTGTGATCGAGCTGGACACATGAGATACTTACACAGTGTTGGCAAAGTGAAAGCCATTATTATTTATAGAAAGCAAACAGTAAACAATAACAATGAATTCTCAAAGGGAAACTTCCCCAAATTACTCGTGTCCATTCTTCTGTTGCTAGGCCAGTATATCATGGTTCAGGTCAGATACTATGTTCGTATCACCACTGCCTCTGGCTACCACCATGCTAGCGGGGGGACCTGCACGGCCCCCAAACCTTCTGCTCTGCCATTGGGCCTCATTGGGCTTTGCCTTACTGCCGGGAAGACCCCTGCCCAGGATCTCCCCAGCCTCTGCTACTGGGCCTTTCTAGGCCGTTGCTGCTGGTGCCTACCACACTACCCAGGCCCGCGTGGTTTCCTTATGCTGTCAGGATAACTGCCTGAGGGCCCACGTGGTTCCCACCACACTGCTGGCAGGGTGGGCACATGTTGGATGGGGCACACTCAGGCCTCTGTCCCGCATGGGCAAGTGTTATAGCTCTTTAGCAGCAGGCAGACCTCCTGCATGGAGGTGCCCAGCTCTCTCTCTGGGCCAACAAGCTCACAGCTGCTGTATCTCTCTGTGGGCCTACCAGCTCACCACTACTGTCTCTCTGCATGGGCTGACCATTTTCAGTGTTATAGCTCTCTTTTCTGGGTCTGGGAGGTTCTCAGTGCAGGGACTACAGGTTCAAAGGACACGCTTCATCTAGACTCCTCTTAATGGTAGTGAGGTCCCCCTGAACCTATGTGGGCTTTGCCCTTATGTAAATCTAGCAGGATGGCAGAACTGACCAATCTCCTTGCTGGAGTGCAAGGGCCTCAATCCTATTGGCTGTATTTTCAAGCCCCTATTTGCATAGTAAATCAACCAATTCCTTGCCAGATTGTGGCCCAGCAGTCAGTTTGTGGGAGTTACAAGACCATGGCTAGAAAGGCAATATGAAAGTGATTGGTTGCACCACAGTGTGCTTTTGGCGTGTTGATGGTCCCAGAGTGCCTCAGGATAGAGCTATACACACACACATTTTTGTCCTTCCTTCTTTCATCATCTTGTCTTATCCTGTTGTTCCCATCAATAACTCCAAGACCATTGCAGCACTTCTAGGTTCGTTCCTTTTTCTCCCTTTTCGTATTTGTAACTCCCTTCTCCTACAGTGGCTTCTACTGACCAATCAAACAATTCTTCTGTTCCTGCTAACCCTGTGCAGATGCACTCCTTACTTCATACTGGCATTGATACCCCACTCTTGGCTGTCATCTCCAACCCTAAAACTTTGCTTACTGTGTTTGGGCTTGGGCACCCCGTGCTGGGCCCTTTTGCTGTTACTATCACTCCCTACCTGAACGACTTACCTTGCTTGGCCTTATCTAGTGGCTTTTAGACTAAATTATTCAGGATTGAGGGAGGGGAGTGTTTGGGTTTAAATCACCATCTCATTTGTTTACCATGTATTTCATCCATTCTTTGACCCTTTTTTCTACTTTCTTGCCTTCTTTTGGATTAATCGAATATTTTCTACTCCAATTCATTCCCATTTGTTTATTAGCCATACGTTCTTTTGAAAATTCATTTATCAGTTACTCTGATAAGCTGAAAATATGTGTTGTAATCTCAAGGCCCTAGAGAGTATGATGGGATCCTTGAATTAATACTACCTTTTGATTTTATACGTACTGTTCTTCAGTATTACTTTAATTACTTTTTATAAAGTTTTATCTGCCCAGTTTTTGTTTTGCTCTTTTTTTTTTTTTAATTTTTCTCTTGATGTCATACTTACAAAGTTCTTCTCCTTCCCCAACTCAAGGTCATATATCGACCTATATTATCTCCTGACACTTGTATGGCTTGATTCTTTTTTATAGTAAATACATTTGAATACTGTAGATTATGATTATAGTATAATAGACTTATTGAATTTGGCATATTTTGGATATAGGAGCCAAGTTAATTGTTGAGAGTTTTGAAATACAAAGATTTGCAATTTAAAATGTGTAATGAACATAAGAAAACTCCATTCTTTTGCAAGTTTTGGGAGAAATTCATCTTTTCTAATTTTACACCTACCCGGTTATGGATCCTAAGCAAGGTGCTTAAAGCTTATTTTTGGGCTGCAAATTCCTCAGCAATTTCTTTAATGAGTCCTACTTTTAGGGTGATGGAAAGATAAGGAAATATATGATATTAAGAGGAGTTGTTTATAGGAATTGTTAATAATACACATTTTCTGATGAATTATAGTGTAGTGAGGTGGCAGATTGCTGGTTAAATTCTGTCCAAAGGCAAGAAAATTTTTCTTACTGTCCTGCTTCCTCATTCATAAAGAAACTGGGTAGTTTTTATTTTGGGAAGAACTTTCGAGCTTGTTTAATTACTCGCTGTGTGCTCTCAGCCAACTTGTCCAACCTCTCAAACCTTGTTACTTTACTGTGAAATGAAGATAAAAACACGAATTGTGCAAGTTGTTTTAATAAATGAGATAGTTAAGCACCTAGTACAGTGCCTAGCACATAAATCTTCAACAAACTGCAGTTATTCTTAACTTCTGCAGATAGCTGCATATTAATTTCCTAAAGGCATGACCAATTCAATTCAACATGGCTTATTAATATGTAACATTAATTTTCTCTTGTATAGTTTGTAATTTTCCAAAGTATATCTTACATGGCAGTGATGGCAAATATGTAGTATCATGATCTTCTGGGGCCTGTGGCAAATGCTCGGTTATAATTATGCAATAAAAAGACTTTAATCTTTGACAAGACATCCACTACAAATCAATTTGAATTGGCACTTACCACATAACTTCCTTTTTATAAGGCAGCGTTCTTATAAATCATGTAACCTGACGTTAAATTTTGAGGTAAAAGCATTCTGGTGTGTTGGGCAGGTCAGTGTCTGTTTTTAGTGAGAGTAGGCAGTTAGAGGAGCTGTGGTGTTGCAGGCAGTAGTATTTATGACTCATAACAACCCTATAGGCAAAGTAGAACTGCCCCATAGGGTTCTAAGGCTGTAATCTTTATGAAAGCAGCTTTGTACCGCATGTCTTTGTCCCGCAGAGCAGCTGGTAAGTTCGAACCACCTTTCAGTTAGCAGCCAAGTGCTTAACCACTGTGCCACCAGGTCTCTTTTGAATAACCTAAATTGATCAATTAGATATTTAGTACCTTCTGCACGTATTCATTTATTCAGTGTTTGTTGAGCTTGTGTGTCATGAGGGACCTAGCAGAAAACAAAGTAAGTCCTTGATTTCTTGGGAGCTTACATTCTAATAGAGGCCAATAATTTAAAAATAATATATGTTATAATGACAGGTAGTAATGAATGCTATGAAGAAAAATAAAACAGGCTAAGCAGACATTAGTAAGGAATGCTGGTCAGGAAGGTCTCTCTGTGAGGAAGAACATTTGAGCAGAGACCTGTATATGGGAGAAAGTGAGTACCTGGGGGAAGAGCATTCTGGGCAAAAGGGACAGTAAAGACTGAGGAGAGAATGTGCTTAGGAAGTGTAGGTGGATTAGAATGAGCCCTGTACAAAAGTGGGAGAAGATTAAGAGATTGCTAGGAAGCAGATCATATAGGGTTCTTTAGGCCAGATGAGAACTTTGAACTTCATTCAAATTGTGATAAATGGGAAGTCATCGGAAAATTCTGACCACAAGTATATCTTGATCTGAATTTTTTCCAAACGATCTCTCTTAGTTGGTTTATGAAGACATTGTTAAGAGGGGACTGGAGAGGAATCCAAGAGACCAGTTAGGAATCTTGAGTTAATGTAGGTGGTAGATCATGGTGGTGAATTGGACTAGAATGGCACTAGTGGAAGGGTGTGAAAATTGGCTGGTCCAGTGCTAGACCGCAGTGGTTTTGCTCCTCTACCCACAGGGGACATTTGACAATGTAGAGACATTTTTGGTGTCACAGCTGAGGATTGCCACTGGCATCTAGTGAATTAGATGCTACTTAATGTCCTGCAATGCACAGGACAGCCCCCACAACAAAGAATTGTCTGGTCCAGAATGTCAATAGTGCCAAGATTGAGAAACCCCGTGCTGTAGAGATACAAGTGTAAGATAGAAAAATTACAGTCCTGCCTTCATGAAATTTGCAGTCTATGATATAGTAAACATTGCATACAGTGGGAGTGTAGAGCAATGTGCCTGCTCTAGGCCTGAATCAGAGAAGGATTCCTTGAGAAAGTGACGTTTAAAGTTGAAACTGAAGGATGATTAGGAGTTAACCATATAAAGGAGTTGGCTGGATTGAAGTGAAGTGTTCCAAACCAAGGGAAGAATACATGTGAAGATCTAGAAGCAGGCAAGTCTTTGAATAGAGCTTCTGGAGATGGAGTTCGGGGCAGGGGAGTGGTGAAAGTTGAGTGCAAAGTAAGGGCCTTGTGACACGTGGTAAACATTTTGATTTTGCATCTTGAGAGCTGCTTACTGTATTTTTTTTGCAAATAACATGCCCACGCATATAATGTCCAACATGTCTTGCTTACGAAAGTTGCTTGGTTGGCAAAAGACACATGTTATTTGGGTAAAAATACTCAGAAACTGCTTTTTTGTTGTCTTAAAAGCAAGCGGCCACTGTTTGAATTTGAGTTTATGTCTTGACACATTGTTCAGATAACCATGCTTTAAAAATCTATTTCCCATAAATTGTAAAGAGAAAAGTGTAAGGTTTTTGTTTGTTTTTAAAAAACATTAGCAGTGTTTTGATTTATTTTCCTTTTTTATTCTTAATAAATTGTTGAACATAACAATTTAATTACCGTAAAAACCTTTGAAAGTGATTTTTAATGTTCCTCCTGTTTCCTTATAATCCCTATCCATCCATTGCCTCTATTTTGTTGTAATTATAGTATAAATAACTTTGTATTTTTCCTTAAAATTAGGTCAACAGTGTTTTTCTGTATAGCATTCTGTGTTCTTTGGGATCATTTTTAGTGGTTGCAAACCGTTTCACTAAGTGACTGTACCAACAGTTTCTTAACTGTCCCCCTATTTTTGGACATTTTGTTTGTTTCATTTTTACTTTTGTGAATAATGCTGGAATGAACATATATATGTGCAAACAACTTTTTATGTTACTTTTTCTTGTTCCTTGTGTGATTGTCGTAATGCTTATTTTTACATTTTAAAATAAGTACTACCAATGTGTACCAATGTTTTTGCTTCTTTGTGGGTACTGGGTTATCACATTAATTTAGGAGTTTTCTTTTTAACCTACAGAAATTATGGAGAAGTCTGGTGAAGAAGGAATGCCTGATCTTGCCCATGTCATGCGCATCTTATCTGCAGAAAATATCCCAAATTTGCCTCCTGGAGGAGGTCTTGCTGGCAAGTAAGTAGAACAAAAGAGCTAATTTTGAGGTCATTTATAATTAGTAATTAGATAATCTTGGATAACAAAGCTTAGAAGTACATCGGTTCTCTAAAGATGAAATAGATTGATGGTTTTTATACTGAAGTAGAACTCTAAAACTGCATACTAAAAAAGGTTTTGTTTTTTTTTTTTCAGTAGTGCACATGTTGTTTTATGACATTGGTTAACAACCCCACAACATATTAAGCCTCTAAATTCTCAACCTTGTTTTTTTTTTTTTTTTTTGATGAAAATACAGGTAGCCAAAGATACACCGTTTCAAAAATTTCTACATACACAGTTCAGTGACATTGACTACGCTCTTCCAACTGTGCTGTTATTCTCACTTAAGATGAAGGCTTACAGAACAAAATAGTTTCTCATTTAACAGTTACTACACATGTTGCCCTATGACAATGGTTAACAATCTCACAACACATCAAGAATATCCTTACTCCACCTTGTGTTCCCTGTCACCAGGGGACTTCCTTGTCCCCTTCTGTCTTCTGGCCCTTGTCACTGGACTATTGTACCTTATTAGTCTCATTTGGTTTTTTTTTTTTTTTAAAACACCATTTCAAAACTTTTTACTTACACATTTAAGTGATACTGACTATGCTCTTCCAGTTGTGCTGCCATTCTCGCCCAAGATGAAGGCTTACAGGACAAAACAGCCTCCCATTTAATAGTTACTACAAATGTTGCCCTATAACAGTGGTCAACAATCTCACAACACATCGACAGTGTCCTTACTCAACTTGTGTTCCTTATCATCAGTTTCCTACTCCCCCTCTGCCTTCTGGCCTTTGTCACCAGACTCCTGTACCTTGTTAGTCCCATTTAGTTTTACTGGGCTGTCCACTCCCAGGCTTAACATCGAACCTCGAAGGTAACTTCACCTCTGAGCTGAAAGGGTGTCTGGGGGCCACACTCTTGAGGTTTCTCCAGTATTCTTTAGGCCAGTAAAGCTGGTCTTTTTTTTTTTTTGGGGGGGGGGAGTTAAAATTATGCTCTACATCCTTCTCCAGCTCTGCCCAGAACCCTCTGTTGTGATCCTGGTCAGAGCAGTCGGTGGTACCGGGCACCATCTAGCTGTATTGGACTCAGTCCGGTGGAGGCCTTGGTAGCTGTGGACAGTTAGTCCTTTGGACTAATCTTTTTGTTGTATCCTGTTCTCTTCATTCTCCCTTGCTCCCGAAGGGATGAGACCAGTGGAGTATCTTAGATGGCTGCTCATAGGCTTTTAAGACCCCAGACACTACTCACCAAGGTAGAATGTAGAGCATTATCTTTATAAGTAGTGTCATGCCAATTGAGCTAGATGTTCCCCGAGACCATGGTCCCCAGAGCCCTCCGTCCAACAACTCAGTCCCTCGGGGGGTTTGGATGTATCTATAGGGCCTCCATGACCTTTCCTTGTGCAGGTTGTGTTAGTTTCCCCTGTACTGTGTACTATCTCACCTCTCCCCCAAGGTACCACTTATCTATTGCCTATTTAGTATTTCCCCCCCCTCCCCTCCCATCCCTGGTAACCAACAAGGATTGTTACATTTTGCATGTGAATTTTTTCATGGGTTTTTACAATAGAGGTTTCATACAATATTTGTCCTTTTGTGATTGACTTATTTCACTCAGCATAATGTCCTCCAGTTTCATCCATGTTATGAGATGCTTCACAGATTCATTGTTGTTCTTTCTTGTTGCATAGTACTCCATTGTGTGTACGTACCATAGTTTGTGTATCCATTCATATTTTTGTTATTTATATTTATATTTGTTATATACTTTTGAGGATAAAGGTCTTGTTAAATGAGAAGAAATAGATTTTGCAATACCAAATTCTGAGTGAAATCTGGAAACTACGTTCTCATGCAAGTATTTAATGTGGCAATGAATTTTTGATTGTAGTCAAGATGAAGTATTATTTAAAATACTTATGAGTTTAATAATTGTATATAATTTAATAAAACTAATAATTTTTTTAGGCGCAATGTTATTGAAGCTGTTTATAGTAGACTGAATCCACACAGAGAAAATGATGGGGTAAGTTTTATTTTATTTCTTAAGCATATTAAATAATTTTACAATACTAATAGTAAATATGGATACATTCACATAATGAAGTCTGTAATAAATTTTTACTGCTTTTCATTTTAAGTAATCATTTAAATTCTAAGGAAATGTTTTGAAATGGAGGTAGAGATGTTGTTACTTTCTGGGCATCAGATGACCTCATTTGGGTTCTCCTTATTTCCTCCCTGTATGTCTGCCTTTCCTTTCCTTCTCCCTTAAATCTTAATTTTGAGTCAAGAATGTGCTTTTAAATATCTCAATTTCTTCTCCAGCAGGCTATTACCATCAGCAGAGGTTAGTAATAGGAAATGAGTTAATTATTTTAAAAACTAGAGCTTTCACTGTCCCTGTGTGCTCAGTTGAATATACTTATGGATAATTTCTTTCTACTGTTATTGAAATAAAAATATTTTCTAATTATTGTATGTGAGTGTTGAACTGAGGTAACCATTTTTGTTGTACCCCGCTGTGCTTCGTCAGAGCAAAGCCATTTTATCCCCTTACCTTTTATTATGCTGGCCTTAGAAATACTGATGAGCTACCCATTGCTCGTCTATGTAAGTTTTGTTTCAGTAGCACTACTAGGAGACAATACAGTGTCTTTTTCTCTCTCTCTCTATTTATTGTCTTAAATTTCAAAGTTAGTAATTCAATTAAGTATTTCCTCTTAGAGTTTTCAAGTTTTTGGACATCTGTATCTTGGTCTAGAGCAGTGATTTTGAGTGTCTTTTGTGGCAGGTGCCTCACAGTATTAAGAATTATATCCAAGGCTATGAAAATTAAGTAAAAATAAATATGTGATACATTCAGAGAACTCTGAATCAAACAGTGGGATGCTGATGCAACTAAAAAGGTGATGGTGACTTGGGAGGTAAAGTGAGGAGAGTTTTACCTCTTCAGCTAGATTATGGGTTCCACATAGCATTCAGCACCATAGTTGGAGGAATAAGATGAGAAGATAGTTATTGATTCATTGTTAGTCATAGAAGTACTCCATTTCCTCACATATTTCAAAATGTAATCCTGTATTTCATTATACCTTGCTGAATTTCTTGGTTTCTCAAGAAAGCGGGTTGCTTTTACTCCAAATCAGATTTTGAAATTTTTTAATAACCCTAAATTTCTGTTTAACATATACCAAGGATGACTTTTAAACTTTCTTTAATAGAAAATAATTAGACATAGTAGCTGCCTGCACCGTGGATAAGTAGGCAACACAGCACCATGAAAAGGAGGGGAAATGCTCAGGATATAAACTTGCCTAAATATGATTATTATATGGCTATATAAATTAAGGATATGTATATGTATGTGTGCGTGTATATGTATATGTAATGGAGCCCTGGTGGCGTAGTGGTTAAGTGCTCGGTGCTTGGCTGCTAACCAGAAATGGTTGGCAGTTTGAATCCACCAGCTGCTCCTTGGAAACCCTATGGGGCAGTTCTTCTTTCTCTTGTAAGGATGATGTGAGTCGGAATCGACTTGACTGCAACGAGTTTTTTAATACTTAATTACCTTTATATATATGCATTCTGTTAACATCAGCAGATGTTAACACTGACGGCCTACCATGTAGTGAATTGATGAAGGGAAGAGACTATAAAACATAAGACATGGTCCGGTCCCATCCTTACTCTCATCACAGCTTACAATGTGGTTGTAAACACAAGTTTAATAAAAATGCTGCACATAGTTCAGTAAAGTATAAAAGAAATGACAAAATATAGAATGTGGCCAATTGCCATGTGATTTTTACAGTGATCACTGTGAAAATTCAGCTCAAGAGGGAAAGTCCAGGAAAGATTTTCAGAGAAAAGATAGCAATTGAAGAATGATGGAATGGTAGAAATAGGGTGAGGAAAATGACATTTCAAGTGGATGGGAGAGGCAAGAACACAGTATAAGATGTATTTGAAAGAAAGGATGTTATTTCGGCTGCGGCAGAAAACTGCTGTGAAAAATAAGAATTTAGGCTTCAGAAGTATTTGTGAAGAGACTGGAGAGATCTTTTGAACTTTAAAGTGAGAAACTACTACATGATTTGAGCCTAAGAGTGATAGAATCAGAGCAATATCTGTGACATTTTAATCTTTGGAAACACGTGCAGGATTAGAGAAATGCTGGAGGTCAAGTAGTTGTGAAATAACACAGACATCAAATGACACGTGTAAGCTCATTATTAGTAGAGAGATGTGGATTAACGACACTGTCCTGTTTATTATAAAAAATGACTTTGCAGCCCAGAATCATACTTTGAGAAACATTACTGAACCCCTTCAGTATAATCAGTGTCTTAGAAAGATGTTGAGCTATAATCACAAGCAGCAGAAATGTTCTTTAAAAAATACTAAAGAAGCAGAAAGAATGAAGCAAAAAATAAACATTTAATTAAATTCTTAGCTCTTAACTAGACCCAGTATAGCAAGGAGTTAGGCACTGATGTGCTCCTTAGATGCTCCTTGATTTAATCAGATCTGACAACGTGGGAGGTGTTGCCAGGAAGTAGAGTGGCAGGAACTGATAGTTAACTTGAGGAATGGGAAGGACAAAAGTGTTGTTGAAATACAGAAGAGGAGAAAGTTGGGAAGTACTATAAAAATTAAGTAGTGTTAACTTAGATATAAGACAAAACAAAATGCTAGTCAAGGTTAATCAGAGATTTATTTAGAACTCTAAAACTTCCAGTTCGTGCCAGAGGATAAATAGAGGTGGTTCTCCTATATGTGCTTATAAGTAATTGGAAATCAGGATTCATTCATTTTTCTTATATTTAAAAAAATGTATTTTGGATAATGAATGTATTTTAAAAAACTGAGTTGATTAAAGTAATAAATTAACTCACCTTCAGGATCTCCAGAAAGTTCAGTATTTAGGGCACTCTTCTTACTTGTTTACTAGATTTGTTTTTTCATTCAACTTTTTGGAATGTGTTCAGTTGTCTTAGTACAAGCAGTATCGATAATTTCCCAACTTTTAAATTCAAAATCTATGGAGAAGAATCTAGCAGAGATTCTTAATCAGGGAGCTTGTGTATCCTTAGGAATTATTTGAAAATTTGTTTATGTGTATATATCTGCATTCTTTAGTGATGAGTAGGTCTGTGCTTTTCATCAGCTTCTCAAAGGAGTCTGTGACCCCAAAAGAATAATGGCCTAGAAATCTCCATCTACCATAAAATCTCCAAAAAAAAAGTAAAAAGATGTATTACTGTAATTAGTTCTTACATTAGACAGGACTCTGAGAACACATCCTCCTCCTTCTAAAATACTAGCTTATGTTTTATAACTAGAATATAAATTTCTGTAAAAACTGCGACTTTATCAGATTGATTCATGACTATAGTCCTAGCATGTACAATAATGCTTAGCATATGGTGAGAGCTCAGTAAGTATTTGTTAAATAAGAAATGTTTATATTTATTCATTTTCTAGTAGTTTTCTTAAAACTATCTTCCAGTTATGTATTTTAAAAAATAATAATTTGAGGTTGCTAATTGTTGTGAAAGCCTGTATTTTTAGAGCTTTGTGTTTTGTAGGCAAAACTGTTAAGTTCTTCCCTCAAAGGAGACTCGTAATGCTTTTAAATTAGTATACCCCTCATAAGTAACTATGTAAGTAGATGATTTTCCAAGGGAGAAAGAGGAACTTGTGTTTATCCAACTCATGCTTGTGCCGAACCCTTTATATATATATATTTTACATTGTCTCCTGAGCACCCTTTACAGATGAAACTGAGAATCAGAGACATGAAGTAGGGAGACATGAAGTAGGTTGCCCAGGTCACAAAGTTAGATAAATCACTCAACCAGAATTTGAATCCAGGTCAGGCTGACTCCAGCACCTAATTTCTTTATACTGTTCAGTGCTGCCTCACTAAGATGTTTAGAGATTATGTACATATCTGTACCCCATCTCTCTCTGCCACCCAAAAAAACAGTTTTCCATTAATTTGTAAATCTCATGTTTTATAGCCTTACAATATTCTCGTTTTGATGGAAAATTTTTTTGTAAAGTTGTTGAAACTAAGTAATCAAGCCCACATCCTTATCAGTTATTTTTCACTTAAATATATATTTTTATTTATACTAATCTAAAAAAGACTTTTAAAGGCATTTGGATTTTTGAGAAGGAGAGGAAAGAAAGGACAGATTGGACTCTTCTTAAGCTGGAAATAATTTCCATATACTGTTTCGTTACTAGCGCAACATTATTAAATTTTATATATTCTTTTTTATTTTACTCTAAACAGATACATGCAATAGATATAGCTGCTTTTACATTTTTATACCACAGTTTTAGGGCTGTGTGAATACTAGCTTTTTAAAGTGGTTTTCATGTTTACTTTTTATTTACTTGTCAAAGCATTCTTATAGAGAAGACCTACACAGTTTGAACTTGCACTAACTTTAGTCACTGTTATTTAAGACATAATTTGTCATACCACTTCTGACAGCTGTATGATCCTGACCGTTTTGGTGACTGTCAACTTATTTTCAGATTCATTAAATTTTACATGATCCTGTGATACTTGCAAATAACCTCTGATTTATTGGATTCTGCATAAATCATTGTTAGTCGTGTCTCATGAAGTTATATGTGAGAATTTTTAGTTTTAAAAAATTTTAGCTGAAAGGCAGGACAATAGGACTCCATAAAAAACACAGTGAATGTTTATCCTAGCATTCCTTACTTTTTCTCCACTGGTTTAACTAATCATTTGAAGATTTTTGCTTATATGGCAGCCATGTTTTAAAAAAATTGTTGCTACAAATAAATATTAGTTGATTAAATTTTACTTTTTAAATGTGCTTATCTTAAGCTGTGTTAGTATAGATGATAATAGAACCTTAAAAACAAACTAGAGGAAAGGTCCTAAATTCTCACCTTAATAGTTCCTTAGATTTATTTATTTATTTTCTAAGTTTTATTTATTTTGCTGTTGAGAATATATACAGCAAAATATATACCAATTCACCAGTTTCCACATTTACAATTTAGTGACATTGATTACATTCTTTAAGTTGTACAGCCATTCTCACCCTCCTTTTCTGAGTAGTGCCTCCCTCATTAACATAAATTCACTGCCCCCTGAGGTTCCTATATAATCTTTCAAGTTGCTTTTGTCAATTTGATCTCATATAAATAGTTTTTTTTTGAGATTTTATTTATTTTTTATTGTACTTTAGATGAAGGTTTACAGAGCAAACTAGTTTCTTATTAAACAATTAATACATGTATTGTTTTTTGACATTGGTTGCCAACCGCACGACTTGTCAACATTCCCCTTCTCGACCTTGGGTTCCCCATTTCCAGCTTTCCTGTCCCCTCCTGCCTTCTAGTCCTTGCCCCTGGGCTGGTTGCTTATTTAGTCTTTTTTTGTTGTATGGGCTGTGTAGTCTTTGGCTGAAGGGTGAACCTCAGGAGTGACTTCAGTACTGAGTTAAAAGGGTGTCTTGGGGCCTTACTCTCAGGGTTTCTCTAGTCTCTGTCAGACTAGTAAGTCTGGTCTGTTTTTTTGTGAGTTAGAATTTTGTTCTGCATTTTTTTCCACATCTGTTTGGGACCCTTTATTGTGATCCCCGTCAACTGTTTGTGGTGGTAGCCAGATACCATCTAGTTGTGCTGGACTCAGTCTGGTGGAGTTTGTGGTAGTTGTGGTTCACTAGTCCTTTGGACTAATCTTTCCCTTGTGTCTTCGGTTTTCTTCATTCTCCCTTGCTCCAGTCACGGTGGGACCAGTGGAGTATCTTAGATGGCCACTCACAAGCTTTTAAGACCCATTTCATTGCAGCAGTATTCATAATAGCAAAAAGATGGAAACAACGTAAGTACCCATCAGCATATGAATAGATAAACTATGGTACATATACACAGTGGAATACTATGCAACAATAAAGAAAAATGATGAATCTGTGAAATATCCTATATAGATAGTTCTTAAAAGAGCATAGTGCTCAAGGTAGATCTTTTTCACTAGTTAAGCTAAACTGTTGTTCAGTTTTAAGATGAATTCAGGGGATATTTTTGGTTTAAGGTTTCGAGATTATCTCAGGGCAGTAGTTTCAGGGATTCGTCTGCCCTCCATGGCTCTAGAAAGTCTGGCATCCGTGAGAATTTGAAATTCTGGTTTGCGTTTTCCCCTTTTTGATCAGGATTCTTCTATGGAATCTTTGATCAAAATGTTCAGTAATGGTGGCCGGGCACCATTCAGTTCTTCTGGTCTCATGGCCAAGGAGGCAGTTGTTCATGGAGGCAGTTAGCCACACATTCCATACCCTCTTCCTATTCCTCACTCTCCTTTTTCCTCTGTTGCTCCAGGTGAATAGAGACCAATTGTTTTGCCTCAGATGGTCGCTTGCAGGCTTTTAAGACCCCAGGCACTACACAGTGAACTAGGAGGTAGAACAGAGGCACTAAACACATTATCAGGCCAATTAACTGGGATGTCCCATGAAATCATGATCCTAAACCTCCAAAGTCAGGAACCAAATCCCATGAGGTATTTGGTTATACATAAGCAGCCTTGGCAGCTGCTCTTATTTTTTTTTTTTTTCATTATTGTAAATATATCTGTCACAGAACTTTTGCCAATTTAACTTTTTACAAATGTACAATTTGTTGACAGCAATTACAGTAATTAGCTGTGCCACCCTATCCTTAATCACTGGTATTTTTACATCACCATTAACCCTTCTTTTCCCTCTCCCTCCTGCCCTGGTAACACCAATAAACTTTTTCTCTGTACATTTGAGTTTTCTTGTCTTTTTGTACAAGTGAGGTCATACAATATTTGTCCTTTTGTGATTGGCTTATTTCACACAACATAGTATCTTCAAGTTCCATCCATGTATCAAGACTTCATTTCTCCTACTGGTTGGGTAGTATTCCGTTGTATGTGTGTACCACATTTTGTTTATCCATTCATCTGTGGATGGGCATTTAGGTGACTGCCACCTTTTGGTTGTTGTAGATAGTGCTGCACTGAACACTGGTGTACACATCTCTTTTTGAGTCTCTGCTCTCAAGCTTTTTGAGTATATACCTAGGAGTGGAATTGCTGGTCATATGGTAGTTCTATTTTTTGTTTTTTTTGAGGAACCGCCACACTGTTTTCCACTACAGCTGTACCACTTTACATTCCCACCAGCAATGGATAAGGGTTCCAATTTCCCCATATCCTTTCCAACATTTGTTATTTTCTGGTTGGTTGGTTTGTTTTATCTTAGCCATCCTAGTAGGAGTAAAATGGTGTCTCATTTTGGTTTTGATTTAATGGCTAGTGATGCTGAGCATGTTTTCCTGTGTTTGATGGCCATTTGAATGTCCTGTTGCTGTTTGGTGAAATGTCTGTTCAAGTCCTTGGCCCATTTTATGATTGGGTTATTTATCTTTGTGTTGTTAAGTTTCCTTAGATTTATTTTGAATAATTTTAAACATCCAATCCAATATGAATTTTATCAATATGACTAGTGTCCTATAATTTTACTAATCTTTACTGTAGTAAGGAAATACATTACTCCAATATGAAATAATCTTTCAATATAAAATAATTATTTCTTTAGTAAATGTCTATTTATATGGAGCATTTACTCTGAAAAAATGTTAGCGTCATAAAAACCTGTTGCTATCGAGTTGATTCCGACTCATAGCAACTCTACAGGACAGAGTAGAACTGCCCCATAGGGTTTCCAAGGAGCACCTGGTAGATTTGAACTGCCAACCTTTTGGTTAGCAGCTGAACTGTTAACCACTACGCTACCAGGGCTTCCATTAGTACCATAATGTATTCAAAAGAATATTCAGATGGGCACTGATGTTAACTACACCTGCACATAAAAATCTTAGCATTGCCACTATAACAAATTACTAAAATGTCTCTGATCCTTAGTTTCCTCACTTATAAAATGAGGGTTACAGTATGTATTTCATAGAGTACCTATGAGGATTAAAAAGGATTATGTATATAAAGCTCTTAGCACAAACATTACTTTTCCTTTTATAGGTGGTAGGAGAATATAGAAAGGAATATGAAATTATCTTTAGACTCTCAAGGAGTAGTCTAATTGGAGAGACTTGTGAGGAATTGAATGGTGGAATTCATTGCTATAATGTATAAACATGGTGTGCTGTATCACCTATTTGAGTTCAAGTAAGAAATTGCAGCTAGATAATAGGTTCCTCTTATATTAATGGAAATCCATGAAATAGTTGTGTAAACAACACTATTTTGAACAGTCAAATGAAATGGCTGAGGAAGAAGTTCCATTGTCCGTCTGTCCAGCAAACATGAGGGAAAATAAAATTTTGCAAAAGATGAAACAACTTTAATGTGAGATCTTTAGCTGAATTTAAACTCAGTGATTCTGTGATGCCAGCCGTGGTAAATCCACCCCTACTTGATTCACAGGTTTGGTCTAAATGTATTTTTTCTATTAAGTGTAGTTTTAGAAAGCAGAACTCCTTCCTAACTACTACTACTATAGCAGTTCACAGAAATACAGATGATTCCTGGAGTAATAAAGGTGTCCGATAGAGAGTGAGAGACGCCTTTTCTGTTGGACCCACCAAAATTTATTCAAATATAATCGTTGATGCAACCTTATCAATAAGCCCAAGTAGGTGGAGTTATACTGTTTAGTGTATGTGTCAGTGGTTCTGGTATATAGATTTAAAAATAAATAAATAAAACTATGAAAAAGCAACATAGACCTGCTGAATGTATATATCTTGGAGTGGGTGAAAGATAAGGAAAAATAATAAGAAAAATCTTAAACAGAGAGCACATTTTTACTGTTCTCCCTAGATAATAAATTGCAAATTTTAAAAAGTTTTGTTTTTGGTCAGTTAACATGCTTATTGTAGAAAATTGGAAAATACAAAAAATGCAAAGAAAATAAAGCATTTATAACACTACTGCCCAGTATCACTATTAATATTTCACTGTATTTCCTTTCTTTCTAGGCATTTTACATGCAAAATCCTAAAATGAACTGATACACAGATATATACATATCCCCAAATCATGTGTTATACACAGTATCATCTCTTTCTTTTTATCATAAGGGTACTTTTTTTTTTTTTTTTTTAAATATTCAAGTGCTCTCATTTTTCTAATAAACATTGCATTTTTTTTGTGGCTACCTTTACCTTTATTGCAGAATTATGGGATAATAGGATTGTTAATTATAGCATAATTATAGGATGAGTCTCCAAAGATGGTTAAGACTTTGTGTTAGGTCATCAAATTCAGTAACTTTTTTTTTGTATTTTATTTTTCCAACATTTTATGATGAAAACTTCTGAACATACAGAAAAGTTGAAATGATCGTAGTGAACTGTATACGTTCTACCTAGATTCATCAGTTGTTAACATTTTGCCATATCACTTTATGTAAATATATGCGTATGTATATACACACTTTTTTCTTTTTTTGGCTAAATCATTTTAAAGCTAATTGCAGACATCGTAGTAATTAACCTCTACATATTTTGGCATGCAGCTCTACGTAACCATAATACCAATATGATACCTAAGAAAATTAATAGTAAATTCCATAATATTATCTAATATCAAGACCCTGTTTCCTCAGTTTTCCCTAGAGTAAGTGTTATAATTGTTATTTTAAACCATGGTCTAATCACTTTGTTACGTCTTTTTAGTCTGTCTTTAATCAAGCACCTCACCCAGCCCTCTTTTTTCCTTGACACTGACTTTTTGAAGAATCTGACCCAGTTTTTTTATTGAATGTCCTACATTCTGAGTTGATATGATTTGTTTCTTTCTGGCGTCCTTTAACATGATCCTCTGTTCCCTGTTTTTTACTGTAAACTGAGGCCTAGCTTTATTAGATTCTTCAAAAATTTTGGGCAAGAATGCCGTCCATGGCTCTACACTTCACAGTGTATCCCATCAGGAGGCACATAGTGTAAGATAATCTCATTTTTAGTCTATCAGCTATGATCAGCTTGGATGATTAAAGCTTGTTCTGCTAACAAGATTAAATAGCTAGTATTAGATTTTCCACAATTTAATCAATATAAAAGGATCTAGGCATTTACTATTTATATCTTATTCTAATGTTTAAAATAATTTATCTGTTTTATATCTAGAGATATTTTTATTAAAATACTTGAAGATAAAAAATTTATCCAAAAAGCTTTAAAATAGCCCAAAAAACCATTACGTTTATATGGTTTTATATTTTATATCTCTTTTCCTAACTATCATTTAGCAGAAGTGATTATGAAACTAAGGTTCTGATGGCCTGCTTTTCTGTCTTTTTCCTATTGCTTTAAACACTAATTTCCTTCTCTACTAAATCATTATAGCCAATTATTGTTTGAGTAAGTTGGGTTTAGGAAATGTTTATGCTGCTGTTGAATTCTAAGAGAAGAGTAAATTTCAGATTAAACTTCAAATGAAAATAAGAAATAAGATGTAAACTAATTAATGATAATTTGTTTGCTAAAATAATTTACTGAGTTATTACAATATAGAAATTTTATTAATTGACACGGGTAAGATTGGTTACTTATATAATTAAATGTTCTCGTGCTTACAGTATATTACTCATAGTAGATTAATGAGTGTTTTGCTGTAATATGTTATGAAATACATGTGATATCCTAGTTTGTCTACTGACACTGGGGTCTTGAATCTTAAAAAAAGGCCTCCGATGAAGCAGAGGAAGGTGGATCACAGGGGAAATTGGTGGAAGCTCTCAGGCAAATGAGAATTAATCATAGGGGAAACTACCGACAACTTCTGGAGGAGATGCTGACTAGTTACAGGCTAGCTAAAGTAGAGGGAGAAGAAAGCCCTGCTGAACCAGCTGCTACAGCTTCTTCTTCGAACAGTGATGCTGGAAGCCCAGTGACAATGCAGGAAAGCCATACTGAATCAAAAAGAGATCTTGCTGAATTAGAGAGCTCTAATGAAGATGCAGGGACAAAGATGAGTGATGAAAAAATATGACTTTCCTTTTTGGTAATATTTTTGTGATCCTTGCTTTGATGGTTTTTACTTAGGAAGTATAATGTATGCATTTATATAACCATTTTGTTATTTGAATCCTGGAAAACTAGTTTATTATACTCATATAGCCTTGTTTTTTTAAGAAGGCCTTCTTTGCATACACCTTTATCAGACAGTTTAAAATTAAGTATTTATAGTTCTTTGAGTTTAATAAAATGATATATAATTTCATCTTGTATGCCAGAAATTAGGCTACCAGTTATTAAAGTCAGTTTAAGTAAAATTCATACTAGGCAGGATTAGAGATTACTGATTAGAGAGTGCATTATATTGTATTAAAAAATTGTTAATGTAGAATTATATTGCTTCACATTACATATTAGTACACTCGTAGTTAACTTTGTAATAAATTTGTGTTTTCCTTAATAAGTTTGGTTCTTCAAAGAATGACTGATGCTAGGCTGTAATTCTTTCAAGGATGATAATTTTGTGTTGTTGACTTGTTTATATTTTACATCTCTGTAGTTTTATTTTTAGAAGTTGTGAGATATTGGATGTGTGGTTATTTTTCCTTTTTCTGTATTCTTCATAAACAGTTTTTGAAAAACCTATGTATTATTCATACAGCTTTGGTTTGTATAATCTGTATAGCCTGACTACACACATCAAAATGTATGTCAATCAAGTGTTTAGAATGAAATTATAAGTGTTTAAGTCCAAATAAAGCATGTGATATGGAATAATCTATGCATGTTGTACTTATTTTTAAGTTATTTTTTTTTTTAAACAATCAGGTTTGGTACACTGGGAAAATTACCCATTAGAAATTCATTTGTATTTAGGTAGAATTTAGAAAACTTTTGACTTAGCTTATTTCTTTAACTAAGAGGAAAACTTTTATTTAAAAATAGAAAAGTTACATTGATATTATTTAAATGTATACTCAAAGTAAATCTGTTCTGTTTCTTCTCCCCTTTTGTGGGGATAATTACAGAATATTAATTTTTAGACAATACGGACACACAAACATTTGAGAAAATTGCCATGGTGACCATTTTATTTTAAAAATTGCAGCACTGTCAATTTTGCTATAAGTATTCATCACTTATTAATAAATAAATTTTGTGAGCAATTTTAAACAGTGGCAGATTTGTTTTAGTTAAAATTGAAATGTTAAATACAGGTGGCTGTTAGTCACATGGGAAAATTTTTTTTAAACAACAATTTTGTGACTGTAGAACATTGACTTCTTCATATTTATATCGTGTGTCTAAGGTTACTCAAAGTGTACCATAATTTGAAACTTCCATAGCTCATATTTTGACCTGTTTTTCCAAAGCCAGAATATTTTTTAAGTCATTTAAGAGGAGGGCATTTGGTGGAGAGGGGAGAATGAAACCAACCAGTTATCTGTATAGATAGATACATCTATACACTCACAATATACAATACACACACCTCTCCTTAAAAGTGCCTTTTTCAAACAAAGGAAGGTAATTTTGTTCATCTAATTTTGTTTTCTTTTGAAATTCATTCCAATCTGGAAGTAGTATAGGTAAATAGTAATAATATTCTTCCTTTTCTCTTCCTGTAGGGTGCTGGAGATCTAGAAGACCCATGGTAGCCTTATAAACCTTCTAAAATGCTTTTGATTCTGAAAATTGGGGGAAAAAACTTTTAATCACAATTTTCTTCAATACAAGGGAAAAATATTCTTGTGGATTCCCAACGTTTTGTGATATGAGCAGAAAATCATTAGCATTTCCCATCATTTGTTCATATTTGTGTTTTCTGATAATTGCCACTCATAGCATTTCCTGTACTACAGTATTTTTGCCAACCTCAGGCATACAGGTTACATCTGTATTGAACTTTTGGCCCTAGAAACCAGTGGAGTTATTTCACCACAAATCAACAAATGTGCCTGAGGTGCATGGGAATATAGTTAGCTGTACTCTGAAGAAACGTTATTATTATTATTTTTTTAAAAAACAAAACACACAACATATAAGCATGTAAGAGTAAAGAATTGTATGAGATGTTCCTTTTTCAGTTCACCAAGTTGGAAACCTTTTGCAGCTCTGTGGCTTGGAATTTCATTTGAGCAATTTACTATAGGATATATGTATTTATTTTAATTGTTATTTAATTTTTTTCCAGTTTTACTTGTATTACCAACTGGGTTCTCCAATAATGTCCAAATTGTATTGTTGCCTTGCTTCAAGATAAAGTGTCTTTGGCAATAATAATATAAACCCTTATGAATTTTATGCATGTATCTACTACATCCTTCAACTTTTACTAGAAAATCTTCTGAAACCAAATAGATTAATTTATGGCTATTTATAATTTGCTTTGACATCTCACTGCTGCAAAATTTTTTAAATGATGAAATTTGCCTTTATAATGTAAATTGTGATTTTTGTTTTACGTGTGGGTTTCTATAGTTTTAATTTTTTCAGCTTTTAAGATACAAACAAGTTTTGTGTAATTTGGTATAATTTTTAATTGTTTACGTTATTTTAAAAGCTCAGAATATCACATTGAAATTATTATAAATACAGTTAAAATGATCTATTTTAGGTCTAAGGAAATATTACAGAGATATTTTCATGGGTTCAGTGACCTTTCATTTTATAACATTGGGCACGGTACAGAGTGGCTGTCACATAGGTACTTGAAGATTATTAGTTTAATTCTATTTTTACAATGACCTTGATTTCTTGAATTCTTTTGAGTTTTGCATGTATTAAATCCAATTAATGCTGAACACGAAGAGCAAAATATTTATTAAAAGACGCAATTGGGGTAGGAGAAACAATGAATGTATCCATTTGTACATGGTTTACATGTTGTGGATGCTTCGTAAACATTTTTCCATATGTTTAAACTGTGTTTCAGCAGGATGTAATTGCCCTTCTGTGTAGTTAAAATAATGAATCATCATCTGGTCCTGTGTGAAATGGAATTCATGGTATTTTCTGTAACATTTTTCTGAAGCTGTTTCTGGAGAGCCACACATTTGAATACAGACAGCTTTCCTGATAATTTGATTCATTGTGCACCTGATTTTTGGTCTAAAAGGAATTATTGCCACAATATATTTTATTTATTCTTTAGATTTTAGCTTTGTAAGTTAAAGTGCTTTACATGATGATGTTAAAAGCTATTTGTCCCTTTACGGGGTTTGCGGGGGGCATTGTTGAAAGATAGGGAATGAAGAATGCAAAATGGTTTATTGTTCATACTGTCCACTCTGATCCAACCCTGTACTGATAGTACCTTTCCAGTATGATATTGTGATGTTTCATACAATGCAGTGAACATAACCAACTTGTTACCTAAATAAAGAATTGAGAAAAACAGTGTGACATTTTACTATGTGGTATGATTTTTGAAAATAAAAATCTAGTTTTGAATGTTATTTTAAACATACAGTTAACATACTGTGAGTTTTTTTATACAAAACCATGTAGATGAATGATAATTTCAAGGATGAATTGGAGAGTACAAATTAACCCCTTCTCCACTCCAAAAACATTTTTTACACCACTTTTTCAGGGTGGTAAGTGTCCCTTGAAATACAAATAATGTATTAATTAACAAAACAAAAACCCATGTTCAATGCTTACTAATCTGAATTCCCGAGCTAACTGTTCTCAAGTGTTTTGATCTCAGGAACTGTTTATACTCTTAAAAATCAAAGACCCCAAAGAACTTCTGTTTATGTGGGTTACATCTGTTGGTATTTACTGTATTAGAAATTAAACCTGAGAAATTTTACATCTGTTTTAATTCATTGAAAATAATAAACTCATTACATGTTAACATTAACATGGTTTTATGAAAAATAATTATTTTTCAAAACAAAAATTTAGTTTGAGAAGTGGCATTGGTTGACATTTTTGTAAATCTCTTTCACTGGGCTGGATTCTCATGTCTGCTTCTGCATTCAGTCTGTTGCAGTGTGGCACTTCGGTTGCGGTATATGAAGAAAATCTGGCCTCACACAGATAAGTAATTGGAAAAGAGTATTTTAATAGCTTCAGGTAATTGCAGATATTCCTTTCTGATACAGTGTCAAAACTTGACAACTAGTAGTTTCTTGGAGATTAGTTGCAGTGTGAAATCTGAAACCTTATTGATAGACTTCGTACTCTTACATTAAAATCCATTTGTCTGTCTTGCATTTTGAATGGCTCTTTTACATATGCATGATTTTGTAACATTATGCATCGGTCATTTGGAAGATACTGGTTCGCTGAATTATGCAGTTCTTCTGAATATTGACACGTTATGTTGCACAATATTTTTTGTTAACATGACTGATCTCAACAGGACAGTCTTAAGTATTGGGAAACTCAAGCTCATGGTGACAGATACAGATTTTTCAATTTTTTGTTTTCCTTTGAAAGCTGAAATTTTACCATTGGTAACAAATACTGTCAGTTGTTTTCCTTAAATGATAGGCTCACTTCATTTTAGAGAAAATGTCTGCTGAATAACCATAGTCTGTCAGCCATTCTTTCAAGTAAACATGGTGTTTCATGAAAAAAGTGGCTACTTCAGTGTGCATCTCCGTAGCAAAAGTGCTCCTGGAGATGGCCATCACACTAACATACAGAGAACCTATACGTCTCCTGTCATCATATATGATATTAAAAAGATGTGTGCTTAAGGGTAGATGTTTAATAAAACTAATTTTTAAGGTATCATCAAGGACATCCTTAAGAGAAAGTGGCTTTTTCCTGTGAATGTGTGGCAGTGAAGATACAATGGTGACTAATATAGTTTGGTGCCACCATCTTGATTCATGCTTAAGTGCCAGCAGCTTTGCCCATCATTCCTACTGTACAACAAATGTCAACATGTTGAAAAAGAAGTATGAGTATTATTTTGAAAATAGTTTTGACGTCGCAGACCTCCTGAATGGTTCCTTGGGGCCCTCAAACTCAGAACTGCTGCCTAAGTACGTTTGGACAGCCTCATAGTGTGTTCATTTATTCCAATATAGTGTGTTGCACATACCGATAGAATAGTAAATGAATCAAGACATACGAGTCTGACGTAAAATGTACTTGAGGGGATGGTGAGATGATCCCTGTTACTCTGAAACCTTGAAAGCAAGATAAACAGGTTGGGAAATCTTTAATATTGTACTTTTTTTCTCCTGAAACATTCCTGTGATGTGTTTCAACATGGGAAATCATGATTTAAGGTTAAACTTAACAATAGAGTTTGGTTTTCACGTGGGATATATTCATATCATTTTAATCTTTCTAAAATGTCTAACTAAATTGAATCTTAACTCATATTTTAAATAAAATCACTTTCTTATAACTGAGATGCCACGTCAGGTTGGACCCATAGAGACAGGACTTTGACTTTTTTTTTTTTTTTTAATGACAAGTGGATCAGAACTTTATGCTGATGTGGTATTTTTATGTTTTTTAACATTCAACAGGGTTGGGGAAAGGTAGTTGTTATTAGTTGTCATCGAGTTGGAACCGACTCATGGTGACCTTATGTGCAACAGAACAAAACATCCGGTCCTGCGCCAGTTTCATGATTGCTGGTATGTTTGCGTTCATTGTTGGAGCTGTTGTGTCAGTCCATCTTATTGAGGGTTTGTTTCTCTTGTTTTCGTTGGCCCTCTACTTTATCAACCATGATGTCTTTTACTTGCAGTTGGTCTTTCGTTATGATGTGTCCAAAGTAAGCAGGTCAGTGTCTCGGCATCCTTGCTTCTAAAAAACATTCTGGTTGTATTTCTTCTAAGATTGATTTGTTTGTTCTTCTGGCAGTCCATGGTGTATTCAGTATTCTCTGCCAACACCATAGTTCAAATATATCAATTCTTCTATCTTCCTTTTTCATTAAGGACTCATAATTTCTGTCACACATAGTTGTTTTTGCCAAGTTATGAGGATTGGAGATAATAATATTTACTTACGATATTTATTACTTGAGTTTTTTGTTTTAAATATTTTTGAATAGCCAAAAGTGACTGCAACTCTTAATTTCTCCTGAAGTAGTCAGTTTTATTTTCAGTTATGTGGGATTCTGTTGGGTTTGATTTCTTTTCCTAGTACTGTCAGACTCTCAGACTAGCTAACTCGACACTTAAATCCTTGTAAGAAACTGTTACAAAATTTAGAAGAAAGATGAAGTTTGCCAGTATAGAAACAAAGCATTAATATACCTAAAAGTTCAGTTTATTGGAGCTCTTTTAATAGTTAATGTAGACATTAAAATATCAAGTTACATATTTTTTGAGATTTGTTTTTAAAATAATACCTCATTTTGACTGAAAAGCAAGTAATTTAAGTAACAAATGCTTCTAGGTTTCTGCACCATTAGTTTATTAACCTGAGTACAGTTTATGGTCAAGAGTCATGATTTCTTAATGCTAAATGTACAAATACACTGGGAGTTGTATTGTCATTGATAAATTATGATGAACTGATCTATGAAAATAACAATGCTGATATGCTACTTGAATCCTCTTTTCTAGCAAGGCATCAGAATGCCTTTTAATAACAAGGGAAATAGTATCAGTTGAGGGAAAGCCTATGATAATATTAGACCAACATTTCAGGCAAACATTACAAAGAGCCTCATTAGTTCATATTCCAACCTGTTCCTAACTAAGCTGTTTAAAATGGTTGATGGAATGAGATGATGTATAAATAAGTATTCTGACATTAATTTTGAACCTAGTTTTTGGTCTCAAACAAGTTAGTCATCCAAACAATAAATGTGTATATTTCCTAAAACTTGGAAAATTTACAGTCAAACCAGACCATCAATATAAACCAAGTTTTTATTCAGCTTCTGTCATGAAATTAACCTGAGGATGTCCATCAAATTTTGTTTGCTTGCCAAGTTTTACTGTCTTGTCTTGAATTGAAAGAGCCGTGGTGGCGCGGTGGTTAAAGCAATCGACTGCTAAACGAAAGGCTGGCAGGTAGAAACCACCAGCGGCTCTGCGGGAGAAAGATGTGACAGTCTGCATCCGTAGAGATTTACAGCCTCAGAAGCCCCATGGGGTTGCTCTGGGTCAGAATTGACTAGGTGACACTGTATTTGGTTGTCTTGAATTTAGATTGCATATTTACAATTTTCAAATTCACATATTCCAAATTGCCTTGATTCTTTCCATATAATACCTATAATGGAAATATTCAGACATGTTTCAAGTAAAGAGGACCAGTACAATTCAAGAATTATTCCAATTTGTGAGTCTGATACCTTCTTTCTTTCTCCTGGGTCCTTTGTACTTCTTTTTATTTGGGTACTGATAATGAAGAGGTGTTTTTGCCTCATTCCTAAATCTTGAAGACATGAAATATAGCTTATTGTGAACGAATTCCACAGTAACATGGAGTTTATTTTAATGAGATTTTGCCTATGAATAAGCATCTTAGTATAAAGCTATAGTGGTATAGTGTCAAGCTTATTTTAAATATTTATATTTAATATTTGCTATTAAAATTGATCTTAGGTAAGACAGTTTTAATTATTAAAGCATTTTGGCTCTATTGAATTGAAAGTTTTTGGATTTAATTAATTCCTGGAGTTACAGGTTCTTTCGGAACCTAGGAAACTTTTCATTAAAAGTTCACATTTGAAAATTTCCTATGTTGTTGTTAATTGCTGTCAAGTTGATGCAGACTCATGGCTCTACTCAGGTTTAAGCTAACAGTTTAAGAAATTATGTAGTTCAGGCTTTTTCTGCTTAAAATTTTATAATAACCAGAGGAAGTTGCTGGAGTACCAGTTCTCAGCCTCCTGCTACCCAGAGCAGTTCTGCTTTTTTTCTTTTTAATGTGTTGGGATTGCATCTAAGATATCATTGGAATAAAGATTCTTTGACTCTGAAAAGTTTGAAAATCACTAGGCTCTAAGAGCGTATGTATGACTAGGCAAAAGAAACTAGACAGTTATTCTTCTCCAGGAATGGAAACAGTAAAAGTACACAGCGTGGCTCCTGCTGTGAACAGTATTACAGCTTTTTATTTGGTGATCTACCCGAGTATTGTGATTTAGTTATATTTGGAACACCAGGAGGGGGAAGTGGACTGAGAGAATAATACAAAGGTCAAATCCTCACCTACCATAAGTGGTCAGTCACCATCTCAGTTATTTACACAAACACACCTACCATGTTCGGATTTTTTTTATTTTGGCAAGGGATATTATTGAGAGGGGAGAGTGTTATTCCTAGCCTTAGGTTCCAACTTATTTGCTTACATTATTATCACTTACACTCCCCTCTTCTATAAAACAGGTTATTGTTAGGTGCTGTCGAGTGAGTTCCAACTCACAGCGACCTTACATACCACAGAACAAAACACTGCCTGGTCCTGTGCCATCCTTACAATCATTGTTATGCTTGAGCCCATTGTTGCAACCACTGTGTCAGTCCCTCTTGTTGAGGGCCTTCCTCTTTTTTGCTGACCCTCTACCAAGCATGATGTCCTTTTCTGGGGACTGATTCCTCCTGATACCATGTCCGAAGTGTGTGAGACAAAGTCTCGCCATCCTTGCATCTAAGGAGCATTCTGGCTGTACTTTTCCAAGTTAGTGGTTAAACAAATAAAAAATAAACTAGTATTTTACCGTATGACTACACAACAATGTATTTATCCATCTCCCCACTGAGGGACGTTTAGGTTGTTTGCAACTTTTTACTATTACAAAAAAATGAGTGCTGCAGTGCGCATCCTGGCTTGTGTCCTGTCTTAGTTATCTAGTGCTGCTATAATAGAAATACCACGAGTGGATGGCTTTAACAAACATTTATTTTCTCACAGTGTAGAAGGCTAGAAGCCCAAATTCAGAGCACCAGCTGTAGAGAAAGGCTTTCTCTGTCTGCTCTGGAGGAGAGTCCTTGTCTCTTCGGCTTTTGCTTCCTGGTTCCTTGTAGAGCTCCATGTGTCTTCGCATCTAATCCATCTCTGCTTCTTAGCTTGCTTGTTTAATCTATTATATCTCAAAAGAGATTGACTCAAGATACACCCTATATTAATCCTGCCTCATTAACATAGCAAAGACAGCAGATTCCCAAATGGGAATCATCTGAATCAAATATGGTGAGACTTTAGGTGTGTCCATCCTGGGGCACAATTCCGCTTCATCAGTGAACCTGTGAAATCTACAAGTTACCTGCTTCCAAAGTGCAATGGTAGGACAGGCACAAGGTAGACATTTCCATTACAAATGGGAGAAATTGGAGGGAAAAAAGGGATGTAGGGCACCAAGCAAGTCCAAAACCCAGCAGAACAGATAACATTAGGCTTGAAAATAATCCTCTCTTCTCTGAGACTGTTAGGGAAGTGGCCTCCTGCTTCAGACTCTGGGTGTTGACCATGCCCTCTAGATTCTGGGTGAAGGTCCCTCAGCCTTGGGCTTCAGCTCCGCCTTCCAGGCCTCCTGGGATGGCAGCTCTGCTCCCTCGGCTTTAGGTGGCCCCGATCTCCTAGTCCATCTGAGTGGCAACCTTGCCACCTTGCCCTGGCAGGCTCCGTTTTTCTGCCTGTTGGGTATGGCAGCCCTGCCCCCTCAGCTTTGGACGGCAGCCCTATACCCCTGGCACACCTTAATGGCAGCACAGCACTCTGGACCCGAATTGGCAAAGATACAACTCTTTGAAACCTAGGAGGGTGTGGCCCCACCCTTTGAGGTCCAGGAGACCGTGGCCCTACCCTTTGAAACCGAGAAGGCCCTGCTTCCCGTGCTCTTTCCAGCAGTTCTGCTGATCTCCGAGCCGCTCCAAGGATGGTCCTTTTCTTTTGGAGGACGACAGATGTAGCTCCTTTGGCCTGTTTCTTGCCTGTGGAATTCCAAGAGGCAGACAGCATTCTGTCCCTTCTTTGTCCCCTTCAGTCTAAGCTGATGAATTTTCTGCTGTGGTAGTTGGTTAGATCCATCAGTCACAGGCTTAATCTCTTTAACAAAAGATTGTGTAGCCACCGCCTTGGTGAACATTCTAGGACACATGTCCTTAGTTTGTACAACAGAATTTTCCAAATCTTTATGTTCTGTTTTCATTTTCAAGTCCATTTCTTTCACGTTTTACTATAAGCAGCAAGGAGAAGCCATGCAGCCCCTATAAGATCTTGCTTAGAAATCTCAGCCAGATATCCGAGTTCATCAGTTACAAGTTCTGCCTTCCACCAAACATTTGAACATAATTCAGACAAGTTCTTTGCACTGCATAAAAAGCATCACCCTTTCTTCATTGTCTAATCATGTGCTCATCCTTTTCTTTTAAAGTCTCACCAGAAGCACGTTTAATGCCCACGTTTACAGCAGCATTCTGTTGCTGGTGCCCTATGTATTCTCTAGGACAGTAGAGACTTTCTCTGTAACTCCCCTCACTTCCTTCTGGGCCGTCACTAGAATAGCCTTTGATGTCCGTAATTCTACCAACAGTCTTGTCTTCAAGGCAATCTAGGCTTTTACTACTTGGCACCTTAAAACTCTTTCAAGTACAGGTGTTTCTCTAGACCAGTATTGGCCTAGAAATAAAATTATTTGGTTATATAGTATGTTACAAAATACCTTATTGTTATATTGACTTTATATTAACAAAGGCATATTAAAGGAGTAACAGTTTACGCTGCCACTGTAGTATATGAAAGTTCTCCTCCCCCATCCTCTGTAACATACTACTGTCAGCCTTCAAATTTGCCAGCCCGCTGAGTGTGAAATAGTACCTCATTAATTTGCATTTCTGATTACATGTGAGGAGAACAAGTTTTCCGATGTGTATTAGCTATTTGAGTTTCTTTTCTGAATCAGATGTTTATATTTGCTCATTTTTCTATTGGGTTTGTCTTTTTCTCATTTATTTGTAGTTTTTTATATAGTTTGACTACTAATTCTTTGTTACTTAAATGTGTTGCAAAAACTTTCCAGTCTGTTTTTTGTTTGGTTGGTGCCTTGGTTTTTTTTACTTTGTCTATGGACTCTTTTGTCACTTACCAATCTTTCCTTAATGGTTTGTGTTCTTGTTTTAAGAAATCATTCCCGTTCCAAGTTCCTATGTTTTCTTCTATTAGTTTTAAAGATTTCTTCCTATCTTGAAAACACACATATTTAGGTTTTTAATCCATCTTGAATTTACTGTTATATATAGAATGAAGTAAGGACCCTGTTATTTTCATGCAGATAGTTGTACCAACATCGTGCCACTCCTGTCAGATACAAATTTCCCACATGTCATCCATTTCTACGTTTTTAATTCTGTTCTATTGTCTTTTTGTGTAAGTTTATGCAAACGTCACACCATTTTAATTACTACAGCCTCCTAAGTGTTGATACCTGGCAGGCAAACATTGTCTTCATGATATATAAATCTAGTTTCTTGTAAGTGTTGTTGTGCGCCGTCAAGTAGGTATGACTCACAGCAACCTGTGTGACAGAGTAGTACTGCCCCTTAGAGTTTCCAAGGCTGTAATCTTTATGGAAGCAGACTGCCACATCTTTGTCTGTGGAGCTGCTGGTAGGTTTGAACTGCCAACCTTTCTGTTAGCCGAGTACTTAACTGTTGTGCCTCTAGGACTCCTTTTAATTAAAAAAACAATAACCTGCATCCTTTCTAATTCTTAGCCTGTGTCCATTTTTACATCCACTAGTGAAAATTCTTCACCCTATCTATAATTTTGTATATTCCTGTTGCACATTTACATTTTAAGCTGTAGTGTTGTACCACATCGCTAGTTTTAGATTGTAATCTACAACTCCCTTCCCTTTCCCATAAAGCTAAATCAGTAACAGTGCTGTGGCAAGCTATGTTGGAGCCTAAAGCAAAAATAAAATTTAGCAATACTGATTGTCTTTACTTAAAATTTATTTTTTGTGGATTTTTTTACTTTAGTTTTTTTCTTTTTTTTTTAAATATTATATCAAACTATTGATTACTGAGTTTTTTTGTACAGCCTTAAATCTTGTCCCTAAAGCAAGCGCCTCCCTCACCTCACCCTAGTCTCAGTGATAAGTATATGAATTCCTGGCCTTTGAGATGACTCCCTGTCTTTAGACAGTTGCTTGATTTAAGGCAGATGTTTCCAATGAGGAATAACTCCTTAACCTGCTAGTACTATATGGCGTAAAACAGTTTTGTTGTTTTGGTTTTTTTTTGTCCTGGACTGGCTTAGTGAAATGGAGGAAGGGCTGGGCCAAGAAGGGAGTCCTGTGCTCCAGCAGCAGCTCAGTTGCTGTTGGCCTTGCTGCCACACAGTGAGCCAGCTTTTAATACTTTAAAAACATAATGCCAAGAGAAAGCAAGTTCCAAAAAGATGCCATTCGTGTAAAAATTTAAAGCCCCAAAATCTATTCCAAAATGTACTTTTTTTCCTCTCGTATTTTAATGTCTTTGAAGTTTGGGAGCATCTTAGATCAATGGTGTCTTATTCCTGTTGGTCAGATGGCCATTGTGGCAGATTACATCAACTTGGTCATAGCTGTTTATATTTGAATTCCATAATTGAGATTTGTACACTGTTGGGACTAAATATGTTAAGATTAAATGCTGTTTAAAGTGTCTTTAAACTCGCTATGATTTAGCAAAGAACAAAAAGTTGTTGTGTAAACAAAAAGCACAGAAACAGGGCAGCATAGTATCAGATTTTTAAAAAATGTCGAAGTCTTAAAAACCTGTTTCAGTAAGTATAAAATAATTCTAAGTGTTGTAGAGCATTGTTTCATAGTTTAATTTGCAGCATTCTTAATGACACATAAAAGAATGGTACGTAAGTAACAATATCTTAGAATCGATGATGTATGATATATATAATTTACATGTATAAAACATGCATAGGAATAGTACACATTAAACTTAGGACAGTGGCTATATCAGACGCACTGGGAGAAGTGAGATTTTTCTTTTAAAAAAGCGGTGGGGTAAAGAAGGCAAAATGTTAGCATCTGTTAAATCTGGATAGTAGGTAATGGTATCTGTTATATTTTCTGCAATTTTTTGTACGTTTAAATTTTTCATAAAATTTTGAATTAATAAAATACAGAAACAATGAATTTAGTGATTCTGAATTGCCTTCCATTAAGATGGTCCCAATTTATAATCCTGACAGAATTAAAAAATAACAGTGTTTTTTGCTTTCTCACCAGTGTTGTACGTTGCCAGTCTGGTGGGTAAAATAGAATAACAACTGTGGTAACATTTACACACAGTAAACTGCAAATATCTTTAAGTGTAAAATATGGTGAGCTTTTAGAAGTGTTTTATTTCTTTACATTCAAAAGTTTTACAATTTTATCATTTTCTTTAACAGTTTCAACCTTTAGTTGCATACATAGACAGTTTTGTTCACATTCTGAGTAAATAAATATTTTCCCATATTTTCTTTTACTACTTTGGTCTTTTTTTTCCATTGTAAATACTTAATACACCCGGAACTTATTTTGGATATTGTTATGGGGCAAAAATCCAATGTAATGTTTTCGTGTAATGTTTCCAGTATCCTGTCACAATGGATATTACAGATGCCAGTCTTTTCTCATTCATTTGAAATGTCTTTTAGTATATATTCTTGTGTATGTTTGCTTTTGTATGAGTTTATTTTATTTCATCACTTTGTATTGTACATCAGTATCATATTTTAATTACCAGAGTTTTATTATACATTTTATTGTCCGATAGGGCAAGTACCCCCTCATTATTCTACTTTTTCAAACACTGAATGTGTTTATTCTTCCAGATAAACTTTTAAATAATTTAGCCAAGATTTCCCTGCTAAATAAAAATCCTGATAATATGTTGATCGAATTGTTATATGTGTAGATTAACTGGCAGTCATTGTTATCTTTAGCAGAGATAAACTGCATTCCAGGAACATGCTATGTCTATTATATGAGCCTTTTTTATGTTCCCAGTAGAGTTTTGTAGTTTCGTCCATATAGTCTACACATTGCTTGTTTAAATTAATCCCTTGTTATTTTATATTTCTTATTGCGGTTATGAATGGACTATTTTTCCCCCAGTATATTTTTAATTTATGCCTCAAACCAAACCCACTGCCATCAAATTGATTCTAACTCATAGCAACCCTATAGGACAGAGTAGAGCTGCCCCATGGGGTTTCCAAGACTGTAAATCTTTTCAGAAGCATAGTGCCACATCTTTCTCCCACAGAACAGCTAGTGGGTTCGAACCATTCACCTTTTGGTTAGCAGCCATGTGCCACTAGGGCTCCTCAATTTATATCTCCCATAAAAAAAAACCATTGCTGTCTAGTTGATTTCTAACTCATAGCAACCCTATAGGACAGAGTAGAACTACCCCATAGGATTTCCAAGCAGCGGCTAGTGGATTCAAACTGCCAACCTTTTGGTTAGCAGCCAGGCTCTTAATCACTACACCACCAGGGCTCCCATTTATACCAAACAAACAAAAAACCAAACCTGTTGCCATCGAGTCGATTCTGACTTACAGTGACCTTATAGGACAGAGTAGAACTACCCCATAGGGTTTCCAAGAGCGGCTGGTAGATTCGAACTTCCAACTCTTGGTTAGCAGCCGTAGGTCTTAACCACTGTGCCACCAGGCCTCCCCTCATAGTGAGCAAACAAAAAAAAAAAAACTAATTGCTGACAAGTAGATTCTAACTCATAGTGACTCTATAGGACAGAGTAGAACTGCCCCATAGGGTTTTCAAGGAGTGGCTGGTGGATACGAACTGCTGACCTTTTGGTTAGCAGCTGAGCCCTTAACCACTGTGCCATCAGGGCTCCTTGAAAGTATTTATTCACATACAAAAAATTCCTTTCAATTTCTACCAATTCCACTAGATGGCAGGCTTGGGCATCTCCATGTCCATTTGTAAACTGGCTGAGAACAGTGGTGACAAGAACGGTTGGGCCTTCACAGATTGTGGAAGGTCATGGAAGCTCCATAGACACATCCAAACTCCCTGAGGGAGTGAATTGCTGGGCAGAGGGCTGTGGGGACCATGGTCTCGGGGAACATCTGGCTCAATTGGCATAACACAGTTTATAAAGACAATGTTCTACATTCTACCTTGGTGAGTAGCATCTGGGGTCTTAAAAGCCTTTGAGTAACCATCTAAGATACTCCACTGGTCTCACCCCTGGGGGGGGAAAGGGAGAATGAAGAGAACAGAATACAAGGAAAAGATTAATCCGAAGGACTAACGGACCACAGCTACCAAGGCCTCCACCAGACTGAGTCCAGTACAGCTAGATGATGCCCGGCTACCACCACTGACTGCTCTGACTGGGGTCACAACGGAGGATTCTGGATAGAGCTGGAGAAGGATGTCGAACAAAATTCTAACACACCCAAAAAAAGACCAGATTTACTGGCCTGATAGAGACTGGAGAAACCCCGAGAGTATGGCCCCCGGACACCCTTTCAGCTCAGTGGTGAAGTCATTCCTGAGGTTTATTGTTCAGCCAGGGATGGGACAGCCCCATAAAACAAAACAGGACTAAGGAGGCACAGCAGTCCAGAGACAAGGAATAGAAGGCAGGAGGGGACCGGAAAGCTGGTGATAGGGAACCCAAGGTTGAGTAAAGACAGTGTTGACATGTCGTGGGGTTGTTAACCATTGTAATAGGGCAATATGTGTACTGTTTAATGAGAAACTTTTGTTCTGTAAACCGTCTAAAGTACAACAATGACAAAAAAGAATTATCTATGTGAGATCAAATTGACAACAGCAACTCAAAATGTTTGATGGGAAGCCTAGAGGACAGTGAGTTGAAGACAATGGTGATAGAATAATTTGGAAAAGGATAGTGAGAATAGCAGCACAACTGGAAGAATGTAATTGATGTCACTGAATTGTACATGCAGAAATTTTTGAAATGGTGTGTCTTTGGCTATGTATATTGTCACCAAAAAAAAAAAAAGGTCCTCCAAGGTCAAGAAGGGAGAGTGTTGTTGACATGTCGTGGGGTTGTTAACCAACGTCATAAAACAATATGTGTACTGACTGTTTAATGAGAAACTATTTGTTCTGTAAACCTTCACGTAAGGTACAATAAAAAAATTTAAAAAAAAGAAGGCTGGGGCTTGGCCGATCTTCCAAGCCCCCAAAAGTATAAGGACACAAAAGATTTTTTTTTTTAACCATCTGTTTGTTTTTTTAATATGTAAGAAAAATGAACCCAACATTATGTAATTATAGTGTAAGAAGCCCTTTGGCAAGGTGCTTAAAGTGCTCGACTACCAACCTAAAGGTCAACAATTCAAACCTACTAGCTGATCCATGGGAGAAAAGACCTGGTGATCTGCTCCCATAAAGATTACAACCTAGGAAACCCTATGGGGCAGTTTTACTCTGTCCTGTAGGGTTGCTTGGAGTCAGCATCGACTCTGTGACATACAGCAACATATTTGTATGAATTTTTAATCATATAACTCACTAGTGGAGGCAGAGAAGAACTCACTGTATCCTTCAAAATCGTAGTTTTCTTGTCCATGTGCTAAACACTTGTGCCTTCTTGGCAGTGCCTTTGGTTTTATTTCAGGGACTCTCCTGGTTAAAGGCAGCCTTCAATCTGTTATTGTTTCCCTTCTCCCAAAAGCACATTTGAATCAGAAGTTACTGGATTTCTAAACGTTTGTGTATGAGCATCTTGTGACTCTGCGTTTTAGGATTCCCAGATCTCTCCTGAAAGGAGGTGTGAACTGTTTATAGTTACTATAAAGGGAAATGTGTTTATAACTGACTATTCCACATGAATGCAAATCTTAATAACCCCCTAAAATGAGATACTTTTTAGCTTAATTTAGGTGATTTCAAAGACCTATGCTTAGAAATATGGAAGTTACTTGAATTTTTTATTTGGACAAGGGGTTTCATAGACACTCTTCCCAGTAGCCAAAAAAAAAAAAACACCAAAAAACCAGTACTTAGCACAAGAGTAACATCACCTAGGTAAGCTCCCCTAGTGTACCTTTCATTATATTTGTCAATCAATTGTGATTTTATAATCATGGGGTAGTAGTAGTAGTTGTTGGGTGCTGTTGAGTTGGTTCCAACTCATAGCGACCCTGTGGACCAGAGAATGAAACACTGCCCAGTCCTGCGCCATCCTCACATTTGTTGCTATGTTTGAGCCCACTGTTGAGCCAGTGTGTCAGTCCATCTCACTGAGGCTCATCCTCTCTCTTGCTGACCCTCTACCAAGCATGATGCCCCTCTCTAGGGACTGGTCCCTCTTGATAACATGTCCAAAATAAGTGTGACGAAGTCTCGCCATCCTCCCTTCCAAGGAGCATTCTGGCTGTACTTCTTCCAATAAGGACAGACTTGTTCATTCTTCTGGCAGTCCATGGTATGTTCAATATTCTTTGCCAACACCATAATTCAAAGGCATTAATTCTTCTTCGGTCTTACTTATTCGTTGTCCAGCTTTTGCATGCACATAAGGCGATTGAAAATATTACGGCTTGGGTCAGGCGCACCGTAGTCAAAGTAAAATCGTTGCGTTCCAACACTTCAAAGAGGTCTTTTGCAGCAGATTTGCCCGGTGGAATACGTCATTTGATTTCTTGACTGCTGCTTTCATGGGTGTTGATAGGGAGTAATAAGCAACTGTAATTGTACAATGACTATGTACATTCCCTTTCTGAGAGATTATATCCCCACTCTGAGATTGAAAAGTGCAAGGAAGTACGGTAAGAAAGAGGGAGTACATGCTGGATCCTTGAGCACAGAGGTATGCCGAGGTTAATTCTTGCTTTTCCAAAGAGAATTGATATAAACATTGTAGGGAGTGATGTAGCAAAATCTTCAAGGATAGTAGGTCATCTGTTTTAGGGAAAGCCATGGAAAAGTTTCTGCTTATTTTTGGATCTCTGGATAATTCTATGATGTAGTTATGTGGAATAGCAAATTTCCTTAGTGTGTTGCATGGGTATATTCATGTTTTGTTTCATCTCTGAGGATAAATGTTGAAATAAATTTATCAGAATCTCAGCTACGTAGTAGTTATGCCCAGAGCTTGTTTGAAGTATACTAACACATTCCTTTAAAACAAAATTGAATTTGGTTAGAATTAGGTTCATGCTACATGTTTCAGAATAATGAGGGGCAACCTAAATTTTTATAAATAAAACCATAGATTAAATGCACCTGAAAGGTTAGCTACATAAAATTACTCTTTGAAAAGGAAAGAATTCCTTTCTCATAACCCATGTTTGGGTATTTTTTTTAATGTATGTTTTTAACATTTTTGGGTTTTTCCAGGTGAGATAAGCATGATTCTGTCAGTTAAGACAGAATTTTGCCTGTTACAGTGTAACACTGTGTACTATGCTACACTTTCAAAATACCCTTTGACATAAAAAATTTCCGTGTCAGTGCTGATTGGTTTAACGCTAGAAAAAATAACAACAAAATAATCTACATTTTCTAGACTGATTTCACATCAGAAAGCAACGCACACAGCTGCTTATCCATTTGAGAGATTAAACAGCACCCAATAAAGCAAGTTCTTTGAATGATTTGTAGTTGTACACCTCCAAAAGTTTTAACGTAGTAGTTCTGAAGAACTGTGAAAGATAAGAGTAATAGATTTTATACTTGGACAAATCTTTGAGTGTATATTTATGAAATCTCTAAGTTGGAAAAAACCTGAATGCCAGATGGTCCTTTAGCAGCCTCCAGTCTGACTCCCCAGGGACTGGAGCCCACTTCCAGCTTTGGGCAGCTCTGCCTGTCATGGTTGGTTGACTGTTTTTACCCCCTCATTTGTCATATTAACTTTTGGGACCAAACATTTAACCACAGCTATTATGATGACTTCCAATACCTTTTTTCTATCCCCAGTTATTTCCTCATCGTATATCATGGCTTCAGCTGTTTTAACAAATAGGGCCCCTTTGTCTAAATGTGCTCTAGTTTTCTAGCTCTTTCTTAAAGTACACAACCCAGAACTGAACATTTACAGACAGGAGAATTGTCACGTCATTTTTTCTAGTTAATACTCTTCTGCTCTTCTATTAAACACCCAAATAGTAGACTAGCTTTCCTGACACCCACACGCTATTGTTTGAATCCTTTGAGGTTGTTTTTGCTGCGTTTAAGCAGTCATTCCCCACCCGGCACTTAGGCAGTTGGTATTTTGTTTGTTTAACCTACTTTGCGGGACCTTCATTTACTCCCAATAAGTTTTCTTTTGTTAAGATTCATTAACCTCTTGAGATGTTTTTGGATTCACCTAAAATACATTCACTGCTTTTTCTTTCCCATTGGTCTTAGTCACCTAGTGCTACTCTAACAGGAATACCACAAGTGATGGCTTTAACAAAGTTTATTTCCTCACAGTAAAGTAGGTTAAAAGTCCAAATTCAGGGCATCAGCTCCAGGGGAAGGCTTTCTAACTTTGTCAGCCTTGTTCTCATCGGTGTTGCCCCGGACTAGGAGCTTCTCCGCACAGGGACCCTGGGTCCAAAGGGCACGCTCTGCTCCTGGCACTGCTTTCTTGGTGCTATGAGATCCCACAACTCGCTGCTTGCTTCTCTTTCCTTTTATCTCTTGAGAAAAGGAGGTGCAGGCTACACCCCAGGGAAACTCCCTTTACACTGGATCAGGGATGTGTTACACAATCCCACCCTAATCCTCTTTAACATAAAATTACAATCACAAAATGGAGGACAACCACACGATACTTGGAATCAGGGCCCAGCCAAATTGATACACACATTTTTGGGGGGACATAATTCAATCCAAGACACTGTCACTCCCAAATTCGATACGCACACCTCTGCATTGATAAATATATTGAATGCAACAACTCTGAGGACAAAGCCCTGTAGTCGGCCTCAGAAACTTCTTTTCAGATTGATAAAAATTGACCAACCTATTAGGGAGCCCTGGTGCTGCAGTGGTTAAAGCACTTGGCTGCTAACCAAAAAAAAAGTCAACGCTTCAGACCCACCAGCTGCTTCACAGGAAAAAGATGTGGCAGCCTGCAGATGCAAGGATTTACAGCCTTGGAAACCGTATGGGGCAGTTCTACTTTGTCCTCTAGGGTCGCTATGAATCAGAATCTGCTCAATGGCAGTGGGTTTGGTTTTGGCTATTAATGAACAGCCCTTGGGTAAGAATTTCAGCAACTTACTGGTCTATCTAGCAGCCCATATCTCTCCAGGTTAGCATGGAATTTTATACTGCTTACTCAAGCTCTGCATTTCCCAAATGTGTCAGGTAACTCCCAGAAGGTTATGAAGTTGGTCAAACCTGACTTTGTAATTAATGTTTTCTTTTGTAAAGGCTTAAAAAGCATTATCATTACAGTAAGGATCTATTCTCCAGCCTTTCCTGGGGTCATTATCAAGTTGTCTCCATCTTTTGCCTCTTCTAAAAATTGGAATGACTTTTACCCTTCTCTTGATCTTCTGGCCTGTCCCTCTTGGCACACTTTTGTGTAAGTTAGAGCAGGCTGCTCAGAAATATACTTAGATTTTCTTGTTTCCCATCAGCATAAAAGAGAAAACAAAGTTTTTATTGGCCCTGCTATTTTTGTATCATGTATCTGAAGTTCTTACTTTGACCCTGCTCCTATAGGTCTGTGCAAATTTCTTGAGTTTGTTTTTATTTATGGTGTTTCTTGCATCATTTATGCAACTTATGCATTTTACTTTCTGAGCTTGTTACATTTCTTCTGTGCAAACTGTCCATTTCCTTTTTGGTTTTCTTGGTGGTGGTGATATATATTTACACACACAGACACACATACATATATATTTTAGGTACATCTCCCTTTTTAATCCTGTATGTATGTGATAAGTAAAAAAAAAATAATAATAATAAAACTACAACTTGATCTATAACCTGCAGGCCCAGTGCAGCAGTGTGGATTGTACAGTGCAAAGCTGGGCATTATCCAAGAGGAAAAGCTGTCACAGCATAGACATTGTGGACTTAAATGTTATAACAATTTCCCAACAAGTGCCAGGAAGGTGCTTTTATTCTAATAAAATTGTCGTTAGGTGCCGTTGAGTCGGTTCCAACTCATAATGACCCTGTGTACAACAGAACAAAACACTGCCCAGTCCCGCGCCATCCTTACAGTCATTGCTGTGTTTGAGCCCGTTGTAGCAGCCACTTTGTCAATCCATTTTGTTGTCTTCCTCTTTTTCACTGACATTCTGCTTTACCAAGGATGATGTCCCTCTTCAGGGACTGGTCCCTCCTGATAACACGTCCAGAGTACATGAGACAAAGTCTTGCCATCCTTGCTTCTAAGGAGCATTCTGGCTGAACTTCCTCCAAGACAGACTTGTTTCTTCTTCTGGCAGTCCATGCTGTATTCAGCATTCTTCACCAGCACCATAATTCAAATGCATCCACTCATCTTCAATCTTACTTACTCATTGCCCAGTTTTCACATGCACATGAGGCATATGTATGTGAGGCAATTGAAAATACCATAGCTTGGGTCAGGCACACCTTAGTCCTCAAAGTGACATCTTTGCTTTTTAACACTTTGAGGTTAAAAAGGTTAAAGAGGTCTTCTGCAGCAGATTTGCCAAATGCAATGTGTCATTTGATTTCTTGACTGCTGCTCCCATGGGTGTTGATTGTAGATCCAAGTAAAATGAAATACTTGACGATTTCAATCTTTTCTCCATTTATCATGATGCTGCTTATTGGTCCAGTTGTGAGGATTTTTGTTTTCTTTATGATGAGGCGTAATCCATACGGAAGGCTGTGGTCTTTGATCTTCATTGGTAAGTGCTTCAAGTCCTCTTCACTTACAGCAAGCAAGGTTGTGTCATCTACATATCACAAGTTGTTAATGAGTCTTCCTCCATTCCTGATGCCCTGTTCTTCATATAGTCCAGCTTCTTGGATTATTTGCTCAGCATAAGTATGGTGAAAGGATACAACCCTGATGCACACCTTTCCTGATTTTAAAATATGCAGTATCCCCTTGGTTCTGTGAGAATGACTATGTCTTGGTCAGAATGACTATGTCTTGGTCTATGTGCAGGTTCTGCATGAGCACAATTAAGTGTTCTGGAATTCCCATTCTTTGCATTGTTGTCCATAATTTGATATGATCCACACAGTCAAATGCCTTTGCGTAGTTAATAAAACACAGGTAAACATCTTCCCGGTATTCTCTCCTTTCAGCCAAGATCCATCTGACTTCAGCAACGATCACCCTCATTCCACGCCCCCTTCTGAATCTGGGTTGAATTTCTGGCAGTTCCCTGTGGATGTACTGCTGCAAGTGTTTTTGAATTATCTTTAGCATAGTTTTGCTTGCATGTGATATTAATGATATTGTTCAATAATTTCAGCATTCTATTGGATTACCTTTCTTTGGAATAGGCATGCATATGGATCTTTTCCAGTCAGTTGGAGGGTAGCTGTCTTCCAGATTTCTTGGCATAGATGAGTGAGCACTTCCAGCACTGCATCCATTTGTTGAAATATCTCAATTGGTATTCCCTCAATTCTTGGAGCCTTATTTTTCACCAATGCCTTCACTGCAGCGTGGACATCTTCCTTCAATACAAGTGGTTCTTGATCATATGCTACCTCCTGAAATGGTTAAACGTTGAACAATTTTTTTTGTACGGTGACTCTGTGTATTCCTATACTAAAATTAATATAGTTATATTGAAACAAATAGTGGAATTAAAGTCACTTGAAAAAAGAGTGCTTTTTTAGGATGCCATGTGGGCTGGTGGCACCTCTGTGAGTCTTGAATTTCGTCTGTGAAAGGAGACTATGTAGTCTCTTTTTCATATTCCTTACCTGTTTTTTTAAATCTTCTTTCCCTCAAGAAATGTGAAAAGGCATTACTCTAGGAGTATGGCAGAGGAATTGAGCAGCATATAGGCACCCTTGGCTTTCTAGCCTGAGTTCAGACTTCTTAGAAGGGCCACTCTCTGCCCTTTAGTTCTAGTTTACTCGTTCTCAATTACTGGGGCTCAAAAAATAGCAAGTAAGAAAGAAACAGTGGAAAAGAAGAGACTGCCCAGATAGCTTTGTAAAATTCTGCTGATATATATTTTATATAATGTGCATATATAGATAGTATTTTTATTTTATTCATTTCCACATGTAAGTATGTTATACTTCAATAAAAATTTATTTTAAAAAGAGAACTTTCATGCAGTAACCTTTATATTCGTAAGAAGTTTCTGTTTATAGTGGAAAAGATGAGAATAGCTGAATAGATTCTTACCAAATGTGGAGGGTGTACTTTGGATAGTATGAACTAAAGTATAGATTACATGTTGTTTGAAAAACTTATTCTCAGAGAAGTGGGGGTCCCCTTAGAGAGATAGGCAAGATTTTAGTTAGGGTAAGCTGAACTGCTGAAACAGACAGAGCCAAACCCTAATGGTTCAAACATAATAGAAATTTACTTCTTGCCCATGCCAAAAACCAGGATGTGTGTTCCAGGTCAGTGAGCCTCTCTCTTCTGTGTGGTGATTCAGGTCTAAGGCTTTTTCCATCTTGTGACTTTATCATCTTCCAGTGCCTTGTCATCATCTGTATCTAACCAGCAGAAGGGAAAGAACAAGAGAAAAGCATCCATGCCTAAAAGCCTCATCCTGAAGGTGGTGTGCTTCTCTTCTGTTCACATCTAATTGATGAAAACTAGTCACGTGGCTACACTTAGCTGTAAGGGGAGACACAGGCCTGAGAAATTGTAATCCCTAGTCGGATAACTACCTCCCAGCTACAACTCAATTACTATAGAACATAGGAAGCACTACATTGAGGACCACTGGCCATCTCTGCCATGGGCAGTTATTTTCCAAAGCAGGTAAAACTGAGGTTCTGCTGTTGGGAGAGATGCGGCATACATATTAAGACACTTTGGACAGAGAAAACCAGCAATGATTTCAAACCCAAACATCAACAATGAGATATGCCCTGACACCCACTAGAATTGCTAAAATTAAAAGACTGGCAACACCAAATGTTGGTGAGGACATGTAACAACTGGAACTCTCAACTTCATTGATGGTAAAGTAAATGATACAACCACTTTGGAAAAAGTTCTGGGGGTTTCTTATAAAACTAAACACAAACCTTATGACCTACCAATTGCACTGCTAGGTTTTTATATAAGATAAATGAAAGTTTAAGTCCACAAAAAGACTTGTACAAGGATGTTCATAGCAGCTGTACTTACAATAGTCTCAAATAAGAAAGAGCCCACATATCCATCAGCAGGAGAATGGATAAACTGGTATAATGATACAATAGACTGCTACTCATCAGTAAGAAGGAAAGAACTACTGATAATATGCAACAACATGTATGCCTTAGTTTCTTTGGGCTGCTGTAACCAAAATTACAAGTGGGTGGCTTTAAAGGACAGAAATATATTTTCTTTCAGTTCTGGAATCTTAGAAGTCCAAAGCAGGATCTCAGCCATGTCAGTTTCATCTGTGGGTCTCTCTTATAGTTTCTAGTGACTGCATTCCTTTGCCACTTATAGATGCATCTGTGGCATCTTCCCCTGTGTGTGTCTGTGTCTATTCTCCTCTTTTTATAAGACACCTTTCTGAAAGGATTAGGTTTAGGACCCACCCTTATTCTGCTCTTTTTATAAAACACCACTCTGAAAGGATTAGGTTTAGGACCCAGCTTACTCCAGTATGACCACATTAACATAAAAAAAGAAGACCCCTATTTCTAAACCATCACATTCACAAGTACAGGGATTAGGACTTCAGCATAAATTTTTGGGGACAATTCATAACAACGAATAAATCCAAAAATATGCTGAGTTGAAACAACTGGATAGTCACATGCAAAAGAATGAAATTAGACCCCTACCTCACACCATACGCACCTAAATTTAAGAGCTAAAACTATAAAGCTCTTAGAAGAAAACATAGAGGTAAATCTTCATGACCTTAGATTTGTCAAATGATTCTTAGATATGACACCAAAAGCATAAGCAACAAAAGAAAAACAGATAAATTCGATTTTATAAAAATTAAAAATCTTGTGCTTCTAAGGGCACCATCAAGAAAGTGAAAAGACAACCCACGGAATGGGGGAAAAAATTGCAAATTATGTATCTGAGAAGAGACTTGTATCTAGAACTTATAAAGAACTCTTACAACTCAATTATAAAAGGACAAATAAAAATGGGCAAAGGCTCTAAATAGATACTTCTCCAAGGAAAATACACAAGTGGCCAGTAAGCACATGGAAAGACCCTTGACATAATTAGTCATCAGAAAAATTCAAATTAAAACCACAATGAGGTCACTTTGCACTTACTGATGAAGATCGAAGACAACAGCCTTCAGTATGGATTACACGTCAATGTAAAGAAAAAATCCTCACAGCTAGACCAGTAAGCAACATCATGATAAATGGCGAAAAGATTGAAGTTGTCAAGTATTTCATTTTACTTGGATCCACAATCAACACTCACGGAAGCAGCAGTCTAGAAATCAATAGGTGCATTACACTGGGCAAATCTGCTGCAAAAGACCTCTTTAAAGTGTTAAAAAGCAAAGATGTCACCTTGAAGACTAAGGTGCACCTGTCCCAAGCCATGGTGTTTTCAATCACTTCATATGCATGGGAAAGCTGGACAATGAATAACGAAGACCAAAGAAGAATTGTTGCCTTTAAATTATCGTGTTGGTGAAGAATATTGAATATACCATGGACTACCAAAAGTACGAACAGATCTGTCTTGGAAGAAGTGCGGCTAAAATGCTCCTTAGAAGCGAGGATAGTGAGACTATGTCTCACATACTTTGGACATGTTATCAGGAGGGATCGTTCCCTGGAGAAGGACAGCATGCTTGGTAAAGTAGAGGGTCAGCCAAAAAGAGGAAGACCCTCAAAGAGATGGATTGACATAGTGGCTCTAACAAAAGGCTCAAGTGTAACAACAATTGTGAGGATGATGTGGGACCTGGCAGTGTTTCGTTCTGTTGCACTTACGGTCGTTATGAGTCAGAACCAACTTGATGGCACCTAACAACAGCAACCATATGTTAAAATGTTTAGAGAGAAGTGTTATTTTCAATTTATTTTGAACTACAAAAATAAATAAGATGAATTGATGGATGAATAGAGGGATGGATACATGAGTACATATGTGATAAAGCAAGCATAATAAAAAATATTTTCAGACATTGGACTACAGGTAGCATAGAAATGAGATTACTGAACAAAGAGAAGCTAATAAAGTGTACCTTATGACTGCATAAGCTTACTGCCTGGAAGCAGTTTTCAGGCCGCAACACAGGGAGTGCAAACCCAAACTGAACCTGGTAGTCTTGATGAGATGAGGAGACAGATACCTGAATTTGGAGCGCCTATGGTCCTATAACTTTCTGAGCAGAGTACCAGAGAGGAGTGAGCAGCACAGAAAGAGAGGGCTCTAGAAATGCAGAATGTTTCCCTCAAGTCTTCAGCTGAGTACTGATCTGTGCGTGTCAGAAAAAACTACCTGACACCTGGGAAACAACCACTGGAAAGGATAGGCAGAACAATTCCTGAGACTCACACATATCTGGGAATAGTTTGTGTTCCCCAAAGCCAGAGTGAAACAGTTTTATAATACATGGGCATCAAATGGAACACTTAGAAGAGTGTTGCCATATCTGTGGGACTAAATTAGCCCTAGACTAAAGGCACCCTGGACCTACCCTAACTAATCTTAAAACCAAGTCTCAAAAAGATCCAACTTAACTGTGAGCCAGAACCAAATCCAAGACTATTTAAAGGAATACAACATAAAATTCACAATGTCCAGCATTCATTAAAAAGCTACCAGGCATGCAAAGATGCAGAAAAATATTATCTATAGGCAAGAGATAAGTCAATCTATAGAAACAGAGTCAGAAGTGGTAAAGATGATGAAACTAACAAATAAACTGACACAGCTATTTTAAAATATGCTGTATATGTTCAAGAAGGTAGAGGAAAACAAAGCATAAGCATTATGAAAGAAACAGCATAATGAAGAGAGATGGAAAATATAAATACACAAATGAGAATTCTAGAGATGAAAAATTATCATCTGAAATAAAAAAATATATATACACTGGAAGGGTTTAGACACTGTAGAACAGAAGACCAGTGAACATAGAAAGAGAAATTATCCAAATGAAGCAGCAAGAGAAAAACTACAGCAAAAACAAACAAATGAACAGAGCATTAGTAACTAGTGGGAAAATATCAAGTGGTCTAACATATATGTGATTGGAGCTTCAGAAGAAGGGGTGATGAAGAAATAATGGCTAATTTTTTTTTTCAAAGTGGATAAAAACTATAAACCCTCAAATGCAAGAAGCTGAAAGAACCTCAAGCAGAATAAGCATAAAGAAGACCACACCAAACCACGTGATAATCAAGTTGCTAAACTAGTGATAAAGAAAATATCCTAAAAGCAGTTAGAGAAAAAAGGACAAATTATGTGTAGAAAAAGGTAACAATGAGAGGTTGCTCTTCAGAAGCTATGTAAACCCAGAGACAATGGAGAGACATCTTTAAAGTATCAGGGGAAAAATGTCTGTTGACCTGAAATTTATTACCTTGCAAAAATAATTTTCAGAAATGAAGACAAAATACTTTTTCAGACAAACAAAAGCTTAGAAAATCTGTTGCCAGAAGACCTGCATTACAGAAAAAATTAAAGGAAGTTCTTCAGGCAGAAGGAAAATGATACAACACAGAAACTTATATCTACCAAAAGAAGGAAGATAACTGCAATTTGTAAATATATTATTAAATTTAAAAAATAAACTTATAAAAAATTTATTTAAAAGATAATTCACTGTTCAAAGCAAAATGATAATATATTGTGGGGCTTATAGCATATATAGAAGTACAATTTATGAGAACAATGACATAAAGGGTAGGAAAGAGCTCATGGAAGTATAAGGTTCTCACACTATAAGTAAAGTGTTATAATACTGTTTGAAGGAGGAGTGTGATAAAGGTGTATATTGTAAAACCCAGAGCAACCAATTATTAAAAAAAAAAAAAAAAAAAAGAAGTATAGCTGTAAAGGCAAGTAATGGAGAAAAAAATAAATCCAAAAGAAGGCAGAAAAAGAGAAAAAGGAACAAAGAGCAGGTGCAACAAATAGAAAACAATTGGAAAGAGTAGATTTGAAGCCAACCATATCAATGATTATATTAAATGTAAATGGTGTAAAAATTACAATTAAAAGACAGATTATCAGATTAGATTAAAAGGTAATACTCGACTATATGTTGTCTATAAGAAAACCTCTTTGAGTATAAAGACAGGTGTGATCATTAAGGTTGTGTGTCAACTTGGTTGGGCCATGATTCTCAGTGGTTTGGCAATTATGATGTAGTTTGGCAGTCATATAATGATGTGATCACTTCTATGATGATATTTGATATAATGTAATCACCTCCATGATGGGATCTGCTGTGAGTAGCCAGTCAGTTGAAAGGGAATTTCTTTGGGGTTGTGGCCTGCGTCCAATATAGGTATACTTTCTGACAAGGCTTGGGGACTTTTGCTCTCTCTGGATCCTGCAGCTGGCTCCTGTTATCTGACCTCTGGTTCTTGGGACTTGAGGTAACAGCTTACCTGACATCTTGCCTGCTGATCTTAGGATTCAGTGGTCTCCACAGCACGTGAGCAAGAGCCCTGCTGTCTGTCCTGCCAATCTCGAGTTCACCAGCCTCTGTGGCTATATGAATCAGGAGAAGTCTCCAGCCTGACCCATGGACGTGGGACATTCCAGCCTCTACAACCATGTAAGCCATTTCCTTGATATAAATCTCTGTATACATATATTTATACACTTTACTGGTTTTGCTTCTCTAGAGAACCCAGCCTAAGACAACAGGTTAAAAGTAAAAAGTTGTTAAAAGATATAGCATAAAAACACTAATCAAAAGAAATCTAGAGTGGCTATATTAACATCAGACAAAGTAGATTTTAGAACAAGGACTATTACCAGGGACAAAGAGGGACATTTCATAACGATTAAAAAAGGTCAATTAATCAAGACTGCATAATAATTATAAGCATGTATTTATCTGATATCAGAGCTTCAAAATACACGAGGAAAAAACAGAACTAAAAAGAGTTGAATAAATCCACAGTTCTCAGTAATTGACAGGACAAGTAGACAATCAGTAAGGTTACAGAAGACTTGAACAACACTACCAACTAACTTGACTAAAATGGCATTTATAGAATATCCAACAATAGCAGAATACATATTCTTTTCAAGTGCACACAGAACATTCACCAAGATAGACTATATTCTGGGCCTTAAAAGAAGTCTAACTAAATTTAAGAGGGATTTAAATCATACAAGGTATGTTCTTTGACAACAGTGGAATCAACTTGGAAGTCAATAGCAGAAAGATATCTGGAAAATCCCCCAAGAACAACACACTTCTAAACAACCCATGTGCCAAAGAATAAGTTATAATATAAATTAGAAAATATCTTGAGTGGAATGAAAACTACAACATATCAAAATTTGTTGGCTACCGCTAAGGCAGTGTTTACAAGGAAATTTGTAGCTATAAACAGTTAGAGAAAAAGTAAGTTCTCTCATAATTTAACTTTCCAGCTTAACAAATATGTACAAGTACAAGAAATGAAGGAAATAACAATTAAGAGCAGAAATCAATGAAATAGAAAAATAATAGAGAAAAGTCAACCAAATCAAAAAGTGGTTCTTTGAAAATATCAATAAAATTGATAAACTTCTAACAACTCATGAGGAAAAAAACCAAAAAGACACAAGTTATCAGTATCAAAAATGAAAGGAACAATATCACCACAGATCTTGTTATTACTAGCTGCTGTCGAGTTGGCCCCTGACTCATGGTGACCCTAGCACAATAAAACAAAATGCTGCCTGGTCCCTGCACCATCCCCTTGTGGATTTAACAGTTGTGATGCATAGAGTTTTCAATGACTGATTTTCAAAAGCAGATTATGAGGCCCTTCTTCCTAGTTCATCTTAGTCTAGATCTCTGCTGAAACCTGCTTAGCATTATAGCAACAACAATTGTATTTCTATATACTAGGAGCAAAAAATTGAAAATTGAAAATTAAAAATTATAAAAGCAATAACATTTACAATACTATCAAAAGCCATGAAATACTTGGAGATAAATTTAACAAAATATGTGCAAGACTTGAAAGCTGGAAACTACAATCCATTCTAAGAGCAATTAAAGAAGACCTAAATAAATGGACCATCACTCATCTGTCAGTTTGTTGTGCTGTGGTGGCTTGCATGTTGCTGTGATGCTGGAAGCTATGCCACTGGTATTTCAGATGCCAGTAGGGTCATCCATTGTGGACAGGTTTCAGCAGAGCTTCCATACCAAGATTAGGAAGAAGGACTTGACAATCTACTTCTTAAAAAAAAATTGGCCAGTGAAAACTATGAATAGCAGTGGAACACTGTCTGATACAGTGCCAAAAGATGAGCCCCTCAGGTTGGAAGGCACTCAAAATATGAATGGGGAAGAACTGCCTCCTCAAAGTAGAGTCGACCTTAATGATGTGGATAGAGTAGAGCTTTCAGGACCTTCATTTGCTGATGTGGCATGGCTCAAAATGAGAAGAAACAGCTGCAAACATCCATTATTAATTGGAATGTGGAATGTACAAAGTATGAACCTAGGAAAATTCTAAGTCATTGTCATGGATTGAATTGTGTCCCCCAAAAATATCTGTCAACTTGGCTAGGTCATGATTCTCGGTATTGTATGTATACCATTTTGTCATCTGATGTGATTTCCCTATGTGCTGGAAACTATCACTATGATCTAGTAAGAAGGATTAGTGGCAATTATATTGATGAGGTGTACAAGATTAGGTAGTGTCTTAGGCCAATCTCTTTTGAGATATAAAAGAGATGCGAGGAGAGACATGGGGACTTCATACCACCAGGAAAGCAGTGCCAGGAGCAGAGCACATCCTTTGGACCTTAAGTTCCTGTGCTGAGATGCTCCCAGACCAAGGGAAGACTGATGCATCACAAGGACCTTCCTCCAGAGAGGATAGAGAAAGCCTTCCCTTGGAGCTGATGCCTTGAATTTGGACTTATAGCCCACTAGACTGTGAGAAAATAAATTTATCTTTGTTAAATGCCATCCACTTGTGGTATTTCTGTTATAGCAACACTGGATGACTAAGACAGTCATCAGAAATAAAATGGAACAAATAAAGATCGATATCCTAGGCATTAGTGTGCTGAAATGGACTAGTATTGGCCCTTTTGAATTGGACAATCATATGGTGTACTATACTGGGAATGACAAATTGAAGAGGAATGGCTTCACATTCATCATCACATTCATCATTAGAAATAACATTTCAATCTGTTCTGGAGTACAGCATTGTCAGTGATAGGATATTATTCATATGCCTACAAGGAAGATCAGTTAATACAACTATTATTCAAATTTACAAACCAACCACTAATGCCAAAGATGAGAACACTGAAGATTTTTACCAACTTCTGCAGTGTGAAATTGATCAAACATGCAATCAAGATGCATTGGTAATTACTGGTGATTGGAATGTGAAAGTTGGAAACAAAGAAGGATCAATAGTTGGAAAATAAGGCCTTGGTGATAGAAACAACGCCAGAGGTTGCATGATAGAAGTTTGCAAGACCAACGACCTATTCATTGCAAATGCCTTTTTTTCAACAACATAAATGGCATCTATACACGTGGACTTCACCAGATGGCATACACAGGAATCAAATCAACTACATCTGTGGAAAGAGGCGATGGAGAAGCTCAATATCATCAGTCAGAACAAGGCCAGGGGCCAACTGCAGAATGCAACAGAACATCAATTGCTCATATGCAGTCAAAGCTGAAGAAAATTAAAACAAGTCCATGAGAGCCAAAGTACAAGTCTTGGTTATCTAGGGCTGCTATAACAGAAATACCACAAGTGGATGACTTTAACAAAGAGAAATTTATTCTCTCACAGTCTAGTAGGCAACAAGTCCAAATTCAGGGTGTCAGCTCCAGGGGAAGGCTTTCTGTGTTGGCTCTGGAGGAAGGTTCTTGTCATCAACCTTCCCCTTGTCCAGGAGCTTCTCAGCACACGGACGCTGGGTCCAAAGGATGCACTATTCTCCTGGCTCTTGTTTCTTGGTTGTATGAGGTCCACCACTCTCTCTCGCATCTTTTTCCTTTTATCTCTTGTAAGATAAAAGGTGTTGCAGGCCACACCCCATGGAAACTCCCTTTACATTGGATCAGGGATGTGACATGAAGAAAGCAAAAGGTCATTAAAAAGACAGTGAATGACCCCCATATGCATGCAAAAGCTGCACAATGAATAAGGAAGACCGAAGAACTGATGCCTTTGAATTACGGTGTTGGCGAAGAATATTGAATATACCATAGACTGCCAGAAGAATGAACACATTTGTCTTGGAAGAATTACAGCCAGAATACTCCTTAGAAGCAAGGATGGTGACTTCGTGTCACATATTATGGATAAGTTATCAGGGGGGACCAGTCCCTGGAGGACATCATGCTTGGTAAAGTTGAGGGTCAGTGAAAAAAAGGAAGACCCTCAACAAGATGGATTGACACAGTGGCTGCAACAATGAGCTCAAACATAGCAATGATTGTGTGGATGGTGCAGGACCGGGCAATTTTTCATTATGTTGTACATAGGGCCGTTATGAGTTGGAAACAACTGGACTGCGCTTAACAACAACAAAATAAATGGAGAGTGATAAATCATGTTCTTGGATTGAAAGGCTCAGTTTTGTTAAGATGTTAACTATCCCCAAATTGATGATTTATAGATTAAATGCAATTCTAGTCAATATTTTAGCAGCGATTTTTTGTAGAATTTGACAGTCTGTTTCTAAAATTTATATAGAAATGCAAGTGACCTAGAATAGTCAAAATAACTTTGATCAAGGATAACGTTGGAGGATTCATGCTATCTGATTGCAAGACTTGCTATAAAGCTACAGTAATCAAGACAGTGTAGTTTGGTGTCAGTCTGTATATAACAATGGAACAGATTATTGATGAATTGGACTTCAATGAAATTTAGCACTTCTGTTCTCAAGAGGGAGCAGTGGTGGTTTTGTGGTAGACTCCTCACCTTCCATGCAGGAGACCCTTGTTTGATTCCTGGTCAGTGCACCTCATGTGCAGCTACCACCCATCTGTCCGTGGAGAATTTCGTGTTACTGTGATGCTAAATAGGTTTCAGCGGAACTTCCAGACTAAAACAGACGAGGAAGAAAGGCATGACGATCTACTTCTGAAAATCAGCCAATGGAAAATCTATGAATCACAATGGTCAGATCCTGTTGTACCAGAGGCCACCATGAGTCAGGGGCCAATTTGATGGCAGCTAACCACAAGTCTCAAGAGACACTTGGAAAGAAAATGAAAAGGCAGGCCTTCCTTAAGCAAAACACATCTGATAATGGTCTCATATTTAGAATACACAAAGAACTCTTACAACTCAATAATAAAAAGCAAATGACTCAAAAATAGGTAATAAAGTGAATGGGCATTTCACTAAGGAATATATAAATGGTAAGCAAGTAGTAAAGCTTAAAATCATTAAAGAAACGCATATTGTAACATCATTACATATTCACACTCAAGTTACCAAGACTGGCATTGCCAAGCGTCAGTGAGAATGTGGAGCAAATGGAACTCTCACATATTGTTCATGGGAATGTAAAAAGGTCTGACTGCTTTGGAAAACACTTTGGCAATTTCTTATAAACTTAAATATTTATAACCATTTTACCCAGCAATTCCAATCATTGGTATTTACCCAAGACAAATGAAAACATGTCCGTGCAAAAACCTGTACATGAATGTTCATAAGGCTTTATTCACAATAGTACCAAACTGGAAACAACCCAAAAGTCCATAAACTGGTGAATGGATAAACTACATCCTTGCAATGAATGCTACTCAGCAATAGAAAGGAAAAAAAAAAACACTAATTCATGCAACAACATTGGTGAATCTCAAAAGCATTATACAAAATGAAAGAAGCCAGACACAAAAGATTATATACTGTATGATTCCATTTTAATGAAATTCTAGAAAAGACAAAATTATAGGGACAGAAAGCAAATCAGTCTTTATGAGGGGCTGGATTTGGGCTAGAGGATTGACTGAAAGGGGCACAAGGGGACCTTTTGGGGTGTTGGAACTGTTCTATATCATGATTTTGTTGGTGATTGCATTACTGTATACATTTGTCAAAACTCAATAATAAATTATACATCTAAAATTGATTAGTTTTTTAAATATGTATTTAATACTTCAGTTAAAAAAAAATTTGCCATCAAGTCGATTCCGATTCATAGCAACCCTATAGGACAGAGTAAAACTGCCCCCGTAGGGTTTCCAAGGAGCGACTGGTGGGTTTGAACTACTGTTCTTTTGGTTAGCAGCCAAGCTGTTTAACCATTTCGCCACCAGGGCTCAGTAAGGTGAAAAAAACACACACACACACAAGAAAAAATGGTATTTTAGATGGTGGATTTATGAATATTCATTGTAAATTCTTTCAACTCTGCTTTATATTTTAAACTTTTCATTTAAAATTATTCCAAAGCATATGAACTTGAAAGTCACCAGAGAAGATGCTATAAATTTTATGCCTTGAGTCACTTTTCATGGCCCCTCTGAATGACCTGCTCTAGGGTAAGTGGCATCAGGGATTTAATATTTGTGTATTTATCTAGTGTTTTTATGTATTTACGTGTGTACATATTATTTTCTGATTAATTATTCAGTGATTCTCCTGGGATGATGATGGGTTTGGAGTGAGGATAAAAGTTAACATAAAATTATTTGCAGAGTAATCCACTTAAATGAGCTGCATATAAAATGATCAAGGCCATTTAACTTTATAATCCCTATCTGCAGCTCTCTCCCAGCAATCAGAAAGACCTATTAATAAAACATAACTTTAAAATGTTGTGAAAGTAATTAATATCTTATTGACACCCAGCTACAGAAGATGCACATGGTTGATTTTGTCTTCATAAGAGCCACAGTCCCATAACCTTGTAGAACAGTCCCTTTTGCGTGGCATCTCCAGTAATGCAACATTGTCAAAACCAAACATACTTTGATTTGCTACATTTAAGGAGTAAAGTACTTCCATTTTAACTGATTTTCATTTTGATGTTACCTCGAGTTTAGGATAGTGGGATTCTACCTTTTAAGCAAAGATCATTTAATACTTTTTGAATAAAAGGTACATAGGCTTAGAGTGACATCCTTTGAGGCTTTTGGGGTGATAACTTATTGGTAACTGTCCCTTAACGTATTTGGTTGTTGACAAACTTTTTCTATAAAGAAACAGAGTAAATATTTTAGCCTTTGAGGGCCATATGGTTTCTGTCTTTCAGCTCCACTATTGTGGCAGTCATAGAGAACACATAAATAAATGAGAGTGGGTGTGTTCTAATAAAACTTTATTTATAAAGGTAGATGTCAGGCTGGATTTTGCCCATGGGTCAAAATTTGTTTACCTCAAGTGTGGATTGTAAGCATCACCCAAAACAAATATGCTGCTTCTTATGAGAGAATGTGTAATCAACATAGGTACTATGAAAAGAACTAATACTAAATAAAATGTTAATCAGGAAAACATCGTATCAGAAAACCAGGATATGTGTATTTGGGACTCTGTGTGATTAACTGGTGTACAAAAGTCTCTAACTTTTGGAAAGTGTAAAGATATTTATCCAATATAGTTTATGAAATGTTCCACGTGTTCGATGAGGACTTTGGTTGATAATCAAAGTGTACTTTAGTTACAAATGTAAAGTTCAGAGACTAGGTTTCACTTTTATTTGGTTTCTCCTTCTGTAAGATACTTTTTTATTTTCAGCAAGTAATTAAGATGACCATTATTCTTGTAAAAACATTCCAACAAATCAAGCTCACTCTTTGTTGAAAATTTAGTTCCACAATTTTTATTCTTGGTTTTAAGGAGTGGATAGGACACAACTAACTTCTATGACTAGAATTTATGCAATTTGTGGTGCTCCCTGCATTTAGATCATTTCCCCTGACGTAAAGCAGTGTTACTAATTAAGGACTTCCAAATTATCAGCTATGATTTAGATGAACATGGAAGAGCTAAGGGTCCTTGCCCTCGTGGTCTCATTATTTGTATTAAACAAATATATTTTAAAAGGTAGAAATAGAAACATAAAAGGTATTATGGCGGATATTATTATGTTCTGCTGCTTCTAGTCTCTTCCTACGCAATGTGTACTGTCAAAGAGAACTAATATTTATTTCTTATTTAATGAGAGAGCTTTCTAGTTGCCTCTTGGAGAAAAATTACCTCCAAGCAGGTCATTCTGGTTTTGTGAAGACTAATTTGGGAAGTTCCCTTTAGTTATGTAAATGTAGTGAACAGACCCCACTGTCCTGAAAGATAGACCTTAATAATAATAGTAATTATTATAATTATAATAATATCAACTTTAGTCAATCACATAGGCCTTAATATGCAAAGCTCTTTACTGGAGAGGAAGCTGACCAATATTTTACAAAAGGAGAGCCTGTTACCATTGGTAAGTAGTTTTTATATGCTCTTTTATTTAATCCTTGTAACAAGCCTATGAAATAACTGGAACAGATGGTAAGTTTGAGATCCAAAGAGGTTGAGTAACTTACCCAAGACCACACAGCTCAGAAGTTGCTGATCTGGAATTTTATAGGTCTGGCCCCAGACCTATACTTCCCCATCTCACTATGCTGAGTGAAGATGAGTTACTAAGGAACTGTAATTCCATCAGCAAAAGGTAGCAGAGGGCACTGGGCTATGCTCCTAATGCATGAAACAATGAGCAAGTCATATAGTTGTCTGCATCTTAGTTTCCTCACCTACAAGTAGAAGGGACTAAGAAGCCCCAGTGACTCAATAGAAACCCTGGAGGTGTAGTGGTTAAGTGCTGTGGCTGCTAACCAAAGAAAGGCTGGCAGTTCAAACCCACCAGGTGCTCCTTGGAAACTGTGGGGCAATTCTACTCTGTCTATAGGGTCACTATGAGTTGGAATCAACTCGACGGCAACAGGTTTGGTGACTCAGTGGTTAAGCACTTGGCTGCTAACTGAAAGGTGAGCAGTTTAAACCCACTCAGCAGCTCTGAAGAGGAAAAGACCTAGGGATATGCTCTCGTAAAAATTACAGCCTAGGAAATCCTATAGGGCAGTTCTACTCTGTCCTATAGGGTTACAAACATGAAATTAGAAAAAAAAAAAAAGGACGGTGTCGTTTTCCCATAAAGCTACAATTTATTTTACTTAAAGAACTATCCTTTGATCTAAGATTATGCTCTTCTTTTTTTGGTGTTACATTGTTCTTCATATAATAAAAAGATATTGAGAGTAGATGTTAGGTATTTTCTCTTATCCTCACTGAGCAAAATAAAATGTTGGTACTCTGTTTTGGTTTCCAGAACTGTTTTCTTTCTTTTTTTTTGTGATTTTTCTTTCCTATGAAACCCCAAAATTTGAGAATCATTGTTCTAATTACACAAACTTTGTTGTTGCCAGGTGTCGTCGAGTTGATTCCGACTCATAGTGACCCTATGTACAATAGAACGAAACACAAACCAGCAGGCTGAGTATTGTTTGGGCCACAGATTTTTTTTCTAATTAAAGAAATGTTTTTTCCATTTACTAAAGTCTGGTCTAGTGATAAAGTCTAGTATAGAAATAAAGCCAAGGTGTAACTGTACAAGCTTTTGCTAAGACCTCAGAAAGAGCAAAGAATCAGAGTCTTATTCAGTCTTCAGTCACACAAACCAAAAAAAACCAAACCCATTGCCATGGAGTTGATTCCGACTCATAGTGACCCTATAGGACAGAGTAGAACTGCCCTATAGGGTTTCCAAGGAGTGGCTGGTATATTCGAACTGCTGACCTTTTGGTTAACAGCCGTAGCTCTTTTAATCACTGCCCCGCCAGGGCTCCTCAGTCACACAAAACCCATTATTGTCGAGTTGATTGCGACTCATAGCAACTCTATAGGACAGGTTAGAACTGTTCCATAGGGTTTCCAAGGAGTGGCTGGTGGATTCGAATTGCCAACCTTTTGGTTAGCAGGTTAGCAGCCAAGCTCTTAACCACTGCACCACCAGGGCTCCTCAGTCACAGGGCCTTTCAAAGAGCATAAGGGTGTGTCTTACATGTCCTCTCAATCAACCATGAAATTGAATTGTCAACATTCAAGATTTGAGAAATTTTGCATATTAATACAGCTTTCCAGCTTCTCCAGAAAAATCAGACCTGGCAACACTGGTCCTGTCTTGTTGTTGGAGCTGAGTGGCTGCTGCCCCTGTAGGCAGGGCATGAAGCCTTCTAGTTTACCACCATCCCCACCGTTTACTATTGTGTCTCACCCTGCCTGCTTCATTTTTTAGAATTATGGGGCGTTTCCAAGTTATTCTTCACAAAACCAGAATGAACTCCTTGGAGATAATTTTCCCCTGAGAGGCCGCTAGAAAGTTCTTTCACTAAATAAGAAATAAATATTAGTTGTCTTGGACCATAAATACTGAGTAGGAGGAGACTAGAAGCAGCAGCACAGTCCCATGCAAGTGTGGTCCAGGGACCTAGGCATTGTCGTCAGCTGGGTGCTTGTTAGAAACGGAGAATCTCAGGCTAAATCTACTGAATCAGATCCTGCATTTTAACAAGATCTCCAGGAGATTTATATGCACATTAAAGTGTGAGAAGCTCTGCTTGAGATGGTCTCCAAGGCTCTTTCACCAATATGATTCTTAATGTTGAACGCGGGCAAAGCCCTGGACTATTCATTGTGGTAATAGGTACAATTCTGAGTGTCTAGGATAGGAAGACACAATAAAATCATGTATTAATACAGTGAAACCTGTGAGAGCTCAGTGGGGCAGCCTTGTTTTTCTGATCTCGCAAGTTTTTTGCCTTTGACAGGGTGTAGTCTTACCACTTTTCTATCCCTCTCTACTAGTGGAAAATATTTGGGTTTTCCTTCTCGGACAGGTTTCCACCTTACACAGATTCTGGTTTTCACAGGTTTTACTATATAACCACCATTAAAATGATAAAGAAGAGATTGGTGGTTCAGTGGTAGAATTCTTGCCTTCCATGTGTGCTTGGTGAAGTAGAGGGTCAGCAAAAAAGACAGAGACCCTTGACGAGATGGATTGACACAGTGGCTGCAACAATAGGCTCAAACGTAACAACGATTGTGAGGATGGCGTAGGACCGGGCAGTGTTTCATTCTGTTGTACAGTAGGGTCGCTATGAGTCAGAACCAACTCTATGGCACCTAACAACTACAACAACGTGTAGGAGACCCGGATTTGATTCCAGGCCAGTGCACGTCAAGTGCAGCCACCAAGACCTGTCTGTCAGTGGAGGCTTGCATGTTGCTGTGATGCTGAACAGCTTTCAGCCGAACTTCCAGACTACAACGGACTAGAGAAAAAGTCTGGTGATCTACTTCCAAAGATCAGTCAATGAAAATGGATCAGAGCAGCCTGATTCCGTTGTACATAGGGTCACCATGAGTCAGGGGCTGACTCTACTGCAGATGACAACAAGAACAACACAAGGATGATAATACACATGAATAACAGAGACAAGAGTAGCAGGAGTTCTGGGAACACTAGATCAGAGTGGGCTGGAGTGATGGTGGTGGTGGGCTAAGGGAGTAAGGGATGGAACTGGGCCTCAGAGAGAGGCAGGAACAAATATCCAGACCTAGGCGTTTGTAGTCTGCAGTGAGGGGAATGGCTGATTGGCTGGAGCAGAGGACCTGGTTTGGAGATATTAAAAGAAAAATAAGATTAGAAATGGAGTTTAGGCCTAGATTGTAGCTTAGACTTCTGTTGTTGCTGTGTGTTGTCTAGTTGATTTCGACTCATAGCAATCCTGTAAGACAGAGCAGAACTGCCCCATAGGGTTTCCAAGGCTGTAATCTTTACGGAAGCAGACTGCCACATCTTTCTCCCTCGAAGCAGCTGGTGGGTTTGAACAGCTGACCTTTCAGTTAGCAGTCAAGCGCTTAACCACTGCACCACCAGGGCACATTCTTAGATTCCTAGGCTAAGATAATTGGATTTTGTTCTCTTTATAATGAGAAGCCATTGAAAGCTTGAGAGTTGAGATATTAGTGTTTTGGGAAAATTAATAGTCTGACAGTTTGTGCATTGTAAATGGGATTTGTTTTTAAAAGATACATTCAGAATGGTTTTATGTACACAACTAGGTGTAGGTAAAGCAATTTCCTTAAAGTATACCACATTTTGTATCTTTACCTAATTTATTGGCATTGTTCCTCAGTCCACTGCTCAGATCAGATCTAATAATAAAATTTCTAACATAGTAGGGTGGCAGTAATTTCATCTTTATTATGGGCCACGGCATGATGGGTGCTATGATGACCACTGGCTTCATTTTTATTTATTCATTTATTGATTCACTCAAAATATTCATCAAGGACCTATAATGTGACAGGCACTGTAGAGGGAAATGCTAGGGATAGAAGGATAAGCAAGTCAGACATAGTCCCTGATATCATGGAGTTCATTCATTGCCTACTAGGTGATAGACAACAAACAAGTAAAAAAATAAGTAAGCAAAATAACTACAACATGTGATAAATGATGAAAAAAAGAGAAAGGGTGTTGTGACTGAGAATAACTTGTAGGAGACTGAGGAGAAACTTTAATTTTTCAATGGTTTCTCTAGGTTATACAATACACATCTTTAACTTATCATGGTCTGCCTTCTAATATTATATTAACTCATGTATAATGGAAGAACCTTACAACAGTATGCTTCCATTTATCCTCTCCCATCCTGTATACTATTGTTATACATTTTACTGCTACATTTGTTATAAAACCCACACTACATTATGTTTGCTTTAAAGAAACATTAACTTTTAAATAAATTGAAAAATGACTTTTTAAAAATTTTGTGCTTTATTAGACTGGACTATGGGGCATAAAATGATACTCGTGAAGAGTGTGCTTCTTAGCTCAAGTAGATACATGAGACTAAATGGGCAGCTCCTGTCTGGGGGCGAGATGAGAAGGCAGAGAGGGTCAGGAGCTGGTTGAATGGGCACGGGAAATCTGGGGTGCAAAGGAGGAGTGTGGTGTCACAGTATAGGGAGAGCAACTAGGTTCACATAGCAATCTGTGTATAAATTTTTGTATGAGAGACTAACTTGAATTGTAAACTTTCACTTAAAGCACAACAATAAACAAATTTCTTTTGTTGTGCTTTAGGTGAAAGTTTACAGTGCAAATTAGTTTCTCATTCCAAAATTTATACACAAATTATTTTGTGACATTGGTTGTAATCCTCGCAATGTGACAGTACTCTCCCTCTTCCCACCCCATGTTCCCTATGTCCATTCATCCAGTTTTCCTGTCCCTTCCTGCTTTCTCATCTTGCTTTTGGGCAGCAGTTGCCCATTTGGTCTCATATATTTGATTGAACTAGGAAGCACATTCCTCACATGTGTTTATTTCATAGACCTGTCTAATCTTTGTCTGACTAGTGGGCTTCAGTTCTGAGTTACAGGGTGTCTAGGGGCAAGGATTTTATATTTAACCAATGTTTACCAATTTTGGTGCCCTTTATTTCTTTGTAAATTTAGTTTCAATTTGGTGAAATTTTTCTTCAGCTTGAAGAACTTCTTTTAACATTTCTTGTAGTGGGGGTCTGCTAAAATTAAATTCTCTCAGCTTTTTGTTTGCCTGAAATGTCATTATTTTTATTTCATTTTTGAAGGGTGTTTTCACTGGACAAGGAATTTTAAGTTAACAGGTTTTTTTTTTCTTTCCCTTCAGCAAGTTAAAGATATTGTTGCATTGTCTCCTGACAGTCACTGTTTTTGATGAGAAGTCAGCAGTATTTCATACCATTGGTATCTGTATGTCATTGTCTTTTTTTTTTTTTTCCTTCCAGCTGTTCTTTAAAGATTTTTCTCTTTATAACTTGCTTTTAGTAAATTGATTATGATTTGCCTTGGTTTAGTTTTCTTTGTGTTTACCCTCCTTGGGTTTTGAGCTTCTTGGATCAGTGGGTTTCTAGTTCTTATCAAGTTTGGAAAAATTTTGGGCACTATATTTTCAAATAATTTTTCAGTTTCCCTTTCTGGGATTCCAGTTATATGAATGTTAGATTGCTTGTTAGTGCCTCGCTGGTTACTAATTACCTTTTAATTTCGACCCTTTCTCTCTCTGTACTTCAGTTGGGATCGTTTCCATTGCTAGTCATCAAATCCATTGATCATTTACTTTGAAGTGATTAATTTTTTGTTGAGCCCACCCAGAGATTTTTTTATATTGTATTTTATTTTCCATATCTAAAAGTTCCATTTATTTCTTTTTGTATCTTCCATTATACCCCTCATGGTGTTCCTGTTTTTCTTTAAATCTTTGAACATGTTTGTATGCTGTTTTTAAATTTGTGTTTGCAAATTCCATCATTTATGTCATTTCTGGCTTTGTTTCTGTTTATTAGTTTGTTTCCTGGTTTTGGGTTGCCTTTTGGAGCTTCTTTGCATGTCTAGTAATTTTTTATTGGATGCTATGCATTGTGATGTTATGTTGTTGAGTGTCTGGATTGGTTGTTTTCCTTTAAAAAATGTCATTTTGTTTTGGATGATCTAGCTAAGAAAAAATTTAGACCAAGTGTTGGTGGGGCTGCCTGGATCCAGGAATTTCTGGATTTTAATATAAAACTTTCTCATTCCCAGCTTCTTCACAATTCCCAAATTAAGATTATGCAGACAAAGGGCCCTCTAAGGATATTAAGGACATGCATGCCTCACAGATTCTGTCCAAAAAAATAAAATAAAACAAGATTTCTAACCAGTCTCACTGTATGTAGAAAGACCAATTTCTGGAAAAGGACGTCATGGTGGGTAAAGTAGAGGATCAGCAAAAATGAGGGAAACCCTCAATGAGATGGATTGATCCAGTAGCCACAACAATGGACTCAGACATATCAACAATCATGAAGATGGCACAGGACCAGGCAATGTTTTGTTTAGTTATACATAAGGTTGCCATGAGTTGAAAGTGACTCAATGACAACTAACAACAACACTCACCTATTAAAACTGCTAAAATTAAACAGACTGAACATAGCAAATGCTGGCATGGGTGTGGAAGAACTGGAACTCTCATACACTGCTGATGGTAATGTAAAATGGTTCCTATTTTACTTCCTAATATAGTTTTGGCAGTTTCTTAAAAGGTTAAACATACACCTACCATATAACATATCAGTTTGATGACTAAGGGGTGTCTGACCCAAGCCATGGTATTTTCAGTTACTTCATATGCATGCAAAAGCTGGACAATGAAAAAGGAAAATAGAAGAAGAACTGATGCATTTGAATTGTGGTGTTGGTGAAGAATATTGAATATACTGTAGACTGCCAGAAGAATGGACAAATCATCCTTAAAAGAAATACAACCGGAATGCTCCTTAGAATGGTGACGTTTTAGCTCATTTACCTTGGATCCTTCATCAGGAAAGACCAACTGCTAGAAAAGCACATCATGATTGGTAAAGTAGAGGACCAAGGAAAATGACAGAAGCCCTCAATGAGACTGATTAACACAATAGCTGCAACAATGAACTCAAACGTACCAATGATCATTAAGATGGCATAGGACGGGGTAGTGTTTTATTCCATCATACATAAGGTCGCCATGAGTCAGAGCTGACTTAATGGCAACTAACAACAACACCATGTTCCAGCCATTCTACTCCTAGGCATTTACCCAAGAGTAAAGAAAGCTATGTCCTTACAAAGACTTGAACATGAATGCTCTCAGCAGTATTATTTGTAATAGCCAATAACTGAAAAACAAAACAGAGACAAATGTCCACTTATAAACTTTGGCATATCTATATAATGGAATACTACTCAGCAGTAAAAAATAATGAACTATTGATATGCACAACAACATGGATAAATCTCAAAATAATAATTATGCTTTGTGAAAGAAACTAGACCAAAAAAGAGTACATACTCTGTTATGGCTCCATTTCATGGATATACACATACATTATAACTTACTAACTTGTATACTTGAAATGTACTTTTAATACTGTTTTTAAAAAGCCAAAAGTAAAAAGAAACCCAACAATTTATTATTTTTCAAAGTTGTTGTTTGGCTGGTGCCGTTGATCTGGGCTAGGCTCAGCTGATCTCAGGAGGGCTTGTTCCTGCATCTCTGGTCAACTGATGGGTTGGCTGGGTGGCTGGCTAGTCTAGAAACACCCTGGCTGGGAAGACTCAATGCTCTCATATCCCTCCAGCTGATTAGCCTAGGCATAGTCTCATGATGATGGCAGGGTCCAAAAGAGGAGAGAAACACACAAGTACTTTTTTTTAAGCCTTTGTGTCACATTTATTATCATCCCATTGGCCAAAGCAAGCCACATGGCCAAGCCCAGATTCAGTGTGCCAAGGGACTAAGAAGTTATGAGGGGAAAGGGCATAGATACAGGAAGGCCAAACTGGGCTATTAATGCAATTAATCTATAGTGTACCTTAACAAGTTTTTAATTTGTATTTTTTAATTCCATCAATAAGATACTTTTATGTGATGACATATCGTATGTTACTTTCTTATATATAATTTAACAGTATCTTTTCATCTCTTATTGAATGTGATTTGGCTATTGATTTTGTATTTTTGTGTGAATTCTTTGTATGTGTGGGATAGTAAGATTTTGTGGTGACATGTCACATTTTCATGCTCTGGTACATTTCTTTTGCTATTTGTTTTATTATATTTGGCTATAAAAAGTTTTAAAATAGCCTCCATTTTTTCAATTGTTATATAAATTTAACTTTCCTCTCTAGCTGGGATAAATCTATCCTTCTGCTTTTTCTACTTTAGAACTGTTTTAAAAAACATCTTACTCTGGTCTATATTTACATTTTACAGCTAAGGTAACAGCAGCTTAGAGAAACCGGCCAATTTGTCTAAGATCATGCAGTGAGCAAGTGGCGGAGGCAGGGCCTGATTCCCGGGTCTTTGAACTTAAAATTCCACTCATTAAATGGTGCCATGACAAGAACACATAGCTAAGAGAAGTGATAAAAATCTACATTTTTGTGCAGAATGTACTTTCTATTTCCCTTATCCCTGCACCCATTCCCTGCCCTACAAAGGCTAGCATAAGGTTTTTCCATCTTCATGTAAATATTTTTATTCATTAGTAACGTATCAGGCCCTGTACTAGATGCTGGGAGCTTAAAGATGACTGTTACGGATCCTACCCTCTGCTCACGGTGTCTGTGAGTCAGTCTGGTGAACAGGTAAACAATATGGAAAATCCTTGTTTTAAATCTTTACCAGTCTGACAGATTATATGCCTCATGTCACTTTGGGTTTGCTGTTGAATGGAACTGTTTATGATGTGATGGCCTTGAAATTCATCTTTTTTTTTTTAACTTGATTACTTTTTTTCTGTATGTTTGTTTCTTTGTCTACATTTCAGTGTGTTTTCTGGCTCCTCCATTCTTCTGTCATCTGTTTTCTAGGTATTTCATCTTTGCTTTATTATCAGAATTGAGTAACTCACCTGAGATTTGAATTTGCTGAGGTAGTTTATCTTTGTTATCTCTGATTCTTGATTCTGATCATCTGAGTTAGCTCTTAAAGCTTCCTTAGTGTTTTTGTTCCTTACTCATTTTTACAGGGTCGTTGGTTTCTACAATCATTGTTTCCTTTTTAATCCTGTTTAAAGTAAGTAATGCGAATATATTTGTACTTGCTTGAAATTCTTAGCTTTGAGAGATTACTGCCACCTTTCTCTTCCAAGTGTTTCAATACTTTTTAATTGGATCTATGCTTTCTTTCTGCTTTTTAAATTTGCTTTTATCTCTTTCATTTAGATATTAGTAAGGGGTGTTTGTGAATTTTAGGTGTCTGTTGTCAGAAGAAGTCACTTTATACTGAACTCTTATTACCTACCTGGAAGTTCTAGATAGACTCCCAACTCAGGATTCCCTAGTGTAGTTCTTTTTTTTCTTCCCCCAGTTGAAAGGGCAATACACATTTATTATAGAAAAAATTAGAAAACCCAGAAACATTGAAAGAACAAAGTGAGTATCACCGATAATTTTACAGTCCAGAGATAAACACTCTAAACATATTTTCTAGTTGGGCTTTACAAATACACACGTGTTTTTTTTCACATAGTTGGGATACTTTCTTCCACTCAACATGATACTTTTAAGAGATGTTTTTTCCTCTCAACATATTGTCAAATATTTTCCATGTCACTAAAAAAATTTTTGAAAATATGTTCAATGATATCATATGAATGTACAATTATTTATTTAGCTAGTCTCTTATCATTAAGCATTTAGGTTGTTTTCAATCTTTGCTATTATAAATACCACTGTAATTAATAAAACTTTTTGTACATAAATTTTTGCCTTCATCTCAGATAATTTCATTGAGATAGATTTTTGGAAGTGGATTACTGAATTAAAAGATAGAAACTCCCCTCCTCCTTTATTACAAAAGTCACATATGCTGAGGACAAAAAATTCAGTCAGGGCAAAAGTGAAATATAAAAGTCCAGTGATTCTTGTCCTTATCTACTTATTCTTAGTCTCCAGTCAACCACTAGTTGAAAATTTAATCTGTATATACAAATGTGTGAGTCATTTCTTCCACACAATTATGATTATCTTATACATACTGCTCTAAATTTTTTCCCATTTCACACTATATTTTTAACATTTTTTTATCAGCCTAGATAAACACATTCTTTGTAGGACACAGGTGATATTCCATTGTGTGGATTTGGCATAATTTATTTAAATGATTCCCGCATTGGTGGATGTTTAGGTTGTTTCCAGTTCTGTTGCAGTGGACATCCTTGTACTTATATCTTGTTGGTTACATCAGCAAGATGAATTTTTAGCAGTGAAACTGCTAGGTCAAAGGTTATGAGGTTTACTATTTTGACATTTACTCCCGAATTGTTCCACACAAAGGTTGTACTAGTTTATAGTCCTACCTTGAGTTTATGAGAGTGCCGATTCCCTATATATTTTTTGACACTGAGTATTATCAAACTTCCTCGTTTTTGCCCAAAAACATAGTCTAAAAATGGTATATCCTTCTTATTTTGGTTTCTATTTCTTTAATTCTGAATGAAATTTGCATTTTATGTTTTTAACCACTTGTATTTCCAATTATTTTCATATTAATTTATAAAATCAGTTTCTACATTATGGAAAATAACTTGCCATATGTCTTAAAAATTTTTTTTCTAGTTTGTCACTTGTCTTCTATTTTTGTGGATTGTTTTGTTTGTTTTTAATTTGTGGAATCAAATTTATCAATCTTTTCCTTCATGGGATATAGATTTTGTATAGTATTTGAAAGACTTCTCATCTCTAAGATTTTTTTTTTAAGTAGATATATTTCTGTCTAGCATTTTAAAAGTTTTATATTTTATTTTTATATCTGATCTGCATAGAACTTATTTCGGTGTAAGGAATAAGGTAAGCTATATAGCTTTATTTTTTTTCCTCGATAGCTAGCCAGCTGTCCAACACCACTTTTTCCAATAATCTTTTTCTCTCTGATTTGAAGTGTTGCCTTTTCATATTCTAAAATTCCCTTATGTATAAGGGTCTATTTTTGGTGACTCCAATCTGTTCCATTGATCTTGTGGCCTATCCCTTCTTTGGTATCAACTCCTTATTTTTCTGGAGTTCCTATTTTAAAATCTGATAGGGCTGGCCCCATTTTATTACCCTGAAAAATGTTAAAACTCATCATACATATTGCCAAATTGCTTTCTAGAATGATTGTGTCAATTTATACTGGATCCTTGCCAGCAATATTATTTTCTAAAAAATCTTTCCAAATGTTATTGAAAATGCTTGTTTATTTGCCTGATATTAGTGAGTTTATTTGTGTGAATTATCTGCTTATATTATTTTTTTCCAAGTTTTCTACTGACATTGTTTTTAATTGATATTAAGAAATTACACATGTGTCTAACAATATATTGTTGTTGTTGTGTGCCATAGAGTTGATTCCAACTCCTAGCAACCCTATAGGATGGAGTAGAACTGCCCCATAGGGTTTCCTAGGCTGTAATCAACTCTTTTAGGCTAAGTTCTCTAGAGAAGCAAAATCATTGAAGTGTACTTATAAATTTATATATATATATACAGAGAGAGATTTATTTCAAGGAAGTGGCTCAGAAAATTGTGAAGGGTGACAGGTCCCAGGGTCAGGTGGCAGGCTGGAGGCTCATGTCCCAGGAACCAAAGGTCAGAGGATGGCAAGCAGATCACCAGGTCTTTTTTCCCACAGATTGGCCAGTGGGTTTGAACCACTGACCTTTCAGTCAGCAGCCCAGTGCTTAACCATTGCACCACCAGGGCTCTTTCAGTATATACATACCTTTAATGTTAAACATAAACATTCTTTGGCATGTTTATCACAAATATATTTCCCAGTTACTCATATTTTTTTCAATTAGGATGCTTTGCAGTATAATAAATTCAAAAATTTTATTCAATCAATTCAAACAATCTTCTTTTGTAGTTTTTAAAAAATTTTTAAATTTTTTCCAATACAAAATTTATATTTACATTGTTATGTGACTCTAATTGCTCTTCCCATACTGTGACAGCACACTCCTTCTTTCCACTGCTGATTCCCCATGTCCATTCAACCAGCTCCTAACCCTATCTGCTTTACCCTCTCACCTCTGGACAGAAGCTGCCCATTTAGTCTCTTGTATCTACTGGAGCTAAGAGGCACACTCCTCACGAGTATCACTTCATGTTCCACAGTCCAGTCCAATCCCTGTCTGAAGAGTTGGCCTCAGAAATTGTTTTAGTTCTGGGCTGATAGGGAACCCAGGGGCCATGCTTTCCGAGGTTCCTCCAGTCTCAGTCAGACCATTAAGTCTGGTCTTCTTACTAGAATTTGAGTTCTGCACCCCACCTTTCTTCTGCTCCATCCGGGACTCTCTGTTGTGTTCCCTGTCAGGGCAGTCATTGGTGGTAGCCAGGCACCATCTAGTTCTTCTGGTCTCAGGCTGATGAAGTCTCTGGTTTATGTGGACCTTTCTGTCTCCTGGGCTACTACTTTCCTTGTGTCTTTGGTGTTCTTCATTCTCCTTTACTCCAGGTGGTTGGGACCAACTGATGCATCTTAGATGGCCACTTGCAAGCTTTTAAGACCCCAGACTCCACTCACCAAAGTAGGATGCAGAACATTTTCTTAATAAGCTTTGTTATGCCAGTTAACCTAGGTGTCCCCTGAAAGCATGTTCCCCAGACCCCTAGCCCTGCTACTCTGTCCCTCAAAGTGTTTGTTTGTATTCAGGAAACTTCTTAGCTTTGGTTTAGTCCAGTTGTGCTGACTTCCCCTATAGTGTGTGCTGTCCTTCTCTTCACCTAAGATAATTGTTATCTACTGTCTAGTTAGTAAATAACCCTCACCTTCCCTCCCCACCCACGTAACCATCAAAGAATGTTTTCTTCTGGGTTTAAACCTTTTCTTGAGCTCTTATAATAGTGGTCCTATACAATGTTTGTCCTCCTGTGACTGAGTAAATTCACTCAGCGTAATGACCTCCAGATTCTTTCATGTTATAAGATCTTTCACGGTTTCATCATTGTTCTTTATCGTTGTGTAGTATTCCATTGTGTGGATATACCATAATTTGTTTATCCATTCTTCTGTTGATGGGCACCTAGGTGTTTCCATCTTCTTGCAATTGTGAACAGTGCTGCAATGAACATGGCTGTGCATATATCTATTCGCGTGACGGCTCTTATTTCTCTAGGATATATTCCAAGGAGCAGGATAGCTGGATTGTATGGTACTTCTATTTCTAGCTTTTTAAGGAAGCGCCAAATCGATTTCCAAAGTGGTTGTACCATTTTACATTCCCACCAACAGTGTATAAATGTTCCAGTCTCTCCACAACCTCTCCAGCATTTATTATTTTGTGTTTTTTGGATTAATGCTAGCCTTGTTGGGGTGAGATGATATCTCATAGTAGTTTTGATCTGCATTTCTGTAATGGCTAATGATCATGAGCATTTCTTCATGTGTCTGTTAGCCACCTGAATATCTTCTTTGGCGAAGTGCCTGTACATATCTTTTGCCCATTTTTTAATTGGGTTATTTGTCTTTTTGTTGTTGAGGTTTAGCAGTATCCTGTAGATTTTAGACATTAGACGCTGATTGGATTTGTCATAGCCAAAATTTTTTTCCCAGTCTGTAGGTTGTCTTTTAACTCTTTTGGTGAAGTCTTTTGATGAGTGTAAGTGTTTGATTTTTAGGAGCTCCCAGTTATCTGGTCTCTCTTCTGGTGCTTGTGCATTGTTACTTATGGTTTGTATTGTGTTTATGCCATGTATTAGGGCTCCTAGCATTGTCCCTATTTTTTCTTCCATGATCTTTATCATTTTCGGTTTTATATTTAAGTCTTTGATACGTTTTGAGTTAGTTTTTGTGTATGGTGTGAGGTATGGGTCTTGTTTCAGGTTTTTGCAGATGGATATCCAGTTATGCCAGCACCATTTGTTAAAGAGACTTTCTTTTCCCCAATTAACAGACTTTGGGCCTTTGTCAAATATCACCTGCTCATAGGTGCATGAATTAATGTCTAGGTTCTCAATTCTGTTCCATTGGTCTACGTATCTCTTGTTGTACCAGTACCAGATTGTTTTGACTACTGTGGTGATATAATAGATTCTAAAATCAGGTAGTGTGAGGCCTCCCACTTTATTCTTCTTCTTGAGTAATGCTTTACTTATTCGGGGCCTCTTCCCTTTCCATATGAAGTTGGTGATTTGTTTCTCCATCTCATTAAAAAATGCTGGTGGAATTTGGATCGGGATTGCATTGTATTTGTAGATCGTTTTGGGTAGAATTGACATTTTCACAATGTTGAGTCTACCTATCCATGAGCAAGGTATGTTTTTCCACTTATGCAGGTCTCTTTTGTTTTCTTGCAGTAATGTCTTGTAGTTTTCATTGTATAGATCTTTTACATCTTTGGTTAGATTTATTCCTAAGTATTTTATCTTCTTGGAGGCTATTGTAAGTGGTATTGATTTGGTGATTTCCTCTTTGAGTTTCTCTTTGTTGGTGTAAAGGAATTCAACTGATTTTTGTATGTTGATCTTGTATCCTGAAACTTTGCTGAAATCTTGTATTAGTTCCAGTAGTTTTCTTGTAGATTCCTGTGCGGAGACGCTCCCAGAGCAAGGGAAGATTGATGACACGGACCTTCCTCCAGTGTCGACAGAGAAAGTGTTCCCTTCAAGCTGATGCCCTGAATTTGCACTTGTAGCCTACTTGACTGTGAGAGAATACACTTCTCTTTGTTAAAGCCATCCACTTGTGGTATTTCTGTTATAGCAGCGCTAGATGACTAGGACAGAATTTGGTACTGAGAGTGGGGTGCTGCTGTAACAGATACCTGACATGTGGAAGCAGCTTTGAAACTGAATGGATAGAGGGGCGGCAGCAGCAGAGAACCAGCAGCAGCAGAACCAGGAGACCATGGCCAGACAGCACTGGAGCCGACCCTCGGAACAAGAGAGCTTAGTGCCGGTGCACAGGATGCTTCCTGTCAGACTGGGGTGCCTGTGGGCACTTATTGGAGGAGCTAGGCTTACCGGCCCACGGAGCGAGAGAGTTGAGTGCCTGTGCACAGGAGGCTTCCTGGTGGAGTGGTGTGCCTCCAGGCACTTATCTATTGAGCTACCGAGCTTTGGAACACTTGTCCCAGCAGGGCAGATGAGGGCATGAGGCCTGAGGGCCAAGAGGCCACAGGAAGCAGAAGCTGAAGAGACAAGGACCACAAGAAGCCGACGTGCCTCAAACGGTATGGCCATGACTGCAGGGATTTCAAAGAGTGGTGCAATAGCCTCTGGTGTTTCTAAGGATGGAGCTGTCACTCTGATGGACTAGGAAAATGGTGCGCTTGAAGCCGAGGGAGCAGAGTTGCCATCCCAGTGTGCCTGGAAGGCAGAGCTGAAGCCCAGGGCCGAGGGGCCTCCACTCAGAACTCGGAGACTGTGGCCAATACCTAGGGTCTGGAGGGCAGGGTTATTGTGTAAATTGTCTCAGAGAACAGAAGATTATTTTCAAAGCCTTAAGGGCTAATGTAATGTGTTCTGCTGACTTGCTTGGTACCTGTTATCCCTTCTCCTCCTCCAGTTTCTCCCATTTGTAATGGAAATGTCTAGCTTATGCCTGTTCTGCCATTGTACCTTTGGAAACAGAAAACTTGTATTCTAGGTTTCACAGGTGAGGAATTTTTAGATTTTGGACTTGGAGTTAAGACTTTTGCTGTGATATGATGAGATGAATATGTTTTGCATGTTGCAAGGACATGAATTTTTGGGGCCAAAGGGTGGAGTGTTATGGATTGAATTGTGTCCCCCCAAAATATCTGTCAACTTGGCTGGGTCATGATTCTCAGTATTGTATGATTGTATAACATTTTGTAAATCTGATGTGACTTCCTTATGTGTTGTAAACTCTGTCACTGTGATGAGGTTATACTGATGAGGTTTACGAGATTAGATAGTGTCTTAATCCAATCTCTTTTGAGATGTAAACGAGAGAAGCGAACATAAACACATGGGAATCTCATACCACCAAGAAAGCAGTGCCAGGAACAGAGTGTGCCCTTTGGACCTGAGGTTCCCGTGCAGAAAAGCTCCCAGAGCAAGGGAAGGTTGATGACATGGATCTTCCCCCAGCGTTGACAAAGAAAACATTCCCTTGGAGTTGATGCCCTGAATTTGGACTTGTAGCCTACTGGACTGTGAGAGAATAAATTTCTCTTTGTTAAAGCCATCCTCTTGTGGTATTTCTGTCATAGCAGCATTAGATTACTAAGACACTAGGTAACTAGGATCTTCTAAAAAGTTAACAATTATGCTCATCAAAAGACTTCACCAAAAGAGTAAAAAGAGAAACTGCAGACTGGGAAAAAAAATTTTGACTGTTACAAATCCAACAAAGGTCTAATCTCTAAAATCTACAAGAAAAATCCAATACCTCTACAACAAAAAGACAAATAATCCAATTAAAAAATGGGCAAAGAAAATGAACAGACAGTTCACCAAAGAAGACATTCAAGCAGCTAACAGACACATGAGGAAATGCTTGCGATCACCATTAGAGAAATGCAAATCAAAACCACAGTGAGATGGCATCTCACCCCAACATTACTGGCACAAATCTAAAAAACAGAAAATAACAAATATTGGAGAGGCTGCAGCGAGATTGAAACTCTTACGCACTTCTGGTGGGAATGCAAAATGGTATAACCATTTTGGAAAATGATATGGCACTTCCTTAGAAAGCTAGAAATAGAAATACCACATGATCCAGCAATCCTACTCTTAGGAATATATCCTAGAGAAATAAGAGCCATCACACGAGTAGACATATGCACACTCATGTTCATTACAGCATTGTTCACAATAGCAAAAAGATGGAAACAACCTAGTTGCCCATCAGCAACAGATGAATGGATAAACTGTGGTACATCAACACGATGGAATACTATGCAACGATAAAGAACAATGATGAATCTGTGAAGCATCTCACAACATGGATGAATCTGGAGGACATTATGCTGAGTGAAATAAGAATCACAAAAAGACAAATACTGTATGAGACCACTACTTTGAAAACTCATGAAAAGGTTTACACACAAAAAGAAACAATCTTTGATGGTTATGAGGGAAGGGGTGGGGGGAAATACTAAATAGGCAATAGGTAAGTGGTATCTTGGGTGAAGGATGAGACAGTACACAATACAGGGGAAACCAGCACAACTTGTACAAGGAAAGGTCATGGAAGCTCCGTAGACACATCAAAACTCCCTGAGGGACTGAATTGCTGGGTGGAGGGCTGTGGGGACCATGGTCTCAGGGAACATCTAGCTCAATTGGCATAACACAGTTTATAAAGACAATGTTTTACACTCTACCTTGGTGAGTAGCATCTGGGGTCTTAAAAGCCTGTGAGCAGCCATCTAAGATACTCCACTGGTCTCACCCCTTCAGGAGCAAGGGAGAATGAAGAGAACAGGATACAAGGAAAAGATTAGTCCGAAGGACTAATAGACCACAGCTACCAAGGCCTCCACCAGACTGAGTCCAGTACAGCTAGATGGTGCCCACCACTGAATGCTCTGGCCAGGATCACAACAGAGGGTTCTGGACGGAGCTGGAGAAGAATGTAGAACAAAATTCTAACTCACAAAAAAAAAAAAATACCAGATTTACTGGCCTAAAGGAGACTGGAGAAACCCCAAGAGTGTGGCCCCCAGACACCCCTTTAGCTCAGTGGTGAAGTCATTTCCGAGGTTCACCGTTCAGCCGGAGAGTGGACAGCCCCATAAAATCAAATGGGACTAATGAGGTACAGCAGTCCAGGGACAAGGGCCAGAAGGCAGAAGGAGACAGGAAACCTGGTGATAGGGAACCCAAGGTTGAGTAAGGATAGTGTTGATGTGTTGTGAGGTTGTTAACCATTGTCATAGGCCAACGTGTGTACTAACTGTTAAAAGAGAAACTGTTTTGCTCTGTAAGCCTTCGTCTAAAGTGAGAATAGCAGCACAATTGGAAGAGCGTAGTCGATGTCACTGAACTGTGCATGTAGAAATTTTTGAAATGGTGTATCTTTGGCTATGTATATTTTCACCAAAAAAAAAAAAAAAAAGGTCGAGAAGGGAGAGGGTTGACATGTAGTGGGGTTGTTAACCAGTGTCATAAAACAATATGTGTACTACTGTTTCATGAGAAACTATTTGTTCTGTAAGCCTTCTCCTAAAGTACAATAAAAAAATAAAAAAAAAAAGACCAGACTTACTGGCCTAACAGAGACTGGAGAAACCCTGAGAGTATGGCCCCCAGACACCCTTTTAGCTCAGTAATGAAGTCATTCCAGAGGTTCACCTTTTAGCCAAAGATTAGACAGACCCATAGGACAAAACGAGACTCAAGGGGCACTCCAGCCCAGGGGAAGGACTAGAAGGCAGGAGGCGACAGGAAAGCTGGTAATATGGAACCCAAGGTTGAAAAAGGAGAGTACTGACATTTCATGGGAATGTTAACCAATGTCATAAATCAATATATGTACTGTTTAATGAGAAGCTAGTTTGTTCATCTAAAGTACAATAAATAATAATAATAACTTGGCCACGATCAAATAGCTCATTCCTCTGTACCATACATTGCCCCTAAGTTACTTTAGTCGATAATATTAGGCACCCAGATAACTTTCCTCATTTTAAACAAGAAAAGTTTTGTTATCTGTCAAACGATTCATGGGTATGTATAAATGCCTCTGATTAAATGGAAACCATAAATCATTTCATTTTGGGAAGGCTTTCAGCCTTCGTAGGAAAGCACAGCCAGTTTTCCTCAAGATTGCAAATATATTTTACACTTGTCAGTGATTAAACAACTTGGTGGTATTAATCACTGTTTACCTGTATAATAAAGAACTTGCTAGACATGGAATCCTTTTTCCCCCTCAACGTTCTGGAAGTGCTTCCAAGAATAGGTAGCCACTTCCTTTTCTGAAAATAGGAAACAAGACTGAAAGCACCTAGAGTGGAACTGAGATACAACAAAAAGTAGCTTCAATAACAAAGTGCTGTGGTTCCCTGCCTTCAGACCCTCTTCAGGCTGCTATATTGGTTTTTCTTTTGGCTTTGTAGGAAGAGACCCTCAAAATAAAACAAAAACAAATCTCCTTTGCCCTTGCAAAATCCAGTATTTCTTTCTTTTTCTTACACCTCACTGAGAAGAGGTTTTTTTTAAAGCCCCTTCACCTTTACCCTTTCTTCCTTGGCTGGACTTTGTTATTTATAAACCATGCAAAGCTAATTATAGTACAAAGCAGTTTAGCAAGCCACCTTTCCACCTTTGTTACTTCAGGAAGGCACTTGGAAGGGACAAGACGTGAGACATGGCTAAGGACAAAGACAGGAGAGACTCCCTCCAAATGAGTATGAAGGGATGCCGGACAAACAACGGGTTTGTCCAAAACGAAGACATCCCGGAGATGGAGCCAGACTCAAGCAGCCCAGAGGACAACCTGCAGACCTGCGCCGTGGACGTCCATGGCCCCAAGGTGCCCGACTTGAAGGGTGTGAAGCCCTTTGCGGGGATGCCCAAGGAGGTGCTGCTCCAGTTCTCCGGCCAGGCCCGCTACCGGGTCCCGCGGGAGGTCTTCTTCTGGCTCACCGTGGCTTCAGTGGTCGTGCTCATTGGCATCACCACAGCCATCATTGCCCTCTCTCCAAAGTGCCTGGACTGGTGGCAGGTGGGACCCATGTACCAGATCTACCCAAGGTCTTTCAAGGACAGTGACAAGGATGGAAACGGAGATCTGAAAGGTGCGTGCGGGAGAACGCTCAGGGAGGGAGGCTGGATGAGGGTGGTTTATGGTTCTCTCATTCCCTGAAACCCAGTTACGGTCTGAATTGTGCGGTAAGCACATTCCTCCATGACCAGTCAGGCCAAGATTCTGCCTTCCATCTCACCCAGCATTCTTCCCTCTGATGAAGGCTACTTGCTGGAGGCCTTTGAGCCAATAGAGTTGTTTGATTTACTGCCCACTAATGAGTTGGAGGAAACCCTGGTGGCTAGAGGTTAAGTGCACAGCTGCTAACCAAAATGTCAGCAGTACGAATCTACCAGGTCCTCCTTGGAAACTCTATGGGGCAGTTCTACTCTGTCCTATAGAGTTGCTATGAGTTGGAATCGACTTGACAGCAACGGATTTGTTTTGGTTTTTTAATGAGTTGGGAGCCACTTGAGGGCAGTGTGTTTTGGTTTAAATGTGTGTGCTTGTTTGCTGATTAATTCTGACTTCTTACAGGGGACAGGTTTCCTCCAACAATGGCTTCCTACGTCTTTGAACTTTATAGTTGAAATCTTAGAGTGACAGTTTAGTTACTTTCCCAGTATACGATGTGGCTAGTGTGGCAAACTGAGAATTTATTAATGAATCAAGCGGAAATAATGTTTTAGGTAAAAGTTAAGTGATGTTTTAAAAGGCATAGACTCAGTCTTTAAAGCTTATTGTTGTTGTCAGCTACTGTCCAGTTAGCCCCTGACTCATGGGGACCCCGTGCACCATCCCTGTGATCTATTGCAGATCATACTGTTGTGCTCCATAGAATTTTCAGTGGCTGATAACTCACAAGTAAATTGCCAGGTTCTTCTTCAAAGTTTAAGTCATGAGAACTGAAGGGAAGGAAAAAAGGCACAGCAATGTGTTGGTCATTAACTGAATCAAGGATTATTTCAAATAATATCCATATCAGTAGAAAAATAGAAGTGAATAATTATTTTTTTTAAGTTAAGCTAATAGTTTACTGGTGAGTTCTGTGAGGAGCATCCTTACAGTTTATCATTCAAACCAAGACACTTTCAAGAGTGAAATTTTGCCAGACAGCAGGCATAAACTGGGACTGTGTCAGGCAAATGGGGCAGTAGAGTCACCCCGGTTAAGGGCAATGATATAGAAATAAATAAATGGACTAACATAGTAGTTTTTAATAATTAATTTGAAGAAAACTAAAACAGGTTATGACAGAGCATGGGAAGTAGGGGTGGGCTTAATGCTGAAGATGTTACAAATGAACTATTGAAATCACTAACTTTACTTAATAACTAATGAAAAGCTTTTCTTTTTCACACTCATATCATTTTCTCTTCTTATTTTTTTAAATCTTTCTGCATCTTCAGTAATTGAAATACTATCAGTCCTTCAAGGTGCATCTCAAGGCCATTTCCTTTATAAAATCTTTTCTTAACCTCCCTATTCAGAAAGGGCTCTCTCCTCCCCCTTGGGTCCTGTGGTGTTTATAGTACTCTCTGATAATGCCTTGTAGCAGATCTGGGTCTATTCCAGCTACTGTATGGCCCTTGAGGGCAGAGACTACTTTATAGGACTTTCTTGCCACCTGTAGTGCCCTTTGCTTTTTACATAGTTAAGTGCTTAGCAAAAGGGATGTATTGAATAAATACAGCTGTTGTTGTTGTTAGGTACCATCGAGTTGATTTTCATTCATAGTGACCCCATGTCACTGCCCCATAGGGTTTTCTGTGCTATAATTTTTATGGAAGCAGATGGCCAGGTCTTTTCTCCCATGAAGCGGTTTGGTGGGTTTGAACCACCAATGTTTTGGTTAGCAGCTGAGGAGCTCTTAACCATTGCACCACCAGGGCTGTAAAGCTCCTAAATCTGGAGATACACCCCCCACTTCCTGGCCGCCTCTTTGTAATCTTCTGATATACCTAAACTTCCAGCTAGTGTGGCAGTTTCTAACCAGCTCTTCCATTTGTCTTTCCCGACAGCTTTTCCTTGAGAGATTGGTTGCTGTAATCATAGGTATTTTTCCTGTTTTGTTGTTGCTGTTATCAAGAAACCCTTCCAGGTTTCAGTTTGTTTTTGATGATTGCCTTCTGTCCCCTGGAGTGTGGGGCTGGGATCCCTTGTTTGCTTTGTGACTGTCCAACCCCTTTGTTTTTATCATCACATTCCTTTTCCCTATTCTGAAGATACTGCAGAGCTGTGCTGGCTTAAATGAAAAGCCTTTTGTTGCCTGTCAACACTCTATGAAGTCCTGCAGCCACCCATATGGGGGTATTGGGGCACAAAGAGGCCATAAATAAGTAGCCTTACATAGAAGAGCCCAGATCTGAGCAGTTAGGTGACTTTGTGATTTGGTCTCTGTGACTTCCAGCCTGCTGTGTGGCCTCTAGTTCTAGGAAGCCATGGTGCAGGTCACACAGAAAGGTTAATGGAGAGCAAATACTAGACTCAAGTCTCTGAGTCTGCATTTAGGACTCTGAACTGGAAGCGAAGAACACTCTTCTGCTAATTTTCCTGCAAGGCTCGAAGTACAAAGAGTTTCGTTTCCATATCGCTCCTCAGCCAAGTCTAGAAATCTCTTCTGTATAAATTCTTAGCTTTCTGTACAAGTGAACAAAGAAGAAGGTCTAAATTCAGCCAGTTCAAAAGACAGTCTGAACAAAAGACCCCTCAAATTTTGGTGAGAACCTTCCCTTCCACCTCACCTCCTGTACTCCCTCTCCAGACCCGACTCTCCATACAAAATTTGTTACTCTTTTCTAGGCATGCCCTGTCTGTGTCTGCTCACTCAGTTTCCTTTGCCTTGAAGCTCTTCTCTTCTCCCTCCATTGCCCAACCCCTCCTGTGACTTCCTCTGTCCTGCCCAAAGGCGCCACAGCCTCCTGCCTTCATCATCAACCTCTGCTCCACCCAGTCAAAGGCTAACACCTTGGTTCTCTTATAGCACTTTCTATAGCTCATCTTCCGCCCTTCTAGATCTTCATCATCCTGTTCCTGCTGCTTACACTTCTTAGACCAGCACTGTCCAAAGGAAAGACAATGCAAGGCACATATGTAATTGTAAATTTCAGAAAAAGTAAAAAGAAACAGGTGAGATTAATTTTAAAAAAGTTTTGTTCAATCAAATACATCCAAAATATAATCATTTCAACATAAAGTTAATATAAAAAATATTAAGGAAATATTTTACATTCTTTTTCTTTTGTACTACCAAACCAGTTGCTGTTGAGTTGACCCCAACTCATGGTGACCCCGTGTGTGTCAAAGAACTGTACAATGACTGATTTTTTGGAAGCAGATCGCCAGACGTTTTTCCCAAGGCGCTTCTGGGTGGACTCGAACCACCAACCTTTCTGTTAGCAGCTGAGTGAGTTAACTGTTTGCACCACCCAGGGACTTCTCTTTGTACTGTTGTTGTTGTATGTCACTGAGTCAATTCTGACTCATAGTGACCCTACAGGACAGAGTAGAACTGGCCCATTGGGTTTCTAAGGTTGTAATCTTTATAGAAGCTGATTGCCACATTGTCTCCCGCAGGGCGGCTGGTGGATTCGAACTTAACCACTTAACCACTGTGCCACCAGGGCTCCTTTCTTTTGTACTAGGCATTCAAAATTCTGTGTGTGTTTTATACTTGCAGCCCATTGGAATTCAGACTAGTCACATTTCAAGAGCTCAATAGCCACATGTGCCTAGTATCTGCTGTACTGAACAGTGCAGCTTAGACCCTGTGCCCATTGAGGGCAGGGGCTGGGTATGATTCTTCTTTGTACCTTGACTCTTAGCCCAGCACCTGGCCTGGAATAGGTTCTCAAAAACCACGTGTATAATAAATTAGTTATAATGTAGTCTTGCTTTCAAATATAAAATTTAAACAAGTCACTAATAGATTTTTTAAATGTTATGTATCTCTGTTAAAAAGGAGCCCTGGTAGTGCAGTGATTAAGTGCTCAGCTGCTAACCAAAAGGTTGGTGGTTCAAATCCACCAGCCACTCTGTGGGAAAAAAATGTGGCAGTCTGCTTCCATAAAGATCACAGCTTTGGGAACCCTATGGGGCAGTTCTACTCTGTCCTATAGGATCTACTATGAGTCAGAATCGACTCAACGGCAACAGGTTTGGTTATTTTGGTTTGATCTATGTTAAAGGCCAAAGGTTATTGCTAGAAGACTAATTTGAAATTATTTGTAGAGATAGAACCTGCAATTTGAATTTTACTTAGTTGGAACGAAATTCCACGTATTTCTGGCTTCCATATAAATACCTCTGTCATAGACATATTAGTTTTATTTTTAATCTTTCAGCCCTGGTGGCACAGTAGTTAAGAACTCGGCTGCTAACCAAAAGGTTGGCAGTTCGAATCCACCAGCCACGCCTTGGAAACCCTATGGGGCAGTTCTGCTCTGTCCTATAGGATCACTCTGAGTTGGAATCAATTCTACAGAAATGGGTTTGGTTTGGTTCAGTTTCATTAAAAAAAAAAACCTAGGGATTTATCCGTGGCCTTGACTTTTTTCTTCAGGTATTCAAGATAAACTGGACTACATCAGAGATTTAAACATAAAAACTGTTTGGATTACTTCATTTTATAAATCATCCCTTAAAGATTTCCGACATGGTGTTGAAGATTTCCAAGAAATCGATCCCATTTTTGGAACAATGAAAGATTTCGAGAATCTGATTGCAGCCATACATGATAAAGGTAAATTAAATGGTGGGGTAGGGTGGCAGTTGAGAAAAGCACGTCTCCAAATGCTAATTTAAAGCACTTTTTCTCCCTTAACTGTCATGTATTGTTCTAATATAATCTTTTCCTAACATTTGTAATGTTTTCATTTATAAGGCTTAAAACTAATAATTGATTTCATACCAAACCACACCAGTGATAAACATACTTGGTTTCAATTGAGTCGGAACCGGACAGAAAAGTATACTGATTATTATATCTGGCATAACTGTACCCACATAAATGGCATGACCACACCACCCAACAACTGGGTAAGTACAAAGAGAAAATGGGCAGATCTTAAGTGACTAGGCTGGTTATTTATAAAGTTCTTTTAAGGAAAAAAATTAATGGATATAGTTTATGGCAAAGGAAAAATTTCCCAGAGAAATAGAAATAAGATACCCATGCCTCCTAATGTCATTTAGTGTTCTGCATTCACTGTAGCGCCGATGTGTTCTGGAAAATCAAAACCTATGCTCTTCTTTAGCCTCTCCTTTCCTCTTTCCCTCACTTCCCACCCTGTCCAGCTTAGATCCCATGTCCCATCAGTTCAATAACTGTCTTGCCACTCTCCGAACCCCTTTGCCTTTCTGACTTTTTGCCCCTTTGTCCAACAAAGCTCTAGCCATAAATGAACCCAACCATCCACCTTCTCTTTGCCTGACCCTTGGCTTCTGAGCCTCTAGAGACATCACACATTCACTGTCCCCACCTGACTCAGCCCTCCAATCTTCTTGGGAATTTTTCTAAACCAACTTCTCTCTCGTCTTCTCTGCAAACTTCCTACCTGCCTCCTTCTCTTACCATGTTCAGTAGCAAGCTCTACAGAGAACAGAAGTGGCCAAACCTGCCTGCCCCCCTTCCTCCCCTCTTCCTACCCACTTCCTTTACAACAGAGCCCGCACCCCTTCTCTCTAGGGTTGCCAGATGTAGCAAATAAAAATTCAGGATGCCTAGTTAAATCTGAATCTTAGATAAACAACGAATAAGTTTTAGTATAAAATATTGCACGGGCCATGCTTTACTAAACAAATATTTCTCGTTTATCTGAAATTCAGATTTACCTGCCTGTCCTGTATTTGATCTGGCATCTCCTGCCCCAGACCAGTCTCCCCACCTGCTCTAGTTTGAGCTCTCTCCTGCTTTCTGCGGGGCCTTTTACCCTGTATCATCTCTCCTGACTCCAGTCCCTCCCTCTCTCTTCTTGACCTTCTCCGCAAACATTTAAATACGCTAACTCCTGGGCATCAACTTTTAAATGGCCCAAGGACACTCCAAGTCAAGAAGTTTCAAAATGCCATCTTCTCCCTCCGACCTCCTGTATCCCAGCCTGGCAAACAGGCCATCACCAAGTCTTTGGAAGTTTTACCACTTTATATTTTTTCTCTCCAGTCCACCCATTTGTTAAAATAGTAGTGATAATAGCAAATATTTACTAACTGCTTACTATGTGCCAGAGTCTGTGCTAACTGTGAGTTAGGTTTTAATCCCTGTTTTACGGTTGAGCAGACTGAGGCACAGAACTGTTAAGCACCTTGCCCAAAGTCACACAGCTAGGCAATGATGAAAGGGCTAAGAACTGGATCTACTAGCCAGTCCAGCTTCATGTCTGCTCTTAAAATTGTCACCCATGCTTCAAACCATACCATTTCTTGCCTCTATGACTGCAACAGCTATCTCTCTGGACATACAGTTTTTCTATTCTTCCATCAGTTTTCTATTCTTCCATAGTTAAGTGTATATGGAAACTCCAGTTGGCACTTTGATGAAGTGCGAAAGCAATGTTATTTTCACCAGTTTATGAAAGAGCAACCTGATTTGAATTTCCGCAGTCCTGCCGTTCAAGAAGAAATAGAAGTGAGTATAAGCACCCACACAGATTTCTTCATGACATGGAGGCTTAAGTGGTTATTTGAAACACTTCTTTATGTTAAACGATAATTGTGCAGGCAAAATCAAGTAGGGTAATTAAATTCCGGGATTAAGGTGTCTGATCCAAATATAGACACTCAGATGTGTCGGCTCCTTCCTCAGTCTCACCCAGAATAATCTCAATGGGAGAGGGGTGGAAACCCCTGATACCTTAGCTCTGCCCCTGGCAAGGAGCTGCTACAATGAAGTGGGTCTCTCCATCTGCTCCAGGGTCTGGCTCTGCATCCAGGCCTAGCCCCACCTCTGGCAGCTGCAGGCCTCTCACAAGTTACTTGGCTTTTCTACATCTCAGATCCCTCACCTATGAAACACAGTTGATGGCAGTATGTATTTCATAGGGCCATTTTGAAGATTAAATGAGATAATCCACGCATAACACTTCTTACTCATTCAATACTCATCCAATAAATATTAATTTATTTCCTACTCCGCACCAGGCCCTGTTCTAAGCACTGGGAATGGCGCAGAGAATAAAAGAAGCCCTGTTCTCAAGGAGTTTCCAATATATTGAGGGAAAGGCTGACAATTAACTAAAAATATAGTATGTCAGGTGGTGGTGAGTGCTAAGGGTGAGAGGCATCGGATTGCCAGGGGGAAGTTGCTCTTTTGTATAGGGGGTAAGAGAGACCCCTGTGATGAGGTAGGTTGTCTGAACAAAGACTTGAACTTTGTTTTTTTAATTGTACTTTAGAGGAAGGTTTACAGAACAAATAGTTTCTCATTAAACAGTTAGTACACATATTGTTTTACGACAGTGGTTAACAGCCCCACGACATGCCAACACTGTCCCTTTTCAACCTTGGATTCCCTATTACCAGTTTTCCTGTCCCCTCCTGCCTTCTAGTCCTTGTCCCTGGACTGTTGTGCCCCTTTAGTCTCATTTGGTTTTATGGGGCTTTCTAATCTTTGCCTGAACGGTGAACCTCGGGAGTGACTTCATTACTGAGCTAAAAGAGTGTCCGGGGCATACTCTCAGGGTTTCTCCAGTTTCTGTCAGGCCAGTAAGTCTGGTCAAAGACTTGAACTTTGAAAGGGAGCAGCACGTAGGCGAAGAGAAAGTCAGGCAGAGAGAAAAGCAAATGCAAAGGTCTCTAAGCCACTGTGTGTTTTGTGCATTTCAGGACAAACATGGAGGACAGCATGTAGGGTTACCAGATTTAGCAAATAAAAATACAAGACATCCAGTTAAATTTGGATTTCAGATGAACAATGGATAATGCGATATTTGTGACATTATGTTCAAAATTATCTATTACTTATCTGAAATTCAAATTTAACTAGGTGACCTGTGCTTTATCTGGCAACCCTGCCAGTGTGGCTAGAGTGAAATAAGGAGGAGAGGCAGGGAGCTGAGGTCCGAGAAGTAAGGGGTTGTCTGGGAGTTGAATACTATTGTAAGGAACACAGGCTGAGCCACTAAAGACCCCCCTGTAGTTCTCGGGGGAGGAGATTGCAGCGGCACCAGCAGGAAGGAGAGAGGTGAGTAGGAGGCTACCACAGTCACCCAGGTGAGATCTGACAGGGCTTGCCCTGTGTGGTGACATTTACAGCAATACCTGACACATGATTCACAATAAATATTAGCCATTGTCGTTCCTCTTCTTGTGGTACTGAGGCTATCATGGACAAGAGTTCAGTGATGGATGGTGCTCTGAGGTAGGTAGGCAGGGAGGAGAGCCAAACAGAACAGAGTCATGGAGCCCTTTCTACAGTTCATGATGCCAGTAAAACAGAGAAGCTGCAGACCGCCACTCTGGACTCACTAAGGGCACCTAGACCACTTAGTTTGTTTTTTAAAAAATAACAGCTTTATTGCAATGAAATCCAAGTACCATAAAATTCACCCTTTTAAAGTGTACAATTCAGTGCTTTTTAGTATATTCAGAGTTGTCTAACCATCACCACAAATTCCAGAACATTTTCATCACTCCACAAGAAATCCCATACCTATTGGCTGTCACTTCCCATGACCTCCTTCCACCCTCCCGCCACCCACCCCCGCCCCACCCACCCCAGCTCCCTGGCAACCATTAATCTACTTTCTCTGTGGGTTTGCGTATTCTGGACATTTCATACAAATGGAATCATACAATATGTGCCCTTTTGTGATGGCTTCTTTTCCTTAGCATAATGTTTTCAAGATTCATCCATAGCATAGCATGTATCAGGACTTCATTGCTATTTATGGACAAATAATATTCCATTGTGTAGATATGTCACATTTTCTTTACTCTTTCATCAGTTGAAGGACATTTGGGTTTTTTCCACTCTTTGGCTGTTATGAATATAATGCTATGAAATTTTGTATACAGGTTTTTGTATGGCTCTATATTTTCAATTTTCTTGGGTCTATACCTAGAATTGGAATTGCTGAGTCACAAGGTAACTACGTTTGACTCTTTGAGGTATTGCCAGACTGTTTTCCAAAGCAGCTGCACCAGTTTACATTTTCACCAGTAATGTGTAAGGGTTTCAGTATTTCCACATCCTCACCAACACTTGTTATGTCTGTTTGAGTATAACCATCCTAGTGAGTGTGAAGTGTTATCTTTTTGTGGCTTTGATTTTCGTTTCCTGGATGGCTAATGATGTTGAGTATCTTTTCATGTGCTTGTTGGCCGGTGTATGTCTTTTTTTGAATAATATCCTTTCAAATTCTTTGCCCAATTTTTAATTGGGTTATTTGTCTTTTTATTGTTGAGTTGTGAGAGTATATTCTGGACACATGATTTGCAAGTATTTTCACCCATTCTGTAGCTTGTCATTTCACTTTCTTGATGGTGTCCTTTGAAGTACAAAAGTTTTTAATTTTGGTCAAGTCCAGTTTATCTATTTTTTCTTTGTTGTTTATGCTTTTAGTGTCATATTTAAGAAAAATTGCCTAATCCAAGGCTACAAATATGAACTCCTATATTTTTTTTTAAGAATTTTATAGCTTTAGCTCTTACATTTAGGTCTCAGATCCATTTGGCATTAATTTTTATATATGATGTGAGGTAGGGGTCCAACTTCCTTCTTTTGCATGTGGATATCCAGTTAGCTCAGCATCGTTTGTTGAAAAGACTGTTCTTTCTGACCATAAATATATGGGTTTATTTCTGGACTTTCATTCTATTCCATTCATGTCTATGTCAGTGCCACACTGTCTTGGTTTATATAGATTTGTAGTAAGTTTTTAAATTGGGAAGTGTTAGCCTTTCAACTTTATTCTTTTTTCTCAAGATTGTTTTAGGTATTCTGAGGTCTGACATTTCCATATAAATTTTAGGGTCAGCTTGTCAATTTCCACAAAGAAGCCAGCTAGGGTTTTGTTAGGGATTGCTTAGAATATGTGGATGTTTTGGGGGAGTATTGTCATCTTAACAATATTAAGTCTTCTGATCCATGAACACAGGCTATCTTTGTTTTTGATGTTTTGTATTTTTCACTGGACAAGCTTGCACTTCTTTTGTTAAATTAATTCTTATATAGACTCCTTAGTCTTAAGACCATTTTTACTGTGTATGTTTTATGTTCTCTAGAATTTAGATGAATTGCATTGACATCTGTTATAGAAGTATGCACATTTGAGTCAGGTGGCTTTGTCTTGAGGGTGGAGAGGAGACATGGTCAGCAGACTAACTAGGGGTTATTATAAACTTCACCAGTGAAGTTGTGGACTCTTCTCCATCACCAAGGATCATTTACACATCCACCCTGCCTACACACACACACACACACACACACACACATACTTATTAGGCACTTACTTTGTGCAAAGTGCTTTACGTGGATCATCTCATATAATTTTTGGAACAAGCCTAATCTATGAGCTTTTATGACCATTTTACAGAGAAGGAAACTGAGGCTTAGAGAGGTGAAGTGACCCACCTTGGGAGTGATAGAGCAAGATTCAAACCCAGGCATTGGCATTCCAGAGTTCACACTCTTCACCACAAATGCACACCTGCTTTGAAGCAAACTGTTTCTCTCTCTGTGCTTCACTTTTCCTACACACTTTTTAAAGGAAAGTTTTCAGCTAAAAATTCATAAATGTGAATTTAAACTAGTCAGTTTATCAGGTGGTAGATTTCTCCATGCTCCTGGTGGGAATGGTGATTGGATTGTCTGGAGATATTTAGACAAGTGTAATAAATTTTGCCAAAATGTGCCAGCCAATAAATTAACTATTTTTTTGACTAACTCAACTGTTCCCCTGCAGGCATGCCAATAGTGCAGTGTGTGAATAGGAGCCTTATTTACTAGTCTCCCAGGATGAAATCCCTCTTGGAATGACTCATTAGACGTTATTTGCAGGGCTGGTTTAGGAGATTTACTGTTAGAAGTAAATACGGAAGGCTGAGGGGCTGGGAGGGAAGGCTCTTTGCTCTTGGAAAGGGGTTTTGTGCATGAAGGAGACTTCTGCTCCTTTCTCCCCAAGAAGTGCTTATCTTTGCAGTGGAGTTAAAAGCAGGTTAATAATTTGCAACCCAGAGAGTTTGGGCGGGGGTGGGTGGCACATGTGGAATGATTCTTGCTGACTTACCAGTTTGTGTTCACTAAGCCTGAGCTTTGTCCTCTTCACTCCCATCAGACTTCAGTTCATCTGCACAGAGAGGACTGGGTCTTCTCTGCGGGGGGCTGGGCGCGCATAGGGCACCCAACACATGGCGCCCTCCTCTCTTCTGTCTCTCCTCTCCTTAGCAAGGCTTGAGTGCCTTCAGCTGGAGAAGCCAGGAAGCCTTCTTGAAGGATGTATAGAAGTTTGTACTTTTTCCAATCACTTTGGCTTTTACTTGCTTCCCAAATGCCTGATTTGACAAATGAGGAAACTGAGGCCCAGAGACATGAAAGTGAACCAGGGGGCTTGCAGCCTAGCAGAAAAGAGACTCTGGAGAACCTGGCCCTTTGTCTGGGGCTCAGTGTGATCCTAACCCTGTACGTGGGAGTGATAAGCCCTGGGGTGGGGGCTCCTGGGGAGTCAGTGTATTCACGGCAGTTAGGGATGAGAACATGTTGTCCCAGAGAACAAGCAGAGAACAAGTGTTGGCTCACCCCACCCCATTAAGTATAGTATTGCTGGAGACAAATGTAATTAAAAATGTATTTCACTCACTAGTTCCTTTATAAACCAGCTTTGTGTTTGATGATAATAACTGCACCATTTATGAAGCAGCTCCTATATGCCTGATGCTTTATTATAAATCATTCACTTATTTAGTAATATAATACATATTACAAATTGACCATGTGCCAGGGAGATGGTGGCTGGTAAGTTATACATGGAGTCCCCAGGCAGTGCAAATGGTTAATGCACTCGGCTGCTAACCAAAAAGTTAGAGTCCACACAGAGGCACCTTGGAAGAAAGGCCTGGCAATCTACTTCCAGAAGATCACAGCCATTGAAAATCCTATGGAGCAACAACTAGAACAGAATAATGAGAATGTTGACACAATGGGAAGAATGTAACCAATGTCACTGATCATTATGTCTAGAAAATGTGGAATGAGAGCAGGTTTTGCTGTGTATATTTTCACACACACACACAAACACACACACACAAAACTTATGAAACACAGTTCTACTCTGAGACACGTGGAATCACCATGAGTTAGAATCTACTCAAGGACAACTGGTTTGGTTTTTTTGTTAGGGTTGTTTAAAGATGAAATGGGTTAACATTTGTAAAGCACTTATGTAAGTAATTGTTAAATTATCCTTATATGGACAAATGAATAAATACCCTTGTGAAGTGAAATGAATAAAAGGCATAAGATAACCTCCCAGAGGAGCACTAACTTCTAAAGGCCCTTAAAGTAGCCTGAAGGAGACCTGGTGGCACAATGGTTAATTGTTTGGCTGCCAACCAAAAGGTTAGTGGTTCAAACCCACTCAGCTGCTCCTTGGGAGAGAGACCTGGTGATCTGCTTCTGTAAAGGTTACAGCCAAGAAAACCCTATGAGGCAGTTCTACTCTGTCACATGGGGTCACTGTGAGTCAGAATCAACTTGATGGTACCCAACAACAACAAAGTATACGGAGAAGGAGTGGCATGCCAGGAATGGGGTGTCATGGAGCTAAAGGTTACGGGTTTTTCTTGAAGAACAGATTAGTCAACAGTGTCAAACATTTCAGAGAGGTCAGGTAATGTAAAGAATAGAGTGTCAATTGACTCATTTAATCCTTGCAGAAACCCTGCAAGGCGAGTATAAGTTCATTGAAGGGGAAACCAAGGTTTAAGGAGCTGAAGCAGGTAGACGTCCTAACTCATGCAGCTGGATAGTGGGAAGATGAGACGATTCCCAGATGGGTCAGATTCCAAGGCCTGTGATGCTTTCTCTGTGCCCTGCTCCCGGAGGGGATAGCAAAAAATTTTACCAGGGGCCTGAACAGCAGTAGGGACCACTTTCTTTTTCTCTCTGCACTTTTGAAATATCCTATACTCTCTCATTCCTTCTTCTGATGGACAAGCTGCTGTTCATGTTATTATCAAGAAGATGTTTTATATATTATGATGTGTAAGAGCAGACCATTTTGACTTCTCAGACTTGCCTTTTTAGGTAAACAGGCCCAGCAACCTTAGCCATCTTAGAAGGACAGGCTCATCTCCCATGGTTTTGTGAATTTGGATATCATTAATGTTGAACTGATTATTTTTAAAAATAATTTATTTTTGTTGTTGTTGTTGAGAATACGCACAGCAAAACGTAACACCAATTGAACAGTTTCTACAGGTACATTTCAGTACATGGTCACATTCAGTAACACTGGTTACATTCTTCAAGTTGTGCAACCATTCTCACCCTCCTTTTCTGAGTTGTTCCTCCCTTATTAACATCAACTCACTTCTCCCTAAATTTTCTATCTAATCTTTTGAGTTGCTGTTGTGAATTTGATCTCATACAGATAGATCTTAAAAGAGCACAATGTTCAAGGCAGACATTCTTTACTAGTCAAGCTAAACTATTCTTTGGTTTTAAGATGACTTCAGAGGATATTTTGGTTTCAGGTTTAAGGATTATCTCAGGGTGGGAGTTTCAGGAGTCCCTGAATCTGGGTTCTATGAGAATTTGAAATTCTGTTCTGCATTTTTCCCCTTTTGATCAGGATTCTTCTGTAGAATCTTTGATCAAAATGTTCAGTAAAGGTAGCTGGGCACCATCCAGTTCTTTTGGTCTCATGGCACAGGAGGCAGTTGTTCATGGAGACAGTTAGCCACACATTTCATTTCCTCCTTCTGTTCCCAACTCTCCTTCTTTTGCCATTGCTCCAGGTGAATAGAGACCAATTGTTGTACCTTGGTTGGACCCTTGCAAGTTTTTAAGACCCCAGGAACCACACAAAGAACTAAGAGGTAGAACAGAAGCACTGAACACATTAGGCCAATTAGCTGACATGTCCCATGAAACCATGACCCTAAACCTTCAAACCAAAGAACCACATCCCATGAGGTGTTTGGTTGTACATAAGCAGCCTTAGCAGCTACTCTTTTTTTTTTTTTAATCATTGTTGTAAGTATATCTTTTCACACAACTTTTGCCAATGACTTGATTTCTTTTTGACTCAGGCAGCAAGTTGTTTAAGGAGAAAAGAATGAAAAGGTAGAAAAACCAGGACTGTGTAATGTTTTGGGAGATAGACAAGAATTGGGGATGAAACGTTCCATCCCCAGAGTCCCCTTGTGCCCATGTGAGTCAGCCAGACCTGGCATAACCAGGCTCTGTGCCCACTTCCACATCAGGCACTCTGGAAGAGCTTCATTGGAGTAAGAGAAGGTTAAACATTAAAATCTGGAGCTTTCTTTTTCTCACCTGGCTGAGAGAATAAATAGTGTGAAGCAAATGTTTTTCAAGAGCAAACTTTGGATTATCTGGGTAAAAACCTCAGCGTTTAAACTGAATCTCAGAAAATAACCATCCAGCTTTTGCTGTTATGTCCCATCATACAATGGTATTCTCTCCAACTGGACTAAAGAGAAAACCCCTACCAAGCCCATAAACCTTTGCTGGGGCACACATTTCTCATCTTTAATGTTGGGTCAATATTTAGCAATGCTGAGACCTAAAGTGAATACGGACCCCATGAAGGAAATGGCTAACTTTATTCTAGAAAATCAGTGTCCCAAAGCTTAATGTTTGTAACGGCCTGGTGTTTAATGTTTTTCCACATTTTTATCAGATGCTATTTGGATGGTTTACAGCTATTTTTATCCCGCCTCTACCCTGGTTCTCTTCCAGTGTTCACTCTTGTAAAGAACAGCACCCTGTGGGGGTGGACTGATTTGTTTGGGGTCTGAAGCTTATAAAAATTTGAGGGCCTCCTTAAAATAAAAACAGGACAAAATTAAGTACAGAAAAATAAGCATTTATTTGGAATGAGAAAAGAAGGGGATTTGAAAGGGGTCTGTGCAAGTGAAAGACCCTGAAACTTAAGCTTGGTTAGCTTCATAGTAAGTCTACCTCTGGAGTCCCTGGGTGGTACAAATGGCTAACGCGCTCCACTGAAAGGTTGGAGGTTCATGTCCTCCCTGAGGTGCCTCAGAAGGAAGGCCTGGTAATCTACTTCCGAAAAATCAACCATTGAGAACCCTATGAAGCACAGTTCTACTCTGACATTCATGGGACTTTCCATGAGTTGGGGTCAACTCAATGACAGCTGGTTTAATTTGGCCTCTGGTGCCACCAAGATGGAGTTCTACAAATGAGGTGTCTTTACATGTCCCACCAGGCCCTGCACGCTTAGTGTCTAACAACTTCTCTAGCTGACTTTCCAACCAGCCACCCCCAACTTCCTTTTCTCTCCTGCTCCTCTTCTCTGGGGTGAATCCTACTATTTTACGATTTTGTATTATCATTCTCCTCTTTGAAGCTTTTACCACAGCAGTGATTGAAGTTTTTTTTTTTTTTTATTACTATTTGATTGTCTAGCTGGAGATTCTAAATTCCATGTGAACCAGGACTATGTCTGTTGTATTTTGCCCATGGTTGTAGTTCCAGTGCTTAGCTAAGTCCCTGACATGTACTAAGAACTCAAATGTTTGAAAGAAGGAATTTGGTAAGAAGTAAAGTTCTTAGTAAGAGCAAATTTGTGGTTTTATGCCCCAAAGAAAAATTCCACTGGGTACAGCCAGTTTAAGGTGATTTAGGTCAACTGTGTCTACTGTTTCCAGAATTGGCAGCAGCAGATCCTGCTCTCATAGCTGAAAAAATTTGTTAAAGCTTTGCCATTCCAAATCTCCACTTTCCTTAAAGGGAGTTGATAATATTGAGGGTATTAAGCCTTGGATTCAGCTTTACAGAAACTTTCGAGACCCTTGAATTGCTTTCCTGACACACTGTTGTTAGTTGCTGTTGTGTCAGTTCTGACTCGTGGTGACCCCATATGTGCAGAGTAGAATTGCTCCACAGGGCTTTCAAGGTTGCGACCTTTCTGAAGCAGATTGCAAGACCTGTTTCTGAGACACCTTTGGGTGGATTTGAACTGCCAATGTTTTGGCTAGTAGTCAAGCATTTAACCCTTTGTGCTACCCTGGGACTCCTGCCCAGCGCATTCCAAACCTGTTGTTGTCGAGTCAACTCTGACTCATAGCGACCCTGTTGATCCTCATATTCACATGTAGATACAAAAAAACCACACTTCAGATCGAACAGGTGGTTTTGGGGTAGTTGCCATTTTGGATCCTCGGTACTCAGGTCCCCTCCATAGGTGAAATCTGGCTGCTTAACTTTAGTACTTTTACTTATAGGAGGATCTGCTCTAATGTGGCATACATACTCCTGAAAAACCTTCCATTCAGCAGAATCAGTCAATAAAAATAACAGGACTTATGAGAAAAAGAAATAGGGTTGCCAGATTTACAATCAGTCAACAACAGAATGCTCAGTTAAATTCCATTTTCAGATAAAAAAGAAATATTTTTTCCCACTTGGACATAATTATACTAAAAAATTATGTGCGCTATACTATGCTGTTGTTGTTGTTGTTAAGTGCCCTGAAGTTGATTTTCTACTCTTAGCGACCCTATGTGACAGAGTAGAACTGCCCCCATAGGGTTTTCTTGGCTGTAATCTATGAAAAACCAAAAACCCACTGCCATCGAGTCAAATCTGACTCATAGCCACCCTGTACGACACAGTAAAACTGCCCCATAGGGTTTCCAAGGCTATAAATCTTACAGAAGCAGACTGCCACATCTTTCTCCTGCAGAGCAGCTGGTGGGTTTGAACCACTGGCCTTTTGGTTAGTAGCCAAGCGTTTTAACCACTGCACCACTAGGGCTCCTTTTGTAATCTATACTTACATTAAAAATTATTTGTTGTTTATCTGCTACTCTAATTTAACTGGGCATCTTGTATTTTACCTGGCAACCCTAAAGATAGGTGTGGAGGCAGTTCACTTCAAAACCTGTGCAACTTCGTAACCAAAGCACTAGTACAAATATTTGGTCCCTGAAGAGAGAACTTGGACAGTCTAGGTAAGCAACTCAGCATGGCTGAAGGCTTACACAGTGGATATTAAAAATGCAAAACCATAAACAAACAAAACCCCCAATGGAGCAGAAATGCTGGCAGCCCTTTAGGTAGAGCAGGGCTGGAGGGTGCTAAAGTTATACAGGTGTAAGCAGTGCCCTGAACCAGTGGGCTGCTGTTTAGGCAGCTGGGAGGCAGTGCAAACAGCCCTGAGCTGAGAGCCTGCAAAGCTGGGGGCTAGTGGGGGTGTACCTCTCTAGGCTGGGGGAGGAGCCTAGTGAAGACACTTGTTTTAAATTTTCTTAAAACATAGCTGATAGGGCTCCTACAGATAGTGCAGCAATGAAGCTGAGGGCTCTTGCCTTTCGTGATTCAGGTTATAATTCCCTTGCACTCCTCTGACCCTTCTCGCCTAGGAGAGATCACCATGAACCAATGTGACTTCTGTTTAAATTGCATATGGGCTTATTTGCATTATAGAAACACCTGGTATAGTGGAACCTTACTTGATGCACTTATTTTGCAATGGCTGGTAACTCCCAGCCTGGAGCTTTTTCTAAGGGAGCCTCCTGGCCCGCTTTGTCCCTCCTCTCAGAGTTGTGGCAGTCCCAGGTAGGATGAGCCCTGGGGAGAAACGGGAGAGCCACTGTTCCTTTGCGGAGGGGCAGCGTGTGGTCAGGTGCAAGCTGAGAGGGGGTTGGTGAGGAAGAAGCTGAGTCCCAGGCCCTCTGCTTTTCATGGTCACCTGGGCCTCCTCATTCCCCCTTGCCTCCATTCTTGGCTCACACTGCCCCACTTTCTGCTCCGATGAAACCCCACCAGGCTATCCAGGCCAAGTTCAAGCACTAGCTTTTCCTCCTCTGGCAGTGCCCACCCATGTTAATCTTGATCTTTTTGGAGCTCCTGCTGGCAGAGAAGTCTCCAATGGTTGTGATGTTGAATCAGGCATTTGCCTTGCACTATTAGGTAGCCCTCTCATGTCTCAGGTGTCCCCAGTTGTTCTGTAAATTCCTGGAAGCAAGGGAACATGCTGTACTTCTTTAGTGTCCTTGCAGTATCACATCTTGTCTGACTTATTCATGCTCAGGACTTCATTCTTTCATTCCACAATTGGTTCATTAAGTTCCAGGCACTGGGAGGCAAGAAAAACAGAGATAAAAGGGGCAGTCTTTCCCTCAATCTGGTGGAAGGGCCCTTCATAACCAGAGTGTTTCATGGTTTGATTTGAACCGAGGTGGAGGGTATGAGTGTGTGTGTGTGTGTGTGTGTGTGTGTCTGTGCAGTGTTCACACTGCAGTCATCTACATTGCAAAAACAAGGAGAAAACTACTTGGTAAATATTATCTTTAGGCTGATGACTCCCCATTGTTTAGCCACAACCTCTGTCTGAAACTCCAGATTTAACAAACCAACAGCCTACTCAGCAGTTACACATTCAGTAGATACCTCAGACTTAATGTATCCAAATCAGAACACCCCATGGCCCTCCTTCAACCTCCTGCTCATCTCAGGGAACGGCCCAGTCACACAGGCCAAAACCTAGGGATTAGCCTTAGTCCCTCCTTCGTTCACACCCACGTCCACCCTCACAACAGACCCATTGTCTGACCACTTCTCTCCACCTGGACCACTGTCCACTGTCATTTCTGTCCTTGACCACTGTGGCAGCTTCTTCACTGGGTGCTGTGCTTACTTTTTGGGCCTCAATTCATTCTTCTTCTTCTTTTTGAAATAGCTTTATTGAGATACAATTCACGTACCATAAAAATCACCCTTTTATAGTGTACTGTTCAATGTTTTAGTAAACTTACAGTCTATGTAACCATTGTCACTAATTTTAGAACATTTTTGATTACCCCAAAAAGAAGCCCTATATGCTTTAGCCATCATCCTCCAATGGTAACCACTAATCTTTTTATATAATTTCATATAAATAGAGTCATACAACATGTGGTCTTTTGTGACTGACTTCTTTCACTTAGCAAAATATTTTCAAGGTTCATTCTCTTTTATGGTTAAATAATATTCTGTTGCGTGGATATACTGCATTTTACTTATCCACTCATCAGCTGATGAACATTTGGTTCGTTCCCACTTTTTGGATATATGAATAATCCTGCTATGAGCATTTATGTACAAGTGTTTTGTGAGCACGTGCTTTCATTACTCTTGGGTATATGCTTAGGAGTGGAATTTCTGGGTCATATGGTAACTCCATGTTTAACCTTTTGAGGGACTGCTAGACTATATAGTTTATTTTTCATGCATTAGATATTTTAAAATATAAATCAGACCACAGCCTTCCCTTCAGGGGCTTAAAACCCTTCAAGGGCTTCCCATCATTCGCACACAAAAGCCAGGTAGGTCTTTTCCATTAACTACAAATCTCGACATGATGAAGCAAACCTCATCTCTTTCTACCCTTGCCTTTGCCTCTCTGGCCTCACTGACAACCTCTTTTTATTCCTCAAGGAACCCAAGTTGATTTCCATAGCTGTTCTCTCTGCCTAGACAGCTCTTCTAATTGACCTTCTCATAGCTCACTCCCTTATTTCTTATTTTCTCTGCTGAAATGTTACCTCCTCAATCCAGTCTAGCTCCCTACCCTTCCTTACCATACGCTATCACTGTCTGTCCCTTTACCCTGCGTTGTTTTTCTACACGGTACCAGTGTACAGCCAGCTACATAATTTGCATGACCCCCTGCAAAATGAAAAAATGGGCTGCCTTAAAAAATAATTAAGAATTTCCAAGACAGTGAAGTGAAGAGTAGAGCATTAAACCAAATGTGGACCTGCCCTTCTGAGCACGGGGGCCCCCTGTGACTGCATTGGTCATACACCCAGGGGGCAGCGCTGTACCTGTGATGCATGTCATGCATCTGTGATGACTGAACGTAAAGGAAATCTGATTCAAACACTCCTTTTCTTCTCCCATTTTCTCATACCCAGAAGCTGCCTCATCATCACCCCTTTCATGTCTCTCACTTTTACTTCTCTCTCTCCAAAATCCTTCCCTGGAGGTCCCTCGTCTTTTGGTTCACTTCCCCTTTCTAACTACTTCTTCAGACCAGTCATCTACCCACTCGTTGGATTCAACATTTTAAAAGCCTGGGAAGCGGGCAGCTCATAACATTTCTCTTTGTAGCAGATGGCGCAGGGAGAGACTGAGCAGGCGACAACTAAATTCTGTCTAGCAAAGGTGTGTCAGGAGCGCGGGGCAAGAAGGGAGAGAAAGCCAGTGACACTCACACAATAATTTTGGTCACTATCACACGCCTTTGGAAGAAACTGTATCATCAAAGAGTAAAATAAAATGTATCAGGACCTGGATTTTTCAGTTTAACTGTTTTAGCTTGGGAGCAATTTCTTTTCTGAAGTTGAAATCAGTAGAATAGTGGCTTTTAGAATAACATACAGTAAATCTTTTATTATCTGAATGTTTTCATGATTACACTCTGAGTGTAACTGCCGTATCTTCACTATTCTTCATTATTTGCTTCGTTGATGGTTCATTCTTTCTATTTTGTCTTGTGTTCCTTCCATATCACTCCCAACAGGAAATTTTTAACATCTAAGCACTTCACCTCTCATTTGCCTTTCTGGTAAGGAATGAAATATTTAACTATTTAACAATTATTGTATCTTGGTTTGGAGTGAACTTTAAGAATGAGGTGGGTGTGAGGGACATAAGATACTTTCTCAATTTCTCCTGAGTCGTATCTTTCATTGTGATTTTAGTCTTTTATTTTGAGTGGATTCTCTGAACTTTGGAAACATGCTCATAACATCAATTACAAATGTAACATTCTGAATTCAAATATGAGTGAGACTAACCTTCAAAAATGAAGAAGAAATTAAGACATTCCCAGATGAACAAAAACTGAGGGAGTTCATTGTTAGTAGACCTGCCATATAGAAAATGTTAAAGAGAGTTCTTCAGGCTGAAATTTAAGGATGCTAGACAGTAACTTGAAGTCTTAAGAAGATATAAAGAACACTGATAAAAGTATCCTCAACATTATAAAATATAAAAGCCAGTATTACTGTATTTTTGGTTTGTAACTCCTCTCTTTTCCTATGTTATTTGAAAGACAAATACGTAAAACAATAATTATAAATCTATATGAATGGTCACACAATGTATAAAGATGTCATTTGTGACAATAACAACAAAAAAGGGAGAAACGGAGATGTACAGGACTAGAATTTTTGTATACCTTTGAAGCTAAGTTGATATTGATTCAAAATAGGTTATTATAAGCTTCAGATATTAAATGTAGTCCCCACAGTAACCACTAAGAAAATAACTAAAAAATAAATAGAAAAGTTCATCTATATACTGTGTCTAACAGACTCACTTCAGATCTAAAGACACAGAGGTGAAAGTAAAAGGATGGAAAAAGATATTCCGTGCAAATAGTAACCAAAAGAGAGCTGGGATGGTTAGTGGTTATATTACTGTCAGAAAAATAGACTTGAAGCCAAAAAAGGTTACAAAAAAAAAAAAGACATTATGTATTGATAGGAAGGTCAATCCATCAAGAAGATACAGTGATTATAACCTGTCAACAGAGCCCCAAATATATGAAGCAAAAACTAACAAAAATAGAGAAACAGGCAATTCTATAATATAACAGTTGAAGACTTTAAAACACTGCTTTTAATAATGGATAAAACAACTAGACAAAAGACCTACTAAGTAAATAGAGAACTTGAACAACACTATAAACCAATTAGATCTAACAGCCATATACAAAATACTCCACCCAACAACAGCAGAATACACATTCTTCTCAAGTGTATATGGAACATTCTCCAGGCTAGACCACATGTTAGGCCACAAAACAAGTCTCAAATTTAAAAAGATTGAAATCATACCAAGTCTCTTCTTTGACCACAGTAGAACGAAGCTAGAAATTAATTACGGAAAGAAAGCTGGAAAATTCACAAATTGGTGGAAATTAAACAATATACTCTTAAATAACCAATGAGTCAAAGAAGAAATCACAAGGGAAATTAGAAAATACTTTGAAACAAATGAATACAAAAACAACATACCAAACTCATGGAATGCAGTGAAAGCAGTACTCAGAGGGAAATGTATAGGTGTAAATGCATCCATTAATAAAGAAGAAAGATCTCAAATCTGTAACCTAATATTACACCTTAAGGAACTAGAAAATGAAATGCAAAGCTAGCAGAAGGAAGGAAATAATAAGGTAAGAGTGGAGATAAATAGAGAAAAAAAAAAAAAAAACAACAGAGAAAATCAACTAAACCAAAAGGTGGTTCTTTGAAAAGATTAACAAAATTGACAGATCCTTTGCTGGCCTAAGAAAAAAAAGAGAGAAGAGTTAAATTAATAACATCAGAAATGAAAGTGGGTAATTACTGCTGACCTCATAGAAATAAAAAGAATTATAAGGTAATACTATGAACAATTGTGCACTAACAAGTTAGATTGTCTACCTAGATGAAATGGACAAATACCTAGAAATGCACAAATTTTTGGTAATAACTTGTAACGGTTAAAGAGATTGAATTAGTAATAAAACACCTCCCAATGGTAGCTTTACAGGCCCAAATAGCTTTACTGGTGAATTTTACCAAACATTTAAAGAAATTAACACCAACCCCTCTCAAGCTCTTCAAACAATAGAAGAGGAGGGAATATTTCCTAACCCATTCTATGAAGCCAGCATTATTACCCCGATAGCAAAGCAAGACAAAGACATCACAAGAAAAGAAAATTATAGACCAAGATCCCTTATGAATATACTTGTAAAAATCCTCAACAAAATACTAGCAAGCTGAATCCAGCAACATATAAAAAGAATTATACACCATGACCAAGTAGGATGTATCCCAAGAATTCAAGAGAGGTTCAGTATAGAAATATCAATCAATGTAATACACCACATTAATAGAATGAGGGAAAGAAACCACACAATCATCTCAACTGATACAGAAAAAGCCTTTCACAAAATCCAACACTCTTTCATTACAAAAACATTCAACAGATGAAATAGAAAGGAACTTCCTCATCATGATAGAGGGCATATATGAAAAACCCACAACAGCATAATATTCAGTGGTGAAAGACTGAAAGCTTTCCCCTTTATAACAAGAACAAGACAAGGATGACCACTCTTGCCACTTGTATTCAACATCGCACTGGAAGTTCTAGCTAGAGCAATGAAATCAGGCAAGAAAACATAAATGCTCCAAATAGGAAAGGAAAAATTAAAACTACCTCTATTTACAGATGCCATAATCTTATATATAGAAAGATCCCCAAAAATTACACAAAAACAACTATTAGAGCTAATAAATTAATTCAGTAAAGTTGTAGGATAAAAGATCAACACAAAACAGTTGTATTTCTATGCACTAGCAATGAACAAGACAAAAACGAAATTGAAAAACAATTCGATTTATAATAGCATCAAAAAGAATAAAATACATAGGAATAAATTTAACCAAGGAGGTGCAGGACTTATACACCGAAAACTGTAAAACACTGCTGAAAGAAATTAAAAAACCCGTTGCTGTTGAGTCGATTCTGACTCATAGCGACCTTGTAGGGCGGAGTAGAACTGTCCCATAGAATTTCCAGGGAGGAGCTGGTGAATTCAAACTGCCAGCCTTTTGGTTAGTAGCCATGACTCTTAAACCTCTGTGCCACCAGGGCTCAAAGTGAGTAAGAAGTGGTATCTAATTGTGGTTTTAATCTGCATTTCCTTAATGACTAACAATGCTAAACATCTTTTCATGTGCTTATTGGCCATTTGTATATCTTCTCTAGATAAATATCTATTTAAGTCCTTTGTCTATTTTTTGAGTTGTCTTTTTGTTGTTGAGTTGTAGTTGTAAAATCTATTCTGGATATTAAATCCTCATCGTATATATGTTTCTGAAGTATTTTCTCCCATTCTATATGTACGTTGTCTTTTCACTTTCTTGATAACGTCCTTTTATTTTATTTTTTTTTGTAAACTTTGAAACAAAAGCTTTTACTATAAGATGAATGATTCTATCTCATAGGAGGACAAAGGCATAACAACTTAGGAAAAAATCTTTTCTGAAGTGTTTCTGGTAATAATGAGGATATCCTTACAATGTTAAAAGGAAAATAACCAAGATATAAATTTATATATTCAGTATAATTTCAACAGAAAAAGGACTGGAGTGACTTAGTGCAACATGGGAACAGTGATTATCAACAGATCCTAGAGTTAAGGTGATCTTAATTTTCTTCTTTATACTTGTCAGTATTTTCCAAATATCCTTCAAATAATCCATGTTTCTTTTATCCTTTGTCATTATTTTGTTTAAAAAGGTACAAAGATATAAGTTCTTGCTCCTCAAAGGCAGAGGCTATGTGTCATATAATTTACTGGGCTTAGTTCTCTGCCAAATGAAGACATTCACGAAACATAGACTGAGTAACTATAGAAAGAAAATGATTTGGACTATCACTTTTTTTTTCTTTAGTTGTTATTCCTATTGTTGCAAAATTGTATACCCCCAATGGATTTCTTTTTCTTTACTATGGTTGTGCTGTGCTCACTACTTCCACACTCTGAGCCATGTTTCCCATCACCAAAAGTAACAAGTCTCTAAGTTCTAAAGCATACTTACCCCCGCCCCCCTTCTCCCTGGTAAGCACCAATGAACATTGGTTTCTCTGTATTTATCTATTCTTGTCTTCTTATAAAAGAGGGATCATGCAATATTTGTCCTTATATGCTTATTTCACTTAGTATTATGTGCTCCAGGTCCATCCATGTTATGTTTCCTAGACTCATCATTGTTCTTTATGGAGGCATAGTATTCCATTGTGTGTATGTACCACAATTTGCTTATCCATTCCTCTGTTGATGGGCACTTTGGTTGTTGGCATTGTTTTGCTATTGTGAATAAAGCAGCAATGAACATCCAAAAAAACCAAACCCGTTGCCATCGAGTCGATCCCGACTCATAGCAACCTTATAGGACAGAGCAGAACTGCGCCATAGGATTTCCAAGGAGCAGCTGGTGAATTCGAACTACTGACCTTTTAGTTAGCAGCCAAGCTCTTAACTACTACACTGCAGGGCTGATGGCACAGTGTTTAAAGTGCTTGGCTGCTATCATGGGTTGAATTATGTCCCCCCAAAAATGTGTGTATCAATTTGGCTGGGCCATGATTCCCAGTATTATGTGGTTGTCCTCTATTTTGTGATTGTAGTTTTATGTTAAAGAGGATTAGGGTGGGATTGTAACACCCTTACCAGGTCACATCCCTGATCCAATGTAAAGGGAGTTTCCGTGGAGTGTGGCCTACACCACTTTTTATGTCTCAAGAGAGAAAAAGGAAAGGGAAGAGGATAGACAGGGGGACCTCATACCACCAAGAAAGCAGTGCCAGGAGCAGAGCGTGTCCTTTGGACCCACGGTACCTGTGCAGAGAAGCTCCTAGTCCAGGGGAAGACAGATGAGAAGGACCTTCCTCCACAGCTGACAGAGAGAGAAAGCCTTCTCCTGGAGCTGATGCCCTGAATTTGGACTTCTGGCCTACTAGACTGTGAGAGAATAAATATCTCTTTGTTAAAGCCATCCACTTATGGTAATTCTGTTATAGCAGCACTAGGTAACTAAGACGGCTGCTAACTGAAAGATCGGAGGTTCAAACTCATTCGATGGCTCACGGGAGAAAGATGTAGCAGGTAAAGATTACAGCCTAGAAAACCCTATGGGGCAGTTCTGCTCTGTCCTGTGGGGTCGCTAAGGAGTTTGCAATGAACATAGGAGTGCATATATCTGGTTGTGTTAGTAGTTTTAGGTCTCTACCTCATTCCTTTTGTTATTTGTTTTTTGCGTGCTTTGTGTCTTATTTATTATACTGATTTTTCTGTTTTTGTTGGTATTTGGGTACTTTCTTGTGATGAGCCTTTTTATTAACTTGCTTCTTTTCTCCTGAGTGTTCTTCTTAGTGGTTTCTTAGTGGTTACCACATATGTTACATTACATGACTTACAATTACTATAGCGTCTAGCATATGAGTAACTGTTAACATGTAACCTTAACATAATAGATCTGTTCCTGATATGCTCCTTCTTTCTCCATTTCTTTTGGTGTGTCTCCATTAATATCAATATACAACCTATATTCAATAGATTTAGTTTGTACTTTTTTCTTAATGTTCTTGCCTTTCCATTTGGAGTACTCCCTTGAGCAATACTTGCAAAGCTGGTCTGTTAGTGGCAAATTCCCTGAGCTTTTGTTTGTTTGGGAATGTCTTGATTACACCCTCATTTTTGAATGACAACTTTGCTGGGTAAAGTATTCTTGGTTGGCAATTGTTTCGGTTCAATATTTTATGTATGTCACTCCATTTTCTTCTGGCCTCTAGAGTTTCTGAGGAGAAACTCGCATGATTTCTTATGAAAGACAGTTGGTACATTAAGTTGCTGCTTTCAAAATTCTCTCCTTTCTTTGGTTTTCAAGAATTATGTTAAGATATGTTGTGGAGTTGATCCTTTTGCATCTCTACTGATTGGGGCTTGTGTAGCTTCCTATATTTTCAGGCTTGGTTCTCTACGCAGGTCTGGGAAATTCTTTCTGATTATGTCTTGGAATATTGTTTCTATGCCTTTATTGTTGTCATGGTGCTCTGGGATTCCAGTGGTTCTAATGTTAGATTTCTTAATTGAATCCCACATTTCTTTTTGAGTTTGTTCACCTTTCTTTGTTCTTTTCTCTCGTTTTTCTTGAAATTTGGTAAGTTCAGTTATTTTGTCTTCTAATTCAGATAGTCTATCTTCTGCTTGCTTGACTCTATTGTTGGTGTTTCTCTTGCTTTTTCTAATTCAGATGTTTTATTCTTCAGTTTCAGTAGTTCTCTTTGGTTTTCTTTTATGTTTTCAGATTCCTTGTTGAATCCCTCCTTTTATTCCTCCATTTGCTTCCTAAACTCTGCGAGTTTGTCTTCTGTGTATGTTTTGCTTTCTTTAAACATACTTAGCACCATACTCTGAAAATTATCAATTCTTTGCATCATTCTGGCCTCTGTAGGAGAGATGTCCTCTTTTTCATGTTTTGCTTTTGAGTGTTCCTTCTCTGGTGCTTTTGTGTTTTTAGTAGTTTTTGTTGAACTTGAGCCATTTGGTTATCTTTTCTTTAAATTTTTTATTCTGTTTATTGTGGGAAAATTTTCTGGTTGGGTGCCCTGGTGGAAGAGCGTCTAATTGTGCAGTTGCCAGCTGAAAGTCTGGGGCCCATACCCAGCCACTCCATGGGAGAAAGATGTAGCAGACCACTCCTTCCAAGATTCACAGGCCTGGGAACCACAGGATGCAGTACGCCTCAGCCCCACTGGTTTCCTGTTAGATAGAATGTCTCAGCAGTTTGGTACCTTCTCCTGTGAACCACTAGATGGCACTCTTATCCATAAGTTCTCCCTGTTACCTGCCCCCCCCCCCCCAACCCCCCACATTGGTGCAAGAGATCTGTATGCTTGATCTCTGGGCTTCAATACATATGCAAGGGGGTGGTCACCGGACACCTCAGTTGTTGTGTGCAGTGGAGATCAACTTTACTGTGGTGATAGTGAGGATTTTTTAAGCCTTTCCCTCACTAGTGCCCCTGCACCGGCATACTTACTATCCACAGTGTCCCACTGGCGGCTGCCTCCAGCTTGCCTGTCAGTCTAGACTGTTTCCCTCCCTCCGTTGCCCTTGAAGCTCTTCTAGGACCTAGAGCAGTCCATCTGGGGCCTCAGCAAGGTTCAACTGTACTCTCACATAGCATTAAGGTCTTCCTCACACCCTCCCACTTGCATGGCCCACGAACTTCTATGGCCTATTTGTGCCACCTTAAAAAAATCTGGCTAGAGCTTCCTCAGATAAGCTCCCTTTCTGTGTTCCCTGCTTGGGGTGTTACCCAGTCCCATCTCAAAATGGCTATGACGAGTGTGTTCCTGATGTTAGGGGGTAGACTCTCTCAGTTTCTGTGCTAATCCCATTCCTCCTCTCTTCTGCTTCTGGACTCCAATTCTCCAATTCTTCAGCTGCTGTCTGGAGTTTGAGATCTCAGTTTGTGCTTGTTTTTATTCTTTGTTCAGTGAGTTAGTTTCTTGGGGAGTGAATGAGGGTGTCCACTCACTTTGCCATCTTCCTCTGCCTCTCCCCAATCACCTTGTTTTGCAGAAGTGGAAAAGCCAAGGCTGAAATTTACTTGGAATTGCAAGGGACCCAAACAGTATCAAAAAAGAAGGACAAAGCTGGAGGATTCACACTTTCCCATTTCAAAATTTACTATAAAACTACAGTTTTATAGTAAATGATACTGGCATAAGGATAGACATATAGACCAAGGGAATAGAGTTGAGTGTCCAGAAGTAAACCCATACATCTATGGCCAATTGATTTTTGACCAGAGTGCCAAGAGCATTTAATAAGGAAAGAATACTCTCTTCAACAAATGGTGCCAGGGCCAGTGGATATCCGCATGCAAAAGAATGAAGTTGGATCTTAGCACACACCATGTATAAAAATTAACTCAAAATGGATCAGATACCTAAACTGAAGTGCAATGGTTAAGTGCTTAGCTACTAACCAAAATGTTGGTGATTCAAACTGACCAGCTGCTCCGTGGGAGAAAAGACCTGGTGATCTGCTCCCATAAAGTTTTCAGCCTATCAGGGGAAATCTGGGTCCATTGACATAACACACTTCATAAAGAAAATGTTCTACATCCTACTTTGGTGAGTAGCACTTGGGGTCTTAGCTTGCAAGTGGCCATCTAAGATACATCTATTGGTCCTATCACATTCAGAGCAAAGGAGAATGAAGAAAACCAAAGACACAAGGAAAACATCAGTCCAGAGAACTAATGGGCCACTTGAACCACAGTCTTCATCAGCCTGAGCCCAAAAGAACTAGATGGTGCCTGGTTACCACCACTGACTCTTCTGACGGGGATCACAATAGAGGGCCCAGACAAAACAGAAGAAAAATGTAGAACAAAATTCAAATTCACAAAAAAAAAAAAACGACCAGACTTACTGGTCTGACAGAAACTGGAAGAACCCCTGAGACAATGGCCCCTGGACACCTTGCCAACTCAAAACTGAAGCCACTCCCAAAGTCCACCATTTAGCCAAAGATTAGATAGGCCTACAGAACAAACAGTAACACGTTAGGAACGTGCTTCTTAGTTCAGTCATGTATACAAGACCAAATGGGCAACATCTGCCCAAAAGAAAAGACAAGAAGGCAGGAAGGGACAGGAAAACTGGACAAATGGACACAGAGAACCCAGGGTGGAAAGAGAAAGGGGAAGAGTGCTGACACATTGCAGGGATTGCAACCAATGTCACAAAACAACTTGAGTATAAATTTTTTAATGAAAAACTAATTTTTACTGTAAACTTTCACCTAAAACACAATTAAAAAAAATTTTTTTCAGCCTAGGAAATCCTATGGGACTATTCTACGCTGTCATACAGTTTCCATGAGTCAGAATCAACTCTACAGCACACAACAACAACAAAGCTATAAAAATTTTAGGAGGAAATATAAGGGTAGATCTTCATGATCTTGGATTTGGCAATGGCTTCTTAATATGATACCAAATGCATAAGTAATGAAAGAAAAAAGATAAATTGGACTTCACCAAAATTAAAAATGTTTGTGCAAAACGGACACTAACAAGAGAGTGGAAAGAAAACCCAGGAAATGGAGAAAATATTGCATATCAGACATCTGATAAAGGTTTAGTGTCTAGAATCTATCAAGAACTCCTACAACTCAATAACAAAAAGACAAACAAGTAAATAATGGGCAAAGAACTTAAACAGACATTTTTCCAAAGAAGATATACAAATGGCCAACAAGCATATGGAAAGATGCTCAACATAATTTGTCATTTGTTGTTGTTAAGTACCATCTTTAGGGAAATGCAAATCAAAACCACAATTAGATACTATGTAATAAAAAAATAATAATGAAAGAAAATAACAAGTGTTGATGAGAATGTGGAGAAACTGGAACACTTATACATTGTTGGTGGCAATGTAAAATGGTGTAGCCACAGTGTAAAAAGTTTGGCGGTTCCTCAACAAGTTAAACATAGGATGACCATATGACCCAGCAATTCTACTATACCTGGAAGAATTGAAAACAAGTGTTCAAACAAAAACTTGTACACGAATGTTCTTAGCAGCACTATTCACGATAGCTAAAAGGTGGAAACAACCCACATGTTCATGGATAGGTGAATAGATTATAAAAATGTAGTCTAGACACACAATGGAATATTATTCAGTCATAAAAAAAGTGAAGTACTAATACCTGCTACAACATAGATGAATCTTGAAAGCATTATGCTGTATGCTGAGTGAAAGAAGCCAGATGCAAAAGATCACAGTATGATTCCATTTATGTGAAATCTCCAGAATAAGCAAATCCATAGAGAAAGAAAGCAGATGTGTGGTTACCAGGGGCTGAGGAGAGAGAAGGGTTGGGAAGTGACTGCTTAACGGGTACAGGTTTCTGTTTAGGGTGATGAAAATTGGCTGGAACTAGATAATGGTGATAGTTGCACAACACTGTAAATATACTGAATGCCACTAAATTCTTCACGGTGGCTAAAATGATCACTTTCATGAATGAGATGCAGAAGTCCATACATGCAGTCATTGCATCATACTAAGTTAGTCATGATACTAAGACACTGTTGCACTAAATAAAAATATGCTATATGGATACTGTGCTTATTTTGTATGTGGAGAAGATAGAAAGTCATTAACAGACAAAACTTTTATTAAAAATTATGATAAAAATGTGTAGCTAATGCAGCTAAGTCCTTTGCTTCTTTGTGTTTAGAAAATCCTACAGTACTGGCTCCAAAAAGGTGTTGATGGCTTTAGTTTCGATGCTGTTAAATTTCTTCTAGAAGAAAGACATCTGAGAAATGAGATCCAAGTGAATGAGACTCAAAGTCCGGTAAAGTTTTGTTTTAAACTTTTTTTTTTTTTGCTTCCTCTGAAAATGTCATCAGAATGCTTTCTTTTTAAGCTTGAGACACCGATACTAGAGATGGCTCTGTTCTGTCTATAGATTGTGCTTTGAATCATTTTTTTTTTTTAGGAAATACAGACGAGTTTCAAATGCATATGTCCAGATGCTTCCTTCCATTGGTTCGCTCCAGAGCCAGGACTCCTTTTAAGAGTCCTTCAAATGACAAGGGTTCTGAGAACATAGACAGTGTGGACAATGAGGACGTCTACTCACTGTGATTTTGCCATCTCACTCAAACTGAGTTGAGGAGGCCTTAATTTTTCAGGCTCTTTTCTAGTTATTAAAGAATGCATAGATGGAAGGGAAGGGAAATAATATTTGCTGATGTCTATCTATTGAGTGCTGTGTGCTGTTTACTTATTTCATTTAACCCTCTCCACATCCTATAAGAGAGGTTTTATTATCCCCATTTAGCAAATCTTAGAGAGGTTAACTTATCAGCGGTTAAGGAGATGCTAAGCAGAATTCCAAACCAAGCCTATCTAGCTACAGAGTTTGGGTTCTTTGTGCTTCCACACCAGTGGTTCTCAACCTTACCCCTATGTCACACATGAGAGATGACAGCCTATTCCTCTGGTTGTCCACCATTCTATAGTCACTTTCTCTTCAAGGCCAATTGACAGTAATCCTAAAATGTGTTCCAAAACAACAAAGTTATATATACACACAGTGGAATTTTATACTTCCATCAAAATAAATGAACTACAGCAACACACAACAATAGGGGTGAAGCTTCACAATGCAATGTTTAGTGAAAAAAAAATCCACAAATATTACAATAGCATGATACCCTTTTTACAAAGTTAAGCAAATAACACGAATGCCATAGTTTATTGCCAAGCTTCTAGTTTTTGGTCTGAGTAGTAGATTCATGGGTACTTATAACTTCATTAAAGTCAATCAATTAACTAACTTACTAACAAGAGGTTGGTTGTGCGTAGGCCAGTGATAAGATCATATCATGAAATGAAGGTTATAATTAAGCCAATTTTTTTTTTTTGCATATGACTTCCAATAAAAAGGAAAAATGAAGGGAAAGACAGGTGATGTATTACTCTATTGTCTCAAAGAAAAGAGCTTCTCCTTGGAGAAGAAATCTTGGAATAACCTTGCTAATTACAATGAGCTGTCATCAGGCAGGCATGAGTTTCCAGTCATGCCAAATGATCAGAATGCTGAGTTTTGTGTGCTATCCAAGAAGAACTTATAGAATTAAATTATTAAAGAAGATAATATATTAGCTAAATGTTAGCCATTAACATTAATTTCAGGGAAAAACCCTAGATTTAAAAAAAAAAATCACTTGATCTAGCAAGGGAAGTTTACTTATGTAAAAGGAACACAGATTAATGGATGACAGCTCAGGTTTGGATGGTCCAGCCAGTCCTTGTCCCAATTTAGAACTTAACAACCTTGGCTTGGATGAGATGTAAGCTTTGCTTTGAGTTCTGGAAGATGACTGTAACCCCAGTAAGGCACAGAAATGAGTACCAGTGAAATCACTGAAACTCTTAGAAAGCGTAAGAATAACAGTAAGAATAAAGGATAGAGGTCATGAAGAAATACAGTCAAATGCATAATTTAATATTTTTGTAACTAGATTGAATATAAGTATAATAATGAGAACTTTAATCATTAAGATAACTTTTATTTGTCTTCAAAAGTGTCTGAAGCATTTAGGACAATCCAATTGATTGGATTTATGATGTTAATTAAATATTCAGGAGGATTTTTTTGTTAAATACATTTATAATCAATGTTTAAATGGGAAAGTTTAATTTGCTAAAATGGGTAAGTAGTAGTTAAGTTAGAGAAATATTATTTAGTAGGTTTACAAAGTTAATAATTTAAGCATTAAATGAAATAGAAGTAGTCGTGTGTGTTCCCCATCCACAAAACCACTTGAGAATTGAAGTACTAGGACCGTCTTTGAGCATATGTGCCTCAGACTGAGCCCTTTTTAAGGAGACAATCTATGTTCATGTAAAGCCAGTATGAGCATTTGATGCGTAATATGATGGTAACTGTGCTGCTCTGTTTTTAAAGGACACGGTCACACACTACTCGGAGCTGTACCATGACTTCACCACCACTCAGGTGGGAATGCATGACATTCTCCGGAGCTTCCGGCAGACTATGGACCCCTACAGCAGGGAGCCTGGGAGGTACAGGTAAGCAAAGGACACGTTTATTCTTCACAGGTGCTGCTTGTGGTCTGTAGTTATCCCTTACAACCAGTCGTTGTTGTTGTTGGGTGCTGTCAAGTCAGTTCCAACCCATGGTGACCTCATGTGACTGAGAACTGTCCCATAGGGTTTTCTTGGCTGTAATTTTATGGAAGCAGATCTCCAGGTCTTTCCCCTGCAGAGCTGCTGAGTGAGTTCGAACCACTAACGTTTCAATTAGCAGCTGGGCACTTAACCATTGTGCCACCACAACCAGTCATACACAAGAGGCTAAAATTATAATTTAACTAGCCTGCATAAATTTAGTTTCCTATAGCTTGGGTAAGGAGCCCTGGTCGCGCAGTGGTTAAGTGCTCGGCTGCTAACTGAAAAGTTGATGGTTCGAATCCACCAGCCGCTGCTCGGGAGGAAGGCGTGGCAGTCTCTTTCCATAAAGATTACAGTCTTGGAAACCGTGTGGGACAGTTCTACTCTTACCTACAGGTTCACTGTGAGTCAGAATCGACTTGACAGCAGTGGATTTGGCTTGGGGTATAGCTTGGGTATGCCAGGATCTGCTATATTGTCTCAAGTTGCTTCACTTTGCTGATTTTCAGCTTCCTTATTTGTAAAGTGGTGCTAATCACAGTATTTACTTCAGAGGCGGAGTTGTAAAAATTAAATTATTTGAAAAGATAACATATTAGCTAAATGTTAGCCATTAACTATTATTATTGTTATCATTATTATCTGACCTTATAGTGTCCTTGTACACTATGAATCTAAATGTTTCAGCTAAACTGCAAGTGGAGCACAATGATTATGATCACAGTTTTGGAATCAAATGGGCCTGAGCTGCCATCCTGCTCTATCGCTGTGTGACCTTGGCTGGTTGGTTAACATAAGCCTCAGTTTCCTCATTAATGAAAAGATAATAGCAATACCCCAATAAGGCTGTTTTGAAATTAAATGAGATAATGTAATAAAACTCTTATTAAACAGTACATGGCACATAATAAACACTCAATAAATTTAACTACTACTATGTTTATCAGAGTCCCTGGGTGGCGCAAACGGTTAAGTGTTCATCTACTAACTGAAAGGTTGGTGGTTCAAACCCACCCAGAAGTGCCTCGGAAGAAAAGCCTGGTGATCTACTTCTGAAAGGTCACAGCCTTGAAAACCTATGGAGCACAGTTTTACTCTGAGGTGGCCATGAGTTGGAATTGACTCTACAGCAACTGGTCTGGTTTGGTTTACGTTTATATAGATCACCCAATAGAATCAATAGAAAAGAAGTTAAAGAAGTTCTTCCCCCCACTTAAAGCAGGTACTCTGATTACTCTTCCTATTTTACAGATGAGGAAACTAAGGCTCTGAGTGTACAGGTAATGGACACACAAGTAGTAATTGTAGAGATGGGATTTGAACAGAGGCAGTTAGGTTCCAGAGACTGTGCACTTATCCATTATTACGCTGCCTCAAGCAACTAAAGCCAGTGTTGATGGGGGCCATTTCAGGTGGCTGTGTCTCCCTCTAAGAGTATTTGATTTTTGGTATTTGAGAATGCACCCCAATAATAAGGTGAAACTTTATAAGGACTCAAATACATGGGGAAATTTTGCAGGGAGACTGCTCACCTTATATGCAGACATATACTGTAAATTCCAAGTGGAGTGACAGGAATTGCTGAAGAAAGCCTTCCTGGAAGTTACCGAGTTTTTTTTGTTTTTGTTTTTTTTCAGCTTTAATAAACTAGCTTCAAACTTTATTTATTGCCAGGTGAACTATTTGCAACGTCTTTTTTTTTGTTCGATTATATTGTGTTTTAGGTGAAAATTTACAGCACAAATTAGTTTTTCATTCAAAGATTTCTACACAAATTATTTTGTGACATTGGTTGCAATCACGCAGTGTGTCAGCAACTGTCCCCCTTTCCCCTTCCACCTTGGGTACCACGTGTCCATTCATACAGAAGTTCCTGAGTTTTAATCAGGTTTAGAAAGAAGATAACAATACTAACTGAAAACCAAATGTGCTTCTTAACTCTTAGGCATTTGAGTTACTCTGAGGTATTGGCTAGCCTTTGTATTTATGACACTGAAAGCTGTCCAGGGGGCCCAACGTGACATTGCTTGGTCATCTAGCTTGATTATTCTTTCCAATGCACCCTAGTGTGCATCCAGCCCTTATATCTTGTGAGCCAGGTATAAACAGCTGCAGAGTGCTTTCCCAGTCTCCTTGCAGGTACTGAAGACATCAAACTCTTACAGGTTCATGGGAACTGAAGCCAATGGGGAGAATATTGACAGAACCATGATGTACTACGGGCTGCCTTTTATTCAGGAAGCAGATTTTCCCTTCAACAGTTACCTCACCCAGCTAGACACTCCTGGGAACAGTATATTTAACAAGGTTATCATGTCCTGGATGGAAAACATACCGGAGGGAAAATGGCCTAATTGGATGGTAAGTCCTCATGCCCAGCTCAGCATACCTTGTGCTGATGTGCTTGTTGAACAGTCACTGCTAGAATGAGATGAATACTTGTCTCTAATGACCTTCAACTCTCCCTCAATCAATGGCTATTTAGTGAGCCAGGCGTGTCCCAGCTCCCACCAGGTTCTTGTCATTAAGGGGGAGATTGTCCACTCAATTGAAGGAATATTTAATGACTACTGGTCTATGTTTAGAGCCCTTGTGGCGCACTGGTTAAGAGCTTAGCTGCTAACCAAAAGGTTGGCAGTTCGAGATCTACCACGTGCTCCTTGGAAACCCTATGGGGCAGTTTTACTCTGTCCTATAGGGTCGCTATGAGTCAGAGTCGACTTGACGGCAACGAGTTTTTTTGTTTGTTTGTTTCAGGTGTGTGCTTAGAATGCTACTAGACTTTGTGGGGAATTGATATCAAACTATAATTCTTCTGCACGTATCCCAGAGTTGATGATCTCAATGGGAAGAAAGGATTTCAGATGTGGAAGGGGTAAACAGCAATACAGGGTATACATAAAACAGTGACAAAACACCATCTAGTGAGGGCAGAACGCAGCGCAAAGTGCATTTAAACTACTGAGACTCTACTGCGTCCTTCAAGATGGGGGCTAAATGCAACTTCTTTGTTGACTGATGAAGCCTAACATTTTTTAGGATTGACAATAGGTTGCTTCAGTGAAGAATAAAAGATAAAGAAAATATTACTTGTGGTAATAAACAACCTTTTCACTTCTACGCCTTTCAGGGTTCCTTACCCTTATCTGATTTTTCTGTCTTTGGGATTAGAAGTTCGGGTTAGCAAGGAGTTAGTATTAGACTCCTTAGGAAGATATCTGCATTCATATAGATACAAGTTCTGCTTGAGAGTCTCAAAGTAACAGCTTAAACAAGATGGAAATTTCTTTCTCTCTCACATAAAAGACAACCCCCTTTCTTTTATATTAATCAAACCAGATGCCATCAAGTTGTTTCTCACTCATAGAGACCCCATGTGTGTCTCGGTAAACTGTGCTCCATAGGGTTTTCAATGGATGATTTTTTGGAAGTAGATTGCCAGGCCTTTCTTCCAAGGCACCTCTGGGTGGACTCAAGCCTTCAAAATTTTGGTTAGCAGCCAAGTGTGTTAACCATTTGCATCACCAAGGGACTCCTTCCTTTTACATTACAAGCCCTAAACTCCCGAAGAGGACAGTGGGGATTCAGTGGCAGAATTCTCGCCCTCCATGCAGAAGACTCAGGTTTGCTTCCCTGCCCGTGAGCCTCAACTGCAGCCACTACCCATCTGTCGGTGGAGGCTTTGTGATGCTTGTGTTCAGCAGATACTGCTGAACAGGTTTCAGGAGAGCTTCCAACACAGCTTAGGAAGAAATCTGGCGATCTACTTCTGAAGAAATCAGCCAGTGAAAATCCTATGGATCACAATGATCCAGTCCTGTTGTGCGTGGGGTTGCCATGAGTCAGGGGCCAATTTGATGGCAGCTAACAATAACAAACTCCTGAACAACTCTTTAGTCTCTTGAATCCCTCTGTTTCTCCGCATCTCTACCATCTTAGGTTGCTACTGTGATACCGTGTCATTCTTTAATTCTCAGCTAAGTGTCACAACAGGAAGCCTTCTGAAGCCCGCAGATGAGCTGTAGGGTCTACCTATCATATGTACCCAAAACACCCCTTCACTCCCTTTCCTAAAACTCCACACTCCTAGCATCCAGCATCCCAGCATCCAGCATGGTGCATCTTCACACTGGGTACTCAGTGAAGACCATAGAAAGGGCTAGGTGCTTGTTTGCTGGCAGTGCTGTTCCACTCATGCAGTTCAATGATTTACCAAAGACACGCCTTCTTCTGATTGTGATCTTTTGCATTAGAGGCTGCTCCCCAAAATATCTGTGTGTTTGAACTAGGCCTTTAAAGATGGGAAAATTTTGACACACTCTGCACAGATACTGCCAACTCTTGATGTTGCTTATTCCTTGATCAAAACTGAAAGAATAAAGATGGAGAAAATACCGCATAGTCAAAAAACAATCTGTGAACCATAATTAAGCTTATTTTAATCTTTTATGAAATGCTAATTGGCAGGAATGTGTGTTATTATTGACAGAACCTTCCTCAGGGTGAAAAAGACTCAAATTTAAGACTTAACGGTATTATCCCTGAATGAAGTTATACATACAAAGAGACACAGTGACAGAAGTTAAAGATCAAAGACATTCGTCACAACTTTAAATTTGTTTCCCTTAGACTACACCACCATGGTGGACTAGAAATGGATAATTATTATAAATTCTGTAAGTTTTTTGCAGTTTTAGTGTGCTTAAAACTAAAACTAAAAGCTTTAATTGGTTGAATGTAAATATTAAAAGTACACCATATTTTTAAAAATAACAGCTTAAGATATGATTCACCATTTTAAAGTATACAATTCAATTTTTTTGGTATATTCATAGAATTTTATAACCACACCAATATCAAATTTCATAACACTTCCATCACCCCAAAAAGAAACCCCATACCCGTTAGCAGTCACTCCCTATGGCCCACTCCCTTCCTTCCCCCAGTCTCTGGCAAATCATTAATCTACTTTCTGTCTCTATTTTTGTTACGTAGTTAGCTACTGTCCAGTTGGTTCCGACTCATACTGACCTAAGTACAACTGTGCAGTCCTGCACCATCCTCATAATTGTCGCTATGTTTGAGCCCATTGTTGCAGCCACTGTGTCAATCCATCTTTTTGAGGGTCTTCTCTTTCACTGACCATCTACTTTATCAAGCATGATGTCCTTCTCCAGGGACTGAGCCCTCCTGATAGCATGTCCAAAGTACATGAGACAAGTCTCACCGTCCTCGCTCCTAAGGAGCGTTCTGGTGGTACTTCTTCCAAGACAGATTTGTTCGTTCTTCTGGCAGTCCATGGTATATTCAATATTCTTCCCCAGCACCATAATTCAAAGGCATCAATTCTTCTTTGGTCTTCCTTGTTCATTGTCAAACTTTCGCATGCATATGAGGTGACTGAAAATATGGCTTGTGTCAGGCATACCTTAGTCCTCAAAGTGACATCTTTGATTTTTAACACTTGAAAGGGGTCTTTTGCAGCAGATTTGCCCAATGCAGTGCATTGTTTGATTTCTTGACTGCTCTTTCCATGAGTGTTGATTGTGGATCCAAGTAAAATGAAATTCTTGACAACTTCAATCTTTTCTCCATTTATCACGATGTTGCTTATTGGTCTAGCTGTGAGGATTTTTGTTTTCTTTAGGATGAGGTGTGATCCATACTGAAGGCTATAGTCTTTGATCTTCATCAGTAAGTGCTTCAAGTCCTCCTCACTTTCAGCAAGCAAGGTTGTGTCATCTGCATATTGCAGCGTTAATGAGTCTCCCTTCAATTCTGATGCTTCTTTCTTCTTCATATAGTTCAGCTTCTCGGATTATTTGCTCAGCATACAGACTGAATAAGTATGGTGAAAGGATAGAGCCCTGATGCACACCTTTCCTGATTTTAAACCATGTGATATATCCCCTTGTTCTGTTTGAACAACTGTCTCTTGTTCTGTATAAAGTTTCCTCATGAGCACAAATAAGTGTCCTGGAATTCTCATTCCTCGAAATGTTATCCATAATTTGTTATGATCCACACAATCAAATGTCTTTGCATAGTCAATAAAACACAGGTAAAGATCTTCCTGGTATTCTCTGCTTTCAGCCAAGATCCATCTGCCATCAGCAATGATATACCTCTTTCCACATCCTCCTTTGAATCCAGCTTGAATTTCTGGCAGTTCCCTGTTGATATACTGCTGCAACCACTTTTGAATTATATTCAGCAAAATTTCACTTGTGTGTGATATTAATTATTGTTCAATAATTTCCACATTCTGTTGGATCACCTTTTTTTAAATGGCAAAAATATGGATCTCTTCCAATTGGCCAAGTAGCTGTCTTCCAAATTTCTTGACATAGATGAGTGAGCGCCTCCAGCACTGCATCCTTTTGTTGAAATATCTCAATTGGTATTCATGGAGCTTTGTTTTTTGCCAATGCCTTCAGTGCAGCTTTGACGTCTTCCTTCAATACCATTGGTTCGTGATCATATGCTACCTCCTGAAATGGTTGAATGTCAACCAATTATTTTTGGTACAGTGACTCTGTATTCCATCTTATTTTGATGCTTCGAGTGTTGTTCAGTATTTTGTCCATAGGATCCTTACAGTGTTGCAACTTGAGCTTAATTTTTTTCTTTAGTTCTTTCAGCTTGAGAAATGCCAAGCATGTTCTTCTCTTTTTTTGTCTTCTCGTGCTGCCGGTTGAACTCTCTGTTTAACTCTTTTATGTGATCATTTCTTCCATTTGCTTTAGCTACTTTATGTTCAGTAGCAAATTTCAGAGTCTCTTCTGACATCCAGTTTAGTCTTTTCTTTCTTTCCTGTCTTTTTAATGACCTTTTGCCTTCTTCATGTATAATGTCCTTGATGTCATCCCACAACTCGTCTGGTCTTTGGGTCATTAGTGTTCAATGCATCATATCTATTCTTGAGATGGTCTCTAAATTCAGGTAGAATATACTCAAGGTCATGCTTTGGCTCTCGTGGACCTGTTTTAATTTTCTTCAGCTTCAACTGGAACTTGCGTATGAGCAATTGATGATCTGTTTTATAGTCAGCCCCTGGCCTTGTTCTAACTGATAATATTGAGCTTCTCCATTGTCTCTTTCCACAGATGTAGTCGATTTGATTCCTGTGTATTCCATCTGGTGAGGTCCACATGTGTAGTCACCATTTATGATGTTGAAAAAAGGTATTTGCAATGAAGAAGTTGTTGGTCTTGCAAAATTTTGTCATGCGATCTCTGGTGTCATTTCTATCACCAAGGCTGTATTTTCCAACTACTGATGCTTCTTCTTTGTTTCCAACTTTTGCATTCCATTCACCAGTAATTATCAATGCATCTTGATTGCATGTTTGATCAATTTCACACTGCAGAAGTTGGTAAAAATCTTCAATATCTTCATCTTTGGCTTTAGTGATTGGTGCGTGACTTTGAATAATAGTCATATTAATTGGTCTTCTTTGTAGGCATATAGGATTTGTAGGCATATGGATATTATCCTATCACTGACAGCGTTGTACTTCAGGATAGATCTCGAAATGTTCCTTTGACGATGAATGCAATGCCATTCATTTTCTATTTGTCATTCCTGGAATAGTAGACCATATGATTGTCTGATTTAAAATGGCCAGTACCAGTCCCTTTCAGCTCACTAATGCCTAGGATATCAGTCTTTATTCATTCTATTTCATTTCTGATGACTTCCAATTTTCCCAGATTCATACTTTGCACATTCCATGTTCTGATTATTAATGGATGTTTGCAGTTGTTTCTTCTCATTTTGAGTTGTGCCACATCAGCAAATGAAGGCCCCGAAAGCTTGACTCCATCCACGTCAGTAAGGTCAACTCTACTTTGAGGAGTAACTCTTCCCCAGTCATATTTTGAGTGCCTTCCAACCTGAGGGGCTCATCTTCCAGCACTGTATCAGACAATGTTCTGCTGCTATTCATAAGGTTTTCACTGGTCAATTTTTTCAGAAGTAGACTGCCAGATCCTTCTTCCTAGTTTGTCTTAGTATGGAAGCTCCGCAGAAACCTTTCCACCACGGGTGACCCTGCTGATATTTGAAATACCAACAACATAGTTTCCAATTATCACAGCAACACAGAAGCCACCCCAGTATGACAAAGTGACGCATGGTGGTTCTGTCTCTATAGATTTGTCCATTCTGTATATTTCATATAAATGGAATGATAAAATATGTGGCCTTTTGAGTCTATCTTCTTTCACTTAATATAATGTTTTCAAGGTTCATCCATGTTGTAGTGTATATCAGTACTTCATTTCTTCATATGGCCAAATAATATTTCATTGTATGGATATACCACATTTTGTTTGTCCATTCATCAGTTGATGGACATTTGGATTGTTTCCACTTTTTGGCTATTAGGAATAATTCCGCTATGAATATTTATGTACGAATTTTTGTCTGGATGTATGTTTTTAATTTTCTTTGGCATATAGGTAGGAGTGGAATTGCTGGGTCATAAGGTTAAGTCCATATTTAACTATTTGAGGAATTGCCAAACTGTTTCCCTAAGTGGCTACACCATTTTACATTCCCACCAGTGATGTATGAGGGTTCCAGTTTTTCCACATCCTCACCAATGCTTGTTATTGTCTGTCTTTTTGATTATAGCCATCCTAGTGAGTGTGAAATGGTATCTCATTGTAATTTTGATTTGCATCTCTCTTATCACTAATTTGAATGTATTTTCTTTTTTAAAAATTTTATTTTATTGTTGTGCTTTAAGTGAAAGTTTACAATGCAAGTTAGTTTCTCATACAAAAATTTATACAGTTATGTGATCCTAATTGCTGTCCCTATACTGTGACAGCACATTCCTCCTTTCTACCCCCAATTTCCCATGTCCTGAATGTATTTTCATATGCTGACTGGCTATTTCTGTGTCTTCTTTGGGGAAATAGCTATTAAAATCCTTTACCCAGTATTAAATTGTTTATTTTTTTTTAAATTGACTATTTTAGGTAAAAGTTTACAGCATAAATTATTTTCCTATTCAAAAACTTATACACAAATTGTTTTGTGACATGGGTTGCCCTCCCTGCAGTGTGTCAGCACTCTCTCCCCTTCCCTTTACACCCCAGGTTCCTCATGTCCATTCATCCAGTTTTCCTGTCCCTTCCTGCCTTCTTGACTTTGCTTCTGGGCAGGTGTTGCCCATTTGGTTTTGTATACTTGATTGAACTAAGAAGCATGTTCCTCAAGTGTGTTATTGTTTGTTTTATAGGCCTGTCTAATCTTTGGCTGAAAGGCGTACTTTGGGAGTGGCTTTGGTTCTGAGTTAGCAGGGTGTCAGGAGGCCATAGTCTCAGTGGTTCCTCCAGTCTCTGTCAGACCAGTAAGCCTGGTCTTTTTTTGTGAATTTGTATTTTGTTCTGCATTTTTCTTCCACTCTGTCCGGGACCTTCTATTATGATTCCTGTCAGAGTGGTCAGTGGTGGTAGCTGGATACCATCTAATTCTTCGGCCTCAGCCTGGTGGAGGCTCTGGTTCATGTGGCCCATTAGTCCTTTGGACTGATAGTTTCCTTGTGCCTTTAGTTTTCTTCATTTTCCTTTGCTGCGAACGTGATGGGACCAATAGATGCATTTTAGATGGCAACTTGCAAGCTTTTAAGACCCCAGATGCTACTCACCAAAGTAGGATGTAGAACTTTTTTTAATGAACTATGTTATTATGCCAATTGTCCTAGATGTCCCCCAAGACCATGGTACCCAGCCCTCAGCCTCCAAAACTGGGCCCCTCAAGGTGTTTGGATATGCCTAGGAAGCTTCTATGACTTTACCCTGGTCAATTTGTGCCAACTTCCCCAGTATTGTGTAATGTCTCACCCTTTACCAAAATTACCACTTGTCTACTATCTAATGTTTCTCCCTCCCCACCCCTCCTCTCCCTCGTAACGATCAAAGATTTTTTTTTTCTGTGTATAAACCTTTTCTTGGATTTTTATAAAAGTTGTGTTATAAAATATTTGTCCTTTTGTGATTGACTTATTCACTCAACATAATGCCCTCCAGATTCATCCATGTTGTGAGATTTTTTGAAGATTCATCATTGTTCTTTATCATTGTGTATTCCATTGTGTGTATGTACCATAATTTGTTTACCCATTCATCTGTTGATGGGCATTTAGGTTGTTTCCATCTTTTTGCTATTGTGAATAATGCTGTGATGAACATGGGTGTGCATATGTCTGTTCGTGTGATGGCTTTTATTTCTCTGGGATATATTCCTGGGAGTGGGATTGCTGGATTGTATGGAAGTTCTATTTCTAGCTTTTTAAGGAGGTACCGTATCGTTTTCCATAGTGGTCGTACCATTTTATATTCCTATCAGCAGTGCATAAGAGTTCCAATCTCCCCGCAATCTCTCCAACATTTGTTATTTTCTGTTTTCTTGATTCGTGCCCGTAATGTCAGGGTGAGATGGTATTTCATTGTAATTTTGATTTGCGTTTCTCTAGTGGCTAATGATCACGAGCATTTCATCATGTGCCTGTTAGCTAACTGAACATCTTCTTTGGTGAAGTGTCTGTTCATATCCTTTGCCCATTTTTAAATTGGATTGTTTGTCTTTTTGTTTTTGAGGTGTTGAAGTATTCTATAGATTTTAGAGATTAGACTTTTGTCGGATATGTTGTAGCCAAAATTTTTTTCCCAGTCTATAGGTTCTCCTTTTACTCTTTTGGTGAAGTCTTTTGATGAGCATAAGTGTTTAATTTTTAAGGGTTCCCAGTTATCTAGTTTATCGTCTAGTGTTCGTGCATTGTTAGTTATGGCTTGTATTGAATTTATGCCATGTATTAGGGCCCCTAGCTTTGTCCCTATTTTTTCTTCCATGATCTTTATCGTTTTAGGTTTTATATTTAGGTGGGTTATTTGTATTTGTATTGTTGAGTTGTAAGTGTTCTTTTTATATTCTGGGTATGTGATTTATAAGTATTTTCTCCCATTCTGTGAGTTGTCTTTTCATTTTGTTGGTTGATTTGTGCTTTCAAGCACAAATGTTTTAATTTCATGAAGTTCAATTTATCTATTTTTCTTTTGTTGCTTGTGCTTTTACGGTCATATTTAGGAAACCGTTGCCTAATCCAGTTATCCCAGTACCATACACTAAAAGTCTATTCTTTCCCCATTGGCTTGTCTTGGAACCCTTGTTGAAAATCAATTGACCATAAATGCATGCTTAATTTCTGGACTCTCTGTTCTGTTCCATTCATCTTTATGTCTGTTGTTATGCCAGTACAACATTGTCTTGATTGTAGCTTTGTAGTAAGTTTTGAAATGGGCAGGTGTTATTCCTCTAATTTTTGTTCTTTTTCAAGATTGTTTCAGCTATTCTCAGTTGCATTAGTTTAGATATATATGAATTTTAGGATTGGCTTGTCAAATTCTGCAAAAAAGCCAACAGGGATTTTGATAGGGATTGTGCTGAATCTGTAGATCACTTCGGTGAGTGTTGCCATTTAAACAATGTTAAATCTTCCAATTCAGGAACATGGGCTGCCTCTCCATTTATTTGGGTCTTCTTTAAATTTCTTTCAGCAATGATTTGTGTTTTTCTTTTTTGTTTTTACAATGATTTATATTTTTCAATGTACAAGTTTTACACTTTTTTTGTTAAATTTATTCCTAAGTCTTTTATTCTTTTTGTTGTTATTGTAAATGGAATTATTTTCTTAATTTCATTTTGGGATTGTTCATTGTTAGTGTACAGAAATACAATTGATTTTTGTGTATTGCTCTTGTCTTGCAATATTACTAAACTTGTTTATTAGTTTCTAATAGTTTATTGTGGATTCCTTAGGATTTTTAAATATAAGATCATGTCATCTGTGAGTATAGATGCTTTTACTTCTGTTCAGTCTGGATTCCTTTTATTGTATTTTCTTGCCTAATTTCCCTGACTAAAATCTCTAGTAAATTTTGACTAGAAGTGGTAAGAGAAGACATTCTTGTCTTGTTACTGATCTTAGGGGGAAAGCATCTGGTCTTTCATTATTAAGTATATTGTTAGCTGTGAATTTTTTGTAGATACCGTTTATCAGATTGAGGAAATTCCCTTTTAGTCCTAGTTTGTTGATTGTTTTTGTTATGAAAAGGTATTGGGATTTATCAAATGCTTTTTCTGCATCTATTGAGATGATCATGTGGTGTTTGTCCTTTATTCTACTTATATGGTGTATTACATTGATATTTATGTTTTGAACCAATCTTTAATTCCTGGGATAAACCTCATGTGATGATGGTGTAGAATCTTATATACATGTAATGCTGGCTTCTTTTTGATGGTTATTTTGTCTGTATTCATAAAGGATATTGGTATGTAGTTTTGTTGTGATATTTTTGTCTGGTTTTGGTAACAGGGTAATAATGACCTCATAGAATACGTTGGGAAGTGTTCCCTCCTCTTCTGTTTTTTAAACAAGCTGATGAAGAATTTGGTGTTAATTCTTTTAATGTTTGGTAGAATTCACCAGTGAAGCCATCTAGGCCTGGGATTTTCTTTGTGGTATGTGTTTTGATGACTAATTCAATCTCTTTACCCTTATAGGTCTATTCAGAAAATATTTTTTCTTGAGTCCATTTTGGCAGTTTGTGTCTTTCTAGCAATTTGTCAATTTCACCTAGATTATCTAATTTGTTGGTGTACTTATTGTTCATAGTATTCTCTCATAATCATTTTTATTTCTGTAAAGTTGGTAGTGATGTCCCCTCTTTCTTTCTGATTTTAATAGTTTAAATCTTCTCTCTTGTTTTTCTTGGTCAGTGTAGCTAAAGGTTTGTCAATTTGTTGATTGTTTCAAAGAACTAACTTTTGGTTTTATGGATTTTCTCTCTCTTTTAAAGTTCTCTACTTCATTTATTTTCATTTCAATCTTTACAGTTTTCTTCTTGCTATTTGTTTTATGTTTAGCTTGCTCTTCTTTTTCTCAGTTTCTTATGGTGGAATGTTAGGTAACTGATTTATGATCTTTCTTACTTTTTACTCTAGGATTACAGCCATAAATTTCCCTCTAAGCACTACTTTAGCTGTGTCCCATAGCATTAGTATGTTTTGTTTTCATTTTCATCCATCTCAAAGTATGTTCTAATTTTTGTTGTCGTGTCCATGTGCACATAGGAAGAATGTATATTCTGCTGTTGTTGGGTGAAGTGTTCTATACATGTCTGTTAGGTCCAGTTGGTTTATAGGTGCTTTAGTCTTTTATTTCCTTGTTGCTCTTCTACCTAGTTGTTTTATTCATTACTGAAAGTAGGATATTGAAGTCTCCAACTATGATTGTTGACTGTCTATTTCTCCCTTCAATTCTGTTAGTTTTGGCTTTGTGCATTTTGAGGCTCTGTTGTTAGATGCATATATATTCATAATTATTATGTCTTCCTGATGTATTGACTCTGTTAACATTATAAAATATCCTTCTTTGTACTTAAGAACAATTTTTGTCTTAAAGTCTGTTTTGTCTAATGTCTGACATTAATATAGCCACTTTAGCTGTCTTTTTTGGGGGGTACTGTTTGCATGGTATAACTTCTCCGATTCTCTTCCTGTCAATGCATTTGTGTTTCTGAATCTAAATTATGTGTTTTGCAGACAGCATATAGCTGGATCTTTTTTTTTTTTTTTTTTAAATAATCCATTCTGCCAATCTCTGACTTTTAATCGAAGTGCTTAGTCCATTTACATTTAGTGTAATTACCAATAACGTAAGATTTGCATCTGCCATTTTGCTATTTGTTTACTGTATATCTCATGCTTTTTTGTTCTTCTTTTCTTCTATTATTGTCTTCTTTGTGTTAGATAGATATTTTCTAGTGTACCATTTTAATTCCTTTTTTTAACTGTATTTTTTGTGTTATTTTCTTAGTTGGTGCTCTGGGGATTGCAATTAGCATATTAACTTAAAACAGTCTAGATTAATACCAACTTAATTTCAATAGTGTACAAAATTTTGTTTAATATTGTTCTGTCTCTCTCCACTCCTTTGTATTGTTACTGTTATACACATTACATCTTTATACACTATTAGCCCATCAACAGTTTTATGAACATTGCTTTATGCAGCTGTCTTTTAAATCAAATAGAAGAGTTACAAACAATAATACATTTATACTGTATTTTATACTTACCTATGTATTTACATTTAGTGGTATAATTTATCTTTAGCTTTATTTCTTTGTGTGGATTCATGTTATTGTCTAGTGTCCGTTCATTTTAGCCTTTGTGTTTCTTATATGGCTGGTCTACTAGTGAATAATTCTGTCTCTCTCGCTCTTTGTTGTCATTGTTTTTATCTGGGAATGTCTTAATTTCTCCTTTTTGTTTTGGAGGATAGTTTTGCTGGATATAAAAGTCTTTTTCTTTCAGCGCTTTGAATATACCCCACTGTCTTTTGCTTTTCATCTTTTCTCTTGAGAAATCAGCTGTTAATCTTACTGAGTTTCCCTTGTATGTGATGTGCTTCTTTTCTATTGCTGCTTGCATGATTGTCTTTTGACCATTTTTTAAAATTGTATAAATACATATGTATCAAAACAGTTGCCATTTCAACATTCTTCACATGTACAATTTGGTGACATTGTGTTCATCATGTTGTACAACCATCTCCATTATTAATTCCCAATTTTTTCCATCACCCTTAACAGCAGCTCAGTGTTCCCTAAGCAATGATCCCTCTTTCCCCTTGCTGCCAGTCCACCCCTGGTAACCACTGATAACTTAGGTCTGTATACACTTGCCTATTCTAGATATTTTATATAAGTGGAATCATACATTTGTCCTTTTGTGACTGACTTATTTCACTTAGCATGATGTTTTCAACATTCATTAATGTTGTAGCATTTATCAGAACTTTATTTCTCTTTATGGATGAGTAATATTCCATTCTATGTATGTACCACATTGTGTTTATCCATTCATCATTTGATGGACGTTTAGGTTGTTTCCATCTTTTGGCTATGGTGAATAGTGCTGCAATGAACATTGATGTACATGCATCTGTTCGTGTTCCGGCTTTCAATTCTTTTGGTTATATACCTAGGAGTGGAATTGCTGGGCTGTATTGTAATTCTATGTTTAACTTTTTGAAGAACTGCCAGACTGTTTTCCACAGCAGCTGTCCATCTTTTGACTTGTGGATGTGTCTAGGTGTGGATCTTTTTGGGTTTCTCCTACTTGGAGTTTGTTGAGCTTCTTGGATGTGCAGATTAATGTTTTTCATCAAATTTGGGAAGTTTTGGGCTATTTTTTCTTTGAATATTCTTTCTGCCTCTTTCTTTCTAGGACTCTTATTATGTTTATGTTGGTATGCTTGATGGTGTCCTATAGATCTCTGAGACTCTGCTTATTTTTCATTCTTTTTTTTTTCTCTTCCTCAGACCAATTAGTCTCAATTGACTTGTCTTCAAGTTCACTGATTCTTTCTTCTTCCAGTTCAAATCTATTGAGCCCTTCTAGTAAATTTTTCATTTTTGTTATGGTATTTTTGAACTCTGAAATTTCTATTTTGGTTCTTTTTTATAATTTTTTTTCTCTCGTTATTGATATTATCTATTTGATGAGGTATTGTTCTCATACTTTTTGTAAGTTTTTAAGGCATGGTTTCCTTTAGTTTTTTGAACATATTTTTAATAGCTCATTTAAAGTCTTTGTCTATTAAGTCCAATGTCTGGGCTTCTGCAACAATTTCTACTGCTTTTTTTGTCTATGAGCCATACTTTCCTTTTTTTGGTATGTCTTGTAATTTGTTGTTGAAAGCTGGATAGCTACTATAATGTAATGTGGCAACTCTGGAAATCATATTCTCCCCTTATCAGAACTAGTTGTTTGTTTAGTGGCTTTCTTGGACTAATTCTGTAGTCTGTATATTATTTTTTTGTTGTGCAGGGCCATGGAAGTCTCTGCTTGGCTAGTTTAGTGCTAAGCTAATGATTGGAAAGAGATTTCCTTAAATGCCTTGAACCAGTAAGACTCTCAGCCTTTGCTCCGGCAGGCAATTTACAACTCTGCCTTATTCTTCATTTCCTGCTTGCATAGAGCCTCAAGGTTAGCCAAAGGGAGCGATTAGGGCTTTCTCAGGTCTTTTCTGGACATCTGCACAGTCCTTAGCATACACACAGTCCTGTGTATGGGTGTGGCCTTCTAGATTCCCAGGAATATGTTGGAACGTTTCAAAGCCCTTATGAGCATTTCATTCCCCAGTTTTTTCTTTTTAGCTTTTTGGTCAGACTCTGGTTGGCCCTGATTGGTAACACCACCTCAGGCAGGTGCGATGTTAAACAATTGCCACTTATTGTTTTCTACAAATGCCCTGGGTACAGTACTGCTATGTAACTAAAAATTTCTGCCTTTCAGATTGGTGGACCAGATAACTCTCGGCTGACTTCTCGTTTGGGGAAAGAATATGTCAATATCATGAATATGCTCATTTTAACACTCCCTGGCACTCCCATAACTTACTATGGGGAAGAAATAGGAATGGAAAATATTTTACCCACAAATTTCAACGAAATCTACGATGTTGTAAGTTTAATGCAACTTTTCCATGCACCACAGTTGTAAAACCAAGTACTTGTTTTTTCTGGAAAATCAGAGAATTTACAATTTCTATTCCATTGCTATATTAGCTTTCCCGGTAGTGAGGATATTGTTAAAATTATGTTTCCTAGGCCACGTAACTGAATTTTTAGGGTATAGGTCAGGAATCTGCATTCTGAAGATGCTTTCCTGCTGATTCTTATACATTCCAAAATTTGAAAACCAGCGTTCCAAGTTCAGATTATTATTCAGTGCCCTCTACCTGAATCATGCAGGGTTAAGAACATTTGTTAGTTCTTGTCTTTCTTGAGCTAGATCTTACTTGTCCATAGCAAAAAGACTCTTCCTTTTATGTTATCAAATGCGATGCACAACCTCAGACTTGAGTGGTTTTTATTTTTGTTTGAAGCTACGGATCTCACAATTATGTTGCTGCGTAGATGACTGATCTTGAACATTTCATTTGTATGGGTAGCTTTCAACTGTATGACATCCAATTTCCCTAATATGTGGTCAAGGCAAAACTTTTTCTATCTCAGCTCCTAAATTTGTGTGTGTGCACTCATGAAGAATAACTAGGCTGGATAAATGCAGGCTAGAATTCAGGCTCACTTGTACATAGCAGTGTCTTGAATTCATCATCACTGTATAAATGAGGAACTTGGGAAGAACTGGTAACGGCACATTTTGAAATTGTGCATTACTTATTTTTAGGGAAAGAAGCATCAAAGGTTCCAAGCATGTATCTAAGTTCAGTTATTACAGTCTATTTGTATGCAACTGGCTTATGTACTGAATGTTAAGTCTTTTCATTATGCATGCTATGAACACAAGCACTAGCTAACAGATAATAGGTAAATAATTATGGTATTTATCAGGGCCAAGTTACATTTCTTTTAATAACCAGGCTATTGTTTTCTTTTTACGGTCTTTTGACATAGAATACCCTTCTCTCAAAGTCACCAATGCAGTGGGACAACAGCTCAAATGCTGGATTTTCTGAAGGCAATCACACCTGGTTACCCATCAGTTCAGATTACCACACTGTGAATGTTGATGTAAGTACCAATGAAAAATTTATGCCAATTCTAGACACGTAAATGAGTTTCTGTACTGAAAACATACACTCATCCTGTGCGTGTCTAAACCTTAACAGATACTCTTTTAATCATACAATTTTGTTTGCAAGGAGTTTGTAAATCATGTTTTTGTGAAAATACAAACTGGCATGCAGGTTTACCAACTGAAGCATCATGCAGAATATGCACTTTTCATTGAAATGACCCTTACTAAGACCTCTGCGCTATGAAGACGAAAATATGATGAAGTCTTTTGGCAAGGCTAGCTACCCCTGCTCCCCTCCTCCCCTCAAAAGGAAAGAAGAATAAATAAATCCAGGGTCTTGTGCACTTGACAGCAAGGCTATGATCTGAAAAAACTAAAGATATGAATAATCCCTAAAGGAGTTGTTCTGGAAAAGTACAGCCCTTTGGCTTTTGCCTGTACTATTCTCTGTTCTCGTAGTAATCAAGTTTCAGCAAACAAATTTCTTAAACAGAAATGCATAAATTCCAGCCAAGTGCTAAGTACATCTCCTAAGACTGGAAAAAAAAATTAAATGGCTTCAGGATAGTAAAGAGATTATATAGCATGCAATCATGAAAATTCCACTGGGACACACAATCTAAACCAATTTAGGGGAAGAGAAATTATTGGCATCATCTCAACTGCTAAGTATTTTGAAAAAACTCTCCAGGTTATTCTGATAAAGAACTCCATGTAAATCTTCCTGTTCCTACCGCTTCCCGCCCCAAGCAACACTGGGAATTTATGGATAGTATAAGGTCATCGTTTTATATATTTTTTGATCCTTGACAGCACACAATACATATTTAACACTTGTGTTTTGGAGTAAATATATCTATTGGTTTTCATTATGTCCAAAATGTTCTCATAGACCAATTTGAGTCTAATACATAAGAAATCCTTCATAAAAATGCATATCAGCAAAGATGGAACAGTGTACAGGCAGATTAAAACATGCATTCCCTAGTCAAACAACAAAATTACAACAAGTTGGTGTGGAAATATTTAATAGCAGACAAAATAGAATTCAATATGAAAAGCATTATATGAGACAAAGGCAATATTAAAAAATTGATACAAGAACACTCCACTAAAAATTATGAATCTTTATGCATCTAACAATAGCTTCAAAATATATAAAACAAATGCTCTGAGAAATGCAAGGAGAAATCGACAAACCCACAATTACAAAGACTTATAGACACTGACAAATTAAGTAGACAAAAATAAGAGGTAACACTTACTGGGCACTTCTTATGTAAGTGGCACTCAAGTTATGTACTTTACATGCATTATCTAAGGCTACAGAAAGTATTAATAACTTTGACAAGTCATATACACGTACCATAAATACCACTGTAACTGATAAACAGAGAATAAACATTTTTTCAAGCATCCATTAGATATTCAATAAAGATCACATATATTAGGCACCCACCCACAAACACCACCACCATCAACCACTACCACCACCACCCCAGTAAATACGGCTGGCAAGAGTACAATGAAATGAACATTACCACTGATCTGGCAACAACTCTTATGAAGAATAATTTGGCATTGTGTATCAAGTGTCCATACTCTGTGACCTTTCTGTCTTTTTATAATTGTTTTTCGGGTAATCTATCCTACAGAAATAATCCAAAATACAAGGGAGAGAGACATTAAAATATATGAAAATTAATTAGACACTTGAATGTTGAAAGGGAATTGTTAAGTATGATATAACCATTTAACAGAATATTACTGTTATTAAAATGACATTAATAGAGACTACATAATGGGGAAGATGCTTGAAAATGTTAAAGGAGGAAAGCAAGAAAAGTATAACACTAAAATGTGTTTTTTATAGCTATAAGATAAACCCACATCTTCTTTAATGGATATATATTACTTTTATAGCAAAAAAAAAAAAAAAAACCCCTATAATTTTTAACCTTTACTTTAGGCAGTTTTTGCTTTGCATTCTTTCTTGCAACTTTTCCCCCATCATCAGCTATGCAAGAAATACATGTTTGCAGAAGTGACATGATCTTTGTCAATGGCAACCTACATACCCTACAAAAGAGAACAGAGAGAGGCACAAATTCATCAGAAATTCTCAGAGTCCTTGGACACAGTGGCTGCTTTTTAGCCAGGCCTATGGGAGTACAAGATAGCATAAAGCGACTTCATTTAGGCAAGTTAAATATTCATTAAGTTAGACATGACATTTTGGGATTCTCCGTGGAGCGAGATTTGGCCTCTGCAGCTGCACTGGCTGACGTGCGGCGAGCACTGCGCACACTGCCATGGCTCCTGGACCAGCAGAAACCCCATTTGCCGTTTCTGTCAGTATTTATATCAGTGATTCATATCTATTTATTAACAGTTATAATTTGGTATTTATTTTAAGGGACAAACTTTATGCGAGTTTTTGCGGACATAATTCCTTACTAGATACTAAATATATTTTTTAACACATTCTTTGACTCAAACATGTATGTAAATAGCCTGTTTTTTTTTTTTTTTTAAAATAGGTCCAGAAGACTCAGTACAGATCAGCTTTGAAGTTATATCAAAAATTAAGTTCACTTCGTGCCAGTGAGCTGCTCCTCAGCAGGGGCTGGTTTTGCCACGTGGAGAGTCGGGGGGATGACAGCCGAGTTGTTGTGTACACGAGAGAGCTAGACGGCATCGACAGAGTCTTTACCATGGTTCTGAATTTTGGAGAATCAACATCAATAGTAAATCTAGCAGAAATGATTTCAGGACTTCCCCCAACTGTGAGCATAAGGATAAGTACCAATTCAGCCTACAATGGCAGTGCCATTGAAACCAGTGCCATTACACTGGGCAAGGGGGAAGGACACATCCTTGAATATAGTACAAAGAATCCCCTTCATCGCCAAACAGCTCTCAGAGATAGATGTTTTGTTTCCAGCCGGGCGTGCTATTCCAGTGTGTTACACATATTGCACAGCTTGTGTTAGGCACCTCTGTGAAAGAGATGAAGACGCTGGCACGCATTTTGATTATAAGCATCTGCAGTAACTTCCACGTACAGCTTGCTGCTGAGTAAACTCTATGAATAGTCATGAATTCTTAGATATTTCTGTAGCTTGAATATAACTGCTTTAGGAAAGGTTCTCAAATGTTCTTAAATAATAATAAAATACTTAAAAGAAAATTATCGCTTGCAGGAACTGGTAAATTTATGGAGATAGCATCAATAAGAGATGATCAGAACGCCTTAGGATCCCAGATTATTTGAAAGATATAATTGATTTTAATGTGAAGAATGTTACCTTTTTACTTAAAATGCAGTCACAGAAACTGAAGGATGACCCACTGCTACAGTGTCTAAAAATGTTCACTGTTAAAGACGCAGGGCATTGATTTGTAAACTGTTCCAACAAAACCTTATTAAAACAGACAAACACAAAGCTGTTGATGGTGGGGGGGGCACCCAGAGCCCTGCTGTCACCAGTCCCTCCCACGCTCCTTATTCCATGCCCTTTGAAGGTGCACGATTTGATGTGAAAACTGCTTTCCTAGGCTAAGGGGCATGTGCCTCAATGGACAGAACAGTATAAACAAGTGAGATGCAGACTAAGCAGTTTGGATGGAGGAGCAAATTTTTACAAAATTACTTAATAACTAAAAAAAATCTCACTTTTGCTAATCCAACTGAAAATAAGACTATGAAATATTTCAGTGTGTTTTCCATTCCCAGCTGAATGTGACACTTCAGAATTTTAAATATTTCTTAAGATCTTCAAAAACATTGGTGCTGTCAAGTCCAAGCTCCTCGTATAGGAATTTAATCTGGGCTGTAATCTAAAAGAAACACATTTAAAAGTTAGATAGATGGCCTATGTGGTCAAACCCCAGTGTCTAAGTCTCTTTGTCTCCCCATCTTCATTTAACCCTGAAGTCAGCAATTTACAGCAAGGGTACTTTTATTCAGGGCAGAGGCTCCCAACAGCTAAGATTCAATTCCTTCTTTAATAGAGCTCACTAATCACGTACTCGCCTTTTCTCTTGGTTGACTCAGCTTTCCTCCCTCACTCCCCCGGGGTCTCAGACATAGGCCTGACAGCTGTGAAGCAGCGCTGCCATAGACCCTGCTGCAACCCCTCAAATGTTAAGTACCACACATCTCTGCTTGGGATCTGTCACCTGAGGGGGGCTTCATAACATACCTTTTTGTGAGAATCCTCAATCACGTGATTGCCTCCAGGCTGAATATCTAAAACAATATTGGGGACCTGATAACCTGCAAAAGTTACATATAAAACCATCAGAAGGTCCCTGGTTCAAGATGGCCATACTCTACTAAAATAATAGTAAAAGAATAAAAGCATAAACCAACACCAATGACAAAGAGGGGAGAAGGCAAGCAGTAGAAGACAGATTTCTGAAAGAGGGAAAGCAGGACGATAAGCAGTGCCTAAGCAAGCAGGAGAGAGGAGACGGTAGCCCCCAGAGAACCGTGGAGAAGGCTGAAACCTAGGAGGCAGCTGACTGGCCCTGCGGAATCTGAGAGTCTTGGGACCTGGCAACACCAACTACAGCAATGGCTGGGAGTGAGACACGGAGCTGAACACAAGACAACTGTCCGAAAACTTGTACGTGGATCCCTTCCATCCCTGAACCCAGAATGTCTTGGCATGCAGTTTCAAGGAAAAACAGAAGAATTCTTATCTAATGCAACTGAAAGAACTATCTGGAGAAAATTAAAGCAGCAGGTTTGGGTACTGAGGCTCCAGGGGGACAATCTCAGACTCTGTCTTTTAGAGGTTTCCAAGAATAATGGCTCAATAAATATTGTTCGATGAATGAATGTGTGATAGTAGCATCTCCAAGTTTATATTTAATATTTATAATTTACTTTTTTCTAATTTATGCTCTGCCTACCTCATTTTAATACTTCCTTTGAAAAAGAGGTGAGGCAGTTATCATTACTCTGTATGTTGCAACTGGGCAGTCAATACAGGAAAATCAATGATTTATCCTAAATCATGGGCAGACGATTTGGTCTGCAGCTAAACTGTATCATTCTAAGCAGGATGCTAAGGGTGCCAGTCCATTTAACTCTGTTTCCTGCTTCTAGGTGGCCTCCTACCTTCACCTGCGTCCTTAGCATGCTCTGTGATGGCTTCCTTGAGTTTCTCAGTATAGTTTACAATTCCTTTCAGAGGTACACGTTCATCGTTTTCATACGCTGTGATGTGAATTGAAGGATAATGCTAAAAGAAAATAGATGCGCAAAGTTTACATTATTCCTTGTGGCCCCTTTTTGTCTTACACATCATGGAAAATAACTGCTGCCAGTTTTTTTCCCTAAGTGCTAGAATTTTTTCTCATTTGACATTCTTGAGAGCTCTCTAGCATTATAGTACCAGAAACCTGTCACTTGGAACAATCTTTTCTTGAGTAGAGAGACCGTGATCTAATTTTGTAGCTAAGGCACAATAACTCTATTCTCCTGAGGTATTAAATGGAAACAAACACAGAGTATGAGCAGAGACGGGGCTGAAAGATGTTTGGGTATTACAAGTAGAAATATCCTAAATCCCGACTAATGCCTGCCTTAGCTCAGGTAAGTATCCTTTTGATTAACTTCTCTATGGATAGTGTATCATAACTGTCTTTTACTACCTGAGGTTTAATATTCTGATAGGGGCAGTAACGTTTTATGTAATTCTTGTGTTTTTCATCAGATGAAGGATTCCCCCATTCTTCTAATTCTTCCAGAGTCAGAGGAAGTGTAGTGTCCATCATGGTATTGAGAACATCCAAGAAAGGTGCCTAAAAAAAGAGCCAAAGAAACATGAATGTTGATTAAGAAGTTGGTAAAATAAGTGTCAGAAAAATATACTACTTTACGAATATACATGCTGACATGAGAGAACAGAGCTCAGGGAGACACACAGATTCGTAGAAGCCAGACTAATTACTCAGTCCTTAACCAGGGCCTGTGTTCATAACTAGCTTTTATGTGTTTAAGGAGCCCTGGTGGGAAAGTGGTTAAAGTGCTTGGCTGCTAACCGAAAGGTCTGTGGTTTGAACCCACCAGCCGCTCCGCAGGAGAAAGATGTGCCAGTCTTCCTCCTTGAAGACTTCAGCCTTGGAAACCCCATGGGGCACTCCTACTCCATCCTCGAGGGTCGCTATGAGTCGGAATCAACTTTACAGCAGGAGGGTTAGTTTTCTGATTTTTTATGTGTTTAGAGTCCTTAAATGACATGTATATAATGAGAAAGGGTTTATCTTCTAATTTCACAATTTTTGTTTTTTTTAGTTGGCTTTTTATTCACGTATTTTTTTATTTATAAAAGTAATAAATCCTAACTGAAGAAAATCTGGAAAGTATCCAAGTTGAAGAAAGAAAAAAAAACCACCCTCCAGCCCATGGGGGGTTGTTGGGTGCTGTTGACTCATTTGCAACTCATAGTGAACAAATGTGACAGAGTAGAACCACCTGATAGGGTTTTCTAGGCTGTAATCTTTATGGGAGCAGATTACCAGGTCTTTCTCCCCTGGAGCATCTGGGTGGGTTCGAATTGCCAACCTTTCAGTTATAAGCTGAGTGCTTAACCACTGCACCACCAGGGCTTCTTCACTAGCCCATAACTAACGTGAAATCAAATTTAATAAAAAGAGGCTGCTCTTTCACTTGGTCTTCCATTCCTCTGTTAACATGCTTTTCAGTTTTCCCTATCAGTATTAACCTAGTGGCTGTCTGCCATTGGTTTGACTGCTTAGCAATCTGAACTCCTTTTTCATCTGGAAAGTCCCCAACCTGAGACAGAGCCCGACTCTCACTGAAATGTGTTAAATGTCAGATACTGCCTTTCCCAGCTTGCCTTGCAGCTTGGGAGCAGCCACATGAGGTAGGTCTGCCAATCAGACACGTGTGCTTCAAACTCTGAATGGGAAGTTAGTGATTCAAAGAAGTAGGGACCAGAGAATTTATTCTGGCAACAATGCCGCAGCTATATCCAGTTTCTAGAAGGGGCGATGGCATTGTGAGTTGTGCCCAGTGGTGGCACTTCACTGGGCCAGTTTTGTGGTGTATTTTGCACAGGTTTCTGGCTGTGCATCCTCTAAGCTGGGTTCTATACCTAGCCTTACCTAATGTTGTTGTTAGCTGCTGCTGAGTCACTTCCGACTCATGACAACCCCACGTGTGCAATAAAGAAACTGTCATGGGTTGAATTATGTCCTGCAAAAAATGTGTGTATCAATTTGGCTGGGCCATGATTCCCAGAACTGTGTGGTTGGCCTCCATTTTGTGATTGTAATTTTATGTTAAAGAGGATTAGGGTGGGATTGTAATACCACCCTTACCCAGGTCACATCCCTGATCCCATGTAAAGGGAGTTTCCCTGGGGTGTGGCCTCCACCACCTTTTATCTCTCAAGAGATAAAAGGAAAGGGAAGCAAGCAGAGAGTTGGGGACCTCATACCATCAAGAAAGCAGTGCTGGGAGCAGAGCGCGTCCTTTGGACCAGGGTCCCTGCACAGAGAAGCTCCTAGTCCGGGGGAACACTAAAGAGAAGAAGGCCGACGGAGAGAAGAAGCCTTCCCCTGGAGCTGATGCCCTGAATTTGGACTTTTAGCCTACTTGACTGTGAGAAAATAAACTTCTCTTCCTTAAAACCATCCACTTCTGGTATTTCTGTTATAGCAGCACTAGATGACTAAGACAGAACTGCTCCACAGGGTTTTCAAGGCTGTGACCTTTTGGAAGCAGATTGCCAGGCCTATCTTCCAAGGTGCCTATGGGTGGGTCTGAACTACCAACCTTTTGGCTAGTAGTGTGCTTAACTGTTTGCACCACCCAATAAATCCCTTTTCTTCTTAAGTAAGCCAGCGTTGGTGTTTGATGCGTGTAATTAAGAACTCTGACGGATACATGAATCCCATATTGTTGGACATTTAAGCTGTCTCCAATTCTTCAGAAGCAAAGTGCAATAAACATCCTTACACATACATTTCTGATTATTCTCCTTTGGCTGAAATTCATAAGTGTAATTTGTAAAAGTCAAAGGTTTGTTCCATTTTTTTTCTATTGTAAATAATTCTGCCATCATTATCTTTATGCATGAGGGTTTTTTCTCTCCATACTCAGTATTTCTATTTCTTTTTAAAAGATTTACAGGATTAGAATTATTCAAAACTGTTTACTTAATAAATGCCCCCAATGTATATCCCTCTTTAAAAACCCTTGAAAATGATTTGCTTTTTCCCATCTCAGTCATTATTTCCCACAGCATATGACCAGGAAGTAGGAGAATAATGGAGGTGAAATCAGCTGCTATAATCTAACTTTGTAATTTTGGACAGCAGGAAAAGACTACAGAGTGTTTTTAAAAAAAGGGTATTTCAGTTAAAGTATAGGAAGATACCCCAAAAGATCATTAAGAGTGGAGAACCTAAAAACAGTCCCAAATCTAGGACCGAAGTGCTGATGGGCAGCAGACTGTCTAAGTGACAAAGATCAGAGGATTCTGTGCATCCCAGAGTCACAGTATGCTTGACCTGACTTCTGGAACTGGTGAGTCACATGTGCTTCATCTCTTTTCCTACCAGTGCTAAGTGTTCTTACAAGTAAAAAGTGATCCATGGGGTTACTTGTTAGTATCTTTCAGTGAAAATCTTTAAAAATTAATAAAGAAAAATGTCTGGGAAGAATAAGTGAAGGATAAAGAGTTGGATTACATAACTTTAGAAGTTCCCCTAGAGTTACAGCTGTGTTTTTTAAAAGCTTTGTTACACCCCTAAGCCAGGTTAAAACTGTAAGAGAACATTTTTTTCTTAGAGCAGCGTTTGGTTTCACGCCTCCCCCTATATAAACAGTAGATTCCGAGTGTACTCACCTCCAAAGTCACAGCTCTCAGGAGCTCTGGGTTAGAGTTACACAATGCTCCCACAAGCACCCCTCCAGCACTGAAAGCAGTCAGGGCTGTTAGGCTTGGCTGAGAAAAGCCTTGGCCATGAAGCGTCTTAATGCAAGCCTCTATGTCTGCAAGGCCATTGAGCTTTTTGGTTAGACGGCCATCAGTGTGCCACTGGAGGCCTAACTCACCACCACCCCTGAAATTAAAGGGCAGAAAAGTTTTAGTGGGAAAAATACATATACTGATGTAGATCAGAGTCAAAAAATGACAGCCTGAGGTCTGTTTTTGTTTGGTCCTTGAGCTGAGAATGGTTTTTACATTTTTATACCCATTGCCATCGAGTCGATTCCAAGTCATAGTGACCCTATAGGACAGAGTAGAACTGCCCCATAGGGTTTCCAAGGAGTGGCTGGTGGATTCAAACAGCTGACCTTCTGGTTAGCAGCTGAGGTTGGGAGAAAAACAAAAATCACAAAACACCCCCACCACTAATATGTGACGGAGACCACGTGTGACCCAAAAGCCTACAATGTCTACTATGTAGCCCTTTACAGAAAAAGCGTGCCAATCCCTGATATACTTGGTTGATCAAAAGTTGATTTAACAAATGTTTTGAGTACCTGCCTATTATTGATCAGACATTGTGTTCAAGTGCTTAAAAATATAAATAAGCAAAATTCCCCTGCCCTGGAAAAGGTCATAATTCTGTAGGGAAAGAAAACCAAGAACGAGTTACCAAGCCATGTGGTCACTGCCTTGTACCATTTCTAACACTCTAAATACAAGTCTATTTCAGGTCTTAGAGAAGCAGAGGAAAGAACATCCAGCTGTCAAGCTGGGGGCATGTATGCGAGTCAGGATCACAAATGCCTAAGAGGAAGATGATACCTACGCTGGGTCTTGAAGGAAGAATACACGTTTCCAGAAGAGCAAGGAAAGGGAAGGCAACATGACAAAGACGACACAGCACGTATGTGCAAGGGCAGAGGTGAAAGAGATGCCATTTGAAAGGAGGTGGGCAAGGCTGGGTATGTAGGATGTGTATGGGTGGAGGGTGGGATGTGTTTGGGGGACTGACGGTAGACACTGCTACAGAGATAAGCCAGATCATAAGGAGGTTGAATGCTAGACTGAGAAATCTAGATTTTATTGTGAAGATGGGGAGGTGGTGAAGGATTTTAAGCTAGAACATAAAATAAAATCTGTGTCTTGGAAACAACTCAAATAGAAAGGAAGTTAGACTAGAAACAAGAAGACCAGCTGAAAAGGCTATTTTAGAAAAACCTGAACTCAGGAAGAGTTAAATGGAAATAATAATGTTATTAAGTAATTACAGAGACTGATGTTATCTCTGCAGAAATCCTAATAATCTAGCCTTTTGCTTTCTGGATCAAGTAGTCACCACCAGCACAGGTTTAGATAACATAAATTCAACAATATAAATGTGAAAATAAGCATCTGCTCCTGATCCACTGTTGTTCTCAAGATCTGTCACAATGCTCTACCACTCATATGCCAGGTGCTGACTCACCGGACATGGCAATATGCTAATATCCATCCATCATCAACCAACACCCGCCTTTCAGGTCGGAAATTCATTTTCAAATCCATTCCATAAGCTCCATATACATGTACCAGGAGAGGTTTCTTCTGCAGGTCCTCAGAATCTGTTTTGTGGAAAACGGTCATTGGCACTAATTTTCCATCCTGGAAATGGAGAATTGCTACATATGTAAAGAAGAGTCTTTAAAAACAGTTTTATCCCAAATTTAAATACAATGAAGTACACTTTTTTTCCCCTCTTTTCTCTCGTGGTTATTGATGTTGAACACAAACTTCATTTAAGACCAAAGAGTTATGGTCGCTACAAAAGTATCATGGTCCTCGTTTTTAGCTATTTTGCTGACCTAGATTACCAAAACCATACCAAACCCACTGCCAACGAGTTGATTCCAACTCATAGTGACCCTGCAGGACAGAGCAGAACTGCCCCACAGTGTTTCCAAGGCTGTAATCTTTACAGAAGCAGACTACCACATCTTTCTCCCATGGCGCGCTGACCTTTCGGTTAGCAGCTGAGTGCTTAACCACTGTGCCGCCAGGGTTCCTTCTGACCTTGATTACTAACTAGAAAAGAATGGCAAGACTCTGGCTTGAAAACATTTTATTAAATGCAGCTTTTCATGACAGTAAGGGATTTTAAACAGTTCTTCATTACCCACTAGTACTACAATTTTTTTCTTTTAGAAGAACCCAAAATACCTATCGAGTTCAGAAATTCCAGCAGAGCCCATGCCTAGGGCTAAAATGTCATTTCTCATCTTTGAATATTTACAGAGAGGCTGACTAAAGCAGCCTTAGCTCAATTTCGGTCCTTTAGTCAGGATTTTCAACCCTTAGAACCTGAAACTTCTAACTGTCCTTGTGACATCCACCCACATCTTCTTCAAGGCCTATTTAACATTAGATTTTCAAAGTCTAGAAGTGGTTAAACTATTTAATTACACTTATTTTTAGGGCATGTAACTATTCCCCAATGTAGCTCCAATACATTAATCCCAAATGACTGAAACCCGGTACTATCTGGACATACAAAATCCAGATAACCTTGAACTACTCTTGACCTTCCTTTCATAGAAAAGGATGGAGAAGCTGGTTCTCACCCTGCTTAAAGAAATGAATGAAACAGCACCAGTTTCTATTACCTGGGGGGCACTAGTTTTATATAAGGAAAATAATACAACCAAGTCCCATGTTTTTCATTCTCATTTGGAAAACTTCACTTTTAGGCAATAAATGGAGACACTGGAGTGTTATCAAATAAGAAAGAAAGCTTCCTCTCATTATTCTTTGTGATACCCAACTTGTTACGACAGCATAACTTAATTTTCACTTCTCAGTATAGATTCACTCATAAAACCTGATGTAAATTAATTTCTAGAAAATAATCTTAAAACTTTTCATTTCCCTGTTTCCTCTCCAACTTGAATTATACAATCAGAGAAAAACTTACTAGTTAAAAACTTGTGAAAAGGAAGAGGTAAAGAGGCAGCGAGCCCTGTGAGGAGCTGGAGCCCTTAGTTCATCAGCAGTGCAAAAAGGCCCGTGGAAAGTCACAGCGGCTTCCATCTAGCAGTTCCTGGGTGGTGCAGTCAATGCACTTGGCTGCCAACCAAAAGGTTGGAGGGTCAAGTCCACCCAGGAGCACTTCAAAAGAAAAGCCTGGAGATCTACTTCTGAAAAATCAACCACTGAAAACTCTATGGAGCACAGTTCTACTCTGACCACATGGGGTCGCCATGAGTCAGAGATGACTTGATGGCAACTGTTTTTTCTCCCCCTTCCTCCCCTAATGCTTCTCCCCTTGAATCTCCAATAACTTAGCTTCATTACTCTTTCCATTTGGGGTAGAATAATTACAACAATTTTGATAGACTGATATGATCCCATGTTTGTGAAACAAAACTTAAACGTATATATGCTTGTTAACCAAAAAAAAAAAAAATCTGGATGTTGATACACTAAATGGTTAACAATGATTATTTCTAGGGGTGCAGCAAATGGGACTAAAAAGTAGTCTCTTAAACTTTATACATTTATGTATTTTTGCGTTGGTTCTAACAAGCATGTATTGCTTTTGTAATATTAAAATAATATTAATATTTGCTTAAAGATATTTAAAGAAAATCAATGAATTAAAAAAAAAAAAATTCCTAAGGCAAAAAAGGCCTGTGTGGAAATTCACCGTCAGCATACGTGAAGTTATGTGATACATAATATGCTAAGGTTGGAAAATTCCATAAATTCAAGGCCACAATTAGTTCTGTATATTGAGTATACCTGCTGTTGAGTATACATCTGTTGTCAGATCTTTCTCTACTTCCCCCGACTTACCCCCCAGATCTTCCCTCTTTTACTCTATACTTTGGCCATATTAGATTTCTTTAGGCTTCTTGAATACACCATTTCCCCCTAATTCAGGGCCTCTGCACAAATGATATCCCCATGTCCCCTTTCTAACTTAACCCTTACTCATCCTAGAGGTATTCCCTGAGACATGACTTCCTCAGAGAAGCCTTCCCTGATCTCTCCAGACTAGGTAAGGGCCCGCTGCCATATGCTCCATCCACTGCACTTAGCACCTTTTCCTTTGTGGGATGAAGTACGTTAGTAATTATGCCTTCAACAGCTGTCACCTTCCTGCTAGATTTAAGCTCCATGAGGGCAGGGAATGTGTTAGTCTATTCACTCTAGTCGCTTGCTTGCCATCTTCACAATTTTTGTCCTAACTGCGTATCAACTTTGACCATTTACTTAATTTTTTCTTTAAATCAACTTTTTACTCAAATACGAGCAACATGTGAAATTAAGAGCTTCGTGTGCTACTTATAAATCTTCTAACGTGTGTTAAAGTAAGTACATATTAAAGTTGGAAAAAAAAAAAAAAACACTTAAAAAAAATTAATGTACTCCCTAAAGTTGTTTTGGGGCCCTGGTGGCGCAGTGGTTAAGTGATATGGCTGCTAACCAAAAGGTCGGCAGTTCAAATCCACCAGCCGCTCCTGGGAAACCCGATGGGGCAGTTCTACTCCGTCCTCTAGGGTCACTACGGGTTGGAATCGACCGAATAGCAACAGGTTTTAAAGTCATTTGGGTCTTACTGTGGTACATGAAATGCACTGGACAATACCTGGCATACAGTATGTTTTCAGCAAATGTGTACTGAAAGTGGAGATTACAGACTTACCTTACTTTTGGCTTCTAGACGTAAAACACGACTAGTCTTTGTGATTGGGTCTTCGTGGCCAGTTTCCTCAAAGAGTTTGCCTTCTGCAAACTTATACGTGTAATATTTGGGGGGACGTATTGGAGAGCAAAGCTGAAAGGGGCAGTTCTTTGGGTCGGAATTTGTATCTATTATGAATCCACAGGCCCAGGGAGGGAGCTAAAGAGAGAAAACAGTTATTTTTCCTCTTTATCTAGACTCAAACCATCATTCATTAAATTCCTGAGTCTGCGCCAAACAAGATGATAGTAAGTTTACTTTTGTCCAAATAACATTATGTCTTAGGTAAGGATTACTTCATCACAATAAAATATATTTCAAGTAAAAAACAAACAAAAACTCCACATTAATGACCAAAAATAAGGAAAAAGTACAGGAAAATGGTTTATCTTGACTGTAGATTTACATGAAATCTACTTTAATAAAAAAGTTTATTTTGAGGTATAAACTTGGGCAATGTAATAGCAAAATGGTTAAGAATAAGCACAAATCAAATGGTAATTATGGAATCCAGAGACATCTCAAAGATCTCTGTTCTCAGGGAACATGAAATCCCTCACATGCATTTCTAATAACTGACCCACCGGCCCTGCTCCTGCTGCCAGGACAGCCACAGTGATGACCATTATTATCTCAGGGCTACGAAGAAGCTCAGCAGTGCTGAAGCATTCACAGTCTGTTTCTAGCTTTAGCTCCCAGGCTAACCATTGTGCAGAACAAAACCTTCCCAGCACATCCACTCTGAGAGACTCACAGCTATTATGCTTAAGATTCTTAACTTTATGAAAAAGGAAAAGAATCAAAATTTATTCTCTTAAAGCAGCAGGGTCCAGCTTCAAGCCATCCAATAACATCCCTCTTACACGTTTTAAAGAACTCTGGTAAGCAGGTTGACAGAGTGTTAGAAATGGTACTGAGAGTCAGAACATTAAAAGAAAATTGCCTTCCTTCCTTTTCCTGAGTAATTGTAGAAATAGAAAATCCCTTAGAAAATCAGAGGTCTTGGTACAGCAACGTCAGTGTGGGCACTATTCAAAAAGGGTAGGTGGGGGATACGTGTGTCAAGAGTGCATTATTTCACCTGTAGAAACTACAGCCAAAGACCTTATGTTCACACAAATTTCTTCTAATTAATCTAAAGAATCTATTTTCCTGAAACACTAATAAAGACTCACATTTTTGCAGTCTCTCTATAAGAGTTCCTAATTTATCCTCCTCAGATTGGGGATTATTTTGAAGGATAACTTGTCTGTATAAATGTAAGCCATAACTGGAGAGAAAATAAGTGGGCAAACTGAGACCCGGGTGGGAAAAAAGTGAGAAGCGCAGCTACGAACTGCGAAACTCGGCCTCAGCGGGTACTAGGTTCCTCAGCCCACACAGGCACACATTTTTCTGCCCTCTGGTGAGGCTTTAAGACAGTTTCTATGTGAACTATGTGGTAAGTTGTTTTAGCTTTAGACCAAGTAGTTCCAATAAATCAAGTCTATTTCTAAAACTCATGGGATCAAGGTTAAAGTTTTAATCACAACAAAGACTGTTCCAAGGCTAAGGACTTTTTAAAGTTTGTCCAGCTGATGTAGAAATAAGCACTAACTATCTCAAGGATATCTGAAAATACATTTCCTACTGAGATAAGCCTGCAGTATCATCTGTGAATAATCACGGACAACATCTGTGAATCGTAAATTGGCCAGGTGATGTGCAGATACTCCTTAGAATATTAGACAGAAAAAGGGTTGAACGTTAGCATTCTAGTACAAACTAGTCATGTCTTAACGATCAGGACGTAACATGTTGAAAGAAAATTGACTCGGGCATACAGACTCCTCCTCCAAATGAAACTGATGTTGGCATGAACTGAAGTATTTTCCAACTTATTTAGACATTAAATATCATAACTTCTTTTTGTGGGAGAAAAACCACTCCCGGGAATACTGACGACATGATGGCCACAAACAGGAGGCAAGAACAGGAAGGGTTTTACATTCCTATTGCTGAGACGGAGTTTAAAACGTTCTGTCAGTCAAGTACGCAGAAATACGCCATAACCCACTCACAGCCTGGCAAGTGTTCTTTGTGTGTGGTGTGTTAGTGTGATGCAGTTCACGAAGGACAGGGTTTGATCTATAAAAGTCTCTTTAAGTAGCACAAACACTAAACAGCACAAGGCATAATCAGCCCTATAGGTTGGGAAGGAGGTAGGGAATGAAGAGATTGAGGATACGGAATAAATTAAAGACCTGGTTGTTCTAATGGAAGTTGAAACCATGGAAAAGAGGCATATCTTTAAAGTAGGAATACTTATAAAAATACAAAAGGTCATATTTACTTTGAAGTCAAATATTATTATAGTAAACTCTACAGGACGTTCCTAATTTTCACGATATAGAATTTTGTTGTAATAAATTCACTGCTAAAAACTACATACTCTCTCCCATCCCTATTGATATAGGCTGCAATAAGAACAGATGTCTGAATTTGGCATCAATCAGCAAGGGAAAAGAAACAGTTTGAATCCAGCAGATGAAGGCAATGAGGAAATCCCTAAAGTCAATCACTATTTTCATTTTAGGACAACCTATAGCATCTTCTGAGAGATGACACATTACATTTGATAACTGATTTTAGGGAAGAGCAGGAACTTTTTAGTTGTTTTAGGCCCTTGTTATTTTTTATTTGCACTACTATAACCAATCTCAAAACGAATCTCTCTTCTTGCTTCAGTGTACCCTAACGTGGCTGCCAACAGCATCACCAAGTATAGCTCAACTCCTCAAATCACTGCCCTGGCTCGAAAACTTCAAAAGGGCCCCTCTTTGTAATCTGTGCATAAATTCCTCACCCTGACAGTCAGAGAACTTCAAATCATAGCTTCATCCCCCAGAAATTCATGTTGTTTCAAATGCAGTTTTCCAAACATTTTCCGAACTTCTCCAGCTCAGAGCTTCGTTTCATGGACTTTTTCATTCTAGAATACCATTCCTCTCTCTCCCCACCTGTCAAAATCCTATCTATCCTCTTTGGTAGAAATTTCAAATTCTACTCACTCCGTGAAAACTTTCCCAAGTCCTCTTCCTCTCCTTTGAGCCCACAATGCATTTTTTGTTTTTGATACCACCTACTTAAACCCACCTTATACTTAATCTTTGTGCACTAGTCTAATCTCTTATGCTAAACTGTATCCTCCTTAAGGCCACATATTTTGTCCTGCTGTCTCACCCCCACCCCCATCACGTCCAACACAGCATATATAGAAGGAGTTCAATAAACATCCGCCGAATTCACTGGAAGGCATTTTAGCAGGAATGGTGACAATATTGGAGCCAGGGAGGTCTAGGTGGTCTCTGCTGCTTGCTGGTCAATTGGCTCAATAACTCTTTCCATAGCAAGCAGACTAGAAGCATTTCCTCTTCCCTTCAGTGCTGCTACTTTAACTCACATGTTAATGCTGCATTAAAACTGTGCAGTCAGGCTGCTATTTGCTATTTCAGCAAGTTCAGTTGTGATGGCAGAATCTTTCTTGACCACAGTGAGTCAGCCTGCCAGGTAGGCATGGCACCATCACCCCACCCTCCATACTGCTGTGGAGACCACGGCATCCCCCATGTTGAAAGAAAGCAAAATTCATCTCCTTTCCCTATTCCCCTTAGATAAGAAAACTGGCAAAGACAAGATGATGCACACACAAGCATGCAGTGGCAGAAACACATTCGGCACAACTAGTGTCCCTACTGGGTTTGTGGGACTGGGGAGCAGCGGGAAGTGATAGATACTAGCTGCCAGGCTGACTGAGTTATTGCTATACCTAAAGTTGTAGTGGTATTCCATATATAGTTACATATGTAGGAAGAAAAATACAATGGCCCTTGACCCTACCTCTGAAGTCCATGTTATAAGACAACATTTTAAGTAAAACTGCATTAAAAGCAAGGTTCCCCAAGCAAATAAAAAATAAACCTCCTTAATCTGATACAGACTCAGATGCTCAATTCTATTTAAATCAAGTTCCTTTTAAGAAAAACTACATTACTATTACTCAAAATTTAATGTTGTGTTAAGATAAACTGCATATGTATTTTGATAAACAGTAACTCCGTTTGAAAATTAAACATACCTTTAGAGATCGAACTGAATCATCGGCCAGACCAATCACATTAACGTAAAGTAGATTGCTGTGCTTTAGGAATAGAACACAGTGATCCTTAAACATGTCCAAGTCGACAACTTTGGTATTTCTCTTCATTGTGAAAAATAAATCCCAATTCATAATAGCAGGACTATCAGCTGCTGTTCTCATTAGCTGTTAGAAGAAAGTTAGAAGAGGTGACAAAACACGAGAGTTATAGTATTCAGAGATTAAACTACTCAAAACCAGACCACAAATGCCCCTCTTCACTGTTTTATGAAGAGCTGAAGAAACTAACTCTGCATCGGGGATAAGTGGGACCAGCTCCATGTGAATGAGCTCAAGCTAACCTGTTGGATGGTAAGAAAGTGTAGTCCCGTGCCTAGCTGATAGCCAACCGATGAACGTACGACTGCCGGCTGACTGCAAACGTGTTAGTGAGTCTAGCTGAGAACAGAACAGTAGAACTGCTCAGCTGAGATCAGTCCAAACTGCCAACTCACAAAATCATAAGCTTGTAAGTTTGTTGTTTTAAGCCACGAAGTTTGGCTTCAATAACAGATATAATCACGACAGCGTATGCTTCACTTACTAACCTTTTTTAGGCACAATTAAAGTACGTAGAGGCATTACATCTAAGGGAAGAGAAATGGGATTGGTTACGCACTGGAAAGTAGCATCAATTTCTACACTTTACCAGAAGACTACAAAATGACTCTTAGAGCAAGAAATGCTGTTGATGGAAGTGTGACATTCTCAATAGCCCCAACAGGAGGGAACAAGGAGAATCCAGGACTACCTTGAATTCTGTAGGCTCACCAACGTTAGTGAGAATGTATAGTTCATCATCTCTGTGTTCAATGTAGTAAAGGACCCCAGGAATTCGCTTCTGGATAAGTACTGGTGGGTCCCAAGGGCTCAGGCCATCTATCAACCACACTTCAGAAGTAGTCTTGTTCATAATATTTATGGTGAGAAAACGACTGTCTTTTGTGAGGTAAAGGAAAACAAAATAGCTATATAAAAAGAGAGAGAATGAAACATGAAAATCCAGTAAATTTTAAATGCATGCTACCTTGGTAATAACGGTATCTCAGAGGTGGTCAGTACACACGTTAATTTATAATGCAGACAGAAAACAAACACAATCTCTTAGTGAATACTGCTTGTAAATTAAGACGCTGGATATTATTTTTTCTCATTTTCCCCTCAAAAACAATTTTTTTACTCTAACATTTTATCATGAATATTTTCAAACATATAGAAAAGTTGAAAAAATAGTAAGTGAACACCGATATACCCACCACCTAGATTCTACTGTTGGTAACATTTTGCTTTATTTCCTTTATCACATATCTACGTATCCATCAACCCATACTCCATTTTCAAATGGGGGTGTTTAACTCTTAAAGTCCTTTTCAGCTCTGAGATTTTATGAAATGAAATGTTAGTTTTTTTGTTTTGGGTATCAACTTCACTGTCATAGATACAAGGTTAAATCCCATTTTTCTTCTTGGAAAATTTATTCAGACATTGTCCAAACTATACTGTTAAATAGAAGCCCTGGTGGCGCAGTGGTTAAGCGCTTGGCTGATAGCCTAAAGGTTGTTGGTTTGAACACACCAGCTGCTCCATGGGAGAAAAATGTGGCAGTCTACTTCCGTAAAGATTTACAGCCTTGGAAATCCTATGGGGCAGCTCTACTCTGTCCTATGGGGTCACTATTAGTTAGAATCGACAATGGCAATGGGGTTTGGACACTGTTAAATGACTTTTGGGGTGATAGGACCCTAGTGTTAAAGCAAAATCTGTTTTCCATAAATCATTTGGAAAAGTGTATCTGGGTAAGAGTCAAGGGATTTTAACAGAAAAATTTACTGCCATTTCCTCCCAAGCATGGTCAAGTGGTACTGGAGATTACACAGAATTAGGGATAAGAACCAGCCTTAAGGAAGAATTACTAAAGCACTGGGGAAACCAAAACCAAACCAAACCCCACTGCGGTCAAGTCAATTCCGACTCACAGAGACCCTATGGGACAGAGCAGAACTGCCCCATAGGGTTTCAAGGGAGAGCCTGGTGGATTCGAACTCCCGACCTTTTGGTTAACAGCCGTAGCTCTTAACCACTATGCCACCAGGGTTTCTGAAGTACTGGGGAAAGCAAATTTTAAAGACTACTGGACATGTTGGCTCAAAGCAATTTAAAAATCAGATAATCTATATGAAATAAATAGAAAATTCTGTGCTCTGACATGAATATTGTAGTTTACAACTTACAAGAGATTTATTATTGCTGTGTAACAACTCTTAATTTTTTTTTGGTGAAAACATACCCAGCAAAACCCACCCACATTCCATAGTTTCTAGACATTATGATCAGTGACAATGTTTACATTCTTCATTGTGTCAAAATTCTTGTTATTTCTGTTCTAGTTGTTTTACCTCCATTTAAACTCCTTGCCCTGAACCTTCTCATCTATGCTTTAGAATAGCTGCGTCATGACCCTTTTGTCTTATATAGATGCTTTTTTTTTTTTTTAAAGTAACGTAATACTCAAGGGCCATAATCTTTACTCTTTGGGCTAAACTGTTACTTAGTTTAGAGGTGACTTCAGGAGATAGTCGCAATTCAAGGTTTGAAGTGTAACTCAAGGCCATAGTCTCAGGGACTCCTCTGTACTCAGTAGGTCTGGTAAGCCTGGATTCCTCAAGAATTTGAAGTTCTGTTCCACATTTTTCTTGCTTTTTTAATCAGGATTGTGCTCCTGATCAGAACGTTCTGCAGTGGTAGCTGGGCACCCTCTAGTTCTTCTAGTCTCAAGGTGGAGGAGGCAAACTCTGTTAAATGTTTAATTAACAACTCAGCATTTGCAACCTAACAACTTATGTGAATATAACTAGACACCAATTTTGAACACAAACAACAATAAAACAATGGTTATGGCCATTTTAACCTTATTATATCTGGTTCTTACCAAAATCAACATTTTAAGTCAACCAAGACCAGCACTTTAAATAACTGACACCTTGGGAGAAATTATTCCTAAATATAAAAAGAGTAGCTACAACAGAAGGTGGTTTTTTTTTTTTTTTTTTTTTTTTAAGGAATAAGTAGCACTGATCTTAAAGTACAACATGAAAATTGTCACATACTCTTTCTACAGGAACTTTCGGCTTTAGATTTTGATACTGGCCCAATCTGACTGTATTTTGTTCCCAAATAATGCATCATTGTCAGTAATGCGCTCACACATATAACGCCCAGCATAGCTCACTTATGAGAATAGCAACAGGGTGAAGGGGTTGCATGGCTGGCAAAAAAAAAAATAACATGTTTAACACACACGTTGTTTGTGTAACAATACAGTAGCTATGTCACAGAAAGAGAATCCAGCAAAGCAGAAGAGAGAGGGATGGAAAGTGATTCTGTTTAAAGAGGAATCTTTCCTTCCTCAAATGACATCTAAGATACTGTCTATGGTAAACTGTTCTGCAAAGGCCTTTCAGAAACAAAGGGCGCATTCAAGCAGTGGAAAGAAAACAAGCATCAGCTATTGTGGCCTCTATTCTTAGCTCTGCTACTAAATGGCTGTGCAACCTCAGGTAAGTCACTTAAATCCGGGCCTCAGCTTCTTCATTTATAAACTAGGTCAGCACTGCCCAAAAGAAGTATCATGTGAGTCACATGTATAATTTTAAATTTTCTAGCAGGCACATTAAAAAAAAGTAAAAAGAAATGTACTTTATTTAATCCAATATACCTATAATAATTTAAACACGTAGTCAACATAAAAATTATTAACAATGAGATATTTTATATTCCTTTTTTGCCACTAAGTCTTCAAAATTTGGTGTGTAGTTTACATTTATGGTCCAATCAGACTAACTATAATTCAAGTGCTCAACAGCCACCTGTGGCTTAGAGGACATTGTTTTGGGCCGTGGAGAATAAGATAATCTATGATTTGTTCAAATTTGCCCTGAAATAAACTTTTCAGACCTAAAGTTTAGGACTAAGATTAATAGTCAGGATATGCTGGATGTGATGAAGGTTTTATTTTCAAAAGGTAGCTTTATACTTAAAGAAAAAAATAATTTAAGATCAAATCAGAGCACAAAAAAGCATGTGTCAAGTCCAAGAGTTATTTAGATATATAAAGCGTACTCTGGAGAAAAAGATTTAAGTACATTATTCCAGTACCTTGGGTCTTTTTCTGTGTAAAAACGTTCATTGCGTTTGTTATCACCAAAAGTGGCTCGATACACATCATGACAGCGAAGGTTCCTCTGGAAGGTGTAGAATAAAACATCTTCCTCTTCTTCATCCTTTACCCATTCTAAAAGGCAATGACTGAAGAATTATACACAGCCACCTTCTTACAGTTAAAAAAAAAAAAAAAAGACACAGCATACCCTATTTTTGAGTGCCAAAGAGAAGTGCAAATTTATTTCTGGAGATTTAATACAAGATAGGTTCAACTGGATCTAATCTGTGTTAGGCATAAGCCAGAGAGTTTTTCAGAGAATAAAATACCGCTTCATCAATTCCAAGTTTTCAAGTAGTTAACAGTCTCAGGGTAATCAAGTTTCCAAAAAAGAGCTATATATTCCATATTTAGGAAAGACTTTGGTAAAGTCACATTTGCGTTCAGGATATGAACTATGTTTAAATCTACAACCTCTAACTTTAAGTCTGAAGGAAATAACAGATCATTTTCTCTCATGTCTAAATCTTTTTTGTGTGTCTTCCAGCCACAGGACATCTGAAACTACTAAACACATTTCAATGCTGGTCTTTCTTGCTCTCACCAGAAGTTTTCAGTTACACCATGACTGCCACCTGGCTGACAGTGACTGTAAGACATCAATACATAATATTTATCCCGATTGCAGAGAGGTTGTATTAGAATCAGACCGGGTATACTGTCAACTTTTTGCAAAAGAATTTAGTTAAACAATGAGGAAGATAATTAAGATATAATTCATACACAAAAACTTATTCTAAGTAATAAAATTAGCAAAGAATTACTGAGATAGCAAGGAAGTATACAATTTGCTCTCTGATCATGATCCTTTTAAAAACATGAACATTATTTTAAAATTAGCCCATTCAGATACATAATTAAAGAAAGGATGGTCTCCTGAATCAGAGGCAGAGGAAGATGGGGAGTCCAGAAGGATAAGTGGATCAGGCATGCTCCTTCTCATTCATTCATGTGGCAACTCAAAATGTTTCAAAAGTGGGGGCAATTCTCTTACTGTTGCCTTTTCAACAGAGAAGACTATTCTGGTTGGTGGCTTACCAAAACTGGACACGTTTGGGAAAGAAGCTTCCATCACAGGCTGATCGCTGAGCTTCACAACTATACAGGTAGATGCTTCAGAATCCTCAGTTTTTATCTTGGCGGCCACGTATTTTTCATCTGGAGCAACTCTGATACAATCAATGAAGGGCTGGTCTAATTTAAGTTCCTCCAAATTGAATAAAACTTCGTAATTATCATTGTCTGCTGCATGAAGAAAAATATAAACAGAGAACTTCACAAGATGTACTTTAAATATTTGGCAACTGTGGTTCATTGTTTTAAATGAGCCTTTCTCTTCAGCAGCTTGACTTGCACATAAACTAGCATTAGTTATTTCATACTGTCCTATACTGATATTCGATATGACTGTGCATCAACTCAGGCGGTATTATTTGGTACTATTGTAGTCTAGTATTTTTACACCATACATAACCTAGAAAGTGAATATAAATAATTTTGAATGGTGTATGTAAAGTGCTTAGCATAGTACCAGAGACATAGGAGATGCTCAAAAATGCTGGTTCCCACCTCTATTCTCCCTTTCAAAGCTTTTAAGTGTAGCCATTAACTATACCTAAAGCAAAAACTAGTCATTAAAAAAAGAAAATTTAGAAATAATCTTAAAAAAAAACTTTTCTATACCTTTGAGGAATTAATACCAAATTCTTAGGAAAAATGCAAAATCTGAAAAACCAGAGCATGTTAAAAGGAAAAATTGTGGTGTACCTTCTTCATCTTTTGAACGAACCAAGCAGCAACCTTCTTGATAGTAAACAAAACCACCATGTTTAACCTGATAACGAAAAATAAATGACTTATTTAATAATTGATTTAACAGAATTTAATTTAAATATAACTTTTTAATGGTCTGACTATTCAATATGAAGGAGAAATGAAACCTCTTATAAAAAGCAAACCTGCTGAAGGATATGAATGCACACACATGGAATACAAAATGAACTACCTTTTACAACATTGTAATAGTGGTTAAGACATGGTTTTCATATGTTCACATCACTGGAGGAGTTTCTAATACATAAATGCAGGAGGCAATTAAGAAAAGGCATAACAAATCCACGTCATGACTGTACAAACCATGTCAGCTATACATTGGGAACATCTGATATCTCTATAGTAGACCACAGCTCAGGAACTACTGATTTGATTCAAGTAACGGAGTTCAAGTGGCATCTTTAAAATAATCCAAAATGATACAGATGAGGAAACTCTGAGATTAGTCTGAAAAAAGTTAATAACATTCTGAGATTATTTTCTCTACAATATCCTGTCACCAACTGTGTGCTGTTTTGATCTGATTTTATACAAAGTGTCTTACCCTCTCTCTGCGGGGTGACAGATCTAGGCGGTTTGAGATTAGGAGAATGAATATTACCCATCTAAGATTAGTGCTCTTGCCTAACATCTACATATTAAACCCAAATGACTGACTGGTATGATTTTACATGCCATAAGACTCATTTATTATCTGCTGGTTAGTGGCACGGGAACCCCGGTGGTGCAGTGGTTAAAGCACTTGGCTGCTAACCAAAAGGTAGGCAGTTTGAACCCACCAGCCGCTTCACAGGAAAAAGATATGGCAGTCTGCTTCTGTAAAGATTTACAGACTTAGAAACCCTACAAGGCAGTCCTATTCTGTTCTATAGGGTTGCTATGAGTTGGAACGGACTCAGCAGTGCAGTGGATTTGGTTTTGGGTAGTCAGCGGCACAGTTTAAATCTGGAATTCTTGGTTCTTAACCCACTGCTATTTCCATTCTTCTATGTATGCAACTTTCATTTATAATCTGTCTTTCTATTTTCCAATCTTACTGAAAAATTTTCAACATGTATGTTTAATCTATGTTTCAACTGAGTATTTGACTGTGGCAACCATAAAATAGTTAAACACTTGGCTTTCATAGTATTACACTACTTAAAATGAATTTCCTTTTATAAAAATGTATAGAGAAAGCAACTGAATTCTTTTCAGATAACAAAAAAATATGAATTAGTTCCATTTGAACTTCTTAGAATTTTTTAAATTTAAAAAAAAAATCAGAATTGGTTGCGTCCCAAACCCAGAAGTAACATATTACACTTGGACATTCATCTTGGCTTTGATCTTTACAATTTATTTTACGGATTACACTTATTCTTTGCTCTAAGTTTTTCAGCATATTGTTAAGGCCAAAAGCAGTATAAATTTGCTGTGGGATTAGCTCTGTAAATCACAAGGTATCTCGTTTGTGTCTTGAATGGTAGTATTAGATTTTTTAAAAAGAGACATGAGATACGTACCTCAGCATTGATGATTTCATATTCTTCTTGTGGCTGTGTTTCTAATCTTGTTCTCACTTTTTCAAATGCATCCATGTTTTCTGAAGGGGATTTTTCGTTTTCTTGTTTAATAGGCAGAAGAGCCTAGAAAAGTTTTATTGGTATAATCAAAATATTTCAAACTAGGGGAAAAAAAACCCTTTGCTTCTTAAAGATGATTCTTATTTCCTTTTCATGTAAGTACTACAATGTTAGGTTTATACTTAAGACTACTATAAAATAGTAAGTGCCTCACTGATCTTAAATGTTCTTTCCTTAGCTCATGAATAAAACAATCTTTTCAATTTAAAAATGTAAACAAAGAAAATAGGGTGGGTACTGTTATTTTAAATGGATTACGTTCTTAAGATGCCCAAGTACTAAGCAGGTCTGGGGAATGTTTAGAAATAGTGTGGGAAAGGTTTAGACAAAACTAAGCAGAAAAAGAAATCCTATGAACTTTACATATTTAATAGTCAGGTGAGAGGCAGAGAAAAAGAAAAAAACAGTCTATTACATTTTTATGTTACTGAAATACCTTCTAAAAGGAGGGAAATGTCAAAGTGAGAGAACCATAATCTTCTTTTCTTGGGATAAACCAAAACTAAAACAGAACAATTAGATCAAAGGTGACTGAGTGCCTTATACAACAGAGCTTCCTGTTCAGCTTCTTTAAGGAAAAAATAATGTATTCACCTTATGAAAGTAAGGAAAAAAAATAAGGGAAAATTAATGAACATGATTGAAATATGGATGGAAGCTAAACAAGCTCTCACTGTGTCTTACTGGGAGTATCTAATAAGCTAAGAGCTTTAGTTGATCTTCAGTGAGCACAGAAATACCATATGAATCATTACAATGTAGGTACGGCAAAACCTCAGCTGTCAAATTAAGAAAACATGTTCAATAATTCAACATTTCACTGGTTTGTCTTGTTTAAGCCAAAGAATTCTAGCCAGGATTTTCAATGTCAGCTGTCCACCAAAGATGACAACTGCACAGTGATCTGTACCAGAGGGGTCACTGAGCCCTTGGTAAGGACCTCCAACAGCTAGTAAATATTTACTGTATAGACAAGCATGCCCACGACACTCTACCAATTCGGTAGAGGTGAGGTATAAATATAGTTTATAGCACAAAGAGTTTACAATCTAAAATTAAACACAGCAAGAATAAAATAGAAAAACCACCAATACAAAGTAACTGGAAAAACAATCATTTTCACAAAGTTTTTTCTTTCAGACTGCGATGCTTTACAATTTGGCTTAGATTCCAATTAGGTGCAATGGCTGTTATGATAGTCTCAATTATTCAGCCTCTATTTCAATCATATAATTAATTAACATTAAATTACAAATCACAGGATCACTAGAAATCTATCATGAAACTATTACATACTTGTGGGAAAAAAACCAAACCAGTTGCAGTCAAGTTGATTCCAGCTCATGGCAACCCCATCCGTGTCACAGTACAACTATGCTCCACCGGGCTTTCAATTGCTAACTTTTTGGAAGGCCTTTCTTTCAAGGTGCTCTGGGCAGACCTGAACTACCAACTTTTCGGTTACAGTGAATGTGATAACCGTTTGCACCACCCAGGGATTCCAACACAGCAATAGGAGCTGCCTTTTCATTTCCAGATGTAGGCTTATCTGTTTGGCAAGCTCCATAAAACTTTTGAAGTAGAGTCAGGATAGCTATGAAAGTACCTCTCTCTGCTATCCTGTAGCTCATTGCACATTCTAGGTTTCAGAACAGGCTCTGCCACATTTATATTCCCATTCTTATAGCAAGTCATGGCAAACACATGGCTAAAGGCAGCACAGCTGGGCCCAATACTTGCCCTCTTAAATTTACTTTACATTCTTGACTAACTTTTTTGTCATAAATCCAAATTAATTGATCTTATTTGAACCAAGATAATCCTGAAAGCAACAGGAGTTTTGGCTACCTTAATGAAATGAAGTATAATTTAACAGCTCTGTAAATAACCCCTCTGAAGGAGTTACTCCCAGGGAAACTGAGATTTTATATAATATTCATAAAGTACTCCAAGTTGTTTTTTGTTTTGTCCCAACAACACCCACTGAGTGTTTTAAGCTTTCCCTTCAATCCCTGCTAGTATTATCAGTAGGTTACAAAGCCAAACCTACCCATTTTAGCCAAGTATCTTAATACTTCAATAGTCTACTTTTTCAAAGCCATATGCTAGGTAATGGAGCTGAGGTGAGGAAGGTTTTAACTTTAAACTTTAAGAAGGTTTCATGCGCAGTACCACTCTATTAGTGGAAAAACTGAGGACATCTTGCCAACTTTCAGGTGACCTGTCAAAAACTCATTTTAAGAATGAAAGCTGTTATAAAACAGGAGAAAAGACTATGTAAACTTTATTAGGGCAAAAATGCTGAACCCTAAAAACCGAAAACTGGTGATGTAGAAAGGTACCGGACAACACATATGTCAAGATGTCAAGATGGTGCCATTCCATTAATAAACAGCGAATTCCAGGTCTGGATAGGGAGAGTACAAGGCAGGCTTGGGACATCTTGTGCCAGAAAACAAGGAAATTGCTCAGAGATTAATGGAAATCTGTCAAAAGGACATACGTCAGTTTGAAGGGGTTCCTACAGGCCACATTTGGTACAACTTGAGCATCAAAAACAATAATTACTATAACGATTATAACACACTTTTTAAAAAACCCACAAGTAACCTGGTGGCACAGTGGTTAAAGTGGTTGACTGCTAACCAAAAGGTCAGCAGTTCAAAACCACCAGCAGCTCCAAGGGAAAAAGTGGCAGTCTGCTTCCGTGAGATTTATAGCCTTGGAAACTCCATAGGGTCGGTATGAGTGGGAAGTGACTCGACAGCAGTGGGTATAATGATTAAAAAACAATAAGAAAACACAAACCAAATAGAAATAATAAGAAGGATCATTAAAAAAAAAAAAAAAGGAAAGAGACAACTCTTCTTCATAGCATAATGCCAGCTAATAAATGTAGGAAGAATAGAGAATTAGAAAATCACTGTTTAGTAACTCCCAATGAAACAACTGATTTGGGTGAAGATCAGTGGTTGCTAAACTTATTACATGAGAATGCTAGGTACACAACACTTGCATGGTACTAAAACTCTATGGATTACTTACAAATTGCAAAGAGAGTAACACCCCATTAACAATGGTGAGAACTAGCAATTACCTTGACCAAATTATCAAATTTACCACCTATAATCTTGTCCACATTAAATCAATTAATTGTAGTATAAACAATAGCGGAGCCCTGGTGGTGCAGTGGTTAAGAGCTCAGGTGCTAACCAAAAGGTTTACAGTTTGAATCCACCAGCTGCTTCTTGGAAACGGTAGGGGGCAGTTCTACTCTGTCCTATAGGATTGCTGTGAGTCGGAATCGACTCGATGGCAACAGTATTTTTTTTTTTAATACAATAAAATACTATACAGCACTTACAATAAATGAACTAGAGGTGTATGTATTAATGGGGAATCTGAAATTCATGTTGAGTGAAAAAGCAAGTTATACAACTGTACATACTTCATATTATTTATAAAATAAACTTCATTATATAGAATTTCAAAACATGCAAAACAATACTATATAATTATCTGTGGATACAAATGCGTGTACAATTTATATAAAAACATCCATAGAAAGATAGATTAAGGGTGATGATTACCTCTGGGCAGGTAAAGGAATGTGATCAGGGAGCAGTACATAGGAGTTTTCAAATTTTTTTAGTTAAGAAAAAAGTTACATTGAGTCATGGGTACATGGGCATTTGTTATGGTATTCTCTATGACTCTGTATATATCTGTAATAATTTATAATAAAAGGCATGAAAAAAGAAGGGTACTGTGAATCAGGTTACCTGAAGTCTAGTTCTGACTCTACTAATTTTGTTAGGAAACCTTAGGCTCTCTGGCTTTGGTTTTTTCAGCTGTAAAAAAAGAGGCCACATATTTTCCAATCTCAAAACTTACCACAAAGCTACTTATTACTTGACAAGTAACCAAGACAGTGTGGTACTGGTATAAAGACAGACACATAGATCAACATAATAGAATTCAGAGTCCAGAAATAAAGCTTCACATTTACGGTTAACTGGTTTTTGACAAGGCTGCCAGGACAGCGGGGGAAAAAAATGTCTTTTCAATAAATGGTGTTGGGAACGCTGGATAGTCACATGCAGAAGAATGAAGTCGAACCCCCTACACTACACAGCATATGCAAAAATTAACTCCAAATGCATCAGAGATCTAAATAAAGTGCTCAGACTGGATAATTTCTGGGATTTTTTTTTCAGCAATTTATGGTTACATGGAAAGAATAAATTCACTCATTCAACCATCATGTCACAGTTATTGCTTATCTACTATGTAGCAGTCACCAGGCTAGACGCTGGGAATATAAAGATGGATGATACAGAATTCTAGTCTTTCAGGACCTCCCAGTCTAATAGGGGTGATAGAAAAAGTTTTAAATGATAGAATAAGTAATCTCATTTAGGTAAATATAGTGTTATGGCTTCAACTTATACGTAGACCAATCTTTCCAAATTCCAGACTCATATATACAACTGCCAATTGTAATCTCCACCTTAGTAAGGATTTATATTTATTCCTTCTCCTTCGTCACCTTTAAGATCTGAATAGCAGTAAGGCTACATATAAGACTGTGAAATAACTCTATCTGAAACGTAAAAATGATCCAGATTGTTTTGAAATTGCTTGATTTTGTAAAGTTAATACGGTGCCTATCCCAGTGAGGGAGATACCACCCTGTAATCATATATAATAAGATTTTAGAGCAAAGTGTCTAGCAAGTTAATAAAGATTATAATAGTCTTTTATGTAAGGTGTTGCAAAAAATAAATGAATTTAAAATATTTTTGTAAAAGCCTTTTCGATTTTAGAATTCAAATAGATAAGGGATTATGACCCTATATTCTCGTTTCTCCTACCTGGTTGTCTTAAATAAAATGGAATCTCCCTGTGATTCCCAAATTCAACTGGTTCTCTCTTCAGTCTTCCCTGAGATCTTCTCCTTCTCTCCATTGCCATGGCTCTCATCATCAATCTGAGTTGTTGACAAGGCTTCCTATTCCCAATCTATTCTCTGCAATTCTACCAGAGTGATCTTCTAAAATAAAAACCTCATTACACCTACATTTATCAACGTCTTTCCACTGCTTCTAGGATGCAGTTCAAACTTCTAGGAAGATTTACAAAACTACTCATACGTGACCTGGCCTCCACTTACTTCTTTCAGCTCATCTTGAACCATTTTGGCTACACTACTTGTAGTGATGTCCTCTCTTGCTTTTATTGTCTTACACACGCTGCTCCGTTGCCCTGGTACGATGCCAGCCATACCGAGCTGTCTCTTTTCGGTCTAGCTTAACCCTGTCTTTTTTTTTTTTTTGGACTTAGGTTTACAATTATATTGCGATCCACAGAATGGCACTCAATATAAAATACAAGGACATTCATTCATTCAACAATATTTATTAACATGTCATGTACTGTCTCAACCAGTGGGAATGTAAAGGTGAACAAGACAGATACAGACTCTGCTCTTAGGGAGTTTACATTTTAGTTGGGAAGACAAAGCAAAAAGAGGAAACGGGAAAATGAAGTAACTGTAGTAAAGTGGCAGAGAGGAAACAAGGGTAAGCTAAAGAACAACAGTGAGGACCAGCTACTTGGTTACCATGGACGGACACAGGCCTTCTCAGGGAATAACATTTAATCAAGACCTGAAACAGAAGGAACTATACACACTAGGAGGAGCCCTAGTGGCGCAACGGTTAAGCACTCTGCAGCTAACTGAAAGGTTGGCAGTTTAAACCCATCTAGAGGCTTCAGAAAGACTTGGCAATCTGTCCTAGTAAAGATTACCGTCTAGAAATCACTATGGGGCGGTTCTATTCTGTCACTTAGGGTCGCTGTGAATTGGAATCGACTCCACGGCACGTAACAACACCACATAGTAGGGGTGACTAGGGTTAGGGAATAGCATGTAAAGGCCCTGAGATGGACAGGAAAAAGTTGTGTTCCTCCATCTGAGAGAGAACCACGTGGCTTGATCACAGTGAATGGAAAACAAAATGGCGTGAAACGAGACTGGGGGGGCTAGATCTTGCAGGGCTTTGGGGGACATGATTAAGAGCTGGATTTGATGTTTATGCAGTAAGTTTTTGAAGGCTTTTAAGTTAGTGAGTGGTGCGATTTAATTTATACTTAATCACTCATCCTACTGTATGGAAAATGGGTTGGAGCGGAACAACAGAGCGAGCAACAAGGCTGGTTGGGGGGTTTTACCAGCAGTCCAGGTGAGCAATGACAGAACACTAGAGTGATGACGGCAGAGATGGAGAAATGTGGACAGATTAAATACGTATTTTGGAGGTTAATGCACTATTTCCCCAAGAGTATCATACATACCACCACTGATACACATGATTTTGGGTAGATAAACATTTTATTAGAAAGAATAGATCTAGGGCATCAAGCCTGTAATTTACTGAATATTATTCCTTGGATGACACAAGTTGATTAGAATAAAATAATTAATAATAGCCTAGGTGGTATGGAAATATGGCAAAAATCACCAAGCTAGTTCAGGATATACTGTTAATGGATGTGATGGCAGGGTAAAGGAACAGGAAGAATAAAAAAAAAGATTTCCAGTGTTCTGGGTTGAAGAACTGAGTACACAGCAATGAGATAAGAGTTGAGTTGGGGGCTAGAGGAGTTGAAGTTTAACTGCAGACAGCTTGTTTGAGAAGTCAGTGAAATATCCAACTTGAGACTATTAAGTAGGCAGCAGAATATTAAGTCTGTAGCTCAGAGGAGAGTCCAGGCTGATGATACTAACTGGTAGCATACTTAAATCCACAGAAATGTATAAAATTACTTAGGGAGAAATGAAAGACAGAAAAAGGGCCAGGACCAAGCCCTGAGAACCCCAGCAGTTAGAGGTTATATAGGAAAAAAGCTAGCAAAGGAGACTGAGGAGAATTGGCCTGTAAGGTAGGAGGAAAACTAGGAAAGTGTCGACTCAAAAAGCCAAAAGAAAAGTGTTTCAAGGAGGGAATGGTCAAGTGTGTCCCATCTCCTGAGAGGGCCCTAAGAGGGAGAAAAAGAAATGTCCACTGGACTGAAACATGTTGTATGTTCGGTGACACTGACAGAGGTTTTAATGGAGGGGTGAAAGTTAAAGTTAGACTCAAACAGGTTAAAGAGTAAATGGAAGGTGAAGAAATAACCACATGATGAAGTTGGGCCTGTTAAGCAGTCCCATACCATGATTACACACACACACACACACACACACACACACACACACACACACACACACACACACACACACCCCTGCACACACAGAATTACTGTGAGACTACAATTTTTTCTTTTTTTGCCCTTCCCGAGCTTTCCTTTTAATTTTCCTTTTTCTCCTTCTTTCCTGACAAAGCTTTGAACCTGTTAGTTATAACCGGTGATTTTTACTAATCACTGGTTAGGAGTGCCAGTGAGGGAGTATCTATCTGCCAACCTGTCTATCTTAGGAACTACTTCAAGAACTGCTAATCTGCACTGCAGAAATAGGCCACTGACACGTTTAATCTATTTCTTTACTTTTTCTATTTTCTTTTTGTATCTTGTTCAAACCATCATGGTCAAAGAGTTCAGGAAATATTTTGTAGGCAGAGCAGACCAGGATAATGTGAAAGATCACCACACATCCTGATAAAGAAACATGATATCTGGTTTAATGTTAGTGTTTGAATATCACTGGCTGGCATGTGAGTGTAGTGGAATAAGTTCACCTTGCCATCTGGCTCATGTAAAATGGAAAGCTAAGGTGGACTTTCCAATAAGAACTTTAGCACTGAATGACTTCAGCTAGGTTAAGGTCAGGAACACTTGATCACCAAGTGTCTCTAGGTCCTAACCGCTGGTCTACTGTCAGTGGCAGGCTGGGCATGTCAGAATTACCTGGGGAACCATGAAGATTCTGATCTGGCAGAACTGGGGTGGGATCCAGGAATCTGCATTTCTACAAAACTCCTTATTTTTTCAGTCAGGAAAATTAGAGTTCTAATTAGTTCATGGGCACATCAGTCAGAGCTAAATGTCTTGCCTGCCAACATTTCTCCAGCACATACTACCTTCTTTTGTTCTTAGGTTAACTTGTATAAATAAGTCTTTATTCTAAGTATATATGTTTTAATTTGCCTGAAGTCCCTAATTACCTTCCCTACTTTCTTGTACCTCTAAGAGTAGACAAAGGCGGAACTCACTAGATGTTTTCTGAAAGAAACGTGTATTCTTGTCTACAGCTCCCTCCACAGTTGCAGTAGTATCTGTATAAAGCTTCACCAGATCCCAGTGATCAAAACGGATGGAGACCACGGCTTTTAGATCATCTCATTCCTCACAGAGGAAATGGCTGATATGTGACGTATGAAAGCAGACCACTTTACCAGGTAAAAGAACTATTTTTCTTAGAGTCACCAAGTCAGGTTAAAGTTTCCAAGTGGTGGGCATGTATGAAAGAGAATTGAAAAGTTGCTTCAGGGGCAAATGGAGGGAAAAAAAACAAAACAGTCCATCTCCTGTTTAGGACATGAGCTACTCTAACAGCTGTCACCCGACGGAATTCCTGCCTACTATTTATAAACCAGGACTTAAGATAAAAGCACAAGGTACAAAATAAAAACTTTATCTTTCTAAGGAGGATAAGGCTGCACAAATAAAAAGGTAAAAATGAAATAAATAAAAGGAAGGCACAAAGAAACTCTAAGTGAGGAAATAAGAATCAAGTGCTAATCTAAGACATGACACTGTAAAAAGGAAAACAACTCAGAGACTAAAATGTAAAGGTCTAGGGTCTAACTGAGAAAAGATTAAATGTAAAGGTCTAGGGTCTAACAGATAAAAGATTAAAAGCAAAAGCGAAAAAAAAAAAAACCAAACCAACAAACAAGTATAAGCTGAGATGAATAAAAATGAGAAAAATTGAGTAAAATAAGATTTTAAAGAGAAGACAAAACCGACTTAAAAAAAAAAAAAAAAAAAACCAGGTTGCAACAAAACAATTAAAACCAGAAATTAAAATATTAAAATGACAAGATATGCTAAAATAGTGTAAAAATATCACCCCCAAATATAATTTAAGAAACCTAAGGAACGTAACAAGTAAAATGTAGGGGACTTATGACAAAGAGGCAGCAGCGTAAGTAGATAGCTTAATCTCAAGTAGGATGGTGACATAATTGATTCCCCAACCCAGGATACTTCTCAGAGGAAAGGCGACACTACTAATAATTACACAGGGACAACAGGTGTAGAATGGGACTGTCTCAGGCAAACTGGGATGTGTGGTCACGCTATGTACAAGGACAATCAGGTCCTCAAGTTTGAGGTCATGCCCACAGCTTAGGGCCTGGTAAGAGTACTATAGTCTGAGAGTGTCTTCCTGAGGAACTTGAGTGATCAAAAATGTACATCTTTTCTTCCCTTTTCTTTTTTTAACAGCAAAGTAACACACAATTACATGACCTTCACTTAAGTTTACTAATTTGGGATTCATAAAATAATTAGCATATTAGATTTTATTAAGAGCTATAATATGGTATTCTAGGAATTTTAGAAAGCGGAATTATAATTTGAAATGCATCTGTGGGCATGCTAAGGCAAATCATTGTTTATAAATCTGCATTTTAATATACTACATTAGAGGTGGGTGTGTGTGTGTGTGTGTGTGTGTCTGCATTTTAATATATTACATTAGAGGTGTGTGTGTGTGTGTGTGTGTGTGTGTATTCTCTTATACTTACTTGACTACAGAATATTGAGCCTGGATGTTTTAAAAAGCAAATAAGAATTACTGAGAAAATTAGTAACCCTGATGTGCTATCCTTTATTTTTAATTAAATAATCTTAATGACCTACAAATAGGTTAAGTTAAAACAGTCCATACCTTACAGGAGAAGCTTCGACTTGGGATGTTTCTTGCTAACTCTGATATCTTGTTTTTACTCTGCAGACACTTGGTTAGGTGGTATTTTCTCAGTTTTATTCTACTGTAATAATGATCAGCGAAGTGACAGTGATTCAAATGCTGTTTCTGCACGCATTTCCCAAGGTGAGGAATACTATACTGCAGAGCCTGGAGAAATAATTTGGTCTTCTGCTGCATGATATCAAAGTCCCTGGTTTATGCTCCCTTTGGGGCAGTCAGCACATGAATGATTTCATAAGTTTCGAATATATACAGTAGTGGGTTCTCAGAGCATCTATGATTGGCAGTTCTTAACCCCCACCTTCAGGGCTATGCACCCCTTAGGTTATGGATAACTGCAGACAGCTGATAGCTTAGGTTAAATAAATCTGAAAATGTGTATAAGTTTCATTCAAATCACGCTCTTGGCCGATGTGACTTAAATGTCTCATTTGTAAGATCAATCCTATCAGGCTCAAGCTACGCAGCAGTGATTCTGGTACACAAAGGGCCAAACTAAAACAAAACACAGAAAATAAAAAACAAAATAAAAATCTGCAAATAGGTACATAGACTTATTGGGGCATCTGAGGAACTCTGAGGGCTTTAAATGGCTTTGATCTTACATAATTCTGAGCATTTCTTTGGTATGTGTCTGGAGAGGATGAACTGGAAAAAGCTTAACTGCTTAATAAGACTGGGGAGGAAGAAGGGGGATGGTTAGTACTTGTTGGGGACTTGCTATGTGCCAGATGCTTTTATATACTTTAAACTTCCTAAGGACTTGAGAAAGTAGCTATTATTATGCTCATTTTACAGGTGAGGAAACTGTGGCTCTGGGAGGTTTAAGCAACTAACTGCTCCAGGTCACTCAGACAGTAAGGAGTATAGCAAAAAGTCCAATCTGGTTTGTCTTCAAATCCCGGACATAACAAAATATTAGGTTTTAACGTTAAAAAGTTATATGGCTCCTTAATTTAAAAAAAAAAAAGGCACTTCAGGATGCACAGATAAAACGTGAGACCATCTCAGGTTTCTGCTGGGCAGTTGGTTCTTACTAACCCTGAGAGCTAGTAAGCAAGCCTGGGTTCAGGTCTTGGTTCCTGCACTTACTACCTGTCCCTGGGCCTCAGTTTCTTCATCTGCAAAACTGAAATAATAGCACCATTTACCTTATGGGATTGTTGCTATTAAGAATGAAATGTGACAATTTACGTTAAGACTTTAACACAGTGCCTGGCATGTAGTAACCACTCAATAAAAGGTGGCTACTATTATTCGGACAGGAATAATCTGGGCACATTGCACGTTGCTGCATGTCATTATGGGAGTCTTCCACAAAATGCCCTTCGGTATCAAAGAATACTGCGTCAGAGTTACAACCGATCACATCCGCTACGACAACCCCCTCCTCCCCTTTATCTCCTATATCGCACCAAAATAACGTGCAGATGGAGATGGAGACTAGCAGACAGGATTAGGAAAAAAAAAAAAAAAAAGAAAGAAAGAAAAAAGGCTTTGAATAACAAGGGCTTGCAAGGGCTCTAAATCACCATTATTTAATCCCCGCAGCTTCAGTCCATTCATCTTCCATTCGTAGGGAGAAGACAGTATGCAAACGCTAGGGATGAGGATGGGGTGGGTAAATGGGTTCCCAGGAGAATTCATTATTCCTTTGCAACGATCTGAGTGCGAGAAAGAGTGATACCAAATGGCATGCAATGAAGGGACACATGCCAAAAAGCGAGAACCAAGGGACTGAGGGTAGCTGGGTGGGAGTAGGAAAAGAAGGAAGAGACCCCCAAGCACCACCCCATACGTACGCAAATTGAAAGAGTCCGGCTCTGGCCACAGAAACAAGTGAAGGCAGGCCGGAAAACCCGAAGTTCCCAGAAAACAGCAGCAGTGACACCTCAACCGCGTCCAGCCGAAGACTGCGTTCTGCAACACGCAGAACGACTACCTACTCAGAGCCATCCAGAGCTGGTTTGCAGCACGCCGGTTACGTAACCCCAATTTAGCACGAGTACTAAGCACATTTCGCCATCTTTATTATGGTCAGAAAAGGGTTTTTCTCCTCCTAGATTCTATAACCGTCAAGGACATGAGCTTTTTGGTTCCTTTATACTTTTCTGAGTTAAAGATGAAGCAGACGAGACAAGAACAAAAAGAGGCAGCGTCGCACCAGCTTCCCCACAGCCCCTTCACCCTCCTATCCGCCCTCACTCAAGATGGCTACCAGCAAAATGGTGCAATGATGAGATCAGAGCGGCCCTGGTTGCCAAGGCGACGCGAATACCGGAAATGCGGAATTCGGGGAGGGCCAGTTTGCTCCGGCAGTGGGAGGGCGGCCGGGAGTTACAGGTCCTGACAGGGAAGAAGTGGGCAGGTCCTGGCAGGGGAGAGCTGTGGCGGCGGCAGCTCCGAGTATTGGCGGCTCCCGCGGGATGGAGTCGCGAGTCGCGGACGTCGTGGTTGGCGAAGCTGAGCAAGTTGCAGGCGGGGGCCTGGCAAGCGGCAGCGCCGCTCGGGGGCCTGCAGTTTCGGCGACATTGGCAGCCTCCCGCTGGAAGCTCCTTCGACAGGTAAGGGAGGACATGCTCACCTTACCTTTGCTTCTGGCCGGGGCTCTTTCCTTTCAGCATCTTCGGGAGTTTCCTCAGTTTTGCCTGGAGCTACCTGAGAAGCGCTGCCTTGCTTCACCTAAGCATCAGTTTCCTTGCCTTGTTTTTTTCTTTTCTTTTTTAATCCTTATAAGGATAAACCAACCAAAAGGGAAGGATCAGGTGGGACTGAGGGCAGCCATAGCTGAGTTCCTGGGAAACTCAGATTAAAGTAGAAGATTTCCTTCTAGATATTTGTCTGTCATCTGGACGACTTTTCCAGTTGCTCGTCAGTGTGATTGGTGGGACCACCGCTCCCCACCCCACTGTTCTTCTTTCCTACTTCTGTTTTGCTGCCTCCCTTACGTTTCTTCTTGCTTCCTGACTCCCAACCTGATTCTAGTTATCAATTCCAAGTCTGCACCCTCCGGCCCTAAGGCTTTTGAATATCCACGTGTTTGGACCTGTGACGCTGCCCGTGTTGCCTTGGATTCTTTCGTATAACAGAGCGTGAACGAGTAGGAAAATCTGCCTCTGTAAAAGTTAATTAAATGTTTAGCTTGTAGTTTGAAGTGATCTGTGAGATTCTCGGTATCCTACCTAGGTGGACTAGTCAGCGTGTGCGATTGTTAAGTTTTTTGAATGATGGTATCTTCCGGTACTACTTTAGAGTTGCTGCTGTTGCTGATAGCTTCACCCGTGTGCATGTTTTACGGAATTCTGATTTGTGGTCGCTGACTTGATCACTTGACGGATCACTGCTTGAAGTGAAGTCTGTTTATTGTTTTTACACACCAGTGTTATGTCTTTACCTTAGGCTACCTGCTGACAACTTACTTAAGGGGACACTTTCCATTTTTGACCGTTATGTTTCGAGAAGAGTTTCCCAAATATTGCAACATTACTTGAGGTTGTACTGTTAGTATCTGGGTAGTTACTTTGTTTGCAGTTGTACAGAGTCAGTTTTTCATACAGTGGACTTCTAGTGCTGTCATGATATAACTCATTAAAGTTAAGATTTCTTTGCTAATGTATGGACAGTCTTTTCAGAGCATTAATGATCTGGTTTTGCTACTGTTACAACTAGTATTATAGTGTAATAAAATGCATGTTTTTGTAGGTCACTGTCACAGGGACCATCTAGTGAAGTAACCACAGATTAGTTAAATTATCGGAGTAGTAAATTAGGGCCTTAAATTAATCAAATCATATTGTACAATATCTATGTTGGGATACACAGTATCCTCTTCTGTTCTGTGACATAACTTCAGTGATTTTTAGTATAGTAAAAACTCTAGCTGACCAGCACCTCTGTTCATTGTGAATCTCCATCTAAATCAGAACAGGGACAAGTTTCAGCTCTGGCTGCTGTTTGAACTTCCCACAGTCTTTGACATTCTGATGCTTTGGGACACATGTGCCCTCTGCTTAGTCTTCTTCCTTTTTTAAAAATATTTTGTTTTATTGTTGTTGTTGAGAATATATGTAGTAGGACATACACCAATATAACAATTTCTACATGTACAATTCAGTGACATTGATTACATTCTTCAAGTTGTGCAACTATTCTCACCCTCCTTTTCCGAATTGCTCCTCCCCATTAACATAAACTTACTGCCCCTCAGCTTGCTATCTAGTCTTTTGAGCAGCTGTTGTCAATTTGATCCCATATAACCAAAACCAAAACCGTTGCTGTCAAGTCAATTCTGGCTCATAGGGACCCTATAGGACGGAGTAGAACTGCCCCGTAGGGTTTCCAAGGAGCAGCTCGTGAATTTGAACCGCTTTTTGTTAGCAGCCTGAGCTCTTAACTGCTGCGCCACCAGGATTGCTGTTTTCAGTTTGATCCCATATGGATAGTTCTTAAAAGAGCACACAGCTCAGGCAAACATTCTTTACTAGTTATTTGCTTAGTCTTCTTGCCTTCTTCTGTACTTGGTGAACAACCGCTCACCTCTTCGTACCTCTCTCTCAGTCTTCTCTTATGTGACACCTCCTCTGATTCCTCTGGGCTAAGTTAGACCCTCAGTCCTCTACCAGTGAACCCTTTGTCATATTGATTCATGATCATTTGATCAGAGTCTCTCTCACTAGGATGGGAGTTCTTCCTGGAAAAAGGCCATGTTTTATCAATCTCTACTCTTTGCACTTAGCACAGGGCCTGCCTAATTGATTTTTAGTAAACAATGTTAAGCGTTACAGAAAACCTGAGAGTAAGGTCAACCTTTATGTGGTCATTAGCACCTAGTCCTTTGGTGTATTGTATCAGTTAGCTGTTCTTGAGTAACAAGCAACCACAACGTTGCAGTGGCGTCCAACAACAAGCATTTATTTTGTTCACGCATCTGTGGGCCACCTGGGATTGACTGACATACGCTGTGATCAGCTAATGGCTCTGTGCTGCAGGTGTGGGCAGGTCTGCTCCAGGTGCCTCTCATCATCATTGGACCAGTTGGCTGACATGTTCTCATGGTGATGGCAGAGGTGCAAGACAGCAAGCCAAACCAGAAACACATTTTAATCCTCTGTTTGCATCATGTCTGCTAACATCCTGTTGCCCAGAGTAAGACAGTCAAGTCGAAAGTCAAAGGATAGTAAAGTACACTCCCCTTGGAGGTAGAAAGGGAGGGGGTGATCATGTTTATAATAATCTAATATACCATGTATATTAAACATTTGCAGGCTCTTAGTAAATATGATTTGAATGAATGGATCATTCATATCTTATATGCCTCCAGAACTGGAAAACTATGAGGAATCTGAGCAGTCGTAGAGATAAATGATTCTCTCTTTTGACGGCTGACGTTCAAGCCAGCTGCTTCTGTCTGCTTGTTTTCTCCCTCTATCTCATGGCCGTTCTGTTTACGTGAACTGTTCAGTATTTTCTATCTTTTGTAGTTCACATTTTTGGGAGAAAACCTGGTTGATCCAGCTCATCATTCGGTATCAGGTCTTATGATAAGTTGCTGAATTTTAAGTCTAGTGCCCTCTTTTATCAGAAGAGGTCTAGAAGGCTATGGATCGATATCAATAGGGGATATTAATGTTGCTCTGTTTTCCTCTTTGTTGAATCTCATTACGTGGGCAAAGAAGGCCATTGGCAACTACAGGCTTTTATTACCCACCCAGCTTGTGATCCAAAAGAAATGACTTTTCTCCCCTAACATCCAAATGATTTCCTCCAAAGGTCTCTGATAGGCCAAGCTTGGACCAGTTGCTGCGTCCAGGAGGATGAGGTATTTTGGCTAATCTGGGTCATTAGTCCAACCTGTGGCACGAAATATAACCATCCCACCAGAGTCAGTATAGTGTGTGTGTGGATGGAGGGGGAGGTGATTCTCAAAAGGAAGGGATGCATTGCTGTTGAAAAAGTAGCAAATGACCATTATTCACTTGCACACACATTCACAAACACCACAGAATGAAAAATATTGCCTACAGGTCTGAATACTTACCTGAGGAATGTGATTAATGGAATATTTCACAGTGTATTTTAAATTCAGAGCAGGATGCTGTATGTTCGAGAATTCCAATACTTAAAGAGACAGCATGATTTTTGGAGTAGAATTTAATAGACGTTAATTGTAGGCTCATATTTGTCCTTAACTATTTGTATGACAGTGACCAGCCTCTTTGGGCCTCAGTGTCCTCATTTGTAAATGAGGGAATGGGACTAAATTTCTTTATGACCTCTTCCAGCCCTAATTATTTTAGAGTGAAATTATTTACCAGAGCTAGAAATGATTTTATTTTCTAATCATATTATTTTGTGTTTTCCTAACAACGATTGTATACATTTATCTTTAACATTTAAAAGCAGATTGCCTAATTGGCTAAATATGCACAAAATATATACAAGTAAGATCATCACAGCAGTCTTTGCGGAATAAAAAATAGAGGCAATCTAAACACAGGATGTAAACAGTACCTATGTTGTAGTTACTGTGAGCCGTTAAAATTTACTCATCGCTTTAGAAATTGATACTGATAACTGTTTGCCTATGTATGTATAGATGGATGTTTAACAGTGTGTTCTCCCTGAATGGTGAAATTGTGGATGAGTTTTTGCTTCTCTTTTGTATTTAAAATTCTTTTACAGTGAACATGATTATTTTCAAACCATTTTTTATCTATTCTAAAATGCACACTCTATTTCAACATTTTAAAACTGGAATATGTCATACAGTTGATGGCATGCTGTGGCCCATTGTCTGTCTACTCTAGAAACCATCAGAAGGAAGAAGAAACATGGCGTTTTATAGTCAGTGGTATCTTAGCACATGAAATGTGTAGATCTTTATGTAGCAGAGTTTGTTTTAGCTTTATTTTTGACTTTGTTTTATACCCCCACCCTTGCTTTTCCTTTTTCTTTCTCATCACTTCTCATGCATGTTATCTTGTTGTATTGTGCATCTTTGTAAACCACCTTTAATCCTTTTGGTAACCAAGCGTGCCTTAAGTAAGTCTCATGTAAACTGTGAATTTGGACAATTTACATATTTGGACAACAAGCCTCGGTTTCCTCCTTGTTTATTAAATGGGAATAATAACATACTTAGAGGGATTGCTTTAAGGATTTGAGATAATATATGTAAAATGCTTAGCTCAGAGTCTGCCATATCAGAGTTACAATAAATAACAGTTATTGTTATCATCATTATGACTATTCCTGGTTACGTTAAGTCCTCATTGGGATTTTTCTGGCTTAGCTTGGATGGTGGGCCCTTTCTCTTGCCAGAGATATTAGTCCTTTTTCTTTGTTTTCTTTCCCTCTCCTCATCCTGATTGTGAGGGAAAGGGCTATTGATCAGAATGAAGAGCATGTTGCTTCACTCTAAGCTTGTGTGTGATATTTAAGACCAGATCTTCTGGGATTCATCTTCTCTAGAAATTTACCTTTCAGAGTTCCACTGAGAGAAGGAAGGGTAGTTACATGACATAACTGATGGAATCAGGGGATCTAGCTACTCTTAAAGATTTTCAACCAGTACTTCTGTGCTTATCCTTATTTTTGTACCTACTCCTACATCCTGGCCTTCATAAGTACCTAGTGCCTCTAATAATAGTCATCCCTGAGTCTATGTTAGGACTTTTTTTTGCTTGGCTTCCCCACTGCTAACACTTGGGTTTCAGTTTTCTCCAAACTGCCAAATTAGTTGTTATTGTTGTTGTTAGGTGCTGTCAAATCAGTTCCCACTCATAGCAACCCTACGTACAACAGAATGAAACACTGCCTTGTCCTGTGCCATCCTCACAATTTTTGCTATGTTTGAGCTCATTGTTGCAGCCACCGTGTGACTCCATCTCGTTGAAGGTCTTCCTCTTTTTTGCTGATCCTCTACTTTGCCTAGCATGATGTCCTTCTCCAGGAACTGTTCCCTCCTGATAACACGTCCAAAGTATGTGAGACGAAGTCTTGCCATCCGTGCTTCTAATGAGTGTTCTTGCTGTACTTCCTCCAAGACAGATTTTTTTGTTCTTTTGGCAATCCATGGTATATTCGATATTCTTTGTCAGCATCATACTTACCACTCGTGATTTCCCCTCCCAGTCTCCTTGTCCTTCGGGACTTTCTTTTTTTTGCACCTTAACTGGTATGTTAATGGGGCTTTGGGAAGGATGGGAGATAACTGTGTGTTTTCTGTCTGCCTTGTTTAACCAGAGGTTAGTTAACTATTTATTGAGTACCTACTCTGAGCAAGACACTTTCCGTATAGCATATATTGATTTATTTAATTTTCATAAAAGTCCTGCAGTTGGTCTGTTGTGTGCCAGGGACTGTATCAGAAGCTGCAAGGGTAGGCATTAATATTCTTGTCTTACAAGGAAAGAGATTGAGTTCAAAAGATTGTAAAGATTCTCACATTCATGTAACTATTGAGAGGTAGGTTCTCCTTACTGCAGTACCCATGCTAACTTTCTGAGTAACACTGCTTCTAGAAGAATATTGGTTATTAGCGTTCCTGCATAGTTACACTCAATGTGATGGTTAAGGTTGTACGTCAGCTTGGCTAGGCCATGATTCTCAGTGGTTTGGCAGTTATGATGTAGTTTGGCGGTTATGTAATGATGTAGTTAGTCATCCTCCATTTTGTGATCTGATGTAATCATCACCATTTTGTGATCTGATGTGAGTTGAAAAGGGAGTTTCCTTAGGGGTGTGGTCTGCATCCAATATATATACGGATGTTCTGGCAAAGCTCGCTTGCACTGGATCCTGCACCTGGCTCATCATCATCTGACCTCCAGTTCTTGGGACTTGAGTCAGTGCCCTGCCATATTGCCTGCTGCTGATCTTGGGGTTTGTCAGCCTCTGCAGCCTGCGAGCCAGTGGCCTGCCATCTGACCTGCCAATCTTGGGTTCGTCAGCCCCTGCAGCTGCATGAGTCAGAAGCCTCCAGCCTGACACCTGACCCATGGACTTGGGACTTGCAGCCTCTACAACCGTGTGGGCCATTTCCTTGAGATAAATCTCTCTATATGTATGTTTATGTATTTATATATGCTTTACTGGTTTTGCTTCTCTAGAGAACCTAGTCTAAGACATTTGGTACTGAGAGTGGTTCTAGGAGGAGCCCTGGTTGCACAATGGTTAAGTACTCGACTGCTAACCAAAAGGTTGGCAGTTAAAACCCACCAGCCTCTCCGCAGGAGAAAGATGTAGTTCTAGAGAAACAAAATTATAAGGATGAGTTTTCTAAATTAGTTCTCAAGTCTGACTTGTCTGAAAGGTGCTGATGACTCTGCCTCCAGTAGTAAAGAGGGCACTGCTAATCCATGGTGTGAGGTGGCAGTATTAATATGCAAAATATCACCACCAGTAGATCAAGTATTGGTGACAAGTGGGGCTCTAGGTGATCGCATGTTTTATACTTTCCTACAGTTTTATCAGAATGAGAAGTATAAGGAAGCTGGTTGGTTCGTCCTACTTTCACTAGACAAAGTGGTGAAAGAAAGAGATGAGCTCAGGGCTTCAGAGTTACAGCTCAAGTGCCACATGAAAGACCTCAAAGTTGCCACTTGTGTCCTGAAAGAAAGCCTTATTTCTTGTATTAATAGAGCCGATACTGCTGAAAATCAAACCCAGATTCTTATCGTAAGAGTGGCTGAATTACAACACCAACTAAATTCCCAACCTCGAATAGTGTCTGAAGTTAATTTGAGGGCATTGATTGGAAAGAAATGGGATCCTCAAACTTGGGATGGGGACATATGGGCAGATAATCTGGAAGCTGGGGACATTGAGCCCCTAAATTCTTTTGAATCACTCCAGCCAACAGATACAGCCCTCTTGCTTCCATCTGAAGAGATTACTCTATCTTTGTCTGCTAAGCTACCATCCCCAGTAAAACCATTATTCTCTCTGCCCCCATCTGATGAGATTAACCTAGCTGTGTTTGAAGAGCATTTGTCTGAGATATTTATTGCCTAGGATGGTGTCTGAGTCATTGTCTGGGGAAATGCCAGGGGTAAATGCCTTACAAGACATTGCTGAATGCCCCTCGAATCCACCCTTACCACCCATTTTTACTTCTAGACCTATAACTAGGTTTAAGTTCCAGTGAGCCCCAAAAGATGAAATACAAAGTATGACCCAGGAGGAAGTATGCTATATTGCAAAAGAACTGCTTGACTTTTCCGATATATGCAGACAGAAACTTGGAGAATATCTGAGGGAATGGCTATGAAGTGTGTGTGGTAATGGTGCAAGGAACATAAGGTTGTATTGGTCTGAGTTTATTGATGTGGGCCCACTAAGCACAGATCCTTCATTTAATGGTTCAGCTCGGAAAGGTTAGAAAGGAATCTAATAGTCTGACTGATTCACTGAGGTACGGATTAAGTGGTGGCCTATACTAAATCAAGTTGAAATGCCAACACTGCCTTGGTATACTGTAGAAGAAGGTATCCAAAGGCTTAGGGAAAGTGTCATGTTAGAGTGGATTTATCAGGGTGGACCCACAGAGCCACCTGTGGAGTGCCCAGAGGACACACCTTTTACCACAATGGTGAGGAACAAATTTGTGACAGTAGCCCCAGCATCCTTGAAGACTGCTGTGATTTCTATTTTATGTGAGTCAGGTTTGACAGTGAGAATAGCCCTAACTGAATTAATACACGTAACTACAATGGAGTTGATTGGACCCTGTGGTAGTAGGGGCCAAGTGGTGGCACTTAACTGACAAAGACAAGGCGGGTGTGGTTACCGTAATGGACAGCAGAGTCAAAGCAGTAATCAGAATAGTGGGACAGCAGAGTCAAGGCAGTAATCAGAATTATCTGACTCCAATGGACTTATGGTGTTGGCTACTTAGTCATGGTGTCCCTAGGAGTGAAATAGATGGGAAATCTACTAAATATTTACTTGATCTGTACAAGTGGAAGAACTCTAGGTCAGGTGAATGGCAGTCTAACTTGAATCGCCAGAATAGAGAGTCACGGCCCCTCAAGCAGTTCCCAGACTTGAGCAAGTTTACAGACCCACAATCGCTTGAATGAAGGGGAGGCCGGGTCCCCTTGAGGAAGGACCCCACTACACTGCCAAGAATTTTTACTGTTAATCTTTCTCCCAGCCTTCCCCAAAGGGGTCTACGGCCTTTTATAAGAGTGACTCTTCATTGGGGGAAAGGAAATAATCAGACTTTTTGGGGATTATTGGACACTGGCTCTGAACTGACACTAATTCCAGGAGACCCAAAGTGTCACTGTAGCCTATCAGTCAGAGTGGGGGCACATGGGAGTCAGGTTATTAATGGAGTCTTAGCTCATTCTGTCTCACAGTGAGTCCAGTTGGTCCCTGAACCCATCCTGTAGTGATTTCCCCAGTTCCAGAATGCATAATTGGAGTAGGCATACTCGGTAACTGGCAGAACCCCCACATTGGATCCCTGACTTTTGGAGTAAGAGCTATTATGGTAGGAAAAGCCAAGTGGAAGCCTTTAGAACTGGCTACTTAGAAAATTAGTAAACCAAAAGCAATACTATATTTCTGGAGGGATTGCAGAGATTACTGCCACCATCAAGGACTTGACAGATGCAGGGGTGGTAATTCCCACCATATCCCCATTCAACTCACTTGTTTGGCCTGTGCAAAAAACACATGGATCTTGGAGAATGACAATGGATTACCATAAACTTAAACTTGACTCTAATCGCAGCTGCTGTTCCAGATGTGATTTCATTGCTTGAGCAAATTAATACACCTCCTGGTACCTGGTATGTAGCTATTGAACTGGGCAATGTCTTTTTCTTGATTCCAGTTTCAAAGGATCTCCAGAAGCAGTTTGCCTTCAGTTGGTAAGACCAGCAATACATCTTCACTGTCCTACCTCAGTGGTATATCAGGTTTACAGCCCTATGTCATAATTTAGTCCACAGGAAACTTGATCACCTTTCCCTTCCACAAGATATCACACTAGTCCCTTACATTGATGACATTATACTGATTGAACCTAGTAACGAAGAAATATCAGTGACTCTGGACTTATTGGTAAGACATTGGCATGCTAGAGGGTAGGAAAGTAATCTGACAAAAATGTAGGCAACTTCTACCTTAGTGAAATTTTGAGGAGTCCAGTAGTGTGGGGCATGTCGAGATATTCCATCTAAAGTGACAGATAAGTTGTTAAATCTAGCCCTTCCTACAACTAAAAAGGAGGCACAATGCCTGGTGGTCCTCCTTAGATTTTGGAGGTAACATATTCCTCATTTGGGTGTGCTACTCCAGCCTATTTATCAACTGACTCAAATAGCTTCTTGTTTTGAGTAGGGCCTACAACAAGAGAAGACTCTGCAACAGGTTCAGGATGCTGTGCAAGCTGCTTTTCCACTTGGGCCATATGATCGAGCTGATCCATGGTGCTTGAAGTGTCAGTGGCAGCTAGAGATGCTGTTTGGAGTCTCTGGCAGGCCCTGTTAGTGAATCACAGTGCAGACCCTTAGGATTTTGGAGCAAAACCCTGCTATCCTCTGCAGATAACTACTCTCCTTTTGAGAAACAACTTTTGGCTTGTTACTGGGCTTAGTAGAGACTGAACGCTTAACCATGGGCCACCAAGTCACCATGCAACCTGAGCTTCCCATCATGAAATGGGCATTGTCTGACCCACAGAGCCATAAAGTTGGATGTGCACAGCAGCACTCCATCCTTAAATGGAAGTGGTATACATGAGATTGGGCCCGAGCAGGACCTGAAGGCACAAGTATGTTGCATGAAGAAGCGGCCCAAAGCCCATGGTCTCCACTCCTGTCACATTTACCTACCCTCTCCCAGTCTGCGCTTATGGCCTCATGGGAAGTTCCTTATGATCATTTGACTGAGGAAGGAAAACTCGTGCCTGGTTTACAGATAGTTCTGTGCAATATGCAGGCACCACTCAAAAGTGGGCAGCAGCAGCACTACATCCCCTTACTGATCTCCCTGAAGGACAGTGATGGAGGGAAATCCTCCAAATGGGCAGAACTTCAAGCAGTGTTCCTGGTTGTTCACTTGCTTGGAAGGAGAAACGGCCAGATGTGCAATTGTATACTGATTCATGGACTGTGGCCAATGATTTGGCTGAGTGGTCAGGGACTTGGAAGAAACATGATTGGAAAATTGGAGACAAGGAGATATAGGGAAGAGGTATGTGGATAGACTTGTCTGAATGGGCCAAAGAAGTGAAGGTACTTGTGTCTCATGTGAATGCTCACCAAAGGGTGACCTTCGCAGAGGAGGATTTTAACAATCAAGCGGATAGAATAATGCATTCTGTGGAAACCATTCATCCTCTTTCTCCAGCCACTCCTGTCATTGCCCAATGGGCTCATGAACAAAGTGGCCATTGTGTCAGAGATGGAGGTTGTGCATGGGCTCAGCAACATGGACCTCCACTCACCAAGGCCGATTTGGCTACAGCTACTGCTGAGTGGCCAATCTGCGAGCAGCAGAGACCGACACTGAGTCCCCAGTATGGCATCATTCCTTGAGGCAATCAGCTAGCAACCTGGTGGCAGGTTGATTACATTGGACTGCTTCCATCATCAAAAGGGAGGTGTTTTGTTCTTAGTGGGATAGACGCTCATTCTGGATACAGTTTTTTCTTCCCTGCACACAATGCCTCTGCCAAAATTACAATCCATGGACTCACAGAATGCCTTAACCACCATCATGGTGTCCCACACAGCATTGCCTCAGATCAAGGGACTCACTTAACTGCAAATGAAGTGTGGCAATGGGCCCATGCTTATGGAACTCACTGGTCTTCATGTTCCCCATCATCCTGAAGCAGCTGGCTTGAGAGAACGATGGAATGACCTACTAAAGACACTATTATGGTGCTAGCTAGGTGGCAATACTCTGTAGAGTTGTGGCAGTGTTCTTCACGAGGCTGTATATGCTCTAAACCAGCATCCAGTATATGGTGCTGCTTCTCCCATAGCCGGGATTCACAGGTCCAGGAACCAAGGGATGGAAATGGGAGTAGCACCACTCACTATTACCCCTAGTGACCTACTTTAAAATTTTGCTTCCTGTCCTCTGACCCTATGCTATGTGGGTCTAAGGTCTTAGTTCCAAAGGGAAGAATACTCTCACCTGGAGACACAACACTGATTCCATTGAACTGGAAGTTAAGAATGCCACCGGGTCACTTTGGGCTTCTCATGCCTCTGGATCAACAGGCAAATCCAGCTACGACCACGTGACTAGTTGCAGAAATGAGGACAGTAATTGTTATGAGTATTTCTTCCTTGTATGTGTGCATCAAATAATTTTCTTTTCTTATGTAAGTTGTAAACGGGGCTAGTGCATTTTTGGGTGTATGCATGTTCATTGTATCATGTGAGGTACAAGTATGACTTTATAATTGTCTTTATTTAGATATTATGTATGGTTTAAGGATATGTGTGCAGGTGCCAAGTTGACAAGGGGTAGACTCTGATGGTTAAGGTTGTGTGTCAACTTGGCTGGGCCATGATATCTCAGTGGTTTGGCAGTTACATAATGATGTAATTTGGCAGTTATGTAGTGATGTAGTTAGTCATCCTCCATTTTGTGTTCTGATGGGAGCAGCTAGTTGAAAGGCGAGTTTCCTCGGGAGTGTGGCCTGCATCCAGTATATATACAGGTGTTCTGGCAAAGCTCACTTGCTCTGGATCCTGCATCTGGCTCTTCATCATCTGACCTCCAGTTCTTGGGACTTGAGCCAGTGGCCTGCTGTATTGCCTGCCAGTCTTGGGAATGTTATGCTTCTGCAGTCTGTGAGCCAGTGGCCTGCTCTTTCACCTGCTGATCTTGGGATTTGTTGGCCCCTGCTGCTACGTGAGTCAGGAGAAGCCTCCAGCCTGATGCCTAACCCACAGACTTGGGACTTGCTGGCCTCTATAATTGTGTGAGCCATTTCCTTGAGATAAATCTCTCTCTCTCTCTTTATATATATATGTTTATATATGTATGTATACATGTCACTGGTTTTACTCTTCTAGAGAACCTAGCCTAAGACGCTCAATTTTGTTGGTTCTAGTGTAAACATACATTTCAGATTTATAAATGGATCTTTGTGTAGAACTCAATGCTTTTTTTTCCTTCAGATATTTGATATTTTGACGTGAACTTCTTTGGTACAGTTTTGATCTTTGATTAAATAGCTCATTGATCTAGGGGAGTGAGAAAATGCTTTGAGCATTTTCCTTTACCCCAAATAATTTGATTTGAGTATTATATAGTTATATGCATAGGGGTTGGAAGGAGATATTCTAAAAGTGGTCAATGACACAGTTACACCTCGATGGGAGATTTGGGTATCTGTTCAGATAACAAAGCTATAAATATTATTGATGGCATTAAAATAATCTTTTAACTAGAAAGAAATGTCAAAAGTAATTTGACTTGATCTCCTATTATAATTACTTTTCCTGAATATAGGCTACATAAAGAAATGTTTTGTTTCTTATTATATTACTTGTTACTTTCATTGAGTATCACCTTGTTGTCATATTGTGGATCATGAAATTTACTAAACTGTAAAAGCTCCTTTCAGTATTATACATGTGGTGACTTAAATAATTTTTTTACCTTGGTGATTTATAGTGCAATTACCTTGGCATCAGAATAATTTAATTAATGTAAAAAGCTATTTTGCTTTTTGGACTTTCATTGGACCAGATCCAAGACAATTTATAATATCTACATTTTACACTTCTTTATTTGATTCATTTGTTTTTTCTTAAGAGTAAGCTCTGTTGAGTGGTTTGTTTACCTTTCTGATGACCATTGTCAATAGATAATAGTAAGACCCTGAATTTGGTAAAGACTTTTAAAACAATTCATCTTTTCTTTTAATGAAAGTTTCAACTAAATCACATAGGCATCCTTTTCTGATCTCCATTTAAAAAACCATCCTTTTAAACATTCTACCTAGTCCACACATTTTAAACAGATATTTTCCCATTAAGCTATATTTGTACTGGTGTGTTTTCTTGCTTGGTTCTAATGTCGGTTTGCCCTTCTCCATATAAGATCTATGGCATTATTAGGGTCAGGGTTCCTTTTCAGATATCAGAAACCACTCTAGCTATTTTAAATGGAAGGGAGTTTAATGTAGTGAATTAAGTGCTTATAAAATCATTGGATGGACTGCAGGAGCAGGCCAAGAAAGAGTTCTAGAACAACACAAAATCCCTGAATAGTACAAAGCTGGCCTGCCAAGGGAAATGCCACCTCTACCACAATGATGAACCTGAGACTGGCTCCAGTATTACATCACCTTAGCTGTGATCAGGAAGCTGCTGTGAGAACTATAGGCTCCAGAAGCACATCTTGCTTGCTAGATAAGTACCAGCAAAGGTGGTATCACTTGTGTTCTCACTCCCCATTAAACTAGAGAGTGAACAGGTGGGGCCTTTCCCAAATCTGCTGTGGAACTAAATGAATTTACAGCTATATTTACTAGCAAAAATTGTAGAAATCGAGTTACTGCCATCTTTCTTTCTTTCAAGTCTCATGTTAATGCATCTGATGACTAAGCCAGAATCACACCTGGAATCTAGTTGCTGGGAGTCTGGGAAATGTAGTTTCTAGCTTTTTAGCTCTATAATATAGGAAACTACTTGAGAAAAAAGTTGGAACCGATGTTTGATGCCAGTCTACCATAATGTCCACATGCAGAGGTGTTAAAAGAGTTCAGCTTCTGGAGTCAGAGTGCCTGGATTTAAACTCTACCTTCACTGCTTCCAAGCTCACTGACAAAGGGCAAATTACTTAACCGCCCTGTGCCTCAGGTGCCTCAGTTTCCTCCCTTCTATAATGGATATCCATCCATAGGGTTGTGTAAGGATTTCGTGAAGAGATTAAGATTTGCATTAGTTCTTAGACATGTGGTGTAATTTACTGGTGAGCAGTCTGGGCCTGGAATTTTCTTTGTGGTAAGGTTTTTATTTATGGATTCATTTTTAAAAAATAGTTTATGACTATTTAGATTTTCTATTCTTTCTTGTATCAATTTTGATAATTATATTTTTCTAAGAATTTGTCCATTTAATTTAAATTTTCAAAGTTAATTTTCATAATATCCCCCTTACTATTATGTTTTAATGTCTTTAGGAGAAAATATTGAAATTGTCAAGGATTTTGTTTTACTTGGATCCACAGTCAGTGCCCATGGAAGCAGCAGTCAAGAAATCAAACGTATTGCATTGGGCAAATTTGCTGCAAAAGACCCCTTTAAAGTGTTCAAAAGCAAAGATGTCACTTTGAGGACTAAGATGCACCTGACCCAAGCCATGGTGTTTTCACTCGCCTCATATGCATGCGAAAGCTGAACGATGAATAAGGAAGACTGAAGAAGAATTGATGCCTTTGAATTATAGTGTTGTTGAAGAATATTGAATATACCATGCACTGCCAAAAGAATGAACAAATCTTTCTTGGAAGAAGTACAGCCAGAATGCTCTTTAGAAGTGAGGATGGCGAGACTTCATCTCATGTGTTTTGGACATGTTATAAGGAGGGACCAGTCCCTGGAGAAGGACATCATGCTTAATGGAGCATTTAATACATTTATATTTAGTGGAATTACTGATAGATTTGAGTTTAAATCTACTATCTTTTTATGCTTTCAATATATCCCACCAATTTTGTATTCCCTTTTCTCCCTTTATCGCTGTCTTCTGGATTAATACTTTTTCTTATGATTTTTCTCCCTTTAAAATTGAAGTTATACATTCTATTACTTATTTTTTTAAAATTTCTTTGTGATTTAGGTGAAAGTTTACAGTGCAGATTAGTTTCTTATTCAAAAATTTATATACAAATTGTTTTGTGACATTGATTGCAATCCCCGCATTGTGTCAGCACTCTCCCCCTTTCCTTTCCACCCCGGTCTCCCCATGTCCATTCGTGCAGTTTTCCTGCCTTCTCAACTCTGCTTTCAGGCAAGTGTTGCCCGTTTGGTCTTGTATACTTGATTGAACTAAGAAGCACGTTCCTCACTTGTTTTATCCACATGTGTAATCTTTGACTGAAAGGTAAACTTCGAGAGTGACTTCAGTTCTGAGTTAGTAGGATATCTGGGGGCCATAGTCTCAGAGGTTCTTCCAGTCTCTGTCAGACCAGCAAGTCTGGTCTATTTTTTTGTGAATTTGAATTTTGTTCTACATTTTTCTCCCAGTCTGTTCGAGACCTTCTATTGTGATCCCTGTCATAGCGGTTGGTGGTGGTAGCTGGGCACCATGTAGTTCTAGTTCTGGGCTCAGGCTGGTGGAGGCTCTGGTTCATGTGGTCCATCAGTCCTTTGGACTGATATTCTCCTTGTGTCTTTGTTTCTCTTTCTCCTTTGCTCCAGATGGGATGGCACCAGTAGATGTATCTTAGATAGCTGCTCTCCAGCTTTTAAGACCCCAGGTGCTACTCACCAAAGTAGAATTTTGAACATTTTTTTAAATGAACTATGTTATTCCAGTTGGCCTAGATGTCCCCCTAGACCATAGTCGCCATCCCTTAGCCCCATAACTTGGTCCCTCAAGGTGTTTGGATGTGTCTAGGAAGCTTCTATGACTTTGCCTTAGTCAAGTTGTGCTGACTTATCCTGTATTGTGTGTTGTCTTTCCCTTTACCAAAGTTAACACTTGTCTACTATTTAGTTAGTGATTGCCTCTCCCCACCCCTCCCCTCCCTTGGAAACATCAAGAAAAATTTTTTTTTCTTTCACTCTTCTTTTTGTTAACCGTGAAAATAGAGGAACCTTTGCACCCTTTAACATCATTTACCTACCTTGCAAGTTATATGCGCTTTTTATCATGTGTTTTAATTCTATTCTTAAACACCAAAATGTTATTGCTGTGTTATATTGTCACAGTTCATTTGGATTTACCCACATTTTTATCCTTTTATTGCTCTTCCTGTATTTCTGACCTTCCAAGTGGGATCATTTCCCTTCTGCTTGAAGAATACTCTTTAGTATTTCTTTCAGTGTGAGTCTGCTAATGGCAAATTCTCATGGTTTATATTTGTCTGAAAATGTCTTTATCTTCATTTTTGAAGGAAAATTTCACTGGATTTAGAATTCTAGGTTGGCAGTGTTTTTCTTTCAGTACTTTAAAGATATTACTGTGGTGTTTTCTGGCTTTCGTCTTTTTTTTCGTGAATTTGAATTTTATTCTACATTTTTCATTATGGATTGTGATTAAATCAACACATTGAGTTTTTGATTTTCATAATTGTATTTTTCAGTGCTGAAACTGGGAGTAGTTCTTCTCTATGTGACTGTGCTACCGACTGGATTTGGTTTTATTTGTTGCTTTTTGAAATCCGCTATGCTTTTTAATTTATTTTTGTAAGCAATTCTAGTTTTGTCAAAATTTTCTCTTTCAAAATTCTCCAACTTGTCTTTTATTTCCATAAACATACTAAACATTGCTATTTTAAAATCTGTGTCTGGTAATTCCTACGTGTCAGTTGGGTTGCTGTATGTGCCTATGGGTCAGTTTCCATCTTCTCAATTTTTTTTTTTTTTTTTGGTTATTTTTGTTTGTGAGTTAGAGAGTGATTTGAAACATTGTAGAAGTAATTTGAGGCCTAGGAGGAGTTTACTTCTACTGGGCACTTGGAGATATAGTAGTGTCTTAGTCATCTGGTGCTACTGTAACAGAAATACCACAAGTGGATGGCTTTAACAAAGAGAAATTTATTCTTTCCAGTCCAGTACGCTGCAAGTGCAAATTCAGGGTGTCAGCTCCAGGAGAAGGCTTTCTCCATCGGCTCTGGAGGAAAGTCCTTGTCATCAGTCTTCCCTTGGTCCAGGAGCTTCTTTGTGTAGGAACCTCAGGTCCAAAGGACACGCTCTGCTCCCAGCACTGCTTTCTTGGTAGTATGAGGTTCCCATGTGTCTCTGCTCGCCTCTCTCTTTTATATCTCAGAAGAGATTGGCTTAAGACACTGTACAATCTTATATACCTCATCAGTATAACTGCCGCTGATCAATCTTATTAGGTCATAGTGACTGAATGTATAACACGTAAGGAAATCACATCAGATTACAAAATGGTACACAATTATACAATACTGGGAATCATGACCCAGCCAAGTTGACAGATATTTTTAGGGGACACAATTCAATCCATGACAAGTAGCAGTCTATAATTAATTTTATCTAGTTCCAGAGATGGAGATGATTTGTAACTGGTCTACTTCCTATTCTTTCTTACTAGTAAGGGTCCTGACTCAAAGGATGTGAGATTACCGGAGCCAGTCTCTGCCCCTGGCTTGGTAGGCTTTGACCTTTTGCCCCCTATCTCCATAGGCCGTTAAAAAGTGCTGCTTCTCTTCTCAGCTCATTTGGAAGTGACAAATACAGCTAGGACAAAAGTGGTTGCAAAGCCAAGCTCATTTCTGTAGATTGCCATCTTGTTTTAGATATTAGACTGGTAAATCGTCACGATCTTCCTCGCTTTTTGACGACTTCACATAATGTTTTTAAATATTTTGCCCATCTCTTCTAGTTGTCTTCAATAGGAGGGTTGGTCTGAATTATTTAATCTGCCATTATTGCAAGTGGAAGCCCCCATATAATTTAGATTTTGAACAGTTATCATATGTTTATGTAATATGACCACAATATTTGGTTTTATTTAAAAGGTTCTGAAGCAAAACCACCTGGATGATTGTCTCCGACGCGTGTCTGTAAGAAGATTTGAATCATTTAATCTGTTTTCAGTAACAGAAAGCAAAAAAAGGGAAACTGAAGAAGAGGTTGGTACATGGGTCCAGTATACAAGTGTCTTCTATCCTGAGTACAGTATCTCCTTAAGGTAACCATCATTCTAGTTTATATTCTTTTTAATCAGTATTTTCTCTTGTAGAAAGAAGAAAAACAATCTAATCAGAATCTCATCATTCTGTTGAGTTTGCAGGTAATCTTTATCAGAATTTGGGTTTTGCAACTTGGTATTAGGAAATCTGGCTGCTTTAACTGGGTATTGCTATATTGTCAGTACTAAGGAAAAATTTCTCAGGACTGTAGTGACATGTGAGATACAGTGGACTGTAAATCAAATAATTCATTTAATCATTCGATCATAACATTTGCTGATGACACAAAGTCAAGTTCTTTTGAGACACAGAAGGCTGAAAGTGAAAACAGGATTTTCCCAAACTACTCTTTGAGTAGCAGTTATCTGAAAAATCAAGCTTTGGTATTTTTCTATGCATGTTTTGTCACTTTCAGAATAGAACCTTAAGAATAGGAGGAGAAAATTCACTGAAAACACTGATATTGTGAGAAGTACACAAACTTTTCTGGCTTTAAAAGTCGTTAGGAAAGAGGTAAGAGAGTTACAGACTGCAGTAACAAGATGCCACTGTTACTGAATTAATTTTCTCTCACACTTACGGTCTTGCATGTTGCAATATTACTGTAGGTATTTGAGGTTATAAAATCTGCCTTTTCTGACAGGATTTCACATTTTCAAAGAGAGAAGGAGCAGATTGACAGTAGCGGTAAGAAGAGTAAAAAACGTATTTTAAGTGGAAATGTGATGGAATGAGGGTTAAGTGAGGCTAGGAATACTTTCAAGAAGAGAAAAAAAAAGCCTTCACAATGGTCATCTATTTATAGTTTATGTTTCTTGAACGATTTTAGTTTCTAATATCTAAGCTTTAAAAGATACCATAATAGCCCAAAATTTGGGATTTGGATAAAAATTGATTTAGATGGACAGAGAAGAACAATTAGAATCTGGCTTCATAATATTGTTTTATTGAAAGCTCCAAGTAGCAGATGGAGTGCTGGTGCAGTGGTTAAGTGCTCGGCTGCTAGCCAAAAGGTCATCAGTTCGAATCTACCAACTGCTCCTTGGAAACCCTATGGGACAGTTCTACTCTGTCCTGCAGGGTCACTATGAGTTGGAATCGTCTCAACGGCAATGGGTTTTAAGTAGAAGGTAAAAACTTAGGGATTTATGAGCTTATTTGTACATTTATTATGAGATTCTGATTAGACTGCCATAGCTTCCTTGCATTCTGATGGAGATAATCAGTTTGGTCCCAGGTTAGGAAAAATATATTAAATACGTACTACGTCCCAGGTGGAGCCCTGGTGGTGCAGTGGTTAAGAGCTATGGCTGCTAACCAAAAGGTCCGCAGTTCAAATCTACCAGCTGCTCCTTGGAAACCCTATGGGGCAGTTCTACTCTGTCTCATAGGGTCACTATGAGTCAGAATCGATTTGATGGCAGCGGGTTTATGTCCCAGGTACAGAGCTAGGTGCTTTGGTATATTCTATTTCATGACAGTAACTCTGTGAGGTAAAAATGAAGATAATTAAACAGTTGGAAGATAGTCTCTGTAAGGAAATAAAAAAGAAGAAAAAACAGAGTGATCCAGTAGTGATCTTCAGATACAACGTTCTAAAATTTATCTTCTACATCCATTAGTGACAAGACACAATAAATATAAATTGTAGTCGAAACAATCTCCTGACTTCTTTAAGCTCTGGTAGGGCTTAGCCATGAAGAATGTGAAATCTCTTCTTGAGATCTTTCATAATAAGGCGTGGCTATCCTCCAGGCAGGGATGACTTCAGTGTAGTATTATCTGCGGCTCAGCCTGTTATGCTGGATACCCCTCCAGCAGCAGGTTCTTTGTGATATATTCATTTTTGAGAGAGTAACTAAACATATGACTATAAATATGACATTGAATCCTAACTTATGGAGAGACAGGTGACTGAGCTAAAATGTTGGTCTTGAAGGCTGCCAAGATTTTTTCCATTTTTCAAACTCATAAAGCAATGGGTGTCTTTCTACATTAGTGCAAAATGACAATAGCATAAGCATGTAGAACTCTAGAACTGAATGTGGTCTTAGAATAAATAATAAAACCAATGGTAAAACATTAATAATGGCTGACAATTGACTGCCTACTATGTGAAAAGCATTGTTGTGAGTGGTTTACATGTATTAGCTTATTCAATCAACCTTATGAGATCAATACTGTTATTTTGCAAATGATGTTATGGATTGAATTATGTCCCCCCAAAATATGTTGGAATCCTAACCCCTATACCTGTGGGTGTAGTTCCATTTAGGAATGGGGTTTTCTTTGTTATGTTAATGAGGCCGTATCAATGTAGGATGTGTCCTAAACCTAACCACTTCTGAGTGATAAAAAGAACAGATGAGGCACAGAGAGAAGCACCCATGGTAAGAGAGATGCCACATAAAGATCCTGAAGATCGCCAAAGTACATTTGCTTTGAATTTCTAGTTGTATCTTGTTTATAAGGAGCCCTGGTGATGCAGTGCTTGAATGCTCTGCTGCTAACCAAAAGGTTGGCGGCTCGAACACACCAGCTACTTTGAGGGAGAAAGATGTGGCAATCTGCTTCCGTAAAGATTACACTCTTGGAAACCCTATGGGACAGTTCTACTCTGTCCTATAGGGTCGCTATGAGTCAGAATCGACTCAACAGCAATGAGGATCTTGTTTGTGTTTTTAAAGGTATGTGAGCAGTGACTATAAGTCAGAATTGACTTGAGGGCTTATAACAACAACAAGCAGTGACCTAAATTTAAACTTTGACCATTATTTTCTATCAGCCTTACATGAGGATACTTAAAATAAAGGACTAAAGAATCTCCCTTAACAACTTTTCATCAGAAGCCAAAGTCTGGTGACATATTAGGTTATAAAGTCCCCAAGATCTGCTGCCTTTCTGTATACCTGAGGATGGTTAACTCTTAATACTTACTATGTTCCAAAGTAAGTATTAAGAGTTAGGAAATTAAATTTAGAGTCGATAAGATAGAGTATGATTCCTAATGTATTCCTTGTCAAACTCCTCCTGTCTTTCTGGTGCTTTTTGTTTTTCCTTAAAATTTTATAGAAGAAGCACCTGCCATTAGATAGATGCTCATATAGAAAACTAAGATATACCAGGAGATGTTTATGCTAAAAATCTTTTATTAAAAATTCTCTCTTCCTGTCTTATAAGCTGCGGTTTATTATTCTATACAATTTACTGTAGAGATACTTGTTTCCCAACCCCCAAATCTCTATTTCAGTGCAGGAGGAATTTGCATTATCTGGAAGCTTTAAAATACTTGCATTATATTTGGAATCATAGAAGTGCCTGAGTTATTCATTTATAAATGTGTACATACCTTAGGTATAGAAAAAGCTGAGAAGCCGGAACTGTCCTTCTTTCTTTGTATAAGAGGAATGTCGCTATGATAATTGCTGAATTGGGAGGCTGGCACTGTTGACTTTCGGTTTGTCCTGGGAGCTTAGAATGAGCAAAAAGTCAAGAATGACTTTGTCGTTGCCTGTGGTGCATCTTTCTTGTACAACAAATGTACTGCAGCAAGATCATATACTGGCTTCTGTAGGAGAAGGAAAAAAGCAAACCAAACTCCCACCACAGTGAACTTGGTATGTACCCTGTGGCTGCTTAAACCCAAAAACCAAACCTGTTTTCATCGAGTCAATTCTGACTCATAGCAACCCTATAGGACAGAGTAGAACTGTCCTATAGGGTTTCCAAGCAGCAGCTGGTGGATTCGAACTGCCAACCTTTTGGTTAGCAGCTGAGCTAGGGCTCTGCCGCTAGGGCTTCCTGTGAGTGCTTAGTAAGTAAAAACTAGTGCTTGGAATGGTATGCTTATGAAATTAGATGTATGGTAGATTATCCTTATATGTGTGGTATATCACAGACAACTGTTTAGATCTTGGCAATGCTGACGTCTGAGGCAAATATGAATAATGAATTTATATTTAAAAGTTTTAGTAAAATGTTTTAATGTTAGTAGTGATATCAAAGACAATAATCGGTAACACTGTTTAGTTCTCTTGTGTTTTATCTCGTATTTTCATAGGAACGCTATAGGATTTTAAAAATATGATCCAGTCTGTGTGTAAAAATTAAGACTAGTCCATGGAGTCATAGTTTCGTGTAACTTAAACTTCACAGATACAGGCCAATTGTGTGTTTTCTAATTTGTTTTTAACTTCAGTCATGATTATATGGTTTGATTACATATAATTATACTCAAAGTTTCAATTTACTATTCCCATGAAAATTTGTTAAAGTTTAATATATTACATGTAGAAATCACCTACCAATTTTCTGTAACTAGTACATGTAAGACTGAAAATAATTTCTTCAGCCATTTTTTTTTTTTAAACTCTAAAGCAAGTTTCAGGTAGAATCAAGTTTTTCAAACATTTCCTTCCAAAAACCCTTCCTCTTTGTTCTTCTGCAGCATTTTAGGGCCCATTCCACCCTCTGGCTTACCTTTTTAGGGACATCAATTTTCTTTTTAATAGAGGTAAAATTCACGTATCATAAAATCCACCATTTTATTTATTTTAAAGAGTACAATTCAGTGTTTTTTAGTGATTTCACAGAGTTGTTCAACCATCACCACTATTTAATTCAAGAATGTTTTCATCACTCCAGAAAGAAACCCCATACCCATTAGCATTCAGTCATCATCATTCCTTTCCTCTCCCAGAAACTCCTGGCAACTGCTTACCTACTGCCTGTCTCTATGGATTTGCCTATTCTGGACATTTTATATAAGTAGGATCATATAATATGTGGCCTTTTATATCTTTTTTCTTTCACTTAGCATGATGTTTTTAAGGTTCATCCATATTGTAGCATATATCAGTATTTCATTCCTTTTTAATGGCTGAATAATATTCCACTTGTCATGGATTGAATTGTGTCCCCCCAAAAACTGTGTGTAGCAACTTGGCTAGGTCACGATTCCCAGTATTGTATGATTGTGTTAGCTGATGTGATTTCCTTATGTGTTGTAAACTCTACCACTATGATGAGAGGATATGTGATCTCCTCATGTGTTGTAGACTCTATCACCGTGATGAGTTTATACTGATGAGGTTGACAAGATTAGTGTCTTAATGCAATCTCTTTTGAGATATAAAAGAGAGAAGCCAGCAGAGATACATGGGAACCTCATACCACCAAGAAAGCAGTGCTGGGAGCAGAGCGCATTCTTTGGAACTGAGGTTCTTGTGCAGAGAAGCTCCCAGACCAAAGGAAGACTGATGACATGGACTTTCCTCCAGAGCCGATGGAGAAAGCGTTCCTCTGGAGCTGATGCCCTGAATTTGGACTTGCAGCCTACTGGACTGTGAGAGAATAATTTCTCTTTGTAAAGCCATCCACTTGTGGTATTTCTGTTGGAGCAGCACTAGATGACTAAGACAGAATTTGGTATCAGGAGTGGCGTGCTGCTCTAACAGATACCTAAAATGTGGAAACGGTTTTGAAACTGTGAATGAATAGAGGTGCGTCCGCAGCAGAGGACCAGCAGTGGCAGAGAACCTGCAGCAGCAGAGAAGGGGCAGCGACAGAGAACCAGCAGCAGCAGAACCAGGAGACGAGTGTGAGACAGCGCTGGAGCCGACCCGTGGGGCGAGAGAGCTGAGTGCCTGTGCGCCGGAGGCTACCTGGTGGAGTGGGGTGCCTTCGGGCACTTATCAGTGGAGTTAGGCCTGCTGACCCCCAGAGCGAGGGAGCTGAGTGCCTTTGTGCAGGAGGCTTTCTGGCAGAGTGGGGTGCCTCCAGGCACTTAATCAGTGGAGCTACTGGGCTTTGGAACACTTGCTCCAGCAGGGCAGATGCGGGCATGAGGCCCGAGGGCCAAGAGGCCACAGAAAGCAGAGAAGCTGAAGAGGCAAGGAACACAAGAAGCCAAGCTGCCTCAGTCTCAAAAGGTATGGTCATGATCTCAAGGGTTTCAAAGGGTGGAGCCATGGACTCTGGTGTTTCTAAGGATGGAGTTGTAACTAGGAAGGACTAGGAGAATGGTACGCCTAAAGCCGAGGGAGCAGAGTTGCCATCCCAGTGGGCCTGGAAGGCGGAGCTGAAGCCCAGGGCCCAGGGGCCTCCACTCAGAATCAGAAGACTGTGGCGAATACCTCGAGTCTGGAGGGCAGGGCTATTGTGTAAATTGTCTCAGAGAACAGGATTATTTTCAAGCCTTGAGGGCTAATGTAATGTGTTCTGCTAACTTGCTTGGTGCCTGTTATTCCTTCTTTCCCTGCAATTTCTCCCATTTGTAATGGAAATGTCTAGCTTGTGCCTGTTCTGCCATTGTACCTATGGAAGCAGATAACTTGTATTCTAGATTTCACAAATAAAGAGGAATTTTTGAATTTTGGGCTTGGAGTTAAGACTTCTGCTGTGATATGATGAGATGAATATGTTTTGCATGTTGCAAGGATGTGATTTTTTGGGGGCCAAAGGGTGGAATGTCATGGATTGAGTTGTGTCCCCTGAAAAATGTGTGTAGCAACTTGGCTAAGTCATGATTCCCAGTATTGTATGATTGTGTTAGCTGATGTGATTTCCTTACGTGTTGTAAACTCTACCACGATGATGAGATTATATGTGATCTCCTCATGTGTTGTAAACTTTATCACTGTGATGAGTTTATACTGATGAGGTTGACAAGATTAGTGTCTTAATGCAATCTCTTTTGAGATATAAAAGAGAGAAGCCAGCAGAGATACATGGGAACCTCATACCACCAAGAAAGCAGTGCTGGTAGCAGAGCGCATCCTTTGGACCTGAGGTTCCTGTGCAGAGAAGCTCCCAGACCAAAGGAAGACTGATGACATGGACTTTCCTCCAGAGCCGATGGAGAAAGCGTTCCCCTGGAGCTGATGCCCTGAATTTGGACTTGTAGCCTACTGGACTGTGAGAGAATAAACTTCTCTTTGTAAAGCCATCCACTTGTGGTATTTCTATTGGAGCAGCACTAGATGACTAAGACACCACTGTATGACTATATCACATTTTGTTTATCCATTCATTGGTTAATGGACATTTGTTTGGGGTGTTTCCACTTTTTGGATATTGTGGACATGATACGGTGAAAATTTGTGTACAATTTTTGTGTGAACATACACTTCCATTTCTCTTGGATATACACCTAGGAGCAGAATTGCTGGGTTACATGGTAACTCTGTTTTAACTTTTTGGGTAATTGCCAAACTGTTTTCCACAGTTGCTACACCATTTTATATTCCTACCAGCAGTGTATGAGAGTTCCAATTTCTCCACACAGTCACCCACACTTGTTATTTCCCTCTCTTTTATTTAAATTAAAAAAAAAAAATTTTTTTTTTTTAAATCTATGCTTTTTAATTACGTATAGCCTATCCTCGTGGGTGTGAAGTGGTATCTCATTGTGGTTTGGATTTTCCTTTACTTAATGAGTAATGATATTGAACATTTTTCATGTGCTTATTGGCCATTTTATATCTTCTTTGGAGAAATGTCTCTTCAAGTTCCTTGCTCATTTTTACTTAGGTTGTTTATCTGTTTTTGTTGTTGTTGAGTTGTAATAGTTCTTTATATATTCTGGATACTAGACTCTTATCAGCTATATGATTTGTAGGTATTTTCTCCCATCCTATGGGTTGCCTTTTACTTTCCTGATGCACGGAAGTATTTCCTTTTGATGAAGTCCAATTTATCTATTTTTTTCTTTTGTTACTTGTGTTTTTGGTGTTATATTTAGCCCTTGGCTTCCTTTTAAACTCTAGTTTCAATGTCTTGTTACCTTTAGGCTTCAAATTTTTTCTGTAGGGGCTTTTTTTTTTTTTCCTCTTCAAATGATCAACTGCCCCAATGGCTTGCTTCTTAGTCTTTACCCTTTAGGCTAGTCTTGGGAAGAAACTCAGAGACCCTCAGTTTTAGGATAGATAGCTTTACGTGCTTATAAAAAAAATTGGTTGGCCCTGGGGAGAACAATCTGGCCATTGGTAATTAAAGCTTTAGAAACAACTCAAAGCTTTGAAGTTCAGGAAAAAGATGGAGTGAACTTTTAGTACTGTCAATATGCTGGCAAAAATTTTGCATTATCCTGTAGCATTAGTTACCGGTAACATGCTAAGACTAAAGTTTGTAAGGATGTAGTTTTGAAAAAGTCCCTTCTGGCATTTCTGTCTAACTACATGGTACAGGTAACACCTAGGCAAACAATTGAAAGATGAAGGGCAGACAAGATCTTACAGAGTTTACACTTAACAAAAAGTAGATGACCCAGTAAACAAAGAATAGTCCTTGAGTTTGGACTAACAGAAGGCAACTTGAAGCCAAATAAACAAACTGAATCTTTATCACACCTGTATTCATAGCAGTTTTTCTATAATTATCACTAATTCTTACACTATTGAAGGCAGTGCTTGTAACATTCTTTCATGAGATACCATGTTTTAGGGTTTCTAGACTTCATAGGCCATTGTTCTTCATTTTTGTAAATATTTTAGAGGTGTGGGATTAGTTTTTGTGTTTCCCTACCCCCACTCAGGCTGTACTTTCTGGTTCTTTGCTTTCAGAAATAATGTTTTGAAGAATGACAAGGTCTGTTTTACCAATAACTCTGAAAATCACACTTTTAATTTTGAATAGTGCTTTTAACTTTTTAATATAAAGTTCACATCTATTATCTCGGTTTCTGTTTTTTAGAAATATTTAACTTTTTGAAAAATATGTGCATTTTTTCTCTACTCTTGTCTCACATTTTATTTCACATATTTAGCTTGTGGGGGGGTGGTGCTGCATGAGAGAGAGGAAGAGGGTGGGGGAGGAAGAAGAGAGAGAGGGAGTGGGGGAAGGACTGAGAGCACATAAGCAAGTAAGCAACAAAGAAAGTTTGTATTTGAATGATCTAGGCCATAAAGCAATTGCACTTTTAGGAATTTATCTTAAGGAAATAATCAGAAATTGGCCTAATGATATTTCCACAAGAATGCTGATTGAAGCAGTATGTATAATAGCACAAAACGGCACAATCTAAAAATCTAACAAAGTGTTGGTTCAATAAATTATGGTACATTGAACTACTTGACAGCCATTAAGATTATGTTACTGGACAATACTTAATGATGTGGGAAATTTTACAATATGTTTAATAATAACATAAAAATAAGTTACAAAACAGTATAGACAATGTGCTTTTGTTTATTTAGTGAACGGACTATGAACATAGAATAAGATTTGAAGGCAAAAAATATTAACTGTGGATATCACTACATGTTAGGATTATGAACAGTTTTTGTGTTTGTGTGTGTGCTTTTATGCATTTTTAGATTTTTCTTGAAGGAACCATATGTTGCTTTTCTATTTAGGAAAAATTTTTTTTTTTTTTGGTTCTATGCTGACCATTTTAATAGTATCATCTTGCATTTTAAATGTGACTTTGTTCCTTTTCTTCTCTTGTCTTACACGTACACTGTGGTTCTCCATAATATTAAATAGCCTCATCTATACCTCGAATCTTGTACGCACAGAGAAGTTAGAGAATCATTTTATTATGATGATGAAGGAAGGATTGGTTTGTGGTTGGTGACTTTGTTTGATTAGATTATAATACTGTTAAGCTTAGTGCTTATTTGGCTGGTTGTGATCGCAAATAACTTTATTCAATCCCACTCAGTCTCTCTCAAAGAACTAGGCCCCCATGATGGAAATAGAAAGCTCATTCTTTCTGGAAAGGATAATACAGTTTACATGTATTCTGTTATTATATTTATCATTTCTCATAAATATTAATTGCAAAATTAAAGTAGTGTTGATGCAAGTAAATTTTATTGTGAGTTATTAATGGCTGTTATAAACTATTTAACATCCTAAAGAACTACGGCTGTAAGTTATATGGGGGAGAAACATAGAAGATTGTAGATGGAGTAGCACCGATTTTTCATGTCATTGGAAAAGTAACTCAAACCGTACAACCTGTTGTTTCCATTTGTATATGAAAAATATTATCTTTCATAAGTATTAGTGAAGTGTCGGCAATCACCTCAAATACTTAAGGGGCTGTCAAGTGAAGAGGGACTAGAATTAAAAGATGCTATAAGTAAGATTAGTGGGGAAAATTTGTCAAAGCTCTACCCACCAACAGAACTGCCTGGAGATGGAACGCATAGACTGTAAGATTGGTTAGTGTTTTGTGACTGGAGGTTTGAATTCCTTGCTTCTGCAGAGTGAGAGAGTGTTTTTCTTTTGACCCTGACATTTTTTAAGTGTAAGTTGTTTTGTTGTTGATTTTTTTTTCATTAGAAATGTTAAGAATTTACCCCATCTTTATATAACTAAAACAACGATGGACCAATTCGTTCATACTTTAAAATGTAGGTTAATCATCAAGAACTGTCATTACATTTAATATTCAGAGGACTATATTCTGTTATTTCTTTTCCTTCCCCCTCTAGTGGGCAGGAAATATTTTTAAAATATAACATTGGAAGTATGTTTTGGGTGTATAGCAATGCGCAGTTTCATCTTTTCTAAACTTCAAGAAATGTTAATGTTTCAGAATCATTAAAGAAAATGCTTTATTGCTTTCTAGGCATAATAATGGATCCTTGAATGTTGAAGATGTGCTTACCAGCTTTGACAATACAGGAAATGTTTGTAAGTTATACGCATAGTATAGAAAAATGTATTTAGTGTTTTAAAAAGTGAATTTATAATTTTTTTCTCACTTATGTTTATTGTACTGTATATATATTAATATCAGTATATTTAACTTTTTTTAGAAACTTATTGTCTTTAGTTGCAAAATAAAATGCAACTACTAAATGGGATGGGGCAATTTTTATACTTTTTAGTTGTGTGTGTGTGTGTGTGTGTGTGTGTGTGTGTGTGTGTGACAGAATGTAGGTCAGAAGGAACACTGGACTCTTCAGTACATCCCTTTTGTTACTTGTTTCCATTTTGACCCTCTCAGTTCATCCAGCAGAGGATCTGTCTCTTCCTCTTTGCTATGTTTTGGATGCTTACTTTTCCAATCCCTGCTTCTTTCCTCTTTCACTACGGAATAATCCCAGAGCATGTTTCTTTGGTGCTAATATACTTTAAAACAAGAGTGTTTTTGTTTTATGCAATATTACAGTGTTATGAAGTTTATTGAATTTTCATCTCAGCTTCTGATTAAGTGGTGATAGTTTGCTGCATTGGTTATGTAATTTGACCTGTTGATGTATTTACTATTTAATGAAGGTTTAATTCTTACTTCAGTTCAACGGATGTTTTTTGAGTGCTGTGCTAGGTACAAAGATGCATGCTCACTAGACAATTTATGGAGACAAATCACTGAATTAATTATAAAATGATGTTATACAATGAAAGAAATCAGCTACGAATAGCTTTATGTCACTGAGGTGAGCAACATACCATGATAGGAGCTGTGTACTCCTGCATATTTGGATTTTTCTCCTAAGATAGTTCATTTTTAGTGAAAAATGACAATTTTAAATGTGAAAATAGTGGTCAAATACTTTTTTCTCAAAGGAAAATTCAGAACTGTAGCTATTTATTGTCTTAACATAGAATAATGTACTTTCCTACCAATACTGCTTTATCAAAACCCCAAACCCCTTGCCACTGGGTCCAGCTCATAGCGACCCTATAGGACAGAGTAGAACTGCCCCATAGGGTTTCCAAGGCTGTAAATCTTTATGGAAGCAGAATGCCCCATCTTTCTCCGTGGAGCAGCTGGTGGGTTCCAACTATCGACTTTTTGTTTAGCAGCCAAGCAGTTTACCACTGCACCAGGAGGGCGCCTTCTGCTTTATCAAATGCTCTCTAATTTTAGATCTGCATAGAATAATGTTCAGTAATATTCAGGCAATAATTTTGTTTTTATGTTCACATTATGACAAACTTTTGATTGTGTAGAAAAATATTTATGTATTTTTGTCACTGAGGAATCTATAACTGTCCTAAAATTATCCCAAAGTGCATAAAATAATGTAGGCTTCTTTTACATGAATAGAGAGAGGTATGCTTTTTAATTTCTACACATTGGCACTGACTGAATTTTTTCCAACTTAGGCATAGCTCATATTTTTATTGGGAACCAGGGCAAAGACAAGACAGGGATGCTAATGGTGGTTGAGGAGACATTCTCCATTAGTTCTGGGGTAGCTGTTAAATATCATTAAATAAGGCTTATGCATACATAGTTTAGGGACATGATCCTAAAATGTAAAATGTAGAATTTTTGATTCAGTAATGTAAAAATCAAGTGTTGTTCCCAGTGGCTTAGTATGAAATAGGGCCACTAGCTGGCAGCATTATGTAAAATAAAAATAATTTCCTAAAGGTCTAAATCATTACCTTACACATGAATAATATCGTATTGTATCCTTCTCTAACACCTTTTACTCATCAACTTGTCTCACACCCCAGGTTGTTGTTGCTTATTAAGAGTCTTTTTTCACAGCTGTCTATTATTTGGTAGAAAGGTTTAAGACTTTGGAATGAGACCCACCTACATTTGACTCTATCTCTAAAATTCCCCCTAAGCGACTTATATCATCTCCGTGAGCCTCAATGTTTTTCAGCTCTTAGGACTGGATATAATGTATGTGAAATATGTAGCACATTGCATTCCTCATACCTGACACCCAGTAAATTGAAGCTCTTTGTTAATTATTTCTGGTGATGGTTGTTGTTGTGTGCTGTCGAGTCGATTCCGACTCATAGCCACTCTGTAGGACAGAGGAGAACTGCCCCATAGGGTTTCCAAGGAGCAGCTGGTGGATTCGAACTGCCGACCTTTGGTTAGCAGCTGAGCACTTAACTACTGTGCCACCAGGGCTCCATTACTGGTGATGAGTAACCCTAAAACGTCTTTCATTTTTTTTCTAAGGAGGAAAATAATGTTATTAAGGATTATTCTGATGTTTTAAAATAAATTATTTTAATTAAAGCAAGGCAGGAAAAGTACTCAGGTCAAATTGCCAAGATGGTAATTTATTAAGATGTCTTGTCATAAGTATGGTATTAAAAACCTGAATATACTGCCAAGTTGTAGAAGTGGTGACAGAAATAAGGAAGACCTTTCAAAACATGCTGTTTCGTATAATTTTTATATTTTATTTTAAAAGAAAATCTATACTGATGTTTCATTTAATGATAAATTGGTAAAGTTCTACTCCAATAAAGTAAATATTGATTATAACGTTTATATAATCTCTGCCAAGGCATGAAGTCATCCAGGGTAGAAAAGTGATTTCTTCATTTGATGACTCATTTTTTTGATTTTCTGCTAATAGGGATATTAGGTTGACTTTGTGACTAGAAAGCCCAGCAGAGGGCGCCACAATCATTATTCTGTCTCACAGCACAATGTAATTGGAATAAATAACCTGAATTATAGCCATAAGCTTTCACCAGGTAAACTTATAAAGATGTGTGTTTAAACATTTCTGTTTAATATAATTCTAATATACTCAACAATTTATTAATATGAAGGCTAGGTTTTTCTGGCTTATTTTTGAGCCCACTTAGTTTAGTTTTAATACCAGTTTAATTGGTGTACTTCCAGCGTTAAATAAAGGAATGCTTCTGGTCTTGCTAACTTGGATGGCAAGTGAAAGTTCTATATGTGAGTATCAGTTCCTAAATGGCCACCTTGGTAGTATACTGGAAGATACTTAGAATGAGGGAAAAAAAGCTTCTCTCATTTATTGAGAGAATCAATAGATGAAAATTAACCCTTTTTTTCGGGCATTAGTTTCTAGGTTAATATTACTTCCTGATAACAGAAGAAAACAACTTAATAAAAATATTTTATAGTTACAAAAACCTGACATATGTGTGTATAGTAAACACAATATAGTCATAGTTTAGGGAAACCATTAATGCCAACTTTAAGTTAATTTTAAAAATCAAGTAATGATTGTATTCATTGTAAATTTTCAAAGATGAGAGGGTCAATCTTCCTGAAATTCTTCATGATCAAACCAAAAAGATATGGACAAATCTCTTTAATTTTCGAAAACAAATGGAACATCTAGCTAGTTTAATTCCTGATACAATAGAAAATATTCTTTATACTTATTTTTATTGTTTAGAAGTGTTGTGTGTTTTTAAATGTATGCCCTGTAAAATGTTTTATACTCTTGAGATATAATCCTTTCACTGCTTGAATTCCTTTGAATTGTAGGAAGAAATTAAAATGAATCTCACACAGAATCAATCATTTCTGCATAATGATTCATTGCTGTACAGTATATGACCACACCTTCTTAAGTATTTATATTTACTATTGTGGAAAACAAATTATTTTGAAAACCACGCTCCCTTTCTGCTTACCTTTAACTAGGGATAGGTATGAGCTTTTCACTCATTGTTTCTACTTCTTGAGAACCTACTTCCTTCTAAGGTTTCCAGGCTGTTCTGTGGAGAGGTTGTGCCTGCTGGTGATTCATCATGCTTGGAAAGAGATGCCGTCAGGCTACTCAGGGAAGAGTATAGGGTGACAGTCTTAACACACGTGAGGTGCTGGCTGCTTCTGAGTTTCATGTAACATGTCACCCCGCTAGATAACGCGGTAACAAGGGAGTACTCTGTCTGTGAGCATTGCAGCAGATCTTCTCCTGCTTCTGTTTTTTCTAGGGCCAGGAAGAGACTTCTTTCCAGCCAGTCGTCTAACCTCTAGTTGGAGAAGCCCTGCCACGCCATGTCTCTTCCAAAGTCATTTGCTCTTTTTCCAAAGTTGTCTCTTTCCTCTACCCAAAATGAACTTTTTAAAATGAGATTCCCCTCAGGGCTTAATTTATCCAAATTTGGATATCATAGTCTACAGTATAATTACTTGATATTTATGAAATCTCATTGAGGGTATACTAGCTTTATGGCGCAGCATGCATTGTTTGGTAGCACGAGCAGATGAGTTGATGCTTCTCATATAATATATGCAATATGATGCGTATAAGCGTTCAAAGGATAGGAAGTTAGTAGTTCTTGTATCTCATTGCAGTAACCTAGTGTGGATCAGCATTCTTGGCTTTTGTTGCAGTTAAATTTAGGGATGTATCGGTAAGACCCCTTCTGTCATTCTTTGAATTTTTTTTTCTCCCTGGCTGGGCTGTATGATAGGACCCTGTGGTAGCTGGTGTTTCCTGGTCTCCTGGAGACACTTATAGACCCTCTGCCTGTCCTTTTATGTAACATGGTGCTATTTTTCCAGTGAAGCGTTGGGCGACCTGGACTTTTAATGCGCATAACAGTCTGCTGCTTCTGGATCCTTCCTAGTGGTCTGATAGCAAGACCTGTTCTGTGAGGTATCCAGAGCTAATTTCTTTAGGGTTAGTAATCAAATATTACTTAAGGAAAGATTCTTATTAAAATAAAAAATATTTTCACTTCTACCTATTCTTGGGAAACCTAAGGTAACACTTAGGTCTCTTAGGGAATACCGTTCAAATTTTTAGTTTTTCTGCTTCATGATATTGTGGCACGTGATTAGGGTCCATAATATGGTAGAATTATCAAAGCTATAGGTATGTGAACTTGGATTTAAAAATATTTTCCTCATTCAAATAAAATGAATTATATATGCGTATAATACATGTATAATATGGGTATGTGTGTCTACACATGCTTAATAAAGTAGTTTGATTAAAAAATTAGAAGTGTTGGACATTTTCTTTGTGGGGTCATGGAAGAAACATGGTAAGTTCAAGTATGGGATATGAAGTTCAGCTTTTAGCTCTGCCAGTTACTAGCTGTGTGATCATAGGCAAGTCTTTGAACAAATCTTAACTCCTTATGTAAAATTAAATAAGAAAAACTACCTTCAGTGTGGTGAGCATATCAGATAATGTAAAAGCAACATGTAAACTCTAAACAATATTTGCATTTGTTATTATTATTAATATTATCTGCCTGACTTTCATTCTTCTTGAACCTTTTTAATATCTTTAATGTTGGAAAATAATGCAAGATATGAAGTATTTTTGGTGTGTGCCATGCTGTTTCAATATGTTACATTATTTTCTTATGTGAAAACAGCACAACACAAACTACACAATTGAAACAATGTGGTACCAGTGCAGAAATATACATACAAATCAATGTTTTGGAATAGAGGGTTCAGAAAGGCCTAAATATATGTGGAGATTAATCATATAATGAAGACAGCATTTCAGTAAGAGAGGAAAGAATGGATTCTTCAATAAATAGTATTGGGACCATTGACTAGGAATTTAAAAAAAAAATAATACAGCTGACTCCCTGCTTTATACTATATACAAAAATAAATTCAGATTGAATTAAAGATTTAATTAAAAATCATAATATTCCTAGATACTTCAGATTAATGGTTTTATAATATTGTTAAAGAAAACCAAGACCAAACCAAACCCCTTGCCATCGAGCTGATTCCAACTCATAGTGACCCTATAGGACAGAGTAGAACTGCCCCATAAGTTTTCCAAGGAGTGGCTGGTGGATTCGAACTGCTGACCTTTTTGTTAGCACCTGAATGCTTAACCACTGTGCCACCAAGGCTTCCCTGAGATCAAAGGGGGCCTCAAAGCCAGTGTGGAGCTTGTGGTATGCAGCAGTGGTTCTGGATTTGGCTCTTAACCCCTCTTGGGTATCACAACGTACAAGTAGTCTTTGATTCCCAGTTCTATGTTGGAGAAGATTTCTGGACGTTAGGTTAGGCTGTAGGAGGGTAGTTTTCCTAGCCATGTGTCTTCAGCTGTTTGACTTCTAGCTCCATAGTTGTTGGGGCAGTTTTTCTTTGGGCACAGTATTGAGTAAGTGTGCCTCTAAGCCATGAGCAGAGTGCTTTTCGTTATGTTGCATTTGTTAAGGAGTCTTGGTGCCACAACGGTTAAGGTTCGGCTGCAAACTGAAAGGTCAGCTGTTGAGACCCACCCGGCGGCTCTGTGGGTGAACAGACCTGGGGATCTGCTCCAGTAAAGATTGAAGCCTAGGAAACCCTTTGGGGTACTTCTTCTCTGTCCTATAGCCTCGCTATAGAAATCGACTTGCCGGCACACAATGACGCATTTCTTGTTATTATCTACTAGGGAAGGAACAATTAGAAGACGAACATTTAGAAGGCATCTCTTTTCAGTTCATTAAAAAAAAAAACCAATTATTTGAAATAAGAAATCTTGGAGTTGCAATGGTTGTCTTTGATAATAGAATTTCTGCTATTGTGAGGAAAGGCTGAAAGAAACCCTATAATCCTTTCTAGATTCATATTAATGATTTAATCAATGCAATAATACTGCAGGGTAGCTCATGTCTTTGTCATAACCTTGCTAGTTTGTCTCTCCTTTAATATTTGAAGGGATGTTCCTAATTTAGGTGCCTCCAAGTTTCAGCAGAAGATAACATCAAGCAAGTTTTTTTTTTCCTTCTGAGCCAGTACTGAACACTGGGTACTCTTTTTCTTTGAAATAGCTACCGTTTCTTTTGCATCCCCTACAACATTTGTCATGAACTTTGTGAATATTATCCCATTTAATCCTCTTAACAGCTTTGCAAGGGGTAAAGAAACTGATACTCAGAGAGGTAAGGGTAACTTGCTAAAGATTCCTATCCAGTAAGTGGTGGCACAGAAATTTATAACTATTCTACTGTATTTCTTGAAGATAGCATTTCCCCAATATAGTGAGAAATGAATTTTAAAAAGTTCGTGGTGGGAATCGAAGCTAAACGTGGTAACTCGGAGTGCAAGGAAGTAACTTTGGCAAATGGATGAGAATTCCGTCCAGCAGATTGTATCTCAGAGGGGACTGATTAAAGATCATAGGAAAATGGGATCTCTAGGGTTTCTGAAAGGTAGCTGACGATCTAATGGAGTGGAGATTTAGGGAATGAAGGTGGATAAAAAAGAATGCGTTTTCTTTTAATAGTTTTAAACCAAATGTGAGTTTTGTAGTATTTCATTTTTTTTTTTTTTTGGAGAAGTACTGTTTGCAAAAATAATACAATGGTAATTGTGATTTGTGTTTTTACATAGTCCTTTCTCTAAGGTACTCAATTTTGTTTCTTAGTCTGATGGTTATTGTGATATTTAAAAACTGCTTACATAAACATAAGCCACACAAAAATCTCAACAAATATTCTTGTCTTTAATAAGGTTGCTTGGACTATGAAACAGTTTTTGGACAAATTGTGTAGTCTACGTATTGTGCTACTCTTATGAATGTTTGATGTGATTATAATATTTAATGATGGAATGGGTATTTGATGGTGGAGTGGATTTAGTGTTTGTGTATATATATCGTGTCTTTTTTATTTTCTTCCCCAACCCTTCACCCTCCACTTCCAGCCCAGAATCTGAATATTTGCATTATGTCCTGGGAAGATGGGGACAGTTCATGGAAGGAGTGGGGAAATTTTTCAAATAATTTTATCTGTGTGTATGATTCTGAAAATATAGATGTATTGTGTATATTGTAGATGCTTGGCATGTTTACAGCCTGTTTTAGTTTGCTGGATCAGGTGGAGTCATTGCTGCTGGTGGTAAATTCATAGTTTGTCTGAGCCCTTTGCCTATCCAGGTTGCTGGAGGCCAGGATTCTGTGTCATTGCCATTTCCCAGGAGTCCCTGATGATTGGCATCATTTAGTATCTGACTGAAAGGTGTGATAGACCCTAGACTTCCAACTTTAAAGAAATAAAGTATCATTTTTATTTGTGGTGTAGTAAAAGAATGACAAATACAACTTTGATTAATCCTGGACTTTGGTTTCATTTTGATATTTGGCAGTTTAATCAATTTAGTGGGCATTGGTTGAGCAGCCATTATGTACAATTGAGAAATGGCATATATTTATGTAAACTACAAATTCTCTGCTTATTTATGTACAATTGAAAAATGGCATATATTTATGTAAACTACAAATTCTCTGCTTATCCCCTAGATTCCTTTAAAAAGAAAAGTTGTTAGAATAACACAGAGTTGAAGAAGAGATTGATTCATGTTGCCCTCTTTGATCTTTCTTTCTTAAGTCCTACATATTTGTAGTTTATATTCTGCAATTTAGCCCTCAGTTATGTATCATATTGTAGTAACTGTTAATCTTTTTCCCCAAAAATAAAATTTAACTCCCCGATTGCACAGACTACGTCTCATACTTCTGCAATATTTATAAAACCATGGACCCTGTAGTTCAGTCTCAGAGGGTATTAGCCTAAAGTCCATGCAACAAAAAGTATTTTCAAATAACTTAAGTCTTACCTCTCTTGATTAAATGTCCTGAAGGCAACATAGTCTTCAGCACTTGTTCTTAACATTTCCTTTTTCCTTCTCCCATCCACTGCCATTTTACATTGCTGCTGTGTCTGGACCTCTTAATTACAAAACAAATCAAACAAAAAACTTCAGAAAATTCTAACTCTTGCTTTTATCATTAGAGGAGTCTTGTCCTCCTCCCTCCCCCCACCCTCTCATTTCTTCTGATCAGCTTCACAGTAGGACCTTCCTTGGAGGGTGTGAGCCTATAGTAGGCAGACTGGAGGGAGGGAGAGAGGCTGAAGTAGTGCCTCCTTTCACGCCCAAAAGTGTCCTGTTTTGAAGGATAAATTATATGTCTATCTTTAGAAGACAAGAAAAGAAAAACTGGAAGTGTACATTAATTATCTATATCCAGTCATAGCTTTTTATCCCATCATAGTACCTTGTACAAGACCTGACCCAAGTGGCATTCAGTATGTATGTATTGATTGATTTGAATCCGTAGTCACACTCAAACAAATCCATTGATTCTGCACAAGTTTATTTGTCTTTGTTATATTATTCTGCACAACTGAAAGGTAAATCTAGGTCTCAGTTTTAGGGGACATATACCACAGGCCCCATAAACTAATAGATTAGAGACTGAATTCAGAACACACAGGTTTTGTTTAGCTAATGCAATGAATTGGGGAAAAACACTGAATTACTGCCAAGATCTTAATATTCACATAAAATTAAAGATCTTAAAATTCACATAAAAACCTAGATTTCCATGTTCTCTTGGGCGGGGAGGATATATCAGCTTGAGTCTGAGCTCACATGATAATCATTGTCTGAAGCTGAGCCAGAGTCTCTATTTTAATTCCATCCTCACCACTCCACCCATGGGCGTTTGAATTTGCAACCCCTGATATACATTGTATGTTTGGAAGCATTTAAGGCATGCTTGTGTTTGTATATTTTTTAGATTGTTTAGTTATTTTACTTAAGAATCAACTCTGATTAGTCATTTTCTTTATCAAAGCTAACTAAATAAAATACTTATAAATTCTTTTGAAGGTAAGCCATTTTTTTAAATTCAACAGGTTAATCACTAATCTATGGAAAATATTTTTCCCCATACTGGCTAAGGATGGCAGCAACTACTAACAAATATTTATATTATTCTGTTTAATAAAAGATAAGCTGACAGTATTTAAAATGTTTCAACAGCCAGTATCTTTAAGAAAACATCTTTTTAAAATTTAATCATTGGAGTTAAAATTGTGAAATAAAAAATGAAGTTGAAAACCAATATAGAACTACTGGAGAAAAATTAAAATATTTGCAAGTATATATATGTTTGTATGTGTAAGTGTATGTATAAATATATATAGTGTATATATAAAATATATAGTTAACTTGATCTTCCTCTGCTTCTTGTTTATTTATAGATTGGAAAAGAAAGCGCAATATCATCAAATGTTTATTAAGTGACTATTATGTGCTGTCCAGCTTTTTCAATTCTCAAATGATTTCTCAACTTTGACTGAACTACTACAAAGGAATAAATCATTATTTCTACACATGTTGGAAGAAACTACTGTTGTATTAAAATCTGGATAAATATCTCAGTGTCTGATGCATCCAGGTACTTGGATGATTTCTATGAAGTGTGTCTTAAATTTCAACAGCAAATATCTTTTAAAAATAATTTACCCTTCCCTTCAAAAATGTAAGAACTTTAGAATGCCCATATACCCATGTCAGCTGCCACTCTTAGCTTCAGCAGTGAAGAATTCACCCTGATAACAAATTTTAGAATATTGTCAAGAAAATGGCTTGGTTTATGGTAACTACGTTAAATATAATTTTAATGGCACGAATGCATTGTCTCAGGACATGATTTTGCTTGTATATTTTTAAGACTTAACATAATTTCAGTTACAATTATCTGTATGTAGATCATGAATTTCATGGTATTGACGTGTTTTCT